>BSBM01000435.1:4707500-5327500 GCA_027924585.1 Larix kaempferi
CCACTCAACTACTCAATGCAATCTTTCTGATCAAAATCACTAGTTATTTATGAATCCCCTTGGTGTAAACAAGATCATCTCATATTCATAAGGATGACATGTACTCTATTCAATTAATTTAAATGAAATAGATAAGAACACATAAAAAATCAACTAAAAACCTTAAAACATGAGAGAAATATGTCTTTAATTATTCGTAAGATCTTTTCCATGCATATGCATCAATGATTTTATAAGGTAGGGGTGTAGGCCAACAACAATCTTTGATGACCGTTAGTACATCATTTTCTCAATTCAATGAATATCATGCGAATACTTGGTACTTAGAATAGATTCAATGAAAACCAACACTCAACACAAAGGGAACCTTATGGTCTAAATTGCAAAAGATACTACTCAAGAATCTTAATATTTCATTGTTCATAGACTTCAGTGGTGGATATGCAAGTCAACATAAACTCTTATGGTTGACAATACTCCCTTAAATTTACAACAATATCAAGGTCAGAGATGTATCCTTTGAATTAAAATCTAAGAAACTAGGAAAAAATCATCCCTGAACTTAGACCATTGATCAATCATTCATAGAAAGGATAACAAGCATACTGTAGAAATGCATCTCAAATGGTTAATATCATTCACATGGTACTATTTTATTGTATAACTTCCTAACTAATAAAGTGATGAGTCCTGAGATGAAATGCCTATAGGAAATAAACTTCATTACATTTACCAAATAATGAAACTAGGAAACTTAAGCATTTACACATTCATCAATTCGCATCAATGGCAAGCTACATGAAATATAAACCCTACCAAATCACAACTAAAGTGTAACAATATGATCTAAGTTAATATAACACACAAAATAATATGCAAATAATAAACCTAACTAGGAATTTTCCATGAGGTGAAGGGGGCATGTCTCCTCTGAGGAACAAGCCATAAACTCAAGTCACCAACATATTAAATATGGAAACCAGTCTTCTATTAAAATTAGAATAGCTACAGAGTTCATATCTACAAGTATATGCTCCTGCGTTCCAGCCTTCATTAACTAATCCCCACTGTCATCTACGCTGTTATTTACAAGTGCTACATTGTAGAAACAAAATGCTATAGGACCGCGATACAAATCTGCTATGCCAAACCAACACTTACTTACAATAGGGGAAAAGACACATCTGATAACAATTGAACAAAAGTAGTTAAGGAAAAACAACCCATCTTTGCCATGAGATTTCATGAATGAAGCATGAAATCTCATCTCGTATCTTCGTGCTGTAGGACCGGTTGAGTGAGTCATGTATCCCGAGTTGGCAGATTCTGGGTGAAGCTTGTGTAGATCTGGGCAACAAAAATTCACATCGACACTATTCCACTCAAACCCACTGTTTCGTTTTTTATCCATAAAGGCCAGAAGTATCCATAAAGACCGAAAGACCGAAAGTATTTAGATCTTTTATCAAATAAACAATTTTTTATTTATTTTTATATTACTGGTTGTTACCCTCTTATTGAATATCCATATTTAATATACATAACCATGAGATGAAATATTATTTGGCATCCATATACCCTGTCACCATTACCTATAGATCGAAGTGATATAGTAAGGTGTAACCAGTCAAAGTCATCGGTTTTTGATAGAGTGTCATTAACTCAAATAGTTATGAGTAACAAGTATGGCCAAACTATCTTAAAAATAGCCACGTCATAAATTTTTCACATTGTTTCTAATTCTACCCGATTGTGGAAAGCAAAGCATTCCTAGAATTAATTACATACAAATACTCGTTTATTATACGTGCAAAATGTAGCTCCTATTGTAATCAATTTATGTTCAAATTTTAATTACATACAAATACTCGTTTATTATACGTGCAAAATGTAGCTCCTATTGTAATCAATTTATGTTCAAATTCTTTTAATTTTTAATTAATGTGTTATTTTCTATTATTATTATTCCCTGTCAAGATAGGATGTACTTTTCATTTAAAAGTCAAAGTTTTTTTTTACTTGTATTAATTCTTAATTTTTTATTTTGGTTTTTTAAAGTTTTGTGATGTTTTAAAAACTCCCGTCAACAACTGGCAATTGGCGAGTTATCTCATTCAACGACTGGTATCAATAATAACATATTTCCTTTTAAAATCTTCATTTAATCAGATGCACATTTCTTCAAGATTTTATGCAATTCTATGATCGATGTCTTCACAAGAGATCGAGTTTTTATTTTCCAAGTGGCGCATTTGATTTCTCTTCTTTCATGAAACTTCATTTATTCATATTCATGCAATTTACATGTTATGCTTCATAAGCTCAAAAAAGTATGAATTAAATGACACATAGTGGAAGGATGATAATAATTAAAGTTGAATGAAGACTATGAAGACAAATGACAAATAAAAATTAAAAGTTGCATGTAAACTTTTAAAGAAAATATCTTAAAATAATGAAATTAAAATTGCTTTTCCTTCACAGAATTACATTTTCAAAAACCTTCATCATAACTTGTAATAAGACTTACCTTAAAAACTAAAGTAAAAATTTTCTACAGAAAAATTAATATTACAATAATTATTCAAATGCATCGATAAAGATTACATAAAATGAAAATGCAAATAAATAATTAATATAATTAATGAAAGTCTAAATGATTGAGACCACTCTTGACTTTATTATGATGACCTTTAATCACAAAAGCTCATTTAGCTATTAATCTTTTTTAAAGTTCAATGATTTTTGTATTTTAGTGAGAAACTTAATAATAATTAAAAAATCAAATTTTTATTTATATCTACAATAAAACTTTATGATTATGAGAGACTAACCAATAAGTTTTATTGTAGAGTGTCTAAAGATGCAGTTTTCTAGATCCATATTTGCCAAGTAAACCAATGTTTTTAGCCTCTACATTATCTATCACCAAGTTCTGCAGACTTTGAAAGGCTTGATTTTGTCCCACTATCAAGTTCTTCCTCGTTGCTTGGGAAGTCGTTGCAGAAGAATCCAAAGGTTCCAGACTGTCCTTAGTCTTCCTAAGTCCCTCTAGGACCTTCTGAGTATCTCCCACTTGGCCCTCTAGAATTCAGACAAGTAAAGGGGATGATTTTAAATGCTCTTTAATAACTTTAGTGAAACTAGAGATCTTCTTATGATGTGCAGGAAGATTAATGTGGGACTTTGATATTGAGCAACATTGCACCATTTCTAATGCTTCAAGGAGGTGATCCTCCAACTCATTAGGCCATCTGTTAACAGCTGAAGCAGTATCTTTAACTTTGTTGGTTTTGAATGCTAGTCGATTTTGCTAGATGTGCATCACGGTATGTTCGATGCTCATTACCATATCTCTTTCAAATCAGCCAACTCTTTCTTGCAGCGCTTGGTGATGTGAATGTGTTGAAGTATGTGTTGGATTGTCATGTGTATGCCCACACTAATAAATCTAGAGACGAAGGCCCCATCAGACATTTTCTCCATAACTTCGCTCGACATATAGAATTACATAATATGTTATGCAATCTCTTTATAACATAAGAAAAACAATCCAAACACATGGATATATCTTCAAAAATAGTCCTCACACATACCTTAAAAAAATCTCAAAATTACAACACTTTGACTCTCAAACAATAGTAACACAAAATTTGCATACAAAGGAGCTAAAAATCAAGATACCACCCACTACTACGAAGGATTTCCAAACTGCTATCTCACACAAAGTTCAGAAGACAGAGCAAGCTATTGCAGATAGATATCGCTACACGTCTCACACAAAATGCAGAACTTAGAGCAAGCCATTGAAGATATATAAATTGCTAGAGCCTCATATGAATATCTTAAGAAATTAAAATTTAAGCATAATTTCCATGTCTTTCAATTCACATTTGGAACATTAAGAAAATGAATAAATGAATACAGATGGATTGGCCCAACGGAAAGTAAGTGAATTCAGATGGTGGATAGCATTTTTGCACTTTCCCATCGGAAAGTAAATTGTCAAGGCTTGGGAGCATTCAGTTCCTGTCCCACCCCACATGAAGATCATATATTTGTTTTGAAAGTTAATGCAATTGACACTTTCCAACAGCATAAATATTTCTTCTCAAAAGTTACTCATGTGTCACCATCTGAGATAAAAAGAAAGCATATTCAAATGTCACTTCTTTCTTTCCCAAAATAAATTATCCTACCAATTTATTCCTTAAAACACATACAAAAACTTCACAGTTACTTTAAAATTCTAAATTGTATATGAGAAATTTAAATTAAATTATGTATACTTCACACCATTTGATTGTGATAACACATACAAAAACTTCACAATTACTTTAAAATTCTAAATTGTGTATGAGAAATTTAAATTAAATTATGTATACTTCACACCATTTAATTGTGATAGTAGAAGATCTTGCCAATACAAAATTTAAAGTTTTAGTGTTATCATGGTTAAAAGGCCATCCATCCCAACCAGTAGGTATATACGATATGTACAAGTACGAGGGAGATCTATCTTCATATTTGGACCAATTTCTCTTATTAACTATATTTAAAGACTGAGTTAAATTGCAATAATCAAATACAACCACGATGACATTCCTACTTTTTTTTTTATAGTACTTGATCATTATTAGTATTCATGGCTTTGTGCTTGTGCACTTCTCTTTAATTTGTATGCTCTTTGAGCAACTTATTGCGTGGAAGAGGCCCATTCTATAGCCTAGTAGGGGGATGTGTAACTCCTTCAATGCTCATCTTGGAGTTGACATGTGTCCTTTTTAAAAAATTATAAAATATTATATAAAATAATGAATATTATAAAAAATATTAGATTTAAAACATTTAAAACTACATAGTTTAGATAAATTAAAATGTTTCTTTAACCTTTGCACTATAAAAAGAGGTTTGCACCTTGAGAGATTTGATGCTTGGTAGATCCCTTTCTAAGATGGATCTAGGTTGGTTTATATAAAGTTCTCTTGTACATCCATTTTCCAATAGTAACTTGATGCATATACTTTTTACCCAATTCTTTCTTTATGGTTTTTAGGTTGACCCAATTTGAAAGTAGATTAATGTTAACTATGCTGGAAAAAAAATAAAAAATTATTTTGGTCGGCATCTCATTATAATCGTTATAATCAATGCGATAGAGCAAATTAGCATTCTCATATAAGGCATCATAGGTGATTCCAGTTAGTAGACAATGTTGTCTTTTTCTTTTTTGCGAGGCCATTGTATGACAACACAACAGGTGAGGCTAGGTGAGATTGCGTCGGTGATCAATGGGAAGCTTGAGCTTTAGCACACTGCAAGGCTATGGCTTTATGTCCCACCTGTTGCTACTTGTGTGATCCAAAATAACAATGTTTTCTTATTGGCAGGGAATTAGCTCCTTTACTATTTTTTTATTGTTTAAATATTTGTTCATCATTAATGATGACAACATCCTTAACTATTAGTTAATCATTAATATATTTGTATAAAGTTTTGTATAATTTTATAAAAAATAATATTAAACTATTTTTTTCAAAAATAAAAAATTAATTTTAATATTTTCAAAACGTAAAATTTATTATATAATACATTAATATATATGTGAAAGGACTAAATTCATCTTATTTTATTTAGAATTTTTAATAAAAAAATTAAATTTAAATATTAAAAATAAAATAAAAAATACTAGTATTTAGTATTAATTATAATATATATATATATAATTAAAACATATTTTCATTATTAATTACACTAATTAAAATACAAATCATATTCCATTCTCCAAAAATTTCATTTCCCTAGACGAGATTAGACGTTTCTACACTCATAAGAGACAAATATCCAAAAATTAATAGTATATGGCTAATTATATTATAATATTTAATTTAAATTTTGATGTCCAATTAAAAATATTTGTCTAATATTAAATATAAAACAAAGTACAAATTAAAAAACTAAACGTTATTATCATTATTATTATTTATTCAATTAGTTATAATATTTAAATTAATTTAAATTTTAATAACTAATTAAAAATATTTACCTTATCTTAAATCCTAAATATAAATAAAAATAAAATTAAACACATATATATATAATGAATCATAAAAAATAAAAAAACAAATATCATTATTATTTTATTTATTTATTTATAATATTTAAATATTTTTGTTATATGATTATTTATTATATAAATTTATTATTTTAATTAATGATAATGTGTTAATTTTTCCAAATTGGTTATTTATTTATTTATCCAAAATATTTAATTATTTTTATTATATGATTATTTATTTTATAAATTAGTTTTTTAAATTAATTAATATTATTTTATTTTTTTATAAAATTTATTATTATCATCTAAAATGTAAAAATATATAATAAATTAAATATTATATAAATTAAAACTAATTTTGAAAATATAAATTTTTAGTTTTATATGAATATGTTTTCGGTTATTAAATAAATAAATAAAATTTAATATAATAGAAATAAAAATATTAATCTATAATTGTTTATTTGTTTATCTATACCACATTTTTAATGTTGTTATTAATTTGTATGAACCATCATGTAGCGTTGTGTGTCTTATATACCACATTTTTAATGTTATTAATTTGTATGAACCATCATGCAGCTTTGTGTCTCTTATAAAATCTATTTTTGTGAGAGTTTTTTATATAAATAAGATATTATTTTATAATTTTCTTTTCATATAAATAAAATATTATTTTATAATTTTTTATATGATATTAAGTTGTTATATGAGATATTATTTTATAATATTTTATATGATATTAAGTTGTTATATATAGTTAGTGTTTTTTATAATTTTTGTTATAATATAATTTTTCCTTTTTAATATATCAAAATTATAATGACTTAATAATGCAAGAAATAAGTGCATATTAGTTGTCACCACCATCATTACAATATAAATATTAATTTATGTAACTAAGTTTTATTGATTTTATATTTAAATTATATATATAAATATATATAATATAATATTATCGTAAAAACTAACTAACAAAAAATTGCTATCAAA
Organism: Larix kaempferi; assembly: GCA_027924585.1. Lineage (NCBI taxonomy): Eukaryota > Viridiplantae > Streptophyta > Pinopsida > Pinales > Pinaceae > Larix > Larix kaempferi. The sequence continues at coordinate 4,714,552 of BSBM01000435.1, forward strand.
TTTTCAACTATAGAATATAAAATATTTATTACAAATATATCTTTTAATTAGTGTTACTATATTTTTTTTATGTAACAATTATTACTGATATATTTTTGATATATTTTTAAGTGATTCTATATAATTTTTGCGTGCTTTTTAATTAAGTTGCATTTTCTAACTTTTAATATTTTTTTAATTATTATTATTATTAGTATTTTGTGAGAATAAGATAGGAACATTCTATTACCTAAAGAGAAAAAAATATGTACTGGTATGTCCTGAACATAGACCAGATCATTCAGAAATCCCCATTAAGCCTAACAAAATATCCATTCCACCTGTAATAGCCCTTACTGACAGGTAATAACTCCCGGATTGTTTTTTTTCATTCATTAAGCATTATATTTATACAAAGTATTTCTAACCTTTGCCATTCACATTCCAAATGGTTCATCGAAGTCTCCTAGACTCTACGTCTTCCAAAATGGAAGTTTTATTTATTTAAAAATTACTCTAAGGATTCTAACATTCCCCCCCTTAATCCGAAGGGGTGTTTGTAATTCCGAGCATGGTTCTAAATTTTTCAAACTTTTCTCATCCAAGTGCATTGGTGAAGATATCTGCAATTTGATCATTAGTGGAACAATGATGTAAATGAACTGTCTTGGCCTCTACATGTTCTCGAATCAGATAATACTTTGCATTGATATGTTTTGTTCGATCATGGAACCTAGGATTCTTGGCCAACTTGATTGTAGAAGTGTTGTCAATAAAAAGTGGAGTGGAGTCTTCTTGTTTCTCCTGCAAATATTCAAGTATCTTCCTGAGCCACACAATCTCTTTGGTTTCTTCTACAGCTGCTACATATTCTGCCTATGTTGTTGAATCTGCTGGAACTAATTGTTTGTGTGATCTCCAGTAGATAGCTATTGATCCAAGACTCGTCGTGTATCTAGAAGTGGATACCCTTGTTTCTTTGTCACCATCGAAGTATGAATCCGAGTACCCAATAAGACTGAAGTCATCCACCTTAGAATATATGAGTCCAAAGTCTTGAGGCCCTTTCAAGTATCTTAGAACTCTCTTTGCTGCAGACCAATGTCCTTCACAAGGTTTGTGCATAAACAGTGAAATAATCCTAACAACATAAGAAATATGGTCTTGTGGTAATAAGGTAGATAAGGCTCCCTACAAGATGTCGATACTTGGTTGCATCCTTGAATTCTTTTCCTTCAGTTGATGTGAGATTTAGCTTTTGTTCCATTGGAGTTGAGATTGGATTGCAATATGTCATCCCAAATTTGTTCAACATTTCTCCAATGTACTTTTTCTGAGAAATGAAAATGTACTTAGGATGTTGAGTCACTTCAATTCCTAAGTAATAGTGAAGATGTCCCATATCATTCATTTCAAAGCCTTTCCTTAATTCTTACTTTATTGGTTCTATATAACTTTCATTGTTCCATGTCATCAAAAGAACATCCACATATACTACAAGAAACACAACATATCTTCCAACTTTCTTTACAAATAATGTTGCATCGTCAAGATTGTAATGTTTGAAATTCAGCTTTAGAAGATGCTTGGTTAGCTTTTCATAGCATGCTCGATGTGCTTGTTTCAGGCCATACAAGGACTTAACAAGTTTGCATACCTTGTCTTCTTGTCCCTCCACAAAAAAACTTCGAGTTGAGTGTTAACACAACGCCAGGGGTCCCACTCACTATCGACACATACTGCAGTCTTCCTGAGCACCGGCCCGGAAAGGTTTTATCCCACCCAGCAACACCTGCAAAGCAAATGAGGTCTCACCCGAGGTGTCTAGGAAGAGCAGACGGAACCATGTTTCCACCGAATGAAGGAGGATGGTTGCAACTAATGATACTTAAACTTATTGTAACATAGAACAGAGATCTTTAAGCAATAAACATAGTAATAAAGCAATATTCAACCCAAACATTCATCATTGCAACAACAGTAATTGTAAAGCAAGTATCGCATCAAAGAAGCATGACATTATTCGTATAGTGCAATCTCACATTATCATAACTGAACAAATTGAACACAGGGATTGCACCAAAATAGCTTCATCATATTATCATTATCAACCCAGATACAATGCCTCTGCAAAAACTAGATCTCCACAATGACTCTTGACATCAAAACATACCCGAAAATCATACAACATCAAAGCTTCACATTCCTCTCTCGTGAATTCTATTGTATGCGAATTGTGTCTTCAACACTTACAATTCTTATCTATATATAGGCTTCCGCCTTACAACTCTTGTCCACTTACTAACTGACTTCCTAACTGACACTATGGACAAATGACCCAATATCTAACTGACTTATCCAAAAACGACCAAAAACCCACATTCTGTAGTATAACTGACTCAACATTACATAATATGTGGTCCAAACAACCCAAAACCCGCATTCCGTACTAAAATTGACCCAAAATGCATAACTAATCCTCCGTTGATTGCCATCTGCGTCATCTTCTCACCATTCGTGCCATCTTCTGCCTTGTTGCGGCATCGGAGATGCTGCGATAACATTCTAACAAACCACCTGCCAACAGGCCCCCAACACAATCTTATGGCTCGCCCTCAAGCCACATCAACAGGATAAAGTTTACTCTGTCATTTTTACTTTGATGTCCTCATACGGCTGTTCAACTCTCTGCACCACCTCCTTGGCTTCTGTAGTTGTTACCTCACTGTCAACCACGTCATTTGTACATGGGTGATCTGTAAGCTTTTCAATGACCTGCTGTCAACACTTCTGTACTGCCTGTAGGGCTTCACTAGCTTGCATCATAAATTTTGCACCAGTGTCCTGGAACTCTTCAACTAGGCCGCGCGTGTCTTCTGTCGCTCGTCCGCCTTGGTGACATAGTGTTGCAAGTCTTTCAGCTCTTCAGACTTAACAACTTGCTCTAGTGGTGGCATTGTTCACATTGTGGCTTTTAATATGGCCAACTGTCCCTCTGCTTCCTGCTGGTACTTAGTCAGCTACTCAACCTGCTCGTCATGAACAATGCGGCCCCACAATTGTACCATTTCGGCCATGAGCCTAGTTGTCTACATTTCCAGCTCCTCCATCTGAGTGGCAACTTCCTTAATTGCCCTTCTACATTCATCTACTTCAGCTTGAGGCGTACTCGGCTTCATCTGGGCCTTCAAATCGTGATTCTCCTGTCGCAACTAAATAATGGTAGCCCCCAGTCACTGTACTCGGTGGAGCACATCTACCTCTTCAGTGGGCTCCAGTACATGTTGATAAGCTTCTGTGATCTCCCAATCAACCCATACGTTGTCGTCCCACATACAAGCCTTCTTCGCAATAAGGAAATCGTGTTCCTTTTTCAGGCCTTCGATTTCGCGGGCCTTCTTAGCCCATGCTTCCTTGATGTGTGCTTTCGAGGTCATCCACGGCCTGCCGTGCAGAAGCAGCCCTGACAGTCAATTCTTCGATAGTGCATTCCACATCGGCCTCGCTTGCCTACAGTCGGACACACATACCACTGATCTGCCGCAGTCGGTATGTCGTTTCCTTACTGTTAGTAGCCTACAGAGTGGTCAATCCTTCCTCGGGCAAGGCATTCACATTAATGGTCACCATTTTTAGCTGTTGTAGCAATGTGGTGACGGCCGCATCTTCGTTCACAATCACAGTCGGGGGAATCTCCACATTCCTGACCCGCGGCTCAGTGCTGATTGTGTCAAAGGTTGATGCTACTGCTTTCTTTGGTGCCTTGCCAGAAACCATGTCATACAAAGATTCTAACCGAGTGGTGATCGCATGGAATCCTTCATTCGCTTTCCTTTCCATCTTGTTTGCTGCCGCAGAGGATGCAGTATTGATCGTTGTGACCAGGCGGCCCAACTGTGCCTCGGCGGGCAAAGATAATCTGCTGATCGTTACATGCTCCTGATACCTTTTCGAGTGGTTCTCTTCAAGCTCCCAGTCGCTATCATCTGATATCATTTTGGTCAATTGGTGCCCTGATTTATGGTGACTCTGCTTGTCCTGTGCCGATACTTGATCATCTAGGCCCAACACCGGGCTACCAGCTTCTATCTCTGCTAAACTCATGGTTTGTCGCCATGCCTCCAGCCACTCGTTTAGAGTAGCCTCCAAATATTTGGACGTCACCTTATACGGCATCTACAACCATTGCCAATCAGGATCATGGCAGGCTTGGAGATGTATGGTATGCAACCAAATTGCAAATGCCATGATAGGCTTGAATCGTGCTACAGTTTCTTCAGATATTCGCAAGACCTGTGTTTCCGCGGCACAAAGCATCTCCCAATATAGCCAAAACTGTAATTGACAATCCCGGAGTCTCTCTATCTCACTTACATACCATAGATTTTGATATCGCGCCCCCCATCGTTCTGCTGCAGCCAGACAGTCCATGCCCTGGTATGTGCCCAACTCTTTCCATGCGATGAAGGCGATCAACAGCAATAGCCAACTCTACATGAAGGCACCCTTTCCCGATTAGACCGCCACAGCATCCTCCATCAATTGATTCAAGAGATACAGGGACCAGTTCATTTGGACCCCTTCTACACATTGCTCGGCACATGCAACAATCCCCGAGTTGCATTTGTTAGGTCAACCACTCCTAACCACCTTGCGGGATAGGATCTTAATGCCCATGAGTACCGCCTGATCATTGCAGCTACTAGTGCGATACCCATGCCCATCCATTTCTAAGCCGTATTTCTGTGCCGACTGCAATGCCCACTTTTTGTCATTTTCCTTCCCTTGGATGAACTACACTGAATCAAATCCATTCTTAGGCAGGCCGGTAATATATGAAATTACATTGACGGTGACCGAGACTTCTCTATCCAGCCACAACCACCCATAATGGAAGCATGCAAGGAGCTGCTTCACGCACACATTCACTTCCGCTAGCCGCCCAAAATGTGGCATGTTAATAAGCCCTAACAAGATGACCTGCTTCAATTCGTGTGCCCAGTCGTGTGCAGTCGGTGTCAGAAAGGGCGCATCTCCGGCACATATGGGGCAGATGCAATGTCATGGTAGGCCACCATATCAAGGTCATTGTAGCGTAGGTGCATCAACACTTGCCCAATATCGATAGAGCACTCCATTCCAACTGGGAGTGCTGGCATCTTCACACCATACTTCTGTCTTGGGTTTATCTTGCGCGGGGTGGCATCCGACCGAATGGGAGGGATATACCCAAGGATGTCACTGGATGACAGTCCCGCCCATGGGGGAGACTCATGAATGGGGTGACTGGACTATCCCACCTGTTTGTGAGCTTCTCCTGCCATCGTGGGGGAGGACTGAAGCACCCTCTTACTTTGTGGGGACTAAGAGTGATGACCTCGTCGTCGCTTCTTAACAACGACTGATGGTCCCACCCACATATTGGAAACTTCGGCTCCAAGATCAATAGCTCTAGATGACACAACTTCTTGTTCAACAACCACCGGGATGAACGGAGACTCCACTTCGCAGCTAATCTCAACTGTCTCCAGTTCTCCTGGTATACCTCACAGCACCTCATTATATGCTTATCAGCACCTTGCTCAATTCATGACTGCACTCTGCAACAACACTTCTCAACTGATTTCTCGGTGTTTTCTGACCAACTCCGATCCGTTTTTATAGCATCCAGCCAAATCTGCCTTAATCATCACGAGATCATGCATTAACTTAACCAAAATCCTATATTAATGATGCAAATCCGTCGTCGATCCTGTCAGCCGATCGGCCGGATCTGCCATTAATGCCCATCATTTGAACAAGCATTGTTAATTAACTGTCTTAACTTTTGGCATTTATTGTTGATTTGACTCGGTTGCAATGCTGCCATGTGTCTCTGACTGCTCCAAACTTGCGGCAGAAGCCTCCCTTCTTCCGCATTTCATCCATGGTGGTGAGCCATCCTGCCACCAATCAATCGACTTTTTTTTTTTATGCGACTCAGGCATTGCAGTATTCCAAGCCCAACTAATAGGGCTTCAACCTATGACTATTCACCTGTTTTGGGAGCATCACCCTGTCCAGCTGCTGCAGTTGAACCACACCTCCTGAAGTAATACTATTGATGCGATATGGACAAAGCCAATGCATCTACAACTTTCCTGGATGTTTCATAAACTTGTTGTCATACAATAGTACCAAGTCGCCCTGCTGAAACTGTTTGTTTTTTATGTGTCGATCATGCCATGCTTTCTGGCGATCCTTCTCAACCCCCTGGTGGAACCCAACAATGAAATGATCTTCCTCCAATTGTAGCAACTGCTCTAGATGTTCATCTAGTGTCGCTGCATCATCCAGTCCTGTTGCGGCTGCGATGCACAAACTCACGACAATATACTCCATGGGTATAATTGCTTCTTGTCCATACACAAGCTTAAATGGTGTCTTCCTTGTTAGCCGTTTCCATGTGGTGTGATAGGCCCACAATACTTCTAGGATTTTGAGATCCCAGTCATCATGGTTCACGTTACACACCTTTGTCAGTGCATGGTCCAATACCTTATTGAAATCCTCCACCATGCCATTCGCCTGTGGATGATAGGGTGTACTCTTCTTATGCTGTATCTGTAACTCCTGCGTCAATGCGTTGATGGTGCGACTAAGAAAGTGGCTTCCTTGATCTCTCAATAATATCTTGGGGTAGTTGAAGCGAGTGACAATGTGGTTGAAGAGAAACTGCGCAGTGGTGGTCGTGGAGAAATCAATGACTGGTGTAGCTTCTTCCCATCGAGTCAAATTCTCTATCGGGGTGATAATATAATGTGCACCCATGCGCTTCCCTGGTGGATTGATCATTCCTACAAAATCCACCACCCATTTATTGAATGGTTGTAATGTCAACTGGGGCATCAACGACATCTCATCACGTCGGGATGGTTTTCCAGTTCGCTGACAGACATCACAGGACTGCGCATAGTTTGTCGCATCATTGTGTAGTGTGGGCCACCATAGCCCAACATGCAATACTTTCCTCGCAGTATTCCTACCGCCATAGTGTCCTCCGGCTACTCCTCCATGCACTTCTGCTAATATCTACGCTTGCTCATGCGGCAAGACACATCTGCGCAATACCTCATCGGCACCCATTTTGTATAACACTCCTGCAATTAGCTGGAAGTCTACAACTTTGACTACCAACTGCTTCTTCTGACTGGGGGTGAACTCATCTGGTGTAGTACCCGTTGTCAGAAACTGGATGATTTCCGCAAAGTAGCCATCTGCAACCTCAATCCGAAATAGTTGAGCATCTGGTAAACCATCTTCAACGTTGGTCAGGTCCTCTCTTGTATCGATCCGCGAGAGATGATCAGTACCAACATTCAACTAGCCCGGCTTCACAATGACTTCAAAATCGAACTCCTGAAAAAGAAGTAGCCAGCAACATATCTTCCCCCCCAACACAGGCTTATTGACTAGGTATTTCAACGCAGAATGGTCCGTGAACATTTTAAAGTGCCCACCCAACAAATGGTGCCTAAACTTCTGCAGCGCATAGACCATTGCAAGACCTTCCCACTCAGTGGTACTGTAATTTCTTTCTGCAGAGGACAACTTTCGACTAGTAAAAGCAATAGAATGATGAAGGTCACCTTCTCCTGGTTGAGCCAATACGACACCCAATGCAATCGATGAGGCATCAACATGGACATGGAATTCCTTACTCCAGTCCAGAAATACCAATATCGGTCCTGACACCATCTTCGCCTTCAGTGTTTCAAAGCTAGCCTAACATTCTGGGCGCCATTGGAATTCCGCATCCTTCTTCAACAACTTCTCCATAGGGGCAGTAATCATAGCATAACCCCTGATGAACTCGCGATAATACCTTGTGTGTCCCAGAGTCGCCCGCAACTGCTTAACAGTGGTTGGTGGTTGCAAACTCAAAATGAGTGCAATATTAGCTGGATCGACCAACAAATCTTGCTTACACATAATATGGTCGAGAAATATCCCAAACGGTGCACAAAAGATGCATTTCTTCAGATTCAGCGATATCTGGTGCTGTCGGCATCGCTCGAGCATCAACTGCAGATTCGCCAAATGATCATGAACCAAACCATAGACCGTCCAATTATCCATGTATACCTGTAAAAAGTTCTGAATGATGTCTTTAAATGTAGCAACGACAACCTGTGAAAATATCGCAGGTACATTCTTCAAACCAAACGGCATTACAGTGTATTGAAAGCAGCCCCATTCAGTAATGAAAGTTGTCTTATGGCGATCTTCTTTGGTAATGCAGATCTGATGATAGCCAAAGAACCCGTCTGTGAAGGAGTACATCTCCTGGCCACCCACACCTTCAAGCACTTCATCGGTAAATGGAGTGGGGAATGGATCGTGCAAACATGCATCATTTAGCTTCCTGAGGTCAACGCAAATGCGCACCTCACCAGTCTTCTTATCCTGCACCACCATAGGACTGATCCATTATGACTCCTCAACTGGTTCAATAATACCAGCGTCCAAGATGCGATCCAGCTCATCCTTGACCCGCTCCTTATGTCACAGATTCAAGCGATAGTGTCGCTGTCGGATCAGCTTAGCATCTGGTTTTGATGGAATCCTCATTTCTCCTAAGTCACCCAGAATCCCCTTCATGTCGAAAAACTTAGTAGGAAATATATCTTGAAATGCATAGAGCAAATCAGTGACCTTGCTTATCAGCTCATCATCCTAGTAATCCTCGACATTTGCGAACTTTAGAGTGTCCTTTGTCCCAATTTTAATATTGCGGATCCTCAGTGGTTGACTGATCGGGTCGCTTAGCGCATTAGGTGGTACCACAGAACGACTTCCTTCTGACTCTGGGATATTCACATTCCGCAGATCATCACCATCTTCTGGCCCACCACTGATATTGAAACACTCGATGAGAGACTACATCTAGCAGTGCATGTGTGGGTCCACAGGATATGCTACCAGGACAACCTGCAGAATTACATCACGGATGATCTGTAATGCATTATTAACCTCTGGATCAGCATCCGCAAAACTGAATGTATGGGTAAAACACACTGTGAGCTCCAACCAAGTAGAAATTTCCCCTCACAACTCAGCTGCATTTTACCATGAGAGTGGCATCTCATCCAAATTATGGATAAAAGCATGGACCCACTCATCTTTTGGTTGCAATACCCATAGCCGTTGACATTCCATCAAGTGACCGCCAGGATTGGTCCGCCCATCATACTTCCCAGTGTGGTAAACCTCAATATCACCAAAATGTACCATCATCAATCTTTGGCATTTCGACCATCCATCAATCGATGACTTGTGTGTCTCCCACCAGCATGTTAGAGCAGCCTTCAATGCTTCATTCAATGCCAAGAAGCACTGTTGTTCAGAAACTCTTTCTTTGAACTCCATCAAAAAGTTGGATAAGCCAGGTAGTCCTTCATATATTGGTAGTGCAACCGTTTCACTCATGACATGGCATAATGACTGTGTGACCAACCCTCACTTACGGAGCGACACTTCATGCAAGCGATTTTGCCAAAATTCCAGTGCATCATCAAAGTTAGAAGACGCAGAGTTGTCACTGTGCCGTCCCAGCTCACCGTTGGAAGTCGGACGTATATAATCTTCAGAAATATTGAATGCATGGTCCCATCTAATGGGATCGTCGTCCTTCATTGGCTCTATGTAGCGGCATGCTTCAACCGGATCCAACGGGACGATAACTCTGAGATCGCAATTTTCAAAAGTCATCATCCATCACTTGAAGTTGATTACAGCTCCACTGTCATTAGCCCATCCAATCCCCAACAACGCGGGATAAGAGCTTCCGCCTTCGAGAACTTCGATGACATCAAAGTTGGCATAGGTTTTCATACCCTCAATATCTACCACTAGCCGTGGAACTCACCTAATGGATCTTACTTTTGCATGGTTAGCCAATCGGAGCTCTATAGGAGACCAGCTCAATGGGGGGCTCCCCATCTTCTTCCAAGCCTACTTGGTCAAGATGTTGACATCCGAACCAAGATCCAGAATAACTGAATCAACATCATAGTCGCCAATTTGAATATTCATCCGCATCTCCTTACCCGTCTTCCGTCGTTGCAAGGAATTAACCACGAGCTCTTGTTGATCCTGGGCCGATCGTCGCAACAAGGATTCAATCGCAGCATGAGCGTCGGGATCTTTTTCCAAGGACAAACAATGTTCCAAAAATGCTCGAAGTGTGCTGGACCGCCGTGACGGGCTAACCTCCAAAGTAGCATCAAAAGTAGAGGGAATGTCATACATGACGGCTTTACCTCGGTCGTTCCCCAAGGTCCGTCGTGACTGAAGAAACATATCCCATTCCACATCAATATCAAATGATACCTTCTTTTGTCCAGTTAACCGGATCGTTGAGCTGTCTTCTCCAGTTGTCTTTCCTCCTCAAGTGACCACCGCAATAGAAGCATCTTGTGGTCTTGGTTCTGCAGAAATTGTTGCGATGTTAGCACCCTACTACTGATTCGGTGGTATGTTCCCTAGTTGATTTATATTTTGATTTATGTTCTGATTCGGCCGCGGATTCTGGTTCTGCACTGGTTGCTGTACTTGGTTCAGAGCGGTTTGCTGTGCCTGGGGTTGTGTCTGCAACTGGGGAGTGTTCCCTTCCTACCATCGTGCAATCAACTGTGGACAATTCTCAACTGTATGATTGTTAACAAAACATAACATACACTAGTTTTGCAGAAGTGGGTAGTCTCGTTGATAGTGTCCCCATACTGCAAAGTGATAACATTGAACAGGTTCATGACCACGTCGTCCTCCTCCACGACCAAATCCTCTGCCACGTCCCCCCCGGTATCCTGCTCGAAATCCTCCCTGCTGCTGGTACTGTGGTTGGTTAAACTATTGCTGCAATGGTGCCGGTTGCATCCCTTTCCCTTGTGGTGCATATTGCGGTTGCTGTACATATTGTGGCTATTATGGAGTCATCTGCATCGGAGCATATTGCGGCATGAACTGTGGCAGTTGCTGTTGTTGCGGTACAAACTACACGTGCAGTTGAGGTAGTGGCTGGGCTACCTGCGGCTATGGTTGCGATTGTTGTACAGCAAGCTGATCGTCCGTGATGTAGAATGCATCATACATTCTTTCTTGTAGTAACCCATATGCACCGCAATCTTTGTCATCCTAACCCAATGACTTGCAAAATGGGCAATAAAGGCTTCTCAGGGTTGTGACAATTTTCTGCATATAAGGGCAATTGTTGTGGCCATGCCCATACACCTGGCAAATGCGACACCACGGCATGCTGCAGCCATTCAATGGATTTGGTGCACTCGACACCAAATAATTGTAGATATCCAGGAAATTGTCCTTCATATGCCCTTCTCCTCGGCATCACGTACACTATACTTCTTCACGCTGCTCCTTGCCCTTCTTCAAATGTTGCAACTGTATAGTCAAGTTAGCAAGCTGTGTCTGTATCTGTGACATCCCGACTGCATTATCTCCGATCGACAATGCCTCCAATCGCATTACAATCTCTAGAGCTTCACTAGGTGTTGAGATGTTTTATTGCATCAACGAAAGCCAAATGTGTGGTAGTAGTGCCACGATGAACCACTCTTTATGTTGGATAGCGCTCATATCGAAACTAACCTTTTCCATCAGTGTCTTGAATCTCTCGTCGAAATCCCATACCTTCTCATTGGGATACTGCTTAATTTCCTTCAATTCTATAATATATTGAGCCTCAGACTTGGCCTTCTAAATTCGCCAATCAGCTCATCCTGAATCTCATCCAGCGACTTCTCTGGGGCTCCTGTAGGGACTAGAACGAACATCATAAACCAATCTAATGCACGATCTCACAGATTCGTTGCTAACTGTCCTTTCTTAGCAGCATCATCGGTGATCTGTTTTATGGTCCAGACTGCTTCACATAAAAACCAATACTGTTCTGGGTTTTCTATAGCAGCCCCATGCAACAACAGTAACTTAGCATCATCGCCCGCCATTCTGGGCTTCCTTCCTCCTTTCGTTGTACTACTACTAATTAACTTCTGTGTAATTGACAAACTTGGCAGTGTCGAAGTGGTATTTCTTGCTATCTGAGAGATAGTGAGCGGAGGTGTGGGTACGTTGGTGCCAGGGTTTGGTCCTCCCTCTATCCTAGGCGTAGCCTAGTTGTCCTTGTCAGGACTGTGAGGTCGCTTCGTCCCATGTGGCCTTCCTTCACGATCTTGCAGTTTGACCACAGCAGGACCTTCTCCCGTCCTCTGCCTCTTTTCCTGTTGGAACCTCGCTCCTCCCCTCTTAAGACCACTTTCTTCATCAACTTCACTCACAGTCTCATCATGACCTGCACCTATCTACCCCTTACCATTCCATGTACCACCCCCCAATAGCCGTAGCACCCATGGCCTCCTCCCACTAGGCTGTCTACTGATCAAGATGCATCTTCAATATACCATTTTTGCAAATAAGCATCTTGATCGACAATTGAAGTGACAGTAAAAACCTACCCTGAGGTTTTCGGAAAAAATATCTTTCAGCTTCACTATAGGAATTCTGAGTATCAACCGCGAAATCTGTGATATAGCCTTCTAGGATGCTATCAAACCATACTTCGACAGCCCGCAATGCTTTATTATCAACTTCGTGCAGTTCCTGAATCAATTCGAGGGTCTAGGTCATTGGTTCACCACCTTGGAAACTCCTCTTTTGGAAGGTCAACTTTGCCAACCATTCGAACAATAGGACTACAAATTCACAGAAGAACCAGTCGTGTGGACCGTCGTGAATGTATCTACCCACCCATTGATCTACTATCAATCGAGTGTTTCTACTTTCCTCTTCAGTGAATTCCTGCAACTTCTGATCAAACCATTCTTGGATCTCTGATTTCGTTCAGTGCCACAACATGTCCTCCTTTCACTCCATACACGGTCCTGACAACAGAACCATTTATTAACGTGATGCCAGTCGACAGGGGTCCCACTCACTATCGACACATACCGCAGTCTTCCTGAGCACCAGCTTGGACATGTTTTATCCTGCCCAGGAACACCTGTAGAGTAGATGAGGTCTCACTCGAGCTGTAAAGGAAGAGCATACAAAACCATGTTTCCGCCAAATGAAGGAGGATGGTTGCGGCTAATGATACTTAAGCTTATTGTAACACAGCGACAGAGATCTTTAAGCATTAAACATAGTAGTAAAGCATTATTCAACCCAAACATTCATCATTGCAACAACAGTAATTGTAAAACAAGTATCTCATCAAAGAAGCATGACATTATTTGTATAGTGCAATATCACATTATCATAACTGAACAAATTATACACAGGGATTGCACCAAAATAGCTTCATCATATTATCATTATCAACCCAGATACAATGCCTCTGCAAAAACTAGATCTCCGCAATGACTCTTGACATCAAAACATACCCAGAAATCATACAACATCAAAGCTTCACATTCCTCTCCCGTGGATTCTCTTGTATGCAAATTGTGTCTTCAACACTTACAATTCTTATCTATATATAGGCTTCTGCCTTACAACTCTTGTCCATTTAATAACTGACTTCCTAACTGACTCTATGGACAAATGACCAAATATCTAATTGACTTATCCAAAAACGACCAAAAACCCGCATTCTGCGGTATAACTGACTCAACATTACATAATATGTGGTCCAAATGACCCAAAACCCGCATTCCGTGGTACAATTGACCCAAAATGCATAACTAATCTTCCGTTGATCGCCATCCACGTCATCTTCTCGCCATTCACACCATCTTCTTCCTTGTTGCAGCATCGGAGATGCTATGATAGCATTCTACCAAACTGCCTGCCAACAGCCCCCCAACACAATCTTGTGGCTCACCCTCGAGCCACGTCAATAGGATACAGTGTACTCCGTTGTTTTTACTTTGAAGTCCTCATATGGTTGTTCAACTCTTCGCACCACCTCCTTGGCTTCCGTAGCCGCTGCCTAACTGTCGACCACGTCATTTGCAGATGGGTGATCTGTAAGCTTTTCCACGACCTGCTATCGACACTTCTGTGCTACCTGTAGAGCTTCACTAGCTTGCATCATAAATTTTCCACCAGTGTCCTAGAACTCTTCTAACTAGGTCATGCGTGTCTTCTGTCGCTCGTCCGCCTTGGCGACACGGTGTTGCAAGTCTTTCAGCTCTTGAGACTTAGCAACTTGCTCCAATGGTGGCATTGTTTGCATTGCGGCTTTTAATGTGGCCAACTGTCCCTCCGCTTCCTGCCGGTACTTAGTCAGCTGCTCAACCTGCTTCTCATGAACAATCCAGCCCCAGAATTGTACCATTTTGGCCATGAGCTTGGTTTCCTGCATTTCTAGCTCCTCCATCTAAGTGGCAACTTTCTCAATTTCCCTTGTTCGTTCATCTACTTCAACCTGAGGCATACCAGTTCTAACTTTCTACATGCTTTGAATTTGGACTCTGAAAATGGATGCTTACTATGTTTTCCAAGTATGCATGCATCACACTTGTTCCTTAGCTTAGGAATGGTGGAAAAACCAAATACACCGTTATTTCTTAACAATCTAAGATTGTTATAATTCAAATGTCCAAATCTAGCATGCCATAGTAAACTGGATGACATATTACCTTGTTCATGCTGATATATATAGGCAAAGTTATGAACTCCTGTAGAAGAGCCTCTCAACTTTAATAGTTGTTCATATTCATGACCAGTCATGACAACCTTGTTGTGAGAGGATTTTCTTATCTCCACAATCCCATCAAACATGTGGATGGAATGGCCTTGTTGTCGAATTTGCACCAATGACAACAAGTTTCTCTAAAACTGAGGAAGTTAGAGAACATTTTTTAATATGAAATCAGGGAATCGAGGCAACTTTAGCCTGATTGAGCCAATTCCCCATGGTTTGAGGCTAGATTTATATGCAAAGTATACTATGCCATTCGCAATGTCATTCAGTTCTACAAAGCAATCTTGTATAAAAGTCATATGAGATGTTGCAATAGTATCAAGTAGCCAACAATCTTTGTAAGGTGAAAAAGAAGTCATTTCATTAATTCAAGGATTACAATGTGCAACAATAAAATGAGAAGAATCAGGGGTTTTACCACCCTCTTGGTTTTTATGCTTATCTTCTTTATTCTGTCTACCTTTGATGGAGTTCCAATATGACCAACACCGATCTGCTTCATGTCGACTCTTTCCGCAGCGTCTCCACTTCACATCTGATCTTTTGCTAGAGTTGTTTCTTCATCCTCTTCCTCTGAAATTTCTTCTTCATCTACCTCTTTTGCTACTATCTCCTTTGAAAGAGTCTTTAGGATTTTTCTTTGCTTTCTGAGCAAAGCAAAGAAATTCTGTAGTACTTTCACTTCTCTTCTTTCCAAAATCTTTCTCTGTGCCTACAATCTTTTCTACTAGAACTTCAAAGGTGAGGTATTTGAACTTATTGCTTGCTTGCAAGGATTCAAAGTTGTTTGAGTAAGTGTGATAATTGATGGCTTTTATTTCTGATGCGACCAACATGGGGTCATTGTTTTTCACTTCAAGACTGAATAACTTTAACATTAATTGAATTACTTCCATTTCAGAGTGTGAATCATACAGATCTTTTTGATTTTTTAAGGCTTCATAACATGTCTTTGCATGAAGAATATTTTGGCTCACCTCTTCATGACAGTTGCAAAAATCATGGCCAATGCTTTCTTGTCTCTTGAATTCCAAATAGCGAGTTCTTTCTCTGATAATGGAGGCTTTGGCATTAAACTAATGATGGTGCCTTCATCTTTGAGAGAGGTCTCTCCTTCGCAGATGTCGTCCCACAAATCATTCTAGACATATGCAACTTTGATCTTTCTCCACAATTCTGAAAATGTATCCTTTCGAATGAGTGTAGCACCAACAAATGATACTATGTAATACATCTTAAACATGAAACTTATACAAATATTGAAAAATATAGGATGGAGACTTCAAAACCTACTCCTATCCTATAAATTACAATCTTTAGTTTTGCACCTTTCAAATAATTTTGCAGCTCTATTCTGCAACTTATTACATACAAATTTTCTTTCACACTCTATATACAATAGTCCTCACTCACATAGGAAAATTAAAATGATAATATTATCACTATGGCGCCATCCACAAACATGAATCTACCACTCATCACAAGAATTTGACATTTTATACCTTTACCTATAAATTAGGTTTTGTCAAGTCTTAGGCTTTACCAACGAGGCACAATATCCAAAAGAAGTCCTTCTCTTGTGAGCATGAATCAAGGGCCTTCGAATAATATCACAAGAAGATACAAAGGAGTCTACACAGTATGCAGACACCCCAAATGAACAGTATGCAACCACACCAAAAATTCTTCAACGTAGCAATACGTGACTCCATACGAGACGCATCAAATCCAAAAACCTTAGCTCAAGGTCACGCAGTTCATCAACGCACCAGATGGAAGCGGTTTCGGTCAGGCCGCAGTTATATGGAAGATACCTCCACGCTCAGCTCCACAGGTCCTAGACGTGGCTAAGGTTCATGATAGGTATCAAAACTTCAATGCAGATCTATGATAACATGGTGGCCATAACAATCTCTTCGATAGTATTTACGATGGCAGAGAGCCTTCACGCTCGTTGAGAGGAGAGCCTTCGCTCCAGTGTTTTGAAAGAATGAGACGCGCCCTCACGTAGATGGAGAGGAACGTCCTTCAAATAAAAATCGAAGATTCAATTGCAGCAAACATTCAAACTGAATAAAAAACACAACCCCAGATCGCAGCTCCACGTTCTCCAGTGCTAGATAGGTCACGCAGGTGAAGTCTTCAAGGGGAATTGTAATCTTATCTAATCGTAGCTTCTCTACGCAGCCACTCACTCAAACAACGCATCAACGCATTATCTCCTCAACATGCTCACTCCAACGCATGAAACATCACAATATTCATCATCAATGTACATTCAACTACCACAGAAATGTTAGGCAGAGGAATACTGCAGAGAGCATAGACAACAAAAAACACATCGCGCAGTTCCAGAATTAGGGTTCCGATACAGAGAAAAGGGCGTTATCCTTCAGGAAGAGAGTAGGTTTGGTAGGGACTGAGCAAGCAAGAGGACGGAATGCCAAAATTGGCAATCTGACGAGCACAAGAGTTATGGCAGATGATACCACATGACAGACAGGTAGTAACTTCCAGATTTGTTTTTCTCATTCATCAAGCATTATATTTATACAAAGTATTTATGACCTTTGGCATTTATTTTCCAAATTGTCCATTAGAGTCTCCTAGACTCTATGTCTTCCAAAAAGTAATTTTTATTTTTGTACAAATTACCCTGAAAATTCTAACACTTACTAACCACTTTTCCATCCGATAGAAATTCCAGCCCAGGCTTAGAGTCATTACAAAAACTATGAGAAGGTAGCAACGACAAACATGACATAAAATATGTCTCGCCTTAAAACCCATTACAAAACTAACAAAAAATCATTCTGAAGAAACACCAAGAGGAGTGCATAATACTATTGTGGGTTGTAACCGCCCCGCAATATAATAACCCGAGTTATGGTAAATGTAGAAAATTTTTAAAACTTTTTCTATTTCAGCATGGCGAACAACTTCTTTAAAAAATTTATAAAAATGCTCAACTTAAAAATAAGATTTCCATAGCCCAATATAGATATGTAGTTTTCATAATACACATCATGTTTCATAATCCATGGAGCATACGATACTGCCGAGAATGTGCTCAAGAGGAACATGAGATATTTTCCTTTATAAAACATTTAATTTTAACCACACAATATTCCTTCGCTCTATGATCTAATTAACCATACATCACACTTCTTATTTTATTTTAATGAGTTTTAAACGTACCTATATGATCTCATTTCTTGTCAAAGTCTTTGATTACCTTCTTCTAAAATGAATAAAAGAATATTTTTCCGAACTCTATATTTAATTACTCTAGTCGTTTTCTACAAGGTTCACACATTCACTTTAGACTTTTAATATGTATATTCATACTCCTAAACTTTATTGGAAAGACCTTTCCATATCAATCTTTTAATGTGTACATGTATATATATAGAAGGGTGTTCTTTCCAAGTGATTTCCTGCATGCCCAAGGTCTAAAATTATATTAACTTGTATGTTTAATCCAAGGTCGAGTGCCATCAATTTTTAATGCCCAAAGCAAAAGATTAACAAGGATGGTTAGGCAGTCGGTGATGAGTTTCATTTAGAAAAACTCGGAAGGTGACAACGAAACCTCTTTCGAGTATATAAATAATTAAATATCACATATAATTTATTTACTAAATCCCTACATAAAGGAGCCTTTTCAACTATTTCGTAACACATAATTTGTTACTACATACACTTTTTTTTTATGGAGAATCGATTCATTTAGTTGGAAAAAAAATGACAAATGTTTTCTAACCTTGACAAACTAACGCTCAGAACGAAAACAAACTTGGATGGAAAGGAATCAGTGAGGAGTTTCATTTAGAAAAAAAATCAGAAGGGGGTCAGACTTTGCATGCCCAAGATGGAAGTCGGCCAGGTGTCAATCCAACCAAGCGCAAATTACACAAACACGAGAGATTAACTGCAGTCTCCTTTCCTTTAAACAATTTAATGGGCTCCAACCAATACAAGGTAAATATCCAGACAATATCTATACTGTAGACTTGATAGTATGGAAACATTGCAAACACAAGTAAGAACACAGAGTCGGTGTACTATTTAATTGAACAACAACCAGTCAAAATGTAAAAACAGAAACACACATTTCTTTTTAAATGCCATCTGGAATTCATGTTTAAGCGTTATTATTAACAAGAAGAAGGCAGTATAGAGAAGAATACGGGTAGTACTTATTAACACACACAACTGCTTCTCACTCTCTTAACTTGACAGGGAATACATGGAACCATTCAAGAAAAAGAATAAAAGGTAGGCATAGTTCACAAGCTAGGAGAAATAGATAACGGGTAACTAAAAAATCTCCGCAGACTACTGCGGATGATTACTACCTTTGAATATCACAAAGTAACTCATATTAGTGCTTCCAACTATGGAAACATTTAAAACACAGTCACATCTATAGGCTTTGGGATTCGTAAACAGAGTTTCAGAGAGATCAAAAATGTAAAAAGAATCCCTTTTATGCATAAATTCACACTCAATTGAAAGTATAAAATATCCAGATCACAAGGCTAAATTAAAGGTAGAAATCCAAAGCAGATATCGATTACTTCAGTTTCAAAACTAATTTACCATGTAAACATCTGAGGGTAAAAGAAGAAAAGAAAAGAGAAAGTTTACACATGACTTTGCAACAGAGTTCGCTCCAACATTTGCATAGAGATCTGAGTCAAGAATATAAAATAGTCGCAGAAAAGTTATGTGTTTAACTCTATATTAATCAGAGAGGTTTAATGGTAATGCTACTCAGTAAAATCTGTCTAGGATTGGATAATTACAATTTATTCTCTTAATCCAATTCATAAATAAATAAATACCATCATAAAGCTCGCCCAGCTCTATAAGGACCGGTTGAAACAATCACTAATTATGCTCAGGGTAAGTCTGATCTTATTTACAATAGACAAAATAGTATTCTTGAAAAATCTCTGGCATATACCCATAAAAGAAACAGATTATGAAATATACATCGTACAAGAATAAAAATATATACTTTACATCAGTACGGAATAAATGGATAATTTCTTTAGAATCTTATCATGTCGGAGTATAAGGTGATACAAAAATAGCTTCTAAATCTTACAAAAATTTAAAAATGTGTATTTTTTTATTATAACTAGCTATTAAATGTAGATTTTTTTGTAAAGTTTGCAAAATGGTCCTTGTAAATAAATGTTTTAGTTTTTTTATGACCAAGAAGTTTCAAAATCACAAAAATATGGCTCAAAATGAAAAATGGTGCTACTAGTATACACACTTTTTGAAATGGAGGTAAAAACAACTACTAAAATTGACCCCCAAAAAAACGAGAACAATATCGGGCTCTCGTCAAGTTGTATAACTTGTTAACAATTATCAACATATATACATGAAAAATTACTAACTAGAATTTTGTTATTAACTAGAATTTTGTTATTAATGAACATCTCATGGAAAAAAATGCTCTAGGCAAGGAGACTAGATTTCTTGTGTAGCGGGCAGAGCTATATGTTGAAAAACACCCTCAATTGTATGCACTATTGGACTAGAGGAGTGAGGTTGCATTCACCATATGTTAAAATAGTTAGACATCATGCTTGTGAATACAAAATACAAATGAACTATCTACAAATATTGAAGTAGATGTACCTATGCATGAATTATTCCCATCGTAGATGTAGCATTAACTACTGCATCAATGAACCCATTGAGGTTTGCCATGGAGGACTCTCTAAGCTAGTGTTGTAAACATGTGAAAAAAACAAATTACAAAGAACAAGTTCTAGATTTAAAATTGAAAGAAATAAACAACAACTGTCATCAAATGTTGTACATTACCATGGAATCATGGAAACCCGGTCCTTTTACGGAAGAGGTCATCTAATGTAGACAAAACCCTTGTCTACATTTGGACAGTGGGGAGAGGAAAGACAAAGCAGTGGTGCAAGGATTTCAGTTGATCCCTGCAGTCACAGAGTGTCAAGTCTTAGTTATACATGCACATAAATGAATGGTATAATATGTATTGAAAACTAACATGTTGTAATACTTACCTCTATTTGGAACATATCTACCCCACACAAGAGATCACTACTAGCAACTCCTTGCCCGTCTGCATCCCCAGTTAACACCTGGAAGTTTATAAATTATTTAAATATTAGCAGCCTATAAAGTAGTACAATAAGAAAAAAATAATTTGAACAAGATTAACTCATTAACCATGTACTTACCCACCTAAAAAACTCAAAGAATCCATCTGCGGGGATATCACTAAGATCAATGTCTCCCACATCCTACTAATAATCTTGTTCCCAAAACTTCAAAAATTGTAAATATTAGACCATATAACATTAATGAGCTAACATGTATTAACGAAATGACATGTATTAACAAAATGGCATGTTGAAATATGACCTCACTGATAGTTGTTGCTGCCTCAGATATGACAACAAATGGTACAGTAGCACCACGTATTGAGGCATGGGTCAGTGCAAGCTAATGGGGGTCACTTTTGGCATGCGAGATGCAATAGAAAACTAAAAAAGCAGGCATCCCTCAACTTACTTGGATTTTTTGAGCTACTTACGCAAAATATCTTGCATTGAGTAAAAATGATGAAATCTAGGAAATTGAATCACGTTTCCAAATATATAACTTTTATGTATTGAAAATTTGCATAGTTATGTCAAGTTTCATTTTTCCTAACAGACACTTTTTATTTTTCAGGCAAATGATAAGGTATATGTTTTTGTGGGTTGAGCCTTTGAGGGCCTAAATGATGGAATCGAGCTACCAAAATCAACATGCATGTAGAGAACACATAGCACTTGTGTGCCATTATTTTTTGAAAATTAAATTAGTAATTTTATAATTTTTTTATAATTGTCTAAGTGATCAAACCTCAAAAATAGTACCTCTTTTGTGGGTAGAGCCTTTGAAAGTCTTAATGCAAAAATCTTGACATGGGTTTTTCATAGAATGAGGTTAGTGTCCTCTTGTGCACCATACAAATTTTTTTTGAAATGATTGAGAACTGAAAAAGTTATGGAAGAAACACTAAAAGTGTGTTTCATGAGTTAAGGAAGTAGGACAGAAAAGAAATTGAAAGAAAATAGGAAAAATTAATATTTCAAAATAAAAGTTACATATTTGGAATCTGCAGAAAAAATGCTATTTGTGTCTAAGATTTCGTCAAAAATGACTGTGTGTAGCATATTGTAACGAGTGGCTATGTACAGACTTCTGCAGAAACTGGAAGAAATACCCAATTAGCTTTGGTTTTTCATTAACATTGCACAGGTTTGGAATTACCAAAGCAAACTCCAAAGCATACACCTAGGATTATTGTTGACATGCGAGCAAACTCCAAATTCAAAAATATTGCCGCGCTTTTAGATATATATAACACGCAGGCGTTATATAACTACATAACACGTACGCGTTATATAACTACATAACGCGTACGTGTTATATAGTTCGAAAATGCGCTCGCGTTATTTAAATCATAAAATACGTGTTTAAACTTGAAAAAGAAGGGGTGTGGAAGACTCAAGGGAATTTTTGTTTAATATTTGAGAAGGGGTGGGGAAGGGTAAAGGGAATCTATGGCTAATATTTAACAGGGGTGGGAAAGGGTCAAGGGCTTAGAAGGATGTTGGAAGCTTGAGTGAGGAGAGATGAATGGAATGAGAACATGATGGGATATAGGGGTTGAAGGGAAGTGGAGCTTGAGAGCACTATTAGGAGTAGAATAGGTTCTAAAGAGGTATAGGGTTAGAAGTTGAAAGTGAGACTTGAGTGACAAGGGGGAATGGATGGAGGCAAGGGGGATGTGAGAGAGAAATAAAGAATACAAGGGGGGGGGGGAGAGGGACAATGGGGAGGAATGGATTTAGAGGGAGTGATAGATAGAAAGGGAGGGACAGAAAGTGTTGGTGGGAGACATGCAGGGAGTGGTGGCAATGGAGAGAGAGAGAGAGAGAGAGAGAGAGAGAGAGGAGGGGGAAGGGACATTAAGTGTGTGAGAAAGAGGGAGTCATGGAGATATTGGGATAGGTTGAGGGAAAGATAACATGAGGGAGGGATAGAAGGTGAGAGAGAGACAGGCGATGAGAGAGGGAGGGAGAGAAGGTAGGGTGAGGGATGGAGGGAGAAAGGTGGAGATAGATATGGATGGAGGGGGGTTGGGTTTGATAATGGAAAGGGACATAATGTGTGTGTGTGTGTGTTTTAGAGAGAGAGAGAGAGATTGGTGGTTAGGGAGAGAGAGACTAGAGGGAGTTGTGAGCGACAAAGAAAGTGGGAGGTTGTGTGTGTGTGTGTGTGTGATAGGGAAAGAGAAATCAATGGGTTGGCAGGGACGAAGATGGTGTAAGGGAGAGAAAGTGACATAGAGGGAGAGAGGTAAAGGGAGTGAGGGACATAACCAGGGAAAAATCTAGAGAAAGAGATAGGGAGAGAGGGATACAAGGTGAGATAGAGAGGGCAGGGGGGAGGGATAAAGGAACATAGGGTTTGTGATTAAGGGTGAACGAAGGGAGAGAGTTCTATAGGGACTTGGATATTTGTGAATATATACATAAGGTGGATACCCTCCTCATCATCATCTTCATCACCATCACCATCTTCATCATCATCACCATCATCATCATCATCAATATATTCATCATCATTGTCATCTCTAGGTTCCTGATCAACATCTCCATCATCATCATCTTCTTCATCCTTATCATCTTCATCATCATCTTCATCACCATCACCATCATCATGAACATCTTCATCACCATAAACATCTTCATAATCATTGTCATCTCCCCCTTCCTCCTTCTCCTCCTCCTCCTCCTCCTCCTCCTCCTCCTCCTCATCTTCATCACTGGCACCATCATCATCAACATCTTCATCATCATCACCACCATCATCATCATCATCATCAACATCTTCATCATCATCACCATCATCATCATCATCATCAACATCTTCATCATCATTTTCATCTATAGGTTCTCCATCAACATCTCCATCATCATCATATTCTTCATCATCATCATCTTCATGACCATCATCGTCATCATTAACATCTTCATCATTATCACCATCATCATCATCATATTCCTCATCAAATCAACATCTTCATCATAATCATCATCATATTCTGAACATCATCATGATCATCATCTAAACATCACCATCACCATCATCATCAACATCTTCATCATCACCACCATCACCATCACCATCACCATCACCATCATCATCAAAATATTCATTGTCATCACCATCACCATCACCATCACCATCTTCATCATCATTGTCATCTCTAGGATCCCCATCAACATCAACATCTCCATCATCATCATCTTCTCCATCATCATCATCTTCACCAACACTTCATCATCATCACCATCATCATCATCATCTTCCTTGAATCAGATCAGCATCTCCATCATGTCACCATCATCTTCGTCATCATCATCATAATCATCTGAACATCACCATCACCATCATCATCAACATCTTCATCATCATTACCATCATCGTCATCATCAACATCTTCGTCGTCATCACCACCATCATCATCATCATTGGCATTTGTAGGTTCCTCATCAATATCTCCATCATCATCATCTTCTCCATCATCATCATCTTCATCACCATCATAATTAGCATCAACATCTTCATCATCCTCACCATAATAATCATATTCATCGTCATTAGATCAACATCTCCATCATCATCATCTTCTTCATCATCTTCACCATCATCATAATCTTCATTGCCATCTCCATCATCTTCAACATCTCCATCATCATCACCATCACCATCATCATCATCTTCATGACCATAAACATGTTCATCATCATTGTCATCTCCCCCTTCCTCATCAACATCTCCATCATCATCATCTTCATCATCATCATCATCATCATCATCATCACCATCTAAACATCACCATCACCATCATCATCAACATCTTCATCATCATCACCATCAGCATCATCATCAAAATCTTCATCGTCATCACCATCACCATCACTATCACCATCACCATCTTCATCAGTATTGTCATCTCTAAGTTCCCCATCAACACAACATCTCCATCATCATCATCTTCTTCATCATTATCATCTCCATCACCATCATCATCATCATCAACATATTCATCATCATCACCATCATCATCATCATCTTCCTCATCAGATCAACATCTCCATCATGTCACCATCATCTTCATCATCATCATCATCATCATAATCATCATCATCCGAACATCACCATCACCATCATCATCAACATCTTCATCATCATTACCAGCACCATCATCATCGTCATCACCATCATCATTGGCATTTGTAGGTCCCTCATCAACATCTGCATCATCATCACCTTCATCACCACCATCATCATCACCTTCATCACCACCATCATCATCATCATTGGCATCTGTAGGTTCCTCATCAACATATCCATCATCGTCATCTTCTCCATCCTCATCACCATCATCACCATCATGATCATCATCTAAACATCACCATCACCATCATCGTCAACATCTTCATCATCATCACCATCACCATCATCATCAAAATCTTCATCGTCATCACCATCACCATCACCATCACCATTTTCATCATCATTGTCATCTCTAGGTTCTCCATCAATACAAAATCTCCATCATCATCATCTTCTTCATTATCATCATCTTCATCACCATCATCATCATCATCAACATCTTCATCATCATCACCATCATCATCATCATCCTCCTCCTCATTAGATCAATATCTCCATCATGTCACCATCATCTTCATCATCATCATCATCATCATCATCATCCAAACATCACCATCACCATCATCATCAACATCTTCATCATCATTACCAGCACAATCATCATCAACATCTTCATCGTCATCACCATCATCATTGGCATTTGTAGGTTCCTCATCAACATCTCCACCATCATCATCTCCATCGCCATCATCATCATCATCATTGGCATATATAGGTTCCTCATCAACATATCCATCATCGTCATCTTCTCCATCATCATCACCATCATCACCATCATGATCTTCTGAACATCATCATTATTATCATCTAAACATCACCATCACCATCATCGTCAACATCTTCATCATCATCACCATTAGCATCATCATCAAAATCTTCATCGTCATCACCATCACCATCACCATCACCATCTTCATTGTCATCTCTAGGTTCCCCATCGACACAACATCTCCATCATCATCATCTTCTTCATCATCATCATCTTCATCACCATCATTATCATCATCAACATCTTCATCATCATCACCATAATCATCATCATCATCTTCCTCATCAGATCAACATCTCCATCATGTCACCATCATCTTCATCATCATCATCCGAACATCACCATCACCATCATCATCAACATCTTCATCATCATCACCATCATCTTCATCAACATCATCATCTTTATCATCTTCATCTGCATCATGATCATCTTCATTGTCATCACCCTCCTCCTCATCATCATCTTTATCATCTTCATCTACATCATGATCATCTTCATTGTCATCACCCTCCTCCTCATCATCATCTTGTGCACTTATGCACTTAGGGATTAATGTTTAGAAGAGGATCTAAAGGCCTTTATGGGGGAGGGGATCTAGGAACAAGGTAAGACAAAGAGTGCAGGGGGGAGGGATAAAGGCGTAGAGGGTTAGTGATTAAGGGAGAAGAAGGGAGAGAGTGCTATAGGGAGGGATAATCACAAAGATAATGAAAAGGTGGAGAGATGGAGAGTGGGGTATGCTTGACAATGTATGTAACCATATAAAATATTTGTTTTCTTTTGATTTTGTTCATTGCACTAGCCGCGCACCTAACCTATTTATTGTGCTTGACAATATCACGTATGTGTTTTTACACTTCATATCGTGCACGTGTTTTTGCTTTATATAATGCGTGTGCGTTTTGTAACTCTATAAACAGTGGACTGTCCTTGTCCGAGAGCAACTTCACTCTGTCCAAGCCAAAACAACACTCATGCGATTTTTCGAACAGCACGAACCCGCCATTGGAAATTCTCACATTCTACAGCATCTACATCATTATTTCTTTAATGCAAGTGCAGCATTCAGGACATCTTTCATGGTTGCTCAGTGTGGTGTTGAGTTATATGGCCATATTTGACGAAGATAATCAGCAAGCTTGAATAATCTCCAATTGAATAACACCAAAGATAAGGTCTTTGAAATATTCATTTTGCCTATATTTGAGGAGAACACAAGATAAGATATCAAGCTTCAAGACCATTTCATGGTGATGGTGGATATACACAAGTGTACAGGAGAATGAAAGAGCCCAAACAATTTATGATTTAACTTCCATTTGCTTATTATTGAAGAGCTTGTACTTGAGGAGCAACAAAAACAAACTATATTGAATTGATCATTGTGGTGATGGGGAATGCACGTAATCGAGTAAGCAAACTAGCAAGGAAGTAGAGACCTCAAGAAGTCATTGATGAAGAGAAAGAAAAGAAAAGAATATACATGATGAATCAGAGGCTTTCTTTGGAAACTAATCCAAATCCAATTGTAGAGGATACCACATTTCATCCTATTAATCCATGATAAGAGGGACCTTCAATTTCAACAATAGTTGTTGAACAAGCACCCCATGGAAGTAATCAAGAAGCAAAACGTAGGTGGTCATTAGGGGATGTTTAAATTCCCACTTCAAGTCAAAGTGATAAGATACCATCTCAAGATGAAGCTCATGAAGAAACACAAAATTTGCTATCCGGATGTGGTTATACAAGCGATGAAGTCAGAGAGGCGTTGGACATTTTGCCTATTGTTGAAGAAGAGAATGTTATCCAGACCATCGATGAGGATGTTGGACTTCCAGAGACCATCGATGAGGATGTTGGACTTCCACCATCCAACTACCACGAAGAGAATGAAGTACACCAAGCTCTCATATAGTTAAAATCCTAGTAGATGCATTTGGTAAAATTGGTAAGAACACACGTTCAAAGGACCACAATGCTGCTCGTCGTGTTTCATCACAAGAAATTACAAATAAGAACACCAGGGCCCTTCGTATTCTCATGCCTACATCCAAACTAGTTAATTTGAATGTAAAAACCCTCCATAGGTATTCTATTAGAAGAGAACATCTTGACACAACTGATCAGATAGATTTTTGGGCCTTTGTTGGTCAGTTTCCACGTTCTGACATGAAGCTAGTTGATGCAGTAAAGGGACTAGTGCACAGTTTTTGGCATGATCACACAAGGCCTTCTTCAAACCGAAAGGATGTACTAAAACTGAGAAGGGGTTCAAAGGATCGTGAACCACATACTAAGCATCTTCTTGATATAACATAGACCAAACTTTACAAGAAATTTAGGATTGAGCATAGACAATTGAACTTGGGGCAAAGATCTTTTGAGAAATGTAAGCCATGGTATGTTAAAATAAATACTCTTCGTAACACTTGTTGTTGTAGATACCATGTAGAATATGAATATTACTATGAAACATTTTGTACTTTCATCGTGTGTTGCATACTAACCATGTGCAGGATTGCTCCATGACAATACCACCGAATTCATCAAGAGAATTCATTCATAGCATCATGTGCAATAGGCCCGAGGGGCAAACATACTATACAAAATCTTGTTTGGATGGAACATGCTCCAAATGTGCTGGAATGGCATTATTGAGCCAATGTATGCACGAGAATGGAGACAGTGAATTTGGGAAAATGGTTATAGACATAAAAAGTTTCAAATATATCAACTATGAAATAGTCCCAGGGAAAGAAAGCAAAAAAATACAATTGGTGACATCTCAGGTATGCATTTATATCTATAAAATTATGTTGTAACGGTTACATTTCAATCCTTACTTACAAAAAACACTGACATTGAGATCATTTTGTGTCACCAGGTACAAGTTAGTGACTTCATCAAGGAATTTATTGAAAAGACACATCAATATGTTCAGCATGTCCACGTGGCATGATGGCAGGATGAGAAGTTTAGAATATGCAGAGATAGATTTCCCCTTGGTACAATACTTTTAGTTGTTGATTTTGCTGAGAGCTACACTATGCAACCTCAAAATGAGATCCAAATTCAGTATTATCACTCTGAGCAGGTTTCCTTGATGGTCCATATCACATATAGGCATGGCCCAAATAGCATTGAAGAGCAAAGAGAAATTTTCAAGAAATATCACTTCTACATAAGTGATGATAGGTGCCACGACTTCCACTATGTACGTCATTGCTTCATCATGTTCTATGATCACTTAAAGGGAAGGAACATACAGATGGATCGACACTAGATTTGTTCTGATGGGTGTGCTGGTCAGTTCAAAAATGCACGCATATTTCAGTGGTTGTGTTCATTGCATAAAAACTACAAAGTGCCACATATCTGGAACTATTTTGAGGCTGGGCATGGTAAAGGAGAGCATGATGGAGCCGGAGCATGTGTCAAAACAGCCCTACGAAGAGAGGAATTGAAAGTATCTATAGAATCTACTATTCTAAATGCTCAATCTACAGTTAGGTGGTGCATGTCAGTAATGGGAGAGGAATCGACTATGTGAGTAGAATCCACAAGAAAGAGACATGTGGAGAGATTTTTTTGGGAGGTGGTAGACATAGATCGTTCACATGCATGGGAATGCAAAACTGTGCCTGGGACTCGTGGCTTTCATTCGGTTCGAAGCTCTAATAACCCAGTATTTGAAATTTGGACCAGAAAACTCGCTTGTTTTTGCCCGCCTTGTTGTGATGGTGACTGGGGTGGGTGTGAAAAGTCACATGAAAATGCCATTCAGGGACACTTAGTGAATTTTCGTTCAGGAGCCAAAAAGCAAATGGAGCAGGAAGATTTTGTGCCATTGGCTCCTACAAGTGTGTGTAGGCAATGCTGACGTGAGAACACTGCCAACACTGGCTTGGGGGAGGGTTTTGTAGAGTTCACCCACCAATGCGAGATTGCATGCAATATAACTGGGAAAAACCCTTGTTTATGAAATGAATGCACAATTAAGCGACTGGGCCATGGGGAGACGAGGGAGAGGGCCCCCTAGAGGTAATCTCATGCCAAGAGACCAACGGAGTCGATGGTTCGTTGGTATGACGTCCGGTTTCCGAGTTATGTCGAGTTGCAAGCCGCATAAAAATGTCGTTCAGGGACACTTGGTGAATTTTTGTCCGGGAGCCAAAAAGCCAACGGAGCAACAAGATTGCGTGCCGTTGGCTCCTGCAAGTGTGTGTGGGCAATGCCGACATGGGAACACTGCCAACACTGGCTTGGGGGAGGGTTTTGCAGAGTTGACCCACCAATGCAAAATTGCATGCAATGAAATTGAGCAAAACCCTAGTTTGCGAAATGAATGCACAATGAAGTGTTGAATATTGTAACTTCTAAGAATATTATATTTGTACATTACTATTCCGGAGATGTTTCATCCCTCCAAGGTGACTTTATTATGTATCCAGAGATGTTTATTCCTCCAAGGGTTTGTGGTAACTAGGGTTATAAGACCCACCATGTGGGGGTCAGCCCTAATATTATATTTTAGGGGTTATTAGACTTCTCCAGGAGAGGTCGGCCCCATTAGGGATTTTAGTCAATCGGGAACTAATATAAATAGAGGAGGAGAGCTCCTCATTTGACACACACACACAACTCAGAAAAGTAGCGCACTTGTGTATGGGAAGTCTGCACAGGAGGTAGAGAAGGAGGTCAAGTCTTGGAGCACATCTTGTAGTTTGGTTGGTCATCTTATTGAGGAAAGCTTTGCTGGGTTTTCTACCCCATGAGGGTTTCCCAGGGTAAATTCTCTGTCTATCTTGTGATTATGTTTCTTTCAGTGATCTTGTTTGTCTATTTGATTTAAACTTAACACGGTATTAGAGCCAACCTGAATAGAACATCTTTCACAAAGTGAAATCATATTTCTCTTTCTCTCTCCTAAAATTAGGGTTTCTACAAAAGTCAGTATTTTTGAATTCTTGTTGCATGGCTGTTTACCCCTTGTAAGGATCTATCTTTTAAGCCTTGGATCAAAGTTTTTGGTTGGGTAGAAGTTCACGAAAGTCAAACCCTAGTTTTACCAAAAGTGCGATAAAACCAAAAATTCTGTTGCAGTTCCAGAAAAGTGAAAAGTTAAAGTTTCTGGGTAAGTACTACTATATCTCTTATCTCTTGGACTCCCCCAAGAGGAGATGGCTCCAAGCACTAAGCTTGAAGACAAGCTAGAAGGTATAGAAAATTTTCGGGCATGGAAATACAGAATTGGTCTCATTCTTGAAGAGAATAATCTTGCTCATTATGTCAAGGATGAAGTTGCAGAACTTGAAGGAGATGAAGCCAAAGAGAAGCATAGGAAGGATTTGATTAGGGAAAAGAGAATCATAGCTGATTCCATTAAAGACCACTTTATTCCCCAAGTGGCTTCCAAGAAGACTCCAAAGGAAATGTATGATGCCCTAAGAAAAATGTATGAAGGAAAGAACATCAATAGGAAGATAAACCTAAGGACTCAGTTGAAGAGTACCAAGATGCACAAAGGAGAATCCATTCAAGACTACATCTCAAGGGTCTCCCAAATTAGGGAGAAACTAGATGCCATTGGTGATACTCTTGATGAATATGAACTTGTGATGACTGCTCTAAATGGTCTCACGAGACCTTGGGAATCATTCATACAAACTATGTGTGCCAGAAAAGAAAGCATGCATTTTGATGTAGTATGGGAGGATTGTGTTCAAGAAGAGGCTAGGGTAGCCAACAGAGAAGCTCTTCTCAAAGAAAGTGACCAAGCCTTGTCCACCCACAACAAAAGAGGAAAAAGGGGTCACTTCAAGAAAGTGAACCACAAAAAGTATCAACCCTCTCATAGATTCAAAAGGAAAGGAGGAACAAACTCAGAAAGAGACCTCTCCACAGTCCAATGTTATAATTGTCTTAATCTAGGACATTATGCTAGAGACTGTACTTTACCAGAAAAGAAGAAGAAGAATTTTGTTCACAAAAGACATCATGCACATATGGCAGAAGATGATAGTGAAGAAGAAGTAGGAGAAGAAGAAGAATAAGAAGAAGAGGAAAGGCCTCAAAGGAAAAGATCTAAAGTAAAGAAACAAGATCTAGAAGAATATGTTCTATTTTCTGCACTCTCTGGATATGTGTCTCCTGGAGAAGATACATGGCTCATTGATAGTGGTGCTTCAAAGCACATGATACGTCAAAAGAAAACTCTCTCAAAACTTGAAGAAAAGTATTCACCACAAAAGGTATCTCTAGGAGATGATTATCAATATCCCATCAAGGGAATTGGTGAAGCAAGCTACAAGCTTGATTCTGGAACACCTTTGAAAATGAAAGAAGTTTTATATGTACCAGGTTTAAAGAAGAACCTACTCTCTATCTCAGCACTAGATAAGAAAGGTTTTAGAGTGGCTTTCATAGATGGACAAGTACTCATGTGGTCCAAAGGAAAATCAATTAAAGATGCAGTTGTCATTGGTGAAGAAGAAGGAGGTCTCTATAAGCTCAAGGGTCATCCAGAAGCTTCCCTTGCTCATGAAACCTATAGCCTTAGTGAGCTATGGCATAGAAGATTAGCTCACATTAACCACAAAGCCTTACCCTATGTAAGCAAGGTGGTCATAGGATTACCAGATTTGAAGGTTGATCATGATGGCTCATGTAAAGGATGTAAGAAAGGGAAGAATGTCAAGAACCCCTTTCCAAAGAGTGAAACAAAGACTAAGAACATTTTGGAGCTAATACACTCATATGTATGTGGACCAATGCCCACCACTTCTCTAAGTGGGTTTGAATACTATCTTTCATTCATTGATGACTATTCAAGGAAAACTTGGATATACTTTCTAAAAGGTAAGAATGAAGTCTTTGGAAAATTCAAAGAGTTCAAGGCTCTAATAGAAAATCTCTCAGAAAAAAAAATCAAGATTCTTAGAACAGATAATGATGGAGGATATACTTCAAAGGACTTTGAAGACTATTGTAAAGAAGCCGAAATCAAGAGGGAACTAACCACTCCCTACAATCCCCAACAAAATGGGGTTGCTGAAAGGAAGAATAGAAACATCATGGAAGCTATAAAGACTATGATACATGATCAGGATCTACCCATGTATCTATGGGCTGAAGCAGCTAGGACAGCAGTCTATGTGCAAAATAGACTATCCCATAGTGCTCTTGAATTCAAAACTCCAGAAGAAGTGTTCACAGGAAAGAAGCCTGAGGTAAGTCATCTCAAAATATTTGGGTGTCCTGTGTACATTCACATTCCAAAAGAAAAGAGAACCAAGTTGGATCCTTTTGGCAAGAAGGGAATATTTATTGGATATTGTGAATCATCCAAAGCCTTCAGAATTTACATACCAGGTTTTCATCATATAGAAATAAGTAGAGATGTAACATTTGATGAAGAAGCAGCACTCAAGAAATCCAGGAAGTGCCAACTTGAAGAAATCTATGAAGAAGATACACCTCCTAGAATCACAGAGGCTGTGCCCATCCCTGAAGATGATTCACTAGAGGATCATGACATGTTGGAACCAAAAGATCCTCGTATTACAGACTCATCTAAGAAAAGAAGGCCAGCTTGGGCTAGAGATATTATTCAAGGAGCCAAAAGATATGGAGCTCCTGAAGGCTCTATTAGAGAAAGAAAGAAACCAAAGCTAGTATCCAACTATATGGCCTTGATGTGTGATCTTGTGGATCAACAACCTACTAGCTATGAAGGGGCAGCTCAAAAGAAAGAATGGGTAGAAGCAATGACAGAAGAATATCAGTCTATAATGAAAAATGATGTTTGGGATGTAGTTCCCAAACCAAAAGATAAAAGTGTGGTTTCTTCCAAATGGATTTTCAAGATAAAACATGCCGCAGATGGTAGCATTGAAAAATACAAGGCAAGATTTGTAGCCAGAGGATTCTCTCAGAAGGAGGGAATTGACTATGAAGAAACATTTGCACCAGTTGCTAGGTATACTTCAATTAGAACTATCATGGAACTTGCATCTATGATGAAGTGGAAATTACACCAAATGGATGTTAAGACAGCTTTTCTAAATGGTGTAATTGAAGAAGAAGTGTATATAGAGCAACCACAAGGGTTTGAGGTTAAAGATGGGAGAACTCATGTATGAAACTGAAAAAGGCATTATATGGATTGAAGCAAGCTCGCAGGGCTTGGTATGGAAGGATCGACAATTTCTTAACAAGCATGGGCTTTACCAAGAGTAAAGCTGACCCCAATCTTTATCTCAAAGTGATGAATGATGAACCAGTTATACTGTTGTTATATGTAGATGATCTATTTCTAACCGGAAATGAGAAACATATTATTGAATGCAAGAAGAGGCTTTCTTTAGAATTCAAGATGAAAGATATCGGATTAATGCACTACTTCTTAGGTCAAGAAGAATGGAAAGAACCAAAAGGAATCTTTCTAAATCAAGGTAAGTTTGCTATGGAGATTCTAAAAAGATTTGACATGTTCGAGTGTAAAACCATGGCCACTCCCATGGACTCCAACTTGAACTTATTAGTTAATGACTCATCAGAATTAGTGGACCTAACTCTATATAGACAAATCATTGGTTCATTGATGTATTTAACAAATACTAGGCCAGATATATGCTTTGCTGTAAATACCCTAAGTCAGTATCTAGTAGAACCTAGAAAGGTTCACTTAATAGTTGCAAAGCATGTAATGAGGTACCTAAAAGGTACATTAGATTTTGGTCTATATTATCTTGGAGACCATGAACTCAGATTACATGGTTACTCAGATTCTGATTGGGAAGGAAGTGTCTCAGACAGAAAGAGTACATCAGGTGGATGTTATGGTCTTGGGTCTGCCATGATCTCATGGTTCACTAAGAAACAATCTAGTGTGGCTCTCAGTACTGTTGCAGCAGAATATATAGTTGCCTGCTCTGCCAGCTGTGAAGCAGTATGGCTTCGAAAGCTATTATCTGGAGTGTTTGACTTAGAAATGGATCCCACTGTGATTATGTGTGACAATCAAAGCTGCATTAAGATGACAGAAAATCCTGTATTCCACGATAAGTCAAAACACATAGAAATCCGATACTTTTATATACGAGATATGGTGTAGAGAGGAGCTATCAAGCTTGAGTATGTGAGCACTGAGGATCAAATTGATGATATCTTGAACAAACCTCTGTATGTGTGACAATCAAAGCTGCATTAAGATGACAGAAAATCCTGTATTCCACGATAAATCAAAACACATAGAAATCCGATACTTTTATATACGAGATATGGTGTAGAGAGGATCTATCAAGCTTGAGTATGTGAGCACTGAGGATCAAATTGATGATATCTTGACCAAACCTCTGTCTCGAGTGAAATTTGAATACTTCCGAGACAAGCTTGGTGTAGTTCAAAAGGACCCTCCTCGAAAGGGGGAGTAGTATAGTCACTAATGATGAGATTGTCTCATCGACAACAAGGTCGATGATGAGGATACCTGTTACTACACCTGAATACTTAGAAATATTTAGATTTAGGACTCTTATACTTAGAATACTTATTTTTACTTGTTTTTACTTTTGATGATAGATGTATTAGTAAGAATACATGTTTTGATGATAGATGTATTAGTGAGAATACATGCTTTTGATGATAGATGTATTAGTGAGAATACATGCTTTGATGTTATATGTATTAGTAAGAATACATGTTTTGATGATAGATGTATTGGTGAGGATACATGCTTTTGATGATACATGTATTGATGAGTATACTCGTGCTGTTACATGTTGATGTATTGATGAGAATACATGTATTGATTAATGTACTTGTATGGTTGAGGATACTTGTACTTGTATTTATGAGTATACATGTGAGGATTGCATCATCCCTAGACATGAGACTTGTCTTAAAGGTACGTGTGAGGACTGCATCGTCCATGAACTGGGTTCAAAATGTACGTGATGGGATTGCATCATCCCTAGACATGAGACTTGTCTTAAAGGTATGTGTGAGGATTGCATCATCCATGAACTGGGTTTAAAATGTACATGATGGGATTGCATCATCCCTAGACATGAGACTTGTCTTAAAGGTATGTGTGAGGACTGCATCGTCCATGAACTGGGTTCAAAATGTATGTGATGGGATTGCATCATCCCTAGACATGAGACTTGTCTTAAAGGTACGTGTGAGGACTAGATCATCCATGAACTGGGTTCAAAATGTACGTGATGGGATTTCATCATCCCTAGACATGAGACTTGTCTTAAAGGTACGTGTGAGGACTGCATCGTCCATGAACTGGGTTCAAAATGTACGTGATGGTATTGCATCGTCTCTAGACATGAGTCTTGTCTTAAAGTGATAAGGACTGATCATCCTGGAACTTGATCTGGATTGTATCATCCATGGACCTATGTCCTATAGAGAGCACGATTGATCATCTTGTAATATGATCGTGTGTATTGCAGAGGATGCCGATGATCATATGATGATGATGTTGATGATCATGTGATGACGATGCTGATGATCGTATGATGACGATGTTGATGATCGTGTGATAACAATGTTGATGATCGTATGATGCCGATACTGATGATGTTAATGTTCCAGTAACTGGTTGAGTTACTGATGATGATGAATTGAAGAAAGCTTCCGATGATTTATAGATGTATCATGTATGATGTAGTCGACGACTCCTTGCTCCTGCAGATGTTGTTATAATATCCTTCTCGTTAAGGGGGAGTGTTGAATATTGTAACTTCTAAGAATATTATATTTGTACTTTATTATTCTGGAGATGTTTCATCCCTCCGAGGTGACTCTATTATGTATCCGGAGATGTTTATTCCTCCAAGGGTTTGTGGTAACTAGGGTTATTAGACCCACCATGTGGGGGTCGGCCCTAATATTATATTTTAGGGGTTATTAGACTTCTCCAGGAGAGGTCATCCCCATTAGGGATTTTAGTCAGTCTGGAACTAGTATAAATAGAGGAGGAGAGTTCCTCATTTGACACACACACACAACTCGGAAAAGCAGCACACTTGTGTCTGGGAAGTCTGCACAGGAGCTAGAGAAGGAGGTCAATTCTTGGAGCACATCTTGTATTTTGGTTGATCATCTTATTGAGGAAAGCTTTGCTGGGTTTTCTACCCCATGAGGGTTTCCGAGGGTAAATTCTGTGTCTAGTGATTATGTTTCTTTCAGTGATCTTGCTTGTCTATTTGATTTAAACTTACCATGAAGCCACGGGGCCATGGGGAGACGAGGGAGAGGGCCCCCTAGAGGTAATCACACGCCAGGAGACCAATGGAGTCGACGGTTTGTCAGTTCGACGTCTAGTTTCTAAGCTATTTTGAGCTACAAGTCGCATGAAAATGTTGTTCAAGGACAAGAGACGCAACATTTTATCCCGGGAAATCCTCATGGGGAAGAAAACCTAGCAACCTTTCTTAGAATAATTATATGTTTAGAAATCAAGTACAATGAAACCATGAACAAAGCCTAACCCTAAAGGGTTTTACCACATGAAAAAACCTTAATGACACATGAAAACAAGAGTACTTATCTACATGAAGATGACCTCCAAGCCATAAGGATAACCAAGCATATCCTTCCCAACCAACATTAGAAGGCACTTTATTTCTCGAATCCCGAGGTAACGTTTGTTCCTTTCATCAATGTTTCTTTGAGCACCATATGTAGTGTTGAATCTAATTGTACAATCAAATATTGCGCGTTGATGAAATGTGTAGCATCTATTGCACTTAGTTTTATTAAATTACACTTGAACATTGAATTAACTTGTAATTTAATCATCCAAACTCACAAATTTTAATTACACCTATCCAATTAGTGTGCATGAATGAGCTCGTTGAAACCTTGAAAAACATTGTATTGCATTTAGTTTGATTAAATTACACGAGCAAGAACTTTGACATAACTTGTAATGATCATCCAAAATCACAAATTTTAATTAGATACCAATTAGTGCACACATGTAGTGAGTTCGTTGAAACCTTTAAATATAATAGTTTGTTCTTTTGACATAGCACATTCATGAGTAATAGATAATCCACACAAATCAACACATTAGATTGACACAAGAACACGTGGAAACCGAAGAATAAATACAAAGTGAAATGTATCATTCATTTATAAGTGAAATGTCGATGTGCATGTCTCCAAAAGTACATGTATCCAAAAGTACATATATATCCAAAAGTACATGTATCCAATGAAGTCAATGTACATGTCTCCAAAAGTGAGTGTATCGAAAAGTACATATATATACAAAAGTATCCAAAAGCACATGTGTCCAAAACTATCCAAAACTATCAAAGCCACATATACATGTATCCAAATGTACATATATCCCATAAGACACATCAAAACTCAAGCTTCCTCTTGTTCTTTCCTGACGTTGATCCTCTAGGCACATCTCTAAGATCAATGTGCATGTCTGGATCCTACAAATTAAATATCAATTGTTAAATTCAACTATGTACACTAATACAATAGCTCAACAATTATCAACTGGTGCATGGGAAGTGCATGAAACACTTGGTCACTAAAGGACATCTCACCTCAACTGACAAAGGAGATTGCGTTGCTTGTGTAGCAGATGGAGCCATTGGTTAAACATCCAGGATGGTCGAACCAAGGGGGGCCAGGAACTGCTCCTACTGGTGGTGGCTACAATGAAAAAATGTTGAAATAGTTATAAATGCATGAATAAACAATAGACAATAATAATAAACTATGTAAAGATAATGTTGAAATAGTTACATACCTGTGTGTGATCAGTTTCCATTGCAGATGAGGCATTGACTGCTGCATCAACCATCGATGCGAGGTTTTCAGTAGACAACTCGGGTTTCTGATTCAGTAAACATGCAATTCAAACATTAACAAAAATGATTTTATGCACTGGATTTCAAGTTAAACAACAAATATCATCGAACGATATACATTACCATGGTGTGAGTAAGCCCATGGTCGTGGGTAGCTGGAGTCTTTCTAGGAGTAGAACGCCTCATATACACATGACCCTTGTTCACGAATGGCCTAGCGGGAGATACAAATCCAGGCAATGGTCCAGATGTCTCGGATGGTGCCTACAGTCAGCAAGTGTTCATGTAGTTAGACATGCATGATTCAACAAACAAATATGTATTTGAAAAATGTCATTTTTAATTGTTTACCTGGAGCCCAGATGTTTAATCGGATGGTACAACCGTGGGTGCTACCTCCACATTACCTTTCCCCAGTGAAGGATCTGCCATCTGCAAGTTTAATAATTGTAAATATTAGACCGTAGATAGCATTAGTGAGCTAAAATGTAAAGTATGTGGAAATTAACAAATTAACAAGTATTAAAAAACTGAAATTTTAAAATGTTTACCTCGGTGTGAGATATGGCAATAGGTGCTATATAAGATGGGCCTACCAAATTGGTAGCATCATGCCCTCCTGTAGAGTCTAGAACATCCGGCTCTGGGGCGTCACTGCCAACATAAAGCATCAACTACAAGTTCACAAAATTAATATATTAGCTCAAACTATCTATATGTGTACAAGACGAAAATAAATGAAGAATTTATTACAATTAACCATCAACATACCTCTCTCAAACACCCACTGAAGGAAACATCTGAGGCAAGACCATAGCAGGGACGACCACATGATGTGCACTCGTGAGGATCAGTACTAGGATGGGGATGTGTCGATGGTCCTGCACTAGTGGATGGTCCTGCACTAGTGGATGGTCCTGCACTAATGGATGGCCCTGCATGGTGACGAGCTAGTGTATGTACCACACCAGGGATAGATGTCCCTTCCTCACCCATATGTTGAACCATAGTGCCATGGTGAACAACCGCCCCTGCCAAACTCAAAAATGCATCATGTGTCTGTGGAATACTACGATGTGCAGGTGGGACATCTGGCCTAGGCAACTGCCTGCGAGGTGCAGGGATAGGGCGATCCTGGTCTCGAAGCCTCGCATTGGGTCGGTTTTGGGGAATCCCCCCACTGATCCCCTAAAACTGCAAGATGTCAAAATAGTTTATGTGTTTATGTAACATGAACTCTGCATACATCTTTTGAAGGAAATACAAGGGAATTTCCCTGTTGTTGTGTGGTGGCATATCAAAAACCATGTACCATCTATCCATCCAGTTATCAACAAATGGTTGAAACGTGCACCACTCAATGGAGATATGAGGCTTGTTTGCATTTGGGATTTCCCCCATTCGAGGGTCCCTAAACAATGCAAATATGAGCTCTTCGTATATTTTCAACTTTTTTATTGCATTGTAGTTTAGCCCATCAGCATATTGTTGTCTTTTTCTTTCTCTATATGATGTAATATCATATAGTACATTGCTAGGCTATGAAATGGTGTCAACAATTGCATCCAAGGTTGATGCAAGCGAGCGACGAATCCTGTCACCACCACTAAAAGCTGCACTAATGCCCCTCAAGTGGGCAAGCTCAATCAGTATCTCGGCATTGGTGTCCATAGCTGCAACTGCAACAAAGACATCAATACAAAAATTATTAGAAACATATACATGGTATATAATGACGTCTCTTCAAAATTGAAAATGTATTAAATCAAACTCAAGTAAGAAATTTAATGGCATTCACTTACATTCATTTAAAACTTAAAATTAAACATTTAACAATTAAAAAGTAAGTTTCGTTCAACTTCTTTCTAGAAGTTAAGGCACTTCTTAACCCTCACTGGTGACTTTTCCATGCAAACTTGGGTTTAAACTTCTTAGAATTTAGGAGTGTTATTTTGACATGTTTTGGCCTTTACGTCCATTACAGAAAACAATATTTCCATCAACTTCATAAGCTAACATTAAATTTATTGATTTCAATATATTACGCCTTGTGGTTGGAGGGGAGGACAAAGTGGCATGGAATGAAATGGATATGTATGATTTTGTCTTGTGAATATGATTACATATGTACTTGAGATGACTATCAATGATTAAGATGTTGGATAATCAACTAGAGATTGTGACTAGAATGACAATAACAACAATGTCAACTTCTCAAAACAGAGACAATTTCTCTCTACAAAATCGATCTCTACATTGGATGGCAAGTTCAGAAAATTAAATAAAAAAATAGTGATTTTCTATATGAAGTCTTTCAGTTGAATCGACGGTCCCTAAGCATTGAGTAGATTGATCGAGGGTGTGGATAGGGCAGGCCTGAGAGACATTTTGTTCAAGTGTTTTGGCATTTAGTCAAGGGTGCTTCACTAAGAGGCAATGTATAGCTACATACACTTCTGATGAAATTTTGATTATGTTCATGGAAAAATGATTGGGATGAAATTTTGAGAAACCAAGTTACTAATTTTTTTTGCATTTTTTCTATTCACGCTTGTGCATGCATTTTATCTTGTTATGGCCATTACAAAGGAAAATTATTTAATTAGTATCATGGGAAATGGCCTTTGAGGGTTGGAAATTTGGGTTTCATGTGGATGGATACATTGTAGAAAGGGAGGAGTTCTATTTTTTTCAATTTTTGGTTGGAGTAGGAATTTTTGAGTTTTTGAAAAGGGATTCATTTTAATTATTCACTCATCTTGTTTGAGGGATATGTGAATTTAATTAGAGACTGGGTTATTCCCAATTTTATCAATATTACAAAACTAGGTTGTTTTAAACAATAAAAAAATAGTAATTTAGGTTAGAAATGATAGAAAAATGGTATGGGTGAATGAATTACCTGATTAGATGACAATCCACCGATGAATTTTCCTCCCCTCCAGCTAAATCGAGCTCCACCGATACTCCAAGGAACACAAACCATCCTTGTTCAACCTCTATTTCATGTTTCTGATGCATGAAGAGCGTCGTGGGTGGTCGAGAATGTGTTTTTAAATTGATTTTAGATTTCAATAACACATACGTGTTTTGTAACTACATAACGCATACGCGTTTTGTAGTTCTATAACGCGTACGCGTTATGGTTACCTATCCTACATGTCCAGTGACATGTCAAGCTCGGGTCTTACCATGGCAAGTGCTAAATATCAGAAACGCGTTATGTTTTTATGTATCAGGAACGAGTTTTGAAAAAGTAGGATTGCATCTAAAGTGACCCTCATCTTCTTGCACACACTCGCATCAATCTCATGTAAGATT
This sequence comes from Larix kaempferi, assembly GCA_027924585.1. Classification (NCBI taxonomy): domain Eukaryota; kingdom Viridiplantae; phylum Streptophyta; class Pinopsida; order Pinales; family Pinaceae; genus Larix; species Larix kaempferi. The sequence continues at coordinate 4,756,481 of BSBM01000435.1, forward strand.
TAAAATTGTACATACATTAACAATCTTAATAGGTGTACAATATGGAAAAAATAATTTCAACGACATTAGTGTTTTAACCATTTACTTACCTGATCAGAAGTCATCGAAGAGGTACCATGTGTTGGTCCACGGTCATAGAAGGCTTTACCATATGGTGTTCACGTACGTGGCTCAATGTGGGGATCATGGGATGTTGATCTATCCCTAGCACTAAAGGATCCTATGCCACCAAAATCTAATGGTTGTGCCACACCAGAGGAAGAGGACCCTTCCTGGTGAATAGATGTGCTATGGCATACAATCACATGAGGTAGCTTCAAAGATGCCTCTTGTGTTTATGGAATCTTATGATGTGTAGGAGAAACATATGAAATAGGTATTTGGCTACGAGCAGGAGGTATGGGTCGATTGGCATCTCGGTGCCTAGCATTGGGTCAATTTTGGGGCATCCCCATACCAGCTCCTTGGAACCCCAATATATCAAAATAATTTACAAGTTTACCCAACACAAACTCAACATACAACTTCTCAAGGAACTATATTGGTAGTTCCTTATTTTTGTGTGGTGGAATATCAAAACCCATATACCATATATCCATCCAATGATCTTGTAATGGTTGATATGTGCACCACTCTATTGAGATATGTTCTCTACTAGTGTTTCGAATTTGAATCTTTCCAGGCACTCTGAAATGTTCATATATTTTCTCTTTTGTAATTTTCAACTTCTTGAATTCATTATAACTCAATAATTTTGCATATTCTTTTCGTTTTCTTTCTCCATACGATCTTATGTTGTACAACACATCGTTAAAGTGGTTAATGGTGTCTACAATAGCATCCAATGACACTGCAAGGGAGCATCGGAGTTCATCTCCACCCCTCCATGTGGCATCAATCTCTCTCAAATGAGAAATGTCTCTGAATATCTTTGCATTGTGATCCAAATTAGTCACTGCAATCACGAATAGAAAAAAAATATCATTAAAAAAATACACATGGTATAATGACATCTATAAGAAATGAAAAATGTAAAAATAGTGTACAACAAATAACGACGTGAAATATTTATAATTGAACAATTGCACAAAAAAAAAACATTTAACATTTTTCCATCCTAAACTTATGTCGTGTATATGTGTTAATTCAAATTTTGTAGTGTCCCTTTTTAATAATTTGCAAAAGCTAGTAAAAATTACAAATTTTGACCAATTCGACCCTTAGACTAGTATTGACTCAACTTCTCTCAAATGGATCCAAATGGTTATGAATTGGGTCCGAATGAGTTTGGAAGGTATTCATACATGTAAATGAGGCTTATGTATGCCTGGAAACTCCTAAAACACTTCTTGAACATTCATTTGTAATCATGGAAAAATAAGGAACTTTACTAGTCAAATCGAGGTTCAAAACCCCTAAGGGTAGGGGACAAAGGTGGCTTCCCAAATAGTGTAAGAACTTCCGAAATTTTAGAAAAGATACATGGTACTGATAAAGGACTTGAATGGTCTTACAAATGCATCATCAATTAGTTTCTATAGGCTTCTTAAACTTCCATAAATCAGATGTTTGTATACTAGCTTTAACATAGGGGGAAATGATAGTAAATCTTCACAAATGGCTTCGAAACTTAAGAATATTGGTCCAAATGCTTCTCAAATGAATATGAAACTTCTTCATCATATTAATGTATCTCCATACAACAATAATATATCAGAGTTTGATTGAACCATTGGAATTGGATACCACTTCAAGTGCAAATAACAAGGTATTGGGGAAATGACACCATTTATTCATAGTTTAGCATTTTTACATAGCTCCACTTTGTATTTAGACCTGAAAGTATTCTGAGCAGTAAATATAGAGTATATATATCATATTACAAATATATGGGGCCTCAGCAGCTATCCCAAAGAGATAATCACCTCACCAAGTGAGCCTCTCCTCAAGGAGCAAGAATATGACAAGAAATGGAAGAATGGTTGTAGAAGCGAGCTGAAATAGATGTGACCATAAGATTCCATATAGATTCATCCTGATAAAAAAGGACTCCATTTGATCTCCAAATTAAAGGTATGAATGGACTCTCCAATTTCCAATTAGGATGGGAATCTTTCACCCTCGAAATTGGTGCTAAGGAAAGTAGAATAACACTCTACTAGCTCTCCTCTCCAAATGCAAAATGTAAAATGATCAAAAGCTCATCTTCTTCTTTGTTCTTGAATTTTATAAAATTCTCATGTCCTCCATGGATCGAATTCTTTCCAAAATACTCATTCCAACTCAAGTTAGGAAGAGATTCCAAAGTGTGCCACGTGTCCCTCCAATTCTAGCCTCCTCCTTCACTCAATTCGAATATGTATCTCTTTGGATACCTTAACTCCCTTGTGCGCCTTCTTGGAGGCTATTTTTAGCCTTGACATGTCATGTATATTAGATGTCAGCCATCAGGTCTTATTTTTTCATAAGTTCCATAAGCATCTTCATCATTGGTGTCATAGAAGCTAGGGAATCTAGCCCAAGTGTCCCACTAGCTCCAAAATGCCTCTTCCTCTTCCATGGGAGTTACTCTTCCTATAGATTTATACCTCATTGACTCATGCCAAGTATTATTCCCTTCCAAATCCCCCAATAATAGTGGACTCCACCTTGGATTCGAATGGGTGAGAGTGGAATACCATGTGGGATTGGGAATCTAGCTTTGGGTGGGTCCCACACCACCAATGTGTATCCATGACCAAGTGGCATCTTACTTTCTCATCATAACTATTTATTTAGCCCCATTTAATATATTTATGTAAAGATAAAGTCCATTTGGGGTTTATTAGTTCCCTTATTCCAAATCTAATGTTTCCACCCCAACCTAGGAAACTAGTAGATTGGTGGAATTTTCCCTTCTTGAGATTTATTTGAATGGGGACATTACAGTCCTCCCCACCCAATATTGCTTTACCTTAATCAATTATAAATTAGGATGCTGCAAAATTTGTTCCTCCTCCCATGTGGCATCTTCACTTGGAATCTTTCCATTCTACCAAATGCTCCCTTATGGTCCTGCTCCTTAATTTTTTTTCTCTTTCCTTCAAAATTTTTTATGGAATAAGTATGAGTTGTCCTTCATCATCTAATGGAGGGAGGGTTTCTGAAGCATATATTCTCTAACCAATAGCCTTCTTAAGGCATGAAACATGAAATACATTGTGAATTTTTCTCCCTTCTGGAAGCTCCAACTCATAAGCCACCTCCCCAACTTTTCAAACTATCTTGTAGGGACCATAGTATCTTGGTTTGAGATTTTCTATCCCTTTCACCTTTAAGGATGTTTATTTATATGGTTGTAGCCTCCAATAGACCAAATCATTTACTTGAAAAGTTCTTTCCACTCTATGTTGATCCGCATACTGTTTCTGTTGATTTTGGGCAACCTGCAAATTATATTTTAGGAGTTTCAAAATATCTTTACTTTCCTCCACCCAATATTTAGATTTCAGGGCTCTAATATCACCAAATACGTGCTCAACAAATGTAAGTGCTTCATAACCATATATTTCTTTGAAATGAGACATGCCAATGGACATATGGAAAGTAGTGTTGTAGCAAAACTCATCCAAATGTAGCCATTTTACCCATGTTTTATGATGCTCACCAACATAGCTCCTCAAGTACCCTTTCAAACTTTGATTCACTCTTTCTATTTGGCCATCAGTTTGAGGGTGATAGCTTGTGCTTGGAGTAAATTGAGTGCCAACCAACTTGAAAATTTATTTCCAAAACGCACTCATAAGTATGCTATCTCTATCACTCACAATGTTCTTGGGAAATCCATGGAATCTGAAAATTTCTCTAAAAAATAGACCAGCCACTTGTGCAGTAGTAAAAGATGATGTAACAGCAAAGAAATGAGCAAATTTAGTGAGTCTATCCACCACAACATAAATGCAATCCTTACTCAAATCCTTGGGCAAACTTGTGATGAAATCCATGGAGACACTTTCCCATTTTTGTTGTGGAATGGGCAATGTTTGCAATAGACCAGCAAGATGTGTGTCTTCATATTTGTTTTGCTGAAATGACTTGCATTCATTCACATATTTTATAACATCTTCTTTCATCCCTTTCCAAAAGAACATTTCCCTTACTTTCCTATATGTTTTGAAAAAATCAGGATGGCCTGCTAAAGGAGAGTCATGAGCTTCTTTCAAAATATTGTGCTTCAGATTCAAACCATGAACCAAGTATATTATATCCTTGTAGTAGATGATACCATCCAAAACCTTGTACCTATCATCACCTTTGACCCCATCTAACACACCACAAGCAAAACTATCCTTGGCATATTCAACTATTAGCATATTTTTCCAATCTTTTGAAATGTCCATAAGAGAAAATGATGGTCTTCTAGATAATGCATCTGCTGCAATATTATTCTTTCCCTTAACATATTCAATGTCAAAATCAAAAGCTTGGACTTTGCTTACCCACTTTCATTGCCTTTCATTAAGGTCCTTTTGTGTGAGAAAATGCTTCAAACTGTTATGGTTAGTTTTGACCATAAACTTGTTTGCCACCAAGTATTGTCTAAACTTGGCCAAGGCATGCATGATGGCTAAGTTTTCATAAATATAATAGAGCTTCTCATGTGGCTGCAAATTTCTGCTCTCAAAAGCTATGGGGTGTTGATTTTGTTTTAGGACAGCCCCTATTCCTTTTCCTGATGCATCACATTCCAAGACAAATGGTTTGGTAAACTTAGGTAATGCAAGTACTGGAAAACTACTCATTACCTATTTCATTTTTTGGAAAGCCTTTTCAACCTCTTCATCCCACTATAAAGTATCCTTATTGGTCAAATAAGTAAGTGGAGCAGTCAATTTACAGAACCCTTTCACAAATTTTCTATAGTAAGTGCATATTCCAATGGAGCCTCTCAACGTTGTGGTGTTTTTGGGTGATGGCCATTCAATAATAGCTCTTATTTTTTCTAAGTGCACCTTCACTCCATCTTTCCAATGATGTTCCCAAGATATAAAACTTCTTTCAGCCCAAATTCACACCTAGACAACTTAGCAAACAAACACTGTTCATGCAAAATTTTCAAGACAACTTCTAGATGGTGCAAGTGTTCCTCCAATTTTTTGCTGTAAATTAGAATTTCGTCAAAGAAAACCAAAACATACTTACGGAGTTGTTTGCAAAATATCTGATTCATACATGATTGAAATTGTAACATCCCGGAAAAATCACAAAAAATTTAAATTTTTCTATGTGACATTTATTGCTTATTTAATGTATGCAGAAATAGAATGATGCATAAAATGTTATCTTGCTGTACTAAATGCCATGCTGGTTTATAATGTAAGAATTTGCGACTAACAAATTTTCAGCTTATGTCTTTGATGTTATTCATATTTAGTTGTACTGCTACAAACTTCTACTGTTGTTAATTATGAATGATGAAACAACTATTTGACAAATGTGTTTTTGTTTGATTGATGAAGGGGTCCTACGGACACCCCAAGGCTTACTTAGCATTAGTGCTAAAGCATGTGATTTCGTACTTGTGACAATTTACAGGTAAGAGCTTAAAGTTGTGACAAGTATTCAAATAGTTTTTCAGAGAAGGTCTGTAATGATCGTATCATAGTGTTGTACTTCAGAATTATTTTTGGTTTCCATTCATGTTGAACTGTATGTAAATATCTACCTTCTTTCCCCAGGCAATTTGTGGAAATTCTATGTATAACTGTTTTGCTAACTTGCCTAGAGTCTATACTTCTACCATGGTTATGATAATTTGATTTATCAACAAGTCTTCTATTTCACTATACAATAGCATGTATGTATAAACAATCTTCTTTGATTATTTATATAATCTATTTATATGGTGTTTGGGACATTATCAAACAATTACAAACTATATATAACATATTATATGTTGTGTGTTGTGTGCAATAGTGTGGCCCCATGTGATATTATGCCACCCTAGTGAACTATACAAACATAAGATGCTATGCAAAATGCGATACTATACAAACTTTATCAATACTTTGTGAACATATAATACTATATGATCATACGATACTATGTGAACTTTGGAGATATTCTATCCAACCTTAAAGATAACATTACAAGCTGGTGTATCACAACCATGCCATAAATATTGTCTATTGTATTGATGTTGTGATGTGAACATTATTATGCACCACAGGTTGGCAGCTGTAATCGTAGCCTGTGCACTGAATGCACACAACTGTCGAGGTAATGGAGTTCCGATGTGGATGGCTTAGTGTGCTTGATCATGTGCTAACATCGTGTTATAGCCATTCTTGTGATGAAGTGTAGACATGCGGTTTCACTAGTTGATGAGATGGCTCCACCATGGCTCATTTGTGGCAATTATAATGATGGTCTATTAAATATGGTAGATGGCTTGGAGTTTCGTGAAATTGCTCGGTGATCTCCACTGTTGATCAAAGTGATATCAATGGATCAGGATAAATCCTATCTTCAATGCATTGTTGTGTTTAATGTCTACTGTTTTCCCTTGGCATTTGGTAGTCATGACTTTGAGTTCGGCTGACAGGATGAGGGTTTGTAGGTTTTCTTGTTTTGCGTTTTGGAAGTGTGAAGCCTGGGTTTTGAACTCATAACCTGTAGCAGGTTTTTAGTGCTGAGTCTGAGACAGTGATAATGCGCTAGGGTTGACAACTTAGAGTCTAGATGATTCGATATTCAGTTCTGTCGAGGGTTTTTCTTTAAAGTTCAGGGTTACCAGCAAACTGACATGAAGTACTGAATAATGTGATATATGGTGTTTTTTGAAAACTATGTTGTTATCGTTTTTCTTTTGTGAATGGTAAAAGTTGAAATGTAAAATGATGAGATAAAATGTATGAAGTCTGTATAAACGATAAGTCTGTTGCTACAGGTTCGATATTCGTATCTATGGAAGGATTACGGCCTATACATAGTTTTTCTATTTTGTAAACATGATACTGCATTTAGGGTTTGATGAATAAAAGCTATAGTTGTGAGATTTAAATGTCATTATCATTCCTCCTGCAGATAATAGCTATAACAATGTAATAGTTGTAATACAAGTCTCTCCAGATTTGGATATCGTATAATCCTTTGATTTTTATAAGTAATAGTGGATGCGTTTTGTTTTAGAGTAGAGTTTGGTTTATGTATGAATCATCGATTACAGGAAATCTCTACGATCCACTATGATGAAGATTCCTGGGTTAGGGTTTGATGTTCCTCCTCGATAGGGTTTTGGCATCGAGTTGGTGTCTGCTATTTCTATTTCGATTTATCCTACAGTCATTTGTGTTAACTAAATCTTGAGGATGAAATTGTGAATTTTAACTATTCGATCTACAGTAATGATTATTGTGTAATTGTTTGGTTTTGATATTTGGTTATCGTTAAGATACCGAACTTTGACTATGTCGATTTATGGGAATGAATAAAGTGGTATTCTATTTTAGCTTTAAGGTAATCTCATAAGGTCTGTCATGAGTTGAAATGTTGAAGAACAAGAAACATGATATGCTAGTTTTCTGTGTGATGAGAGTTGTAAACGTACCGTATTTTTCTACTGTATGTTTGGATTCTAAATATGCACTATCTACTTATAAATTTGTCTATGTTTTCTAAATGCTATAACAGAGAAAATAATTTATATAATCCTTAGAAAGGAAAAATGATTTGTTATTTAAAAAACTGATATCTATAAAATGAGGAAAACATTATTGTATATTTTGAGAACAATTATTTATGCAGAAATAACAATGAAAAACAATGATATAGGTAAACTTAGAAAAATTAATAGTAAGCAATAATTTTAAAAAATACATCATTTGCATCTTCTCGATCACGTGGCTATCTTGCCTATCATACCTATCTATCTTAATCTATCTCTGTACTAGAGTACGATGCAATTCCTATGGCATGGGGAAAAATGCAGAGATCGTTTATTTCATTCAGCATTTCTATTCATAATTTTAAACTGATTCAGAAAATAAAAGTAGAAGCATTTAAACCAGAACGCATTCTGTAAATAAACAGATTTAACTTCTTAACAGCATATAAACAAATAGAAGCTGTAGATGACGATAGGGCCAACAAACACCCAAGGAGGCATGTTCCTTCCAACCTGCTTTAGAAGAAGTAGCTCAACTACTGGCTTCTAGTGAACCCCCGAGCCTGATTACTGATCCAATAAGTGGGTGGAATCTGTGTAGAAGCAAGGCACTCAAAAATGCCTTCTCCACTTAGCATCAACCTCCTGAAATAAAATGCCTTCTCCACTCAGCATCAACCTCCTGAAGTCAATAAGAGTTTGGCAGACTCACAACATGATCAACAACATGTCAATAAGAGTTTGGTAGACTCACAACATGATCAGCAACATAGCATATCCCCTCATCAAATCTCTTTTGTGCAAACACAGCAAAACCCTAAGGTAAATTTCCTCGTTAGGAAAAGTGATGAACCTCAGTTCATAATTTGATGGCTATTATATAGATTGCCTAGGTCTTTAGTGGTCAATTTGGAATAAATGAGACTCAAGCTCCAGTCCCATCTTTCAAGGCACTATGACCACATTTCAAGGGAGTTGTCCCATACCAACAGCTAGTTAGTTGCATCATGATGCTGCCACTTGTCCATTTCCTTCTACCCCAGATTCCATTCCACCTAGTGGATCGGTAACCACTCTTTCAACAGTCCTCTTAGGTGTTTGTCTCATAATTTATTAATTTAATAATAATATATTGTGCAAATTACAGTCATCCTTGGACACTTGTCCAACATAAAACTTTACAATAAAAGTTATCATAATGTTTTCTAACACAAAAAATTTTCCAGCAAAAAGGGTATGTTACAAAAATGTGGCTGGAGCATTGGTCAACCCAAAGGGCATGACAAGAAACTCAAAATGTCCATAGTGACACCAGGAAGATGTTTTATGCACATCCTCCTCCTCCATTCAAATTTGATTGTAACTAGATCTAACATCAATTTTTGAGAAGAATCTTGATCCATGTAGCTCATCCATGATCTGAGCTCATCTATTCTTGGGATGGGATATCTATTTTTTATTGTCTTTTTGTTGAGTGCTCTAAAATCAATGGACATTCTCAAGGTGCCATCCTTATTCTTCACCAAAACCACTGAAGAAGCATAGGGACTAGAGCTTGGTCTAATGAGTCCCAACTCCAAGAGTTCTTGAATAGCCTTTTCAATCTCCTCTCTGAAATTTTGGGGATGTCTATATGGTGGGATTTGTATAGGTAAAGTGTAGCTTTCCAAAACAATGTTGTGCTCAACTCCCTTATCAAGTGGTCTTCCATAAGGGAGGTCTCCAAAAACCTTTTCATATTTGTGTAGTAGCTTCCTTATCTCCTTTGTATGTTTTGAAATATTTATTTTTGGTTTGCGTAAAGTGATGAAACATTCAACATCCCATTCAATATATCCATTCCTCAATATAGACCTCATACTGTAGGAAGTCACTACTTGATTCAAATAGCTGTGCTACCCTCTCACAACCGTTTGTTTTCCTTCTGAATCTTTGAATCTCATTTCAGGAATTTGATAGTTCATTGTATGCTCCCCTATAGATTACAACCATTACACTCCCAATACCAAATTAGTATCAGCAATATCAACCACATAAAATATATATAAAAAAGTGTAATTACTTATGGTGATTTCTAGCTTTGGAATCCATGTTCTACACACCATAGTGTTGTGACCTGGAATGATAACTGTGAATCCATCGAATGGTTCAGTAGGTAGCTTCCTCCTCTCCACCATGTCTGCGTCAATGAAGCTATGTGTGGCTCCTCCATCTACCAATACCGAGACCCTTTGATCCATATCTTGGGGGCTGAGACCCGGAAGGCTTGAATGCCGAGAGAGGAGGACACGAGATATCTTCAAAACTGAAGTGAACAATGAACCAGCTGTGAGAAAGACAGAGTAGTGAGATCTGAGCTATGAATAACGTAGATGGACAGACATAGAATAAATATGCCACATGGAGGGGTGAGGCTCAAAGAGGGTTCTTTGAGCCTCACCTCTCAAACTATACTAAGAAAGACACTCAGAACCAATACCCCGATAATAACTCAATAAAATAAGAGAAATTTAGGATAGAAACCAAATGATGAACTTGTTATTATCAGAAGGCTTGCTATGCCTTTATATAGAATTATTATAATGTGTCTTGAGGCCATACCATGGGCCAAAACTATGTGCTACCAAATACCATGGATGAGAGAGGGTGGCCTCTCAATTTAAGACTTTTATGGCTTATAGATCTGAATTTAGACCATATGCCCCCTAAAATTCAGATCATTACTAATCTGGATCTTGGGGGCTGAGACCCGGAAGGCTTGAATGCCGAGAGAGGAGGACACGAGATAGCTTCAAAACTAAAGCGAACAATGAACCAGCTGTGAGAAAGACAAAGTCATGAGATCTGAGCTATGAATAACATAGATGGACAAACATAGAATAAATATGCCACGTGGAGGGGTGAGGCTCAAAGAGGGTTCTTTGAGCCTCACCTCTCAAACTATACTAAGAAAGACACTCACAACCAATACCCCAATAATAACTCAATAAAATAAGAGAGATTTAGGATAGAAACCAAACGATGAACTTGTTATTATGAGAAGGCTTGCTATGCCTTTATATAGCATTATTACAATGTGTCTTGAGGCCATACCATGGGCCAAAACTATGTGCTACACCAAATACCATGGATGAGAGATGGTGGCCTCTCAATTTAATACTTTTATGGCTTATACATCCGAATTTAGACCATATGCCCCCTAAAATTCAGATCATTCCTCCCCCCTTATAAAATGATGGTCCCCATCATTTCATGCTAAAAAGAGATCCATAATTACAATGTGCTAGTTACCAATGAAGAGAAGGGTTTTGTGTGGTTGACCCATAACCGTGGTTTTTTCAAGGGTGACCCATAACTATGATGGCAATGGCAAGCTTGGTTGTAATGAAGAGAAGAGTTTTGTGTGGTTGACTCGGAACCATGGGTTTTGTGTGGTTGACCCATAACCGTGGGTTTTATGTGGTTGACCCATAACCATGGTGGCAATGACAAGCTTGTTTCCACTAAAGAGAAGGGTTTTGTGTGGTTAACCCATAACCGTGGGTTTTGCCTGTTGACCCACAACCATGATTACAATACACAACTATGGGTTTTGTGTGGTTGACCCATAACCATGGGTTTTGTGTGGTTAACCCATAACCATGATTACATTAAGATTTAAAAAAATTGAAAATTCATAATCTTTGGTGCAGTTGATGTCTTGCTGCAAATTCATTCATAGATTCTAATGCATGTACTGAAATTGAATTCCATTGAAGACCTATTTGAGATATCGAAGAGAGATTTTCATCCATGTGTGGAAATCCCTCTGTATATGCCTGAGGCGAGAGAAAGACCTCATTGAATATGAAGGTACGGGCGACCATCATGGGTCAAATATATGTTGATGATCAAATGATCATATCTCTCAAAACAGGAAGCGAAATGGAAATCTGTGAAATACCCATTTGAGATATTGAAGAGATCTGTCTAGCCATATATGGAAATCCATCTGAAATATCTTGAGTAGCAAGAGAAATTATGTTGAAGACAGTGAAACGTGCGGCCTCCTAGGGTCAAAAATATACTGAGATTCAATTGATGATATCTCTCAAACTAGGAAGCCAAATGGAATTCCGTGAAATACCCATTTGAGACATTGAAGAGATCTATCCAGCCATATATGGAACTCTATATGAAATTTCTTGAGCAATAATAAAATGTTCATTGAAGATAGTGATACGCACGGCCTCCTTAGGTCAAAAATATTTTGAGATTCAAATGAGCATATCTTTCAAACCAGGAAGCCAAATCAGATTCTGTGAAATACCCATTTCAGATATTGAAAAGATATTTCCAATGAGCTATGGTATAGCTTCTGAAACCTCCTATAGAGGTCGTGTTATCTCTCTAAAGTTTTATGAATGTGAGAGTGCTGATTGTTGTAGGCCACATATGATGCCAAGGGTTTGTAGAGAAACATGGGCTATTGTAAAGGTTGTGGAACCTCCATGGGCAGCATGGACACCCTGAAAGATTGTTGAAAATGTTGGATACCAATGGATGTAGCAGATCCAGATCCATGTATAGATGCAGTGAATCCATGTATGGATGTAACATATCCAAATCCATGTATGGATGTAGTGAATCCAATAAACCATGTAGTGCCTGTGGACCAACTGTGATGCTTACAGTGTAACCGTTATTCCGATGGAGAGCGAACCCGCTCTGATACCACTGATCCGGATCTTGGGGGCTGAGACCTGGAAGGCTTGAATACCGAGAGAGGAGGACACAAGATAGCTTCAAAACTGAAGCGAACAATGAACAAGCTGTGAGAAAGACAAAGTAGTGAGATTTGAGCCATGAATAACATAGATGGACAAACATAGAATAGATATGACACATGGATGGGTGAGGCTCAAAGAGGGTTCTTTGAGCCTCACCTCTCAAACTATAGTAAGAAAGACACTCATAACCAATACCCCAATAATAACTCAATAAAATAAGAGAAATGTAGGATAGAAACCAAATGATGAACTTGTTATTATGAGAAGGCTTGCTATGCCTTTATATAGCATTATTACAATGTGTCTTGAGGCCATACCATGGGCCAAAATTACGTGCTACCAAATACCATGGATTGGAGAGGGTGGCCTCTCAATTTAATACTTTTATGGCTTATACATCCGAATTTAGACCATATGCCCCCTAAAATTCAGATCACCCTTTGTCCTTGTAATACTCCCTTGCATCGAATAGTGTGAAAACAAGGCACTGCTAAAAGTATTACCATCCTTCCTTTGTCAGGTGAAGGATGATTTTATTCTTGTTTACCTTCTTTTGATGTATCATATCCCTCTTATTGGTATGAAATATTTCCTTATTACTCCATACCCCCATCATACTCATCATTATCAAAAAATACGTCATTGTATTGTGTTTTCCCCTTAGCACATTTATGCCTTGGTACCCATGGTTGGAAGCATGTGTAACACAATTTCTTTATTTTGAGTTCTTCCCTATTTAGTCCCTATTTCTTATCCTTTCCAAATTCATCTCTTTTCCATGGCTTCTTTTAAAATCTGAATTTGGAAGGGAAGTTAGGCTTGGGAGGAAACCTTATCCTAGGTAGCACATTTTGTAGATCTCTTGTCAAGTTCATGGAATCCTTCAATGAATTTGGTTTGTGGGCCTTAAATAAACCTTTTAAGGGTTCAGCCAAACCTTCAGTAAATATAAATACTAATCTTACCATAGATATATCAGCCATCTTAACTGATAGTCTTTGAAACTCCAACATATAATCAGCAGGGGTTCCAACTTGCTTCAATTGGGCTAGTCCTTTGAAAGGAAATTTTGGGTCTTTTTGCTCAAATATTTCCAATACCCTGTCAACAAATTCTCCATATGTTCTAACCTGATCATGTACCAAATTGTTCAGACCATGGAACCGATCATTGGCTTCTTTTTTGAGATGCAAAATAGCCATTTTTAAAGCATCCTCTTCCACCATTGGATTCAGCTGAAAATACACATCTATTTTTTATACCCAAGTATTTGCAGAACTTTGAGATGAGCCATCAAAAGTGGGAAGGGGCATTTTTCCAATGGCATAATTCAATTCTTTATTCTAAAATGGATTCCTATTACCTTCTCTCGTTTTGATTTTGTTTGAGCCAGTAAAGTATTGGTCAAATGGTAGAGTCCTTCTACAATCTTCACTCAACTTTTCCCATTATTTTACAACTTCCTGCATATCAAATGGGGTGTTAAGTTATTCTTTGGACTCAAGAAATTTAGGTGTAGTAGGCCTTCGTGTACTCTGAAATTAATTAGGTCTATTACGAAGTCCCGTTCTTGAGAACATACTTTCACCCATTGCCTTCTTTTCCTCGAAAGGAGAACTGATGTTGTCTCTTATTGATCCTTTGCTTCCAAGTTGACTAGCTAACAATTTGAACCCTTTCATGAAATTTTTTTCATGTCCTCAAAGAATGGTTTCATGAATTTACTAAATTCCTCCTTCTGCTCCGAGGTTCCTTTCTCATCCTTAGCCATAGTTTCAACAAAATACCCTTCTCCTACTTCTTCCTCTTCAACAGAAACACTTTCAGTTTCGGGTTCTAGGGGTGGGGGCTGATTTATTTGGATTCTTGTCCTCACAAATGATCATCCAAAATAGGTTACAGGATAATGCTCTGATACCACTTGTAGTGTCCTTTTTTAAGAATTTGCAAAAACTAGGAAAAATTGCAAATTTTGACCAATTTGACCCTTAGACTAGTATTGATTCAACTGCTCCCAAATTGATCCAAATGGTTCTAAATTAGGTCTGAATGAATTTGGAAGGTATTTTTTGGTCACTCTATATGCTAATCAATTCCAATTAACACGCAGAATGCCCAATATAAATTGTCAACCTAGGTAGGTCTTTTATCTCAAAGGCAATTAGAACTATCTATGCATAAACACTCAAGTAGCTGATTGAAATAAAAATGAAGAAAAATTATCCTACCTAACTGATCAGTCAGATCAACTCATTTCTAAAACTTAATCTAAATTATCCATCTAAGAACTTCAAAGGACTTCTACCTTCCTACAATATCAATCCAGCAGTTATTGATCTATGAATAAATAAACTCGACTTACTTTTGCAAGAAGTTAAATCTTAAAAATATAAAACTACAGTACTCAATCACAACCTTTCTAATTCAATTAAGAACTACTATAACTCAATCATAACATGTCTAATCTAATGAATTCTAGGAAAGATAAACAACAGTAAAGAACTAGAATTAAACTTGAACCATAATTGGACTAAATGGGAAATCCTAAGAAAGATAAATGACTGAAAGGATCCAGAGTTGAGCTTGACTGTAATAGCTAACTAACAAACATGGTATCAAAGGAAAACTATCCTACACAGTCGAATGTCACACCCCACTATTGCAGCACACCAAAGGAAATGCAATTCATAAGCAATCTACTGTTGCAGCTAACTGGAAACAAACCTATTGTAATTGCACACTGAAAATAACTGAAATGAACTACAACATCTACCTAACTCGGCAATCTTTGTGAGAAGGCGGGCCCTGGCCTTCTAACAGAGATGCCGGGAACTAACACAAATTAAAACACAAGGATATGAATAATTATGCTCCTTATATTAAAATGGTGAATCACAGTCACAATACTCTGTTACAACTCTCACGATACAATGTTTATTCGCCAACCCCAGGCTCAGAACGCCTCTTTACATTTATACAAAATTGACCTGAATTCGTTCCACAAATATCAGGCAGCCATGAATATCTACAATCTTCAGGCTGCCGAAATACAATAGAACAGTTGCAGCCATAAATGAACTTGAATGGATCATTTCGTTTAGGCCTGAGATGTTACATGCCATTAGCAGACTAAAATAGATTCTAACTAATCGGAATGGATGATATTCATATGCTCTGTCATTACCAGTCACAGCTAACCTCGTGGAGGAACACTTGAACTGTCATAGCAATATGTGTTACCGTACTCAGAAAGGGACAGCTCACGCCACGTATGCCTCTTCTCCAAAGGTTCAACGAGCTGCTAAACCTGTGGTCTTTCCATGAATTCTGAATTATCTTTGTCAATGTCAATTCATATTAGCATAAATTAAAAGATAGAGTTCATAACCATAAACAAATTAGTCATTAATGAAATGAACCAATAATAAATTATGCCTGTTGCAATCCATGCTCTGCTTAGGAAGATATTTGCTTAGGTTATGGAATGGTGAGTTAAAACAGGGAAAAAGGTATAGATAAGTGTGGGAAAAAGGGTTATTTTGGAGCCCAACATCTCCCCCCAGCTATGCATTTGCATGTCCTCATGCAACATCCAACTAATTTGAATCTGAGTCTGGTCCTCATTCATGTTGAGAAGAAAAATAGAAGGAAATTTCAGGTTCCTTACCTACAGCCAGAAATCCATTACAAGCAGCCCAATGTTCCCAGCATTGTTTCTCTTCTGCTTTGGTCAGTGTATATTTATCCCTATACTACCCTACTAGCCACCATATGAGTGGAAATTTGAACTTGAGTCCTAGCCAGTGAAGTCCACACATCTTCATGCAATTGACATATCCTTCTACCCTGGGAAGAACCTGTTTAAAATTATTGAAGCAGTAAGGGTCCCTTTTCTTCAAAGTTGAAGAAGAGGATTGCCACCTGTGCTTACTGCCTTCTAGGGAAAGATGTTGTTGTTTTGAGATCAAGTCAACATAGGTAGAGATAACCTTCTCTTGAAACTGCTTCAGATGTTGAGTCTTCATAGGAGATGAGAGACTCCTTCCATGTTTTACAATGAGAACCCAAGTAGATTGAGGTTCATTCGTAATCCATAGATTGGAGATGGCCTCATTCTTAGAAATTGTATGAAAAGAATCTTCCCACTACCCATGATTATTAACAAAAGAGGCAAATGCCCTCAACTTAACATCTCCCAAGTACGGAATAGGGTTAGAGCAAGAATCCATGAAATAAACTACATTGTGCAAATATAATTCACACAACAGATTCTGCTCAAGGAAACTGCTTGACATAAAGGTCTCTATGAACTGAAGAGAGGTTACCAATTGATAAGGTCTTCCCTCCTTTAAATATTTCAATTGAAACAGGGTCATTCGTTCATACAAAAACACCAGATAGGAAGGGGATGGGGCTCTAAAACTCAGCAATTCCTGAGAGAGGGCATACATTTGGACTTTTTCTTTCTTCATGGATTTGAATTCCTTCAACTCCTCCAATTATTTTTGCACCTCTTCCCACTGAAATCTCTAAAAAGTTAATTACTCTTCCCATTTCTCCCTTAATTCTTTGATATTCCTTCTATATTAAAAAAGGGGAACCATCCCTTCCTGACACCGGTTCGCATGATATTTCCAATTCTTCACTTCAAGTTTCAATAGTGAAAGCTCATTTACCAGGCCCTGAACCCTTCGATCATCTACATATTCCATCTCATCTACATCTTCCTTCTCATCTTCATATTTCTCATCATCACAATCTAAATTAAAAATTTCTTGAGATAATTGCATTCCTACCTTGTCACCAGATGTCGCAGCCTTCTCATTTTGTATTGGCAGTGTAACAGCTTCCTCTTCCATCAGTGTTGCAGTGGCCTCTATCTATGTTGCAGCCTCAACAAATAATTTTGGAAATGTTGGTTCTTGTGTGACAGCATTCCTTTCCTAAATCCCATCCTTAGCAGCTTCAGTTTGATTTGCAATTTCAACAAATACTTTTGGGGATGATGGTTCTTGTGTGGCAGCATCCCTTCTCTGCAATTCAACCCTGGCAACTTCAATCTGAGTTGCAACTTCAACAAACATTTTTAAGAATGTTGGTTCTTGTGTAACAACATCCTTCTCTTGTATCTCAATCTTCGCATCTTTTGTCTGAGTTGCAGCTTCAAATTTTTTTTTTAAGGATGTTGGTTCTTGTGTAACAACGTGCAATTTCTGTGATTCACTTAAAGTGCATGTTGTTTGAGCTGCTACTTCAATGATGGATTCATGGATTGTTGGTTCTTGTGTAACAACCTCTTGTTTTTCAATTTCTTTAGGCTGCTGAGGTTGCTCTTGAGTTACTTCAATGTCTTCTAAAAAATGAGACTGACCCAGCAATAGTTCAGTATCCCTCGAAGGCTGAGATTTCATATCTTTATCTTCTCCTAGCTCTACATCAGGGATTATGTCTATTTCAGGCTCATTTCCTTCCATTGGGTCCACTATAGGTACTTCCTCCATTTCTTGCCTTGCTTTTGCATATTTTCGTGCTGCTAATTCCAGAGCTGTGACTTTACACCCTTCCAATTTGAATATATCTCCGCATTCTAGGCATACCACTTCTTCATGTCCTTCATCCCCCAAAATAGGAGGTGAATTCTCCAGCTGGTCTGCAACCTCCACCAATGTGTTCAAGCTCTTATCTTCTTGATTCCTACATGCTTCTTTCCATTTCTGCAATTCATCTCGAAGCATTTGTACCTCCTCTTTTAGGAGCTTATTCTCACAAAGAAGATTTCAATTTGGGGTTATTCTACAATAGCTTCTTGTGTAACAACAGGTGATCGGGATTTTAAGATGGGAATTTCAATCTCTACCCCGATCGAATGCATCACTTCTGTTGCAGTAACAACTCTAGTTCTTCTCCTCATCATTAGACTGGATGTCTGGCCCTTATTCCTTGATCTTTTCGTTCTTTTCTGTGACCCATAATTCTCTAAATTTTCAGAAATAGGGGTGAATTCCTCCTCTTGAATTATAGTTCCCCTTATTTCAGCGGAGGATTCAACATCTAGAACCTCCATGTCTCCTCCTTCTGCTGCCTCTGTTTGATGTTCTTCCTCTGCCCTTGCAGCTTCCACAGCTACAGCTTCCACTGTCGCAGCTTCTATAGCTGCTTGAGTTCTAGCTTCGTCTGCCGCAGCTGCTAATGATGCCATCTCTACTACTTCATTTGTCACCCTAACTACTATTTCTATTAGTTTTGTTGCTTCTTCTATAGGGTCTTCTATTGTTGCAGCTTCCAATACCATAGCCTCATTTTCCACAGCTTCCATCGTGTCTTCTTCTGCAACAGGGTTTGTTTTTGTTGCAGCTTCCCCCATATCTATCGCCTCTTCATCCTCCAATTGGTCTTCTGATTCTCCATCCCTCACCCCAGCTAAATATGAGGAGATCCGGCCCTCATCCCCTATTTCAATACCCCCTTCTTCCAAGGCAGGTTCTCGGGATACCCTTCGCAGAGAAATAAATTGTTCCCATGTCAAATTCTAGTGGGAAAGGGCCCTTAAGACTAGCAGTTTAATTAACCCATGATTTGTGAGGGAGGATAAGGGATGTCGAGCACATATTACATAGTGAGCCATACTTTGCAAGGTTCTCAGAAGATAAAATGGCATGTTTAACAATCTACGATGGCGTAAATGTGAAAGTAGGAAAAATTCATATATGTAAACGACTTGGTACCTACCCTCACAAGTAATATACTTTTTGAGAAAAATTGCAACCTGGTCCCAAGGCCTAGTAGTGTCTCTAATGTTGTGCCTCTATCCCTTCGCTGAACACGTTCTCCTGTTGCTAGAAAATCCTCTGCTGCTGTGAAAATGTGGCACTTTCGACCAAACCATTGCCTCCCACTCCTGGGTAATCCTGTAACTTCTGGCACGGTTGCTTCTGTAACATCTATCCGATGCCCTCTAACTTCGGAATGAGTATTGGTCAGGTTAAGAGAAAATTCCAATGCAGTGTCTTCATGAAAACTGCTCAATCTTTGGAAATACTCCATCCACCCAGCTTCCTGGAAGATGGCAAAAAATTCTCTATTCACATGCAGAGATTCTATGTTTGGTGGTTCATGTCTGACCGGTTTACCCATATTGGTTATCCTCTGCGAGTTCTTGCTAGCAAGTGCAACAGTTACAGTTTCAAACATTGGAATTGCATGCAGAAATAGCTGACGGATAGCCGGAGTTGGATTTTGGTATTTTTGGAAAGTTGGCACACTTAGGGGATAAAAGTGTTGATAGGATATTGCACAAAGTGGGAAAAATGATGGTCTTATAATCAGTACAGGTGACATTTGGGCATATTTTCGGTTTCGGTTGATTAGCTACAGTTTGCTGACATGGACTAATGAAAAAATACAATCATTATCACCTACTGCATCAAGTCATGCCTAATTATGATTATGGTTAAAAACTCGTACCTTGAAATAGAATGTTGAACCGTCATTCGGCCACGGTGGTGTCACTTTATGGTCACATCAATGGTGAAGAAATGAATGCGCACATGCTTCAATTAGGTGTTCGTCCTCGACTGGGCAGGTGATATACATTTATGCTGGCAGGAATCATATAGATACGTGGAGAACATATGAGTTGCTAATTGTTATCGTGGAGCAGACTGATAAGATTCGTAGAAAATAGAGTGATCTTTTAACTGAGGAGTTAGAGGAGTCACAACTAAGAATCGGAAAGATCAGGCAGAGTCGCAGCTATGAAAATGGGGAAATTCAATAAGATATAGAGGAGTCGCAGCTGTGGTAAGGTAAAATTTTCGAAGGAATTAGCATTGATGCAGCTACAAATCGAAAAGATTAGCGGAATCACAACTACAAAAATGGGGAAATTCACAACTACAAAAATGTGGAAATTCAACAATATATAGCAGAGTCGCAGCTACGGTAATGTAAAAAGATGGAAAAATGTAGCAGTGTGGCAGCAACGAAAATAGAGCAGTTTGGCAAGATTGAGTAGAGTCACAGCTGTGGGAAAAGGAAAATTGACAGGGTTTAGGTTGGAAAATAGAGGAATGGGCAGGATTTAGAAGAGTTGTAGTTGCAGAAAGAGGGGGAATTTGACAGAATTTAGTTGTGTTGCAGCTGCAAAATAAAGAAATGGGTAGGATTTAGCAAACCTGCAGCTGCAAAAAAGGTTGGCAAAACTTTTAACTGAGTAATTGGCATTGCAATATTGTTCATTTCTCTTTCAAGGAGTCATCCAAAGAGAGGAAGATCAGCCAGAATCCCGTAATCGATTGGCACAAACTGCAACTGCCTCCATTCGAGTGAACCTTCTCGCATATACCTGTACATAATTCTAAAAAAAAAAACAAACCCATCAAAGCTGAAAAATAAAAGAAAACAATGATTTATTTATGTACAGAAAAATTGTGCAGAATTGCAGCAGTTTCTTTAAGAATTATCAGGGACAGGGAAAAATCCTTGCTCCTAAATCAGTCGATAATCTGGATCAGTTGTAACATTCAAAATGAATGCATTCTTTGAAATCGGTTTATGATACAGTTGCAGGTGATGACCATTGGAAAATAATGGTATTTTGTTTTCATCGATGGTGATCAACCGAACTGTTCCATTGCCAAACACTATGTCTATCTGCTAGGGTCTGTTAAGATATTTAGACACTTAGGAGTTAGTTAATATCAACTTGTGTAATATATTCATTAGGGATAGTGTGTTTCTTTAGTATGCATTAGTATGCATTTGTAAATACTTAATTCGACGGTCACGATATGTTCCCGACATAGAGTGATACGACGGCTCAACTTCTCTTAGATCAAACCTAACCTTGATCCATGGCTTAGTACTTGATTGGTCCATGATCTCTATTTAAAGAGCATGGAGGGTCATTGTTTAGTTGATCGATTATGAGAAGCTCATTTGTAACTTTCTTTCTTTGCATAATAAATTGTCCCATAGAAGCTATTTGGCCGGGGCCGTTGAGTGTTTCCCTCAAGAGGGTTTAAACCACGTCAAAACATCGGTGTGTTGATCTATGATCTATTTGTGTGAAGTGGTTGCTCTTGGTTTTTAGTCCTGGTAGTACCTTGTGTACCCGAACATGGTATCAAATCTTTTATGAAGAGCCGCTTCCGGTTATGATCTAGATCTTAAACTGTTGTTGCCGAAACTCGAAAGGGTTTCTGGTTCTGGTATTTTTGTGCATTTCTGGGTTGTGGGAGGTGTTCCATTGCATCCAGAGCGTTGTTTCCATTGAGAAATAGTTTTCATTTGATCGAAAACGGTTTCCGGTTGCTCCAGAAACGCGTATTTTATCAGATCTGAAGGTATAATGTTACAATGAGGCATTTTTTTATTTTCTGTTTTAAAAGAAAAAATCTCATATTTTATCATTTTCTTACTGTTATTTTTTTTGGGTTCGGATTGTTGCTTTCCCGTCTGTGTATGCTCTTTGCCGTGCACCTTGAGCGATATCAGCAAATCAGAAACAGAAAGGGAAAGGGTTTTTATCGGCTGCATATGCTCTTTGCCGTGCACTTTATGCGATCTCGGCAAATCAAAAACAAAGAGAAAACGTAGACTTTCCGAGAAAGCTAACAAGATCTACCTCCAAAAGTGTGGAAAAGTTTTTTTTGTTTCGATTTGTGGTGTGTTTTGCAGGAAAAAGGGCAAGCACGCAAACCAAGCAAAAAGAGTTAAAAAAAAAAAACCCTTCCTCATTCCCATATTTTACATACCTTTTAATCTAGCTCACTTGGTTCAAAGTTGCTTTATTCCTTATTAGGTCTTGAGTTCAAGTCTTAGGAAGTTACTTTTAAAAGAAAATGTGCATGCAATTTCAATTTTCAAGTTACTTTATTGTAAAAGTTTATCTCACTTAAATAATAAAAAATAAAAATGCAAGTGAGCCACTTAAGTTCTTTTTTTTATTGTTGCACTATTTAAAAGTAATATCATTGTAAAAGTGAAATCACTTATTTTACAAAAGTGGTTCACTTAAAGTAACTTTCTTCTAAAGTGATTGTCAAAAGGTTCATCTTGGTAAGAGGGGGATTCTCTTTTTTGCTGGACATTGTCTAGCTGCCACGTCACTATTGGGGACATCTTCAATAGTTTCTTTGTTCAAACATAACTTCACCATACAGAATCAGTTTTCAGTGCCATTTTTTTTAAACCGCCTATTTTTTCAAACTCTTCACATCCAAACTATTTGTTTCTACTTTTACAGCCATTAATTTATAAATATGGACACCCCTTGCGATATTCTACTTAACAGTTCCAACTATTTCTCATGGAAATCTCGTATGGAGGATGTTCTATGAAGTAGGGGACTTTTCAGAATTACCTCAGGGAAATAAACAGAACCCACTGATGATGATAAGAAAATAAAATGGGCAAATAGATGTGATGAAGCTCGTCAATTGATTGGGATGTCAATCTCTACTGATTTGCGATTCCACATATCTGGAATTGATGAACCTAATGTTGCTTGGGACAAGTTGGAATCTGTGTTTGGTAAACACAATGAAATTCGAGGTCACCAACTCGAAAATGAGTTGATTTCTTTAAATCCAAGTGACTTTTCATGCATTCAAGATTATTTATCCAAGTACAAAACTCTTAAACTCTTATGTGCAGAATGTAAGATTAAGAGGGAAGACAAACAATGCATTTATCATATTCTTTCCAAACTTGGACCTGCATATTCTGTTTTTGTATCTACATTTTACTCCATGAAAGAATCCTTGAATGCAGCTAGCTATCAAGAGCTTAGTCTTGAATCCTTTTGTGATTCCTTGATTAGAGAGTAAGATAAACTCATTCATCTTGGAATAATCAACAATGCAGATACACCTGGGAAAGCCTTATTGTCCCAATAGAAAGAAAAGTCCAAGCCTCCCAAGAAACAAAATTTTTGCAATAATAAGTCAAACAAGGGTCCAAAACCCTCTTAGTCAGCTCCTTCTTTAAAAAATGACAAAGGATCCAAGCCAAAAGGAAAGAAGACTAAGCATCATTGCAACTATTGCGGCAAAGATAATCATGATGAATCTAAGTGTTTCAAGAAGATGGCAGCCTTGGAAGCAGCAATGAAGAAGCACCACATCAGCCTAGATTCGCTTTTAGAATCTACCTCTCATGGACATGCACTTTGTGCTTCTAGTTATTCTTATAATGCATCTTCTTCTTCTACTTCAAATGAATGGTTCATTGATTCTGGAGCATCTTATGATATGGCTAAGGATCAAGCCATCTTTTCTACTATGCATGAATGTAACACCAAACAAATATTTGTTGGTGATGATAGATCTCTAAGTGTTGTAGGCGCTGGAACAGTTCCAGTAGATAATGGTCATTTTAGTGATGTACTATGTGTTCCAAGAATTTCCTGCAATTTGTTATCAGTCTATTAGATCACTCATTCTGGTGAAGGTAAAACTGTGAACTTTACACCTCATCAAGTTGTAATCAAGGATTTTAAAGATCCTCAACAGGTCCTAGCTACCGGAATTGTTGATGATATTAACAGGTTGTACAAGTTTAACAACTTTGGGTCATCACCTTTCCCTTCAGTTTTTGTTGCTCATAGTGATAACTTGAGCAAACTTTGGCATGAGCGATTTGGTCACTTAAATTATCGCTCATTGCAACAACTATGTAAAGACAATATGGTGGCAGGTCTTTCGATGGTATCTTGAACGGATGGTGTTTGTTCCAGTTGTGTACTCGGAAAACATCATCGGGATAGTTTTGACAAACGTGCCTCTTGGCAGACCTCGGTTCCCTTGGAGCTTGTGCATAGTGACTTGTGTGGTCCTCTTCCATCTGCTTCCTTTTCTGGTTTCAAATATTTCTTAACTTTCATTGATGATTACACTAGACGCACTTGGGTTTATTTCCTAAAACTTAAGAGCGAAGTATTTAAAATGTTCTTGGCCTACAAGGCCCTTGTTGAAAAACAATCTGCTCATCAAATTATTAAGTTAAGATCTGACAATGGAGGAGAATATGGTAACAAAAATTTCACTACTTTCTGCACTGAACAAGGCATCCAACAACAGCACACTATTCCATATACACCACAACAAAATGGTGTAGATGAACGGAAGAACCGCACTTTAAAAGAAATGGCTAATTGTATGATCCAATCTAAGGGACTAACTCTTCAATTTTGGGTTGAATCCATTAATTGTGCAAATTACATATTTAATCACACCCCCCCAAAGCATTACAAGGTATAACACTGGAAGATGCATGGAGTAAAACTAAACCTGATGTAAGTCACTTCCGTGTGTTTGGTAGTGAAGTATGGGCTCATATTCGAGAGGAAAAACTGAAAGCATTGTAGCCTAAAAGTGAAAAATGCATATTTATTGGATATTCTGAAGATGTAAAAGGTTATAGACTTCTTCAACCACATTCTCATGACATAATCATTAGAAGAGATGTTAAATTTGATGAAAATCTCTTGGTCTGTGAGCCTAACTTGGCAATTGTGCCATTTTGTGCCTTCTTCTTCTTCTTCCAACTTCCTTGACAAGTTCCCAACTCTAGTTTCTGATGATGACAGTGAGGATGAAAACCCACCTCCGTCTGCTCATGTTCCTCCAGTTGCACCAGCACAAGTGCTTCCTCGATGGGTCCGTTCAACATGTGAAGCAGCTGGTGATCTTGCTGACGATCCTAGAGATCAACGTCGAACACGTTCTCAGTTTCAGCGAGCCTCTTCTCTTTTGGCTCCCATTTCCGAGAATCATGATCCAGAAACTTTTGCAGAAGCTTCAAGGAATCCAGATTGGGATGCAGCCATGGATGAAGACTATCGTTCCTTAATGGCGAACGATACTTGGGATCTTGTACCTCTTCCAAAAGGAAGAAAACTTGTCAGATGTAAATGGGTCTACAGAACTAGGTATGCATCAGATGGAAGTGTTGAAAGACTTAAGGCAAGGTTAGTTGCCAAAGGTTTTTCCCAAGTTGAAGGGATTGACTACAATGAAACCTTTGCTCCCGTCGCAAAAATGAACTCCATCCGCCTTGTTCTTTCCCTAGCAGCCTTACATAACTGGGAAGTCCATCAAATGGATGTCAATTCTTCCTTCTTACATGGTTATTTACAAGAGGAAATTTACATGGAACAACCTCCTGGATATGTTCAGAATAACTCTAGCCTTGTCTGCCGCCTTAAGAAATCCTTATATAGCTTTAAGCAAGCTCCTAGAGCTTGGTATGCCAAAATGGGTAACTTTCTCCTTGACACTGGTTTTTCTAGATGCCATTCTGACCCTAATGTCTATACCAAGAAAGTAGGAAACCATCTCATCATACTTATTCTATATGTTGATGACCTTATTCTTATTAGTAGTGACCCTAAGCTTATAACCCATGTGAAATCTAGTCTTACACAAAATTTTGAAATGTCAGACTTAGGACATTTGCATTATTTTCTTGGTCTCCAAGTCCTACAAACCAAAGAAGGAATCTTTCTTTCTCAGTCTAAGTATGCGTGTGACCTTCTTTGTCGCTTTCACATGGAATATTATACACCAGCCCCTTCTCCCTTTCAGTCTAGATTCAAACTTTCTGCCACTTGTACTTCACTTGAAGTCAATGCCACCTTGTATCGTCAGCTTGTTGGTAGTCTCTTATACTTGACTCATTCTTGTCCTGACCTTTCCTTTGCCATTGGTCGTGTTTCTCGTTATATGCAGACACCTCATGAAAGTCATCGGAAAGCAACTAAAAGAATACTTATATATATTCGAGGTACAGTTCAGTTTGGGATTCATTACAGTACAGGGGGGAAACCTTTGTTGGTTGGTTTCACTGATTCAGATTGGGCCGGCAATCCTGATGATTGAAAGTCTACTACAGGTTATGTTTTTAGTCTGGGATCTAGACCTATCACTTGGGCTTGTAAGAAACAACAAGCTCTTGCTCTTTCTTAAGCAGAAGTAAAATATTGAGCCACAGTTAATTCCAGTCAAGAAGCTATATGGCTTCGATAGATCCTTTCAGAGTTTGGATTCGAGCAGCAGTAGCCTACTCCACTTTGATGCGACAATCAAACTGCCATCAAACTTGCCAAAAATCTAGTTCTACATCAACGCAGCAAACACATTGAGCTACATATGCACTTCACGAGAAATCTTGTTCATGATCGTGTTCTTGAAGTGCTCTTTTGCCCTACAGATGATCAAGTTGCAGACATCTTCACCAAGTCTCTTACAGAAGCAAAGCTTTCTAAACTTCAATCTATGTTAGGAGTTCAGGAACTTGTCATTAAGGGGGGATAGGCTCTAATGCCTCCTTCCTTCTCCTAATAGTGTCACTTTTGTAAATCCTTCAATCCTATCCCAAGTTGTTCTTAAGGGGGGATGTTAGGATATTTAGACACTTAGGAGTTAGTTACGATCAACTTGTGTAATATATCCATTAGGGATAGTGTGTTTCTTTAGTATGCATTAGTATGCATTTGTAAATACTTAATCCGACGGTCACGATATGTTCCCAACATAGAGTGATCCAACGGCTCAACTTCTCTTAGATCAAACCTAACCTTGATCCATGGATTAACACCCAATTGGTCCATGATCTCTATTTAAAGAGCATGGAGGGTCATTGTCTAGTTGATCGATTATGAGAATCTAATTTGTAACTTTCTCTCTTTGCATAATAAATTTTTCCGTAGAAGCTATTTGGTCGGGGACGTGGAGTGTTTCCCTCAAGAGGGTTTAAACCATGTCAAAACATCGGTGTGTTGATCTGTGGTCTGTTTTTGTGAAGTGGTTGCTCTTGGTGTGAATAGGGTCCTAGCCATCTTGTATGTAGTTGATCTGTGGTTGCTCTTGGTGTGTTGATCTGTGGTCAAGAGGGATCTGTTTGTGTGTTGATTTGGTGTGAATAGGGTCCTAGCCATCTTGTATGTAGTTTTCCCTTGAAATCCATTTTAAACCGTGAATCATACAATAGAGCCCATTCTCCTTCACAGAATACTTTCTTCTTTATAAATTTATCATGCCATTTGGAGTGCTGCTATTGGATTAAAGTTGTATGATGTACTGCAGTTGTGTGCTTCTCATCCAATTCATTTACTTGATTCAGTCGGTTCCTTTGAGCTTCTATTAAATCAAGGTTTGCTTCTATGGCTGTCTTCAAAGTTTTGATTTCGAATTCAATAGGGAAGACAACATTTTTTCCATACACCAATTCATATGGGGAAAAACCAGTAGTGTTGCGCCATGTGGTACGATAAGCCCATAATGCCTCTGGGAATCTTTTAGCCCAATCCTTACGGTGACTCTTCACTGTTTTTGTCAAAATAGCCTCAATTACCTTATTTGTGCTTTCCACTTGGCCATTGGCATGTGGATGATATGGTGAGGTTATCTTCTATTGAATGTGATACTTTTGTAATAGGGATCCCAATTTGTGGGACACAAACTGTGGTCCTCTATCTATGACTATCTCTTTGGGTACTCCAAAGCAAGTGAAAATCTCTTCATATAAGAAATCCATTACAGCTTTATCATTGGCCTTAACCAAAGCTACGGCCTCCACCCACTTGGTCATATAATCTGTGCAAACGAGGATATAAGTTTTTTGCTTCAAAGGAGGGTTGATAGGCCCTACAAAATCCAGGACTGATCTATCAAAAGGTTCAACCACCAGCTGTGGCTGAAGAGGTATTTCATCTAATCTGTTTGGCTGGCCCATTCTTTGGTAGTTGTCACAAGCCTAAACATATTTCTTCGCATCTTTGAATATTGTTGGCCAAAAATACCCCATCCTTAATGCTTTATGACCAGTTCTTTTGTCAGCAAAATATCCCCCATAGGGATCATCATGGAAATCCTTCAAGATACTATAAATTTCATCCTCTCTTACACATCTTCTGATTTCCATGTTTGGGCTTGTGTAGAAGAGATTCCCATCTATCTAGTAGTATCTAGCACTCTGTTGTATGATTTTCCTTTTTTCTCTTTTTGATACATGTGCTGGAAGCTTTCCTGCAACCAAATAGTTAGCAACATCTGCATACCATGGGGAATAAGCTAAGCCTGCAAACAAATGTTCATCAGGAAAAGAGTCTTCAACTAGTGTATCATCAACATTGTTAGTAAGTCGAGAAAGAAAATTAGCTACAACATTTTCTTTTCCTGGTATGTCTACAATTGTAATATCAAATTCATGTAATAGTAACAACCATCTAGTTACTCTAGCATTAGTCATAGGTTTATTCATTAAGTACTTAATGGCTGAGTGATCAGTGTGTACGAAAGTAGGATACCCAGTAATGTAGTGTCTAAACTTGTTAATAGCATAAACCATGGCAAGGAATTATTTCTCTGTAATATTATAGTTCAGTTCAGTAGGGGCTATATTCTTATCGATGTAATAAACAACATATGTACTATAACCTTCCTGCTGTCCCAACATTGCTCCAATGGCAGTATATGAAGCATCTAAGGAGATATGAAAAGGAAAAGCCCAATTAGGTCCTCGTAGAATAGGCATTGTGGACAACCTTTTCTTGAGCTCTGCAAATGCTACTTGACATGCATCTGTCCAAAGAAATTGTACATCCTTCATCAGTAAAGAAAATAAAGGAGAAGCTAGCTTGGAAACATTTTCTATAAATATTCTGTAATAACCAGCATGCCCGAGGAAGCTACGTACCTCTTTTTTTGTTCCAGGAGTAGGAATGCTTTGAATTACCTTAATTTTTGCTGGACCTACCTGGATACCTATAGCAGACATAAAGTGTCCCGGAACTATGCCCTCATCCATCATCATATGGTAGTTTTCAGTGCTCAAAGATAGATGGGTTTGTTCACAACGTTCCAGAACTCTTTCCAAATTCTTCAATGATTCATCAAAGCTACTACCATATGGAGTGAAGTCATCCATAAAAATTTCCATGCAATCGTTTACCATCTCGAAAAATATCCCAATCACAGCTCTCTGAAATGTGGTTGGTGCATTACACAACCCAAAAGGAAGTACCCTGTATGCAAAGGTGCCCCAGGGACAGGTGAAGGTAGTTTTGTCTTGGTCTTCGAGGGCAATCTAGATCTGATTATAGCCACCGAATCCATCTAGAAATGAAAAGAACTTCTTTCCAGACAAGGTGTCAAGAACCTCATCAATAAAAGGTAAGGGGAAGTGGTCTTTCTGCATTGCTTTATTCAATTCTCTGTAATCCATGCAAACTCTCCATTTCCCATTCTTTTTAGGTACAATCACAAGTGGGGAAACCCACTCGCTGTCTGAAATTGGGTATATAAATCCTTCTTCCAAAAGTTTTTGGATTTCTTCCTTCACGATATCCCTTAAATTCGGGTTCATTCGACGTTGGGGTTGGCACAATGGCCAGGAGTCGCTTTTGATATAAATATGGTGGGTACACAGGTTTGAGGGAATGCCCCTCATATCTGTATATTCCCATGCAAATTCCCCCTTATGTTTTTTTAGAAGTGTGATCAGACGTTCTTGTTCATCGTGTGCCAAATTCATATTAATGTTCAAATTCTTTCTAGGCTCGATTTCTACAGGAACACTTTTCGAGTTCTTAATCACTGGTATCATTTCAACATCACTTACTAAGGTCTCTTCCATAAGATCTTCTTTTAATTTTTCACTTAAGGTACTGTCAAGAATATGATACACCTGTTTAGTGACAAATGTGGGCTCACTAATGAAACTGCAAATGGCATCGTCTTTAGTTTCAGTCTTGAAAGTAAGGGCCTTCCATATTGTCAATAATGGTTGAATACCTTCCTCTTCCTCCAAATCCATCCAAACTGGAGTTTCAAAATCAGAACTTGGTCTGGATGGAGGATACAGGGTTAGGTTTTTAATGTCAGTCTTGTCAGAAATAGTCATGGAACCTGATCCACAGCTAATACAGGCATCTGGTGTAGCTAACCAAGGTCGTCCTAGGATTAATGGGTGTCCCCCCAACTGCGACTTAGGTTGTAACACCAAGAAGTCTGCGGGGTATTCCCATGAATCGACGGTGACCACCAAGTCATCTAAGATTCCGTTAGGTTTAATAGTGGACCTATCATCCAATTCTAGTATGGTAGGGGTAGGCCTGAGATTAGTGAGTCCCAGCTTTCTTACAGTCTCTATGGTCATGACATTTATAGTTGCACCTAAATCTACCAAGACATTGGGTATCTATGTATGCCCTATGTAAACTGTAACAGTTAGATTACTTGGGTCATCATACTTAGCCAGTGGATCCCTTCCCATTATCAATTTGGACAATTTTCCCATTACATGGACTGTAGGAGGGTCTCTAGGTTTTCTTCCTGGCTTCTTAATGCACAAATCTCTAATGGTCTTGGCATAGATAGGTACATCATGAAGGGCTTGTAACAGTGGAATTTCGACATACAGATTCTTCATTTCTCTCAAGAGGTTGAATCAATGTTGTTCCACTGTCTTTTGTGAGTCCAATCATTTAGGATATGGTGGTTCTCTTATCATTTGTGTGGGCTATGTTTCAACGTGTGTTTCTTCATGTGTTTTAGCTAGTCTTTCAATAGGTGTCAGCATCCCCAATGATGGGGATTGCTGTGTTGACTGAATTCTCAAATTGTTGATTCATCTTGCTTTAGTCACTGAGGATGGAACATCCTCAATGACGATGGTTTCCACTACCCTACCTGATCGTAAGTGTATGTCATTGTAGGGAATTTGGGAAATGGAATAAGCTGCCATGTTGGCATTTTCAAACTGATGTACTGCCTTATTATTCGGGTTGGGGTTAGGTTGTGCAGGCAGTTGTGGTCGCAGTGCTGCATTCATAGGTGCAGCATTATTTTGGAGTTGCGGCTTCGGTTGCTGGTACTGTTGGTGAGGATACTATTTATGAGGAGTTTGGTTGTGAGGGAACTGATTCCCCAGGTAAGAGTTTCTCCAACCAGGAGACCAAGCAGCTTGTTGGTTTGATTTTTGTGCCTATGGCATCCAGTTAGGATTTTTCATTGAATTTTGAGGTTGGTTCCATTGGTTATTGGAGTAAGAATAATGTGAAGGGAATTGTGTATTCAAATTATTCATATTATTCCAAAAAGGTGATGGGTCTGAGTTCATACATTGATTCTGAGGTTGCCAAGGCTTCTTCTGAGCAATAAAATAAGCTTGCTCCACATATGAGGTAGATGTCTATAGGGCTGCTTTGAATTTAGGCAATGAAGGACATTCTTTGGTGTCATGATCCAATTCACATATCTGACATATCTCCACTTTGTCAAGTGGGCATTCCTTCAGGAGTTGCTTATTCCTGCATTTAGCACAGAATAAACCAAGTGCTAGTCTTCTTCTGCCTGCCTCTGTTTTTCTCTCAAGACATCCAACTGCGAAGAGATGGAGCTCAACATATTTGTTTTAAATTTCTCAAGAATTTTTCCAATTTCTACCTGAGTGGCCCCTCCATTGGCTGACTTCTGTGTCCTAGTGAGGACATCTCGATCTCGGTCTCGGTCTCGATTTTTGGTTCTAGAGGATCCCCTCGAATATATTTGACATAAGTCACTGATATTTTCAAAGGGTTCTTTTGAAATGTCCCCCTTCCCCAACAAATTCAGCATGTCTAGGCAATCTTCTCTGATCCCACACAGCAAGATAATATTCAGTACATCTTTCCGAATGTCGGCATGACCAGACCTCTATAAATTATACAACAATCTCTCAACAAAATCTTCCAATCTCTCCTCTTCTTTCTGGACTATTTTAAATAGTTCTTCTCTCCTATCTTTGGTTCTGCAATAATCTTGGTATTTGGAGAGAAAGGTTTTTTTGATCCGTTCCCAGGTAGTAATGGTTTCACATCCCAAGCTCATAAACCAGCGCAGAGCGTTTCCTTTCAGGGTGGCTTGGACTAGTTTTAGTTTCTGCGCACTAGAGGTGTAGTCGTAACTACGATAGAGGATGTCAAATTCAAAAAGGAATTTGTCTAGGTCTTCAATGGACTTGCCATGGAAATTCGGCAATACTGAGGGTGAGATATTTTTCATAGGAGTAGCCCCAAGTACTTGTCGAATTGGGAATTCTAGCATGACAACCGTATCTTGTTTGTTACCAACTGTTTCTTCATGGCCATTTGGATGTTCATTATTTCCTTCACGTTCTTCATTGTCCATGTTTTCCCAAAATTTTATTGCTTCTTTCACTCTTTCTTCCACTTCCCTTGCTTCTTCTTCTCTCCTCCTTTCTTCTGCTCACCTTCTTTCTTCTTCTTCTTCTTGGTGATGTTCCAGCCACTCTTCTATGGTGACTCTGCGCCCGTTAATATGATATATCTCCTCTCTACCCGTTCCACCCACAACATTTCCTTTATCTTCAAGAGGTTTCTTCTCTAGAATGGGAGTTGAAGGTCTCGTCGTGTTTGATGAGCTTAGAATATAGGTACTCTATAGCCCCTTTTATGCGACACAAGCACAAGAAAGGATAAGAAAATACCTCCATTTGTGGGGAAGAATGCATTTGTTTTGATTATTTAATAAAGTCGTTTAGAGATTATTCTTCTTCTTATGCTTAAAGGCGTTTTTATGTGCTAATTATATGAAAATAGGCATGTGTGAGAAGGGCACAGGTGATCTAGAAAACAACAATTAAATCAAGCTCAAAGATTGAAGATTACGAGTGACTCGGTGCTCACATTTTCCCGATTTATAGAAAGAGCTCCTGTTAACTAGGATCGACATTTACAATGTAGAGTTAGGTTATAATTAAGGATAAATAATGACCTCTTGAATAGTAAGGGGCCCTGTTGACATTTTAGAGAAACAATCTTCAACACATTTTATATTCGAGAGAGTTATGTTTAAGTTTTTCCTGGAACATGAAGTTACGATTTTGATAATGAAATACTGGTGTTATTTCAAATACTTGAGTTTATAAGTCTTTTTCACTCCTAAAATACGTGTTGGGGAGGGCCCCCTCAATACGTAGATTAGGAGCCTCGTATTTGATCACAGGTATTTCTCATGCATTTTGTTAACTGGTTTAATCATCATGATGTGTGAAAGTACTTCGATAATTGTTTAAATAGAAGATTCTGATTTCAGTTCAATGATTCTCCTTTGTTGTTCAATAATATCGATTCCGTAGTTTTGTAGCATGATGTCCATAGTCCTGTGTATGCTATCTGCACAGGCGTATTTTACATCTATTTTCCAGCATTTTGACACCATCTCCAGATAATGATTCAGATCTATAAATTCATGCATACTCTCCTTATTTAAGTTTGATCACATAGAAGTTAAATGTTTCAGTATTTGATTTGGATAGAATAATGTTTTATCGCTTTCAGTATTTGATTGGGTAGATAGAATTTGATTGTTTTTCAGCATTAAGATTCCTAGACTAAATTTCCAGTTTTCTAGTATTTAATTCCTAGACTAAATTTCTAGTTTTCCAATATTCAATTCCTAAGATAAATCTATCAGTCTTCAACAGATTTAGGTTATAGATTTGCATCCTTTTCATATTTCCAGCTTCTTAGTTTTAGAGAAATATTTCCATTTCCCTCAAAGAAACCTTTAAAATACATTCAACACCCTGAATGACAAATATCACTCAATAGTGCACATACAATGCTTAGCACCTCTTAAGTTTGTACGCTCCCTTGTTGATAATTAAAGTATACTCCAGGTATAGCTACCTTAATTAGGTAGCCATTCCTATAGTCCACCACTTTTTGGCCCCATTGTCGGGGAGGTGCTTAATCTATAGAGACATCTTAAATATATATATATATATATATATATAAATTAAAATTTTTACCATGAATGCCTCAGCGACAGAGGGATAGATTTGGAAGCTTTTTGCCTAACCAACCTATGAGTAACAACAGTTCTGATCATTCTCAATTTGAATTCCTTAACTCTGAAGATGAAGCTGATTCTAGCTACAATCCAAACCGAGATAACTTCTTTGCTAGCTCTAGCTCAAACATTACTATGGAAGAAGAAGAGGATGAACCTAGAGAACTGTTCACTTTTCCCATTAGTGTACCTCTTGGGGATGCTAGGATGAAGAATATCAACCCTAATAGCCTTCCAAACTTCCATGACTTAACCTCAGAATATCCTGACACATTTTTATTTGAATTTGAGGTAGTTTGTAGGTCCTTTGGTTATACTACCGATGCACAAAAAATGATACTCTTTCCTTCTACATTGAAAGATCTATCACTCAGATGGTTTATGAGCCTAGAAGGAAACACCATTTTCACATGGGACCAAATGAAACAATGCTTCCTAGAAGAATATAGGGACTACTGTAAGGAAAAAGATACAAGAGATGAAATCTTTAGAATGCAACAAGGAGAAAGAGAATCCCTAGAAGACTAATCACAACGCTTTCAACTTAGTTACAAATGGGCTAGTCACTGTACCTTAGATCAATAATCACTGGAACTTGTCCTTCTTAGAGGAATCAAAGAAGAAAATCTAGAAGTCTTGAACCTTCTAGGAGATGGGAATATATTCCAGAAAACCTATGACCAAATTCTACAAATCTTAAAGAACTATTCTAGATTCAGAAAAGGTAAAAGTGGGACAAGGTATTCACATCCATTTACTGGAGGATCATAATCTTCAAGACCAAACCTCACAAAGTTTGACATAGGGAACCTTCTTGACGATATGAAAACTGATATACTTCAATCCCTAGCAATGCAACTTATGCACTCCAAATAAAGAAGAAACATGACGAGATAAACCAAGCATTGGTAGTGTTTTTTCCATGCTGCAGAAAGAAACATGAAAAAGGATAGTGCACATTGAACACCATAGAAATATGTGGCCTCTACATTGATGATCACTCCACTGATAAATGCCCTCTGATGCCATCATGCAAATTTTCCATTCAGGATCCCACAACTGTGTGATGAACCTGCAATAATTAATTAATGCAAATACACGAGATATCAGAAATAATAGAACTCATAATCACTTTTATATTGATCACAGGCCACTTCGAGGGGGCAACCTCCTTTGAGCAAGCTCAATACAATTAACTTCACAGTGCCTTCAATGACCTCAACACACACTTATATACTAAGTCTATTCCCAATACTATGAGTCAAAACCATGGGACATATAATACTACAGGACGACTTACAAAGCATATGCATCCAACAACAATATACTAACATAGTAAAGAGAAGGGTTGACATGAGTTCCTAACATCCCCTCTCCCTTAGAAAGAGCTTTGTCCTCAAAGCTTTGGTTGGAGAAATTGTTGTAGAATCTGAAGAAGTGGTTCCCCGGTAGCATCCTCGGGTTGCATTTTGGGCCACTGACACCTTTGGAATGTCAGGGAGGATTGCTTGGAAGGCTGTAGACGAAGCAGAACCCCATCAGCTATGTGGAAAATGTGCTCAGAACGGTGTTGATCAGCTTGTTGTTTCAGGCAAATTCTGGCCATGTGAAGATTGTCCTATAGAATGAGAAGAATTTGATCACGGTTTCGAAGAACTGAGTCAATTTCCTGAACTGGGGAGCTGCTAAGGGTGTATGGAAGAAGAACTGGTAGTGTCTGTCCATAGACTGCTTCATATGGTGTCCTTTGAGATGTGGTATTGTACCAGCAGAGCACTGCTAGGAGATCCATAGAAATAGTTGGCCAAAGCTGTGTAGGGACGAGCAAGGGTTTTAGCAATCCCGAAAGGAGTGTCGTTTCACCCTTGTTGACCTGGAAAGTATCACAGTTAGCCACCATATGTTGAATTGTCATTTTCAGTCCCTACCAAAAAAAGTTACATTGTTCCTGGTCATACATTTTGAAGAACCAAGAGTTCCCTAGTGATGAAGAAGCATGGAGTTCATAGAAGAGATAGCCCTGTTGAACATATTGCAACCAATTTGGAACAAGCAGAGAAAGAGCTGTAAGAGAAACTGGGTCATGAATTGTGCGAGAAGGAGCATCTGCCACCATATTGTCCTTACCCTTCTTGTAAGTGATCGCATAGGGATAACCCATGAGTTGGATAACCCATTTTAGGTGTGTTGGGGAGGAGACCCATTGTTCCAAAAAAATTTCCAGACTCTGGAGATCAGTCTTGATGCATAAATAATTCCCTAATAGGTATGGCTGCCACTTCTGTACTGCATGCAAAATAGCCATCAGTTCTTGCTGAGAGGTAGATGTGACTAAATTCTTACCTGAAAGGTCTCTTGAAGGAGGAAAGCTCATTGGTTCAGCAAAGACACCTGCATATCTATCCAAGGAAGTAGTGGAGACCGTTGATGGGTGCATCTGAAGGGAATGGCGCTATGATACCATGTGAATTGTTCTTAAGGATTTTTTTCAGGCGATGTGAACTAATGATGCAGAGAGACCTTGGTTATAAGCCCATTAATTTGTGTTGTGCCTCATTTACTGAAAACTGCATCCAAAGCTCCGAAAAATCCCATAAGATGGGGCCAAGTGTGTGTAACCATTGAATGCCCAAAACCACATCACATCCGCCTAAGGACAAGGAAAACATGTCAAAGCGCAGGTTATAATCTTCCATAGAGATACGCACATTGTGACACTTCCCCTTGCAAGGTAAGGTGCCCCCATTGGCAACCATGACTTCAAACTTGGAGCAAGGATGGACAAAACAATCAGCCTATTTGGCAATCTGAGGGTCAATGAAGTTATGAGTGCTACCAGAATCAATGAGTATGGTAAGAGGGAGCTTCTTGAAGTATCCCCTGACTCGTATTGTTTGTGGGGTGGTGACGCCAGTTACAGCATGGAGAGAGAGCTCGGGTGGGTTGTCTTGAGATGGGGTGTCAACAGGTGGGTGTTGAATGTCGACCTGATCATCTACTGTATCTGGAGCTTCTTCATCAAGTTCTGAGGCAGGCAGAGAATCCACATCCAAGAGATAGAGCTTTTGTTGAACACATCTATGTCCCCGCGTGAATTTCTCATCACAATTATAACAAAGCCCTTTTTCTCGGCGTGCCTACATCTCTGTTTCAGACAAATGCTTGATAGTAGTTGGTTGCGGGGCAGGCGTGATGGGAGGTCGTTGGGAACCCATATTTTTGAAGGGAACAAAGGTGGGTTTGGAGCGTTGTTGAGCTGCAATCTTGTCCTCTACCAACTTAGCCAACCCTAGGACTTCCATCATTATGTTGGGACAGAACATTTTCACCTCTGAGCGGATTTCATCCTGGAGACCACTGATAAAACAACTCCTGTAGAATTCATCAGACAATCCTTCTGTGTGATTGGCCAGTTTCTCAAATTCTGTCTGATACTCTCTCATTGTGCCAATTTGGTGAAGTTTAGTGAGTGATCCTGTGAAGTCATCAAAAGAACCAGGACCAAATCGTGGAAAAAGGAGTTGGAAAAAATCTGTCCAGTTTGGCTCGGGATGAGCTTTGATGTACCAACGATACCATTGAAGGGCTTCTTGTTCCAAATGAAAGGATGCAAGTGGAACTTTCTGGACATCAAAAGTATTATGCAGACTTAAATATTGTTCTGCTTGGTATATCCATCCAGTCGGACTAGTACCATTGAAGCGAGGAAAATCAAACTTCGGCCCGCGAAAATTGCTAGAAAACAATTCTGGCTATCGATCATTGTTCATGGCCGAATGCCGAAGATGGAGGCTGAGAAATTTTTCATCCATATCTTGGGGTTTGGTTTCAATGGCTGCAAGTGCTTCCTCCATGGTTTTTTTTTTGGGGGGGGGGAATGGATAGAAAAACACAAACAAAAGCTTATTTAGTAAAGGAAGATTTGGATTTGGGAAAAACTCGGATGGGTAATTGGGGTTTGACTAGGTTTTGAACACTTTCTGATGGATAGGGAAGCAAAAAATGGGGATTTCAGAAGCGGGGTGAAAAAATGAGAAAATTTGGTAGAGAGGGAAAAAGAAGTAGAATTAGGAAAGGAACATGGTGGCAAAATTTGATGACGTTTGGGTAAATTTGAAGGAGTTATGGCAAACCCTAAAAATAGACAAATGTGAGATTTCTTATCTTGGGAAGTGGAATTTGGGATAGGGCCTTTAGGAATGAAATATGTAGAATGGGATTGCAGGGATGTCAGTGAAGTTTTAGGGAAAACAGAGTTGGCAAAAGGGAGATATGGCCAAAAAACAGATTTTTTTTTCTTCCAGAAATGGATTGGAAACAGCGACGCAGAAGGGATCCGCAATAGATGGATCTACAACAACACAAAAATGATTGAAAATGGCTGGATCTGAAATGGCGATTGGAACTAGAACGAATTTAAAAATAGATCTGAAACAGTTGGATCTGGAGCAGAAGTGATCAGCAACAGTTCAGCTGAAAATAGATATGGACCCTAGGTATGTGTGGCTTCCTATCGGTTCAGGGGATTCACTCGGCCACCAATGTTGTCTGACGGCTTGCATGTTGGGGCAGTACCCCTCACTCCATGGCTAAGGTAAAACTGATAACCACTTTGCCACAAACAACATCTCTTAGTTTACCTCACGAGTGGGAACTAGTTAATTAGGTAGGGGTCATTGCCCTTTTCGCTGGCAGGTCCTCTCAATGGGCCAGCTACTTTGGGGTTCCTGTGGTACTCCTCACAATGAGTTTTAGGGCTTATTCCCAAGTACTTCCCATAGTTAAGCAAATAGGGGTTATCCCCAAATCCAAACTTGCAACACATGTGAAAAAAAAATTGGCAGAAATTCCACCCAACAAGCCCAAGAAAGTGCTCTGATACCAGACGTGATGAACCTACAATAATTAATTAATGCAAATACATGAGATATCGGAAATAACAGAACTCATAATCACTTTTATATTGATCACAGGCCACTTCAAGGGGGCAACCTCCTTTGAGCAAGCTCAATACAATTAACTTCACGGTGCCGTCAATGACCTCAACACATACTTATATACTAAGTCTATGCCCAATACTATGAGTCAAAACCATGGGACATATAATACTACGGGATGACTTACAAAGCATATGCATCCAATACTATGGGTCAATATTATGGGATAATATAAACTATGGATCAACAAATACTACGGGATGACTTACAAAGCATATGCGTCCAACAACAATATACTAACATAGTAAAGAGAAGGGCTGACACGGGTTCCTAACAAACTAAAGGTACAATAGAACAACTTTTTTTTGTTAATCAAAGAAGAAATAATTTTGTTAGGCCCTTTCATCCCAACAACCAAGCATACTTTAACTAGGGAAATAATCAACAAAATTGTAACCCCTCAGCACCAAACTCATGGCCATCTCAGCCAACTCCAAACCAATGGCAACAAAACCAAGCACCATATCAACAACCATATTACACATAGTCTTACTCTCTGTATCCCCCACCTTTTTCTTGACCACCAATAAACTATGTAAATCCCTATCCATATTCAGCAAACTAGAGAGCTCCATTATAGCAGCCACTCATCATGCCGCCCCCACAGAACCAACCACCTCCTAGACCGCCCCCAATTCCTGCCCAACCGGTTCCAAACCCAAACAACAACAGAGCAGGATAGAAACAAACCTATAACACTGAAATAATGCAATTCCCTACTTATGTCTTGGATACAGTGGAGATAAATGAAATCAATCTTAGGTCTAGGAAAACATTACAAAACACACATCCGTAGAATAATCAAGAAAATGTCGATCACGAACAGATAACACAACCCGAAACTCAGCATCTCGCTGAGACAAACCCTCAGGAAGAAGAAATTCGATCCCACATACCAAACAGAAACCCGCCATTCCCTGAAAAACTCATTCAAAACACCGAAGACTAGGAGGAAAATGCTATCGTCAACAAATTGAAGCATTTGAACATTCAAATACCCATTTTACAAGCCATAAGAGATGTACTGATCTGTAATAAGTTTATTAACGAAATTGCTTAAAAAGACCTGGTTGAAGAAGAGTGACTCACCAACTATAAACGTAGTAGGCCAATTAGTAGATTTAATGTTGGGCGTCATTGTCAACCCCAAATACCTTCACCTAGGCAGTTCAATAGTCAACACAGCCATTAACAATAGACATATTGCAAGCAACCTAATTGATTTAGGGGCTACAATCAACATGATGACAAAGTACACAATGATAGCCCTATGACTCCAATCGATTATCAGACCAACCAATACCATATTGTAGCTTGCTGACACGTCAACTGTAAAACGTGAAGGAATGCTCAAAGATATCATTATCAACATAGAATCCTGGGAGTACCCAACTAACTTCATAGTTATATAAGTAAAAATTAAACTTAGTGGGTACCCAATAATACTAGGGAGGCCTTGGCTAGCAACAGCAGACGCCTATATAGGCTACAGATCTGGCAACATGAAAATCAATAGTGGCTAAGCTAGAAAGAAAATCACAATTTATCCTTCAGCAAGAAAATCTACAGACATAGAATATCAGAATTGGACAGATGATTACAATGATATAAACGACCAAAACATACAACCTGCTCTTACCATTGAAGTTGCACTATCTCTAAAAGATATTGATGAAGACAATCATTTAGATAAATTTATTCAAAATGCATCTTCTAACCATGATATTCTTGAAGATTTGTTTGATACAGATCTGCAACATGAAGATAAAACATCACCCCACAACTCTGAAAAAATGTGGGCATAAGTGGTCAAACTTGAACAACAATCAACACAGATCAAAACAGTTGAGATCATGCCTAGAAAGACAATTAATATTAACTCCAATTTGGATCCAGAACAAGAACAACAATTAATGAAGGTACTCTCAGAAAACAACAAGGTTTTTGCATGGACATACACCGACATGAAAGCTATCCACCCAGACATTTGTAAGTATTACATATATATCAAAGAAGGTGTTGTTCCCATCATACAACCACAAAGAAGAATGAACCCAACATTAAAAGACATGGTTAAGATGGAATTACAAAAGTTATTAGATGCAGGGTTCATATACCCAATCTCAGATAGTGAATGGGTCTCACCATCGATTATAGTTCCTAACAAAGGAGGGAAGTGGAGGATCTGTGTGGATTACAGAGAGCTCAATAAGGCAACTGAGAGAGACCACTTCCCTCTACCATTCATTGACCAAGTATTGGACACACTAGCTGGTAACAAATTCTTCTCATTTTTGGATGGATTGAGTGGATACAACCAGATCCTAATCCACCCAGCTGATCAAGATAAAACAACATTTACATGCCCATGGGGAACTTATGCATACAGAGTACTACCCTTTGGACTTTGTAATGCCCCGTCAACATTTTAAAGGGTCATTTCAAGCATATTATCTGATTTTATCAATGATTAGATGGAAGTCTACATGGATGATTTCACACCCTATGGACAAAATTTTAACCAAGCATTAAAGCATATAGAATTAGTCTTGAAAAATGCATCGAAATGAGTTTATGTCTAAGCAATGATAAATGTAGAATGCTGATGGAAGAAGGCACAGTGTTGGGACACCATATCTCACAAAGAGGCATTGAAGTTGATCAGGAAAAAGTGACGGTCATTAGGACAATGCCCCCACCTGTTAAACAAAGAGATGTGCGAATTTTTCTTGGGAAAACGGCTACTACAAAATATTTATAGAAAGTTATAGCAAAATTGTTGCACCAATGTTTTCTCCTCTCACAAAAGATACATAATTCATCTGGACAAAGCATTGTACGTCAACATTTGACAACCTCAAAGGGAAGACAATCACAACTCCAGTACTCCAAGGACCAAATTGGACACTACCATTCCACATACATTCTGATGCTTTAGATAAAGCCATCGGATCAATCCCTGGACAAGAAGAAGAAAAGAGACCATATGCCATATATCATATTAGCAAGAACTTGGTAGGAGCATAACTCAATTATACA
The DNA here is from genome assembly GCA_027924585.1 of Larix kaempferi. Taxonomy (NCBI): domain Eukaryota; kingdom Viridiplantae; phylum Streptophyta; class Pinopsida; order Pinales; family Pinaceae; genus Larix; species Larix kaempferi. The sequence goes on from BSBM01000435.1 coordinate 4,798,788, forward strand.
GTCACAAAAAATGAGTTTTTTGGCTGTCATACATGTAATAAACAAATTCAGGCACTACATAATTGGATTCCAAGTTTTTTTCCACACTGACCATTCAGAAATCATGTATCTTATGAATAAAACTAATACAAGTGCTATAATTATTAGGTGGCTACTCCTATTGCAAGAATTTGACATAACAATCCTGGATAAGCCAAGAAAACACAATGTACTAGTTGATTTTCTGTCTAGACTCACCCATGGACAAGACAATAAGTTGGTAGATGATAACTTCCTTGATGAGCACCTCTTTGCAATCTCAACGAAGAGCCCATGGTTTGCTGACATAGCAAACTACTTAGTATCTGCAAAATTCCCACAACACTACAACTACCAGGAGAAATGCAGAATCATTACACACAGTGCAACTTATACATGGATAGAAGGGATGCTTTTTAAAAAAGGGCCAGACCAAATATTGAGAAGATGCATAAGAGAAGATGAAGTCCATGATATACTGCATGCCACACACAATGAACCACATGGAGGCCATTATGCTGCAAAAAGAACAACTTATAAAATATTGGAAACGGGATATTATTGGCCAACACTTCACAAGGACTCCTATGACTATGTATCACACAATGATGATTGTCAGCGAATGGGGAAGCCTACAGAAAGATAATAAATGCCTCTACATCCCCAAATATATTTGGAATCATTTCAGAAATGGGGATTTGATTTGTTGGTCCATTCAACCCACAATCAAATCAAAAAATCTATATTCTTGTACGCACTGACTACCTTACAAAGTGGGCATAAGTAGCAACACTTACAGCAGCAAATGAAACAAATGTGGCAAATTTTTTACAGAACAAATCTTCCAAAGATTTGGAGTCCCAAGAGAGTTAGTTTCTGACCAAGGCACATAGTTTACATCCAACCTCATAGAGGACCTGCTTCAAAGAAACAATGTTAAACATCGAAGGTCCTCCTCCTACCACCCTCAAGATAATGGTCAAGTTGAGGTGACAAACAGAGAACTAGAAAGAATTTTGACAAAGACAATACAACTACACAAAAGAGATTGGGCAGGAAGATTGAGTGAAGCAGTTTGGGATTATAACACAACATGGAAGACAACAACAGGCTTTACCCCATATGAGTTGGTATATGGAAAGAAAAGAATGTTTCCCATTGAGTTTGAAATAAAAACATTGACAATTGCAGCCAAGTTAAACATGCAACTTTCATAAATCCAAGAGGAACGCATGCTACAACTAAATCAGCTGGATGAGCAATGCCAACAAGCCCTTAGCCACACTGAAATCATCCAGTAGCAGAGGAAGAAATGGCATGACAAAAACATCAAGCAGAAGAAATTCAAATAAGGTGACTGGGAACTACTGTATGAATCCAGGTTTCACACTTTTAAAGGCAAACTCACAACTAGATGGCTCAGACCCTACATCATCAAAACAATCTATGATAATGGAGCTGTCAGAATTACAACAATTGATGAAATAGAATTCCCCATGTTGGTGAATGGAGATAGACTCAAGCTATATAAAAAACCATAGTCCAAAGAGGAGTTCACACAAACACTCTATAAACAAAATCTAATGATGATAGAAAGCATAAATAATCACTGATTACAGTTACCAAAAAAAAAAAAAAAAAAGAAAAAAAAAGAAAGAAAAAAGAAAAGAAAAAGAAGAGAAAAAGGAGAAAGAAAAAAAGAAAGAAAAAAGCGAAAAAAGAGAAGAAAAGAGAAGAAAAAATAATAAAAAATTATGAATCCACTCAATATTATGTCAAGAAAGAAATTGAAATCCAATCAATGGTTCAGAAACAAATCAAGTGAGCCAGCAAGCACATTTCAGCAAATTCAATCAAGAGAACCATCAAGCAAGTTTCAACAAAATTCAAACAAGGGAGCCAACAAGCAAATTTCAGCAAATTCAATCAAACGAGCCCGAACCAGTAGACAAAATATAGAACAACAGAAATCAAATCGAGCAAGTTTGAAGAACCATTACAAAGAAACGCTGAACACAATTAAAGGTCAAATCAATCACAACTTCCACAAAAACTTTAGTAAGCGAATAAAACAAAAAGGAAAAGAGCCAGCAGAAAAAAATCATAAAAGGTGTAACTACTTAGATGACAAAAAGAATTACACACACAGATGAAATCTACTACGGAATCCCGCACCCATAAAATCAAGCACACATCATACACTCAGGTATGCTAGCATAGCAGGTAATCACTTAACTCTTTGTTTTATTTTCGAATCAAATCATTCTCCCCACAAAACGGTTATTTTTCAAAGTTGAGGACAACTTTTAAGACATTTCGGTGGCACAATTCAGGGTAACCTCATTGAATCATGATGACCTACCTTAGACATGTCAGAGAATGAAGACCTCTGCATCTCGCTACTATATCCCCTGATGATCAAAGTAGCAATGCAACGTACAATGATGGAAAGGAAGGCAATGGGAAATAATGAAAAGGAATGCATATGACAGCAAACATGATGCACAATGATTAGGACGAGTGCATAAAAATAGAAAAATAAAGCAGCACAATATACAAGAGGGCCCAATTTGGCAACACAAGCTCCTCAAAAGGAAGGAAACTGGAAGTTTGACTTGCCACTCAGCTAGCAAGCTACCCACAAGCCAGTGATCAATCCCAACCAGACGGGTAAGTCGTCCACCATTCAAATCTTTGTGGTTTGTTCATTATATTAGCAAACTCAAAAATGACCAAGGGATTCAAGAAGAACGAGTCGAAAGACCACACACCTATCTATGAAAACCCACAGGTGTTGGCCATCCTCCGCATAGCGGGGTGGATGTTGTTTACCATGGGACTGAGAGGATTCAATACAGAAGTAGCTTTAGAATTTTCATGGAACCTAAAGCATATACACGATGAACAATATGTCACCCAGGTAAGGGGACTACGCATCAGGCTCGATGATGAAGCAATTAGGAAGTATACAGGATTTCCCATGGGGCTACATTGGGGAAGAGATGACAGGGAAGCTAACCAGAGGGAAAAAGCAGCTTTCTTTGGACATGGGGACAGCTATGAGGAAGATAAGAATGGGGTTAAAAGACTCACAATGCCTGCGCCCTGGGACGAGATAGCTTTTGTTGTCCTGAAATATATAACATGCACAGGGAGGCTCTGTTACATCCCGACCTTCCATTTTAGAATTTTGGAGCTCCTAAGACATAGGGTCCATATTACACCTAATAATAAAATCAGCATTCCCTCCTACCTTCTTTAGTCTCTCTGGGAAATGAGCAAGAAGGTAGTGCAAGGGAAGGAGGATGCACTAGCTCACCATGGACTGATCAAGTTAATAATTTGTGAAGAATTGAAGGTGCAAATTCTAGAGCTCTCATGGGAGGAATTTGTGTTGGTATCAACTGAAGATGTGCAAAGGATGAGAGGCACACCTAATCCAGTCATACCCCTAGCTTCTGGATCAAAAGAAAAATCCACCTCTCCATCAGGAGCTAAGCGCAAAATTGACCTGGACAGCAATAACGAGGTCATGGTTGACACTCTGATTAGAATAAAGCATTCCAAGGATGCCTCTCGCCTGAAAAAATCAGGGGTTTCTTCCAGCAAGCAAGGGTCAAAATGGTAGAGTAAAAGGTCGGCACAGCAGCCCAAAGCCAAGCATACAAAGAAGGAATAAAAAGAAGCCAGCCCCGTAATTCAAGAGCTATTTGACTCTGAAGATTTCGGGGTAGAACAGGATGACCCTTCTACACCTGTAGAAGAAGACGCCTTCCAGTGGAACCCTCCAGATGAAAATCTAAACACTGGAATCAAGGACCAGCTGACTGAGGCATTGGTCGAACTAGAAAACGTCAGCGAAGAGCTAGCTTCCTTAAAAATTGAAGCAGAACGCCACAGAATCTAGCCAGTTTTGCCAGCATCTCCACGATTCATACATGAAAAGACCCAAATATTAAAGATGCAACATGCAGGGGAATTGAAGCTGGTGGAGCAGCAAAATTCAACACTAAGAGAAAAATTGGGCCAAGCCCAGGAGGAGTTGGCTCAGAAAGATAAGAAAATCCTACAGTTGGGGCTCATATCACCATCCAGGGTATACACTATGTATCTAAGAGAGAAATGTGGAAAATTCCAGCTACATAGGCTGAAGCAAGGCCTACCTTTGGAATTAACCACTCCAAAGGATTTCATAGACACCTCTCTTTGTTGCACGGAATTAGAAAAAGATCAACTATGCAAATTTTTCCTGCTTATTTTTGTAGTGCCGAACTCATGCAATTAGTCGCCAAATCCCTATATGGGTGACTTCCAATTAAGAGCAATATGCTGCTGGATTAACCATGAAATAGAGAAAGCACAAGATTCTCATCTCTACCTTGCTGAAGAGTGGCAGAACCTGCTATGGGTCAGGGCTGAGGTAACTCATCCTGAGAAAGTAATCGAGGATCACCATGCTATCACCTCCGATGAAGATCAAATTCCCATACTCCTCGAAAAACAGAAGGAAGTAGTCTCGCATTTCAACCTCACCACTCAATGCACCTGCAGAGAAGTTCAGGAAGCCATCGGTGAGAGATGGACAACAATCTCACAAGATTTGAAAAAGAGGGAGCCTCACTCACCCCTTAGGCTTGAAATTGCACTTACCAGAGCCAAGTTTTATAGAGAATCTTTGATAAAGAATCAGCTCAGGTGGATAGGCATGAGATTGATTCCTCCATTCTTTCTCCCTCTAACTATTATAGAACAGATTGATGAGGAGGAGGAAAGGAGAGCATGGGCTAGGGAAGATCAGACTCAAGGATATCATAGATAGGAAGAAGCCCCTCGAGTGGTTGCATGGGATATCAGGGAGGCTGTCATGAGGTAGGATGTGTCACCCAATGATGGTTAATTCTTCAAGTCTTGGGGAGATGATGAGCTCATAATATAGGTACTCTATAGCTCCCTTTATGCCACACAAGCAAAAGAAGGATAAGAAAATACCTTTGTTTGTGGGGAAGAATGCATTTGTTTTGGTTATTTAATAAATTCGTTTAGAGATTATTATTCTTATGCTTAAAGGCATTTTTATGTGCTAATTATATGAAAATAGGTGCATGAGCAGGGCGCGGGTGATATGGAAAACGCCAAGTAAATCAAGCTCAAAGACTAAAGATCACGAGTGACTCAACGCTCACATTTTCCTGATGTATAGAAAGAGCTCTCGTTAACCAGGATCAACATTTACAATGTAGAGTTAGATTAGAATTAAGGATAAATATGGACCTCTTGAATAGCAGGGGGGCCTGTTGACATTTTAGAGAAACAATCTTCATCACATTTTATATTCAAGACAATTCTGTTTAAGTTTTTCCTAGAACATGAAGTTATGATTTTGATAATGAAAGACTGGTGTTATTTCAAATCCTTAAGTTTATAAGTCTTTTTCACTCCTGAAATATGTGTTGGGGAGGGCCCCCTCAATACGTAGATCAGGAGCCTCATATTTGATCATAGGTATTTCTCACGCATTTTGTTAACTGGTTTAATCATCATGATGTGTGAAAGTACTTTGATAAATGTTTAAATAGTATATTCTGATTTCAGTTCAACAATTCTCCTCTGTTGTTCGATAATACCGATTCCGTAGTTCTGTAACATGTTGTCCGTAGTCCTGTGTATGTTATCTATGCAGGCGTATTTTACATCTGTTTTCCAGCATTTTTACACCATTTCCAGATAATGATTCAGATCTATAAATTCATGCATACTCTCCTTATTTATGTTCGATCACATAGAAGTTAAATGTTTCAGTATTTGATTTGGATAGAATAATGTTTTATCGCTTTCAGTATTTTATTGGGTAGATAGAATTTGATTCTTTTTCAGCATTAAGATTCCTAGACTAAATTTCCAGTTTTCCATTATTCAATTCCTAAGATAAATCTACCAATCTTCAGTAGATTTAGGTTATATATTTGCATCCTTTTCATATTTCCATCTTCTTAGTTTTAGAGTAATATTTTCATTTCCCTCAAAGAAACCTTTAGGATACAATCAACACCCTAAACGACAAATATCACTCTATAGTGCACATACAGTGCTTAGCACCTCTTATGTTTGTATGCTGCCTGGTTGATAATTAAAGTATACTCCTGGTATAACTACCCTAATTAGGTATCCATTCTTGGATTCCACCACCGTTATCCATGGTTGATGTAGATGTTTCAATATTAGGAGGAACGGAGTTTCCCCTTCCTAAAGATGTTCGTGGTAGCCTCGTAGGGGAATCAGCTTTAGCAATTATTTCATCAATGAATGTCTACCTTCCCAAACCTTGGTTACCACCACGACCTCTTCCACCTGCAGGGTTAGTATTTTGAGGGGGTTCCCGAGTTTTTCTTTGCGTATTCATGCATGCTTCAAATTATCAAAGCTAAAATGAAATCAAATAATCAACTACTATCTATGTCTATCAATTAAATCCCCGACAATGGCGCCAAAATGTTGGTCACTCTATATGCTAATCAATTCCAATTAACACACATAATGCTCAATATAAATTGTCAACCCAGGTAGGTCTTTTATCTCAAAGGAAATTAGCACTATCTATGCATAAACACTCAAGTAGCTGATTGAAATAAAAATGATGATCAATTATCCTACATAATTGCTCAGTCATCTCAACTCATTTCTAAAACTTAATCTAAATTATCCATCTAAGAACTTCAAGGGACTTCTACCTTCCTACAATATCAATCCAAAATTTATTGATCTAGGAATAAATAAACTAGACTTACTTTTGCAAGAAGTTAAATCCTAAAAATATAAAAATACAATAGTCAATCACAACTTGTCTAATTCAATTAACAACTACTGTAACTCAATCATAACATGTCTAATTCAATTAACAACTACTATAACTCAATAATAACATGTCTAATCTAATGAATTCTAGGAAAGATAAACATCAGTAAAGAACTAGAACCATAATTCGACTAAATGGGAAGTCCTAAGAAAGATAAATGACTGAAAGGATTCAGAGTTGAGCTTGACTGTAACAACTAACTAATAAACTTGGCATCAAAGGAAAACTATCCTACACAGTCGACTGTCACACCACACTGTTTCAGCACACCAAAGGAAATGCAATTCATAAACAATCTACTGTTGTAGCTAACTGGAAATAAACCTACTGTAATTCCACACTGAAAATAACTGAATTGAACTTCAACATCTACCTAACTCAACGATCTCTATGAGAAGGCAGGCCCTGGCCTTCTAACAAAGATGCCGGTAACTAACACAAATTAAAATGCAAGGATATGAGGAATTATGCTCCTTATATTAAAATGGTGAATCACGGTCACAATACTCTGTTACAACTCTCACGATACAATGTTTATTCACCAACCGCAAGCTCAGATTGCCTCTTTAAATTTATACAAAAATGACCTAAATTCTTTCCACAAATATTGTGCATCCATGAAGATCTACAATCTTTAGGCTTCCGAATTACAATAGAACAGTGGCAGCCATAAATGAACCTAAATGGATCATTGCATTCAGGCCTGAGCTATAACATGTCATTAGCATACTGAAATAGATTCTAACTGATCGGATTGTATGATATTCGGATGCTTTGTTGTGACCAGTCACAGATGACCTCGTGGAGGAACACTTTAACTGTCACATCAATATGTGGAACCGTACTCAGAAAGGGATAGCTAGCGCCATGTATGCCTCTTCTCCAAAGGTTCGGTGAGCTACTACACCTGTCTTCTTTCCATGACTTCTGAACTATCTTTGTGAATGTCAATTCATATTAGCATAAATGAAAATATAGAGTTCATAACCATAAACAAATTAGGCATTAATGAAATGAAGCAATAATAAATTATACCTGTTGCAATCCATGCTCTGCTTAGAATGATATTTGCTTAGGTTATGGAATGGTGAGGCAAAATAGGGAAAAAGGTATAGATAAGTGTGGGAAAAAAGGGCTATTTTGGATCCCAATAGTATTCATACATGTAAATTAGGCTAATGGATTCTTGGACACTCCTAAAACACTTATGCAACATTCATTTGTAATCAGGGAAAAATAGGGAACTTTACTAGTCAAATCGAGGTTCAAAACCCCCAAGGGTAGGGGACAAAGGTGGCTTCCCAAAAACTATAATACCTTCCCAAATTTCATAGCAAAGACATGGTACTGATAGATTACTTCAATGGTCTTCCCATTTCAGCATCAATTAGTTTCTATAGGCTTCTGCAACTTCCATAAATCAGATGTTTGTATACTAGCTTTAACATAGGGGAAATGATAGTAAATCTTCACAAATGGTTATGAAAGTTAAGAATATTGCTCCAAATGCTTCTCTAATGAATATGACACTTCTTCACCATATTATGTCTCTCCATACAACAATAATATATCATATTTTGACTGAAACATTCGAATTTGATACCACTTCAAGTGCAAATAACAAGGTATTGGGGAAATGACACCATTTAATCATAGTTTAGCATTTTTACATAGTTCCACTTGGTATTTCGACCTAAAAGTATTCTAAGAATTAAATATGGAGTATATATATCATATTACAAATATATGGGGCCTCAAGATCTATCCCAAAGATATAATCACCTCACCAAGTGCACCTCTCCTTAAGGAGCAAGAATATGACAAGAAATGGAAGAATGGTTGTAGAAGCAAGCTGAAAGAGATGTGACCACGAGATTCCCTATAGCTTCAACCTGTAACAAAGGACTCCATTTTATCTCCAAATGAAATTTCTAAATTGCCTCTCCAATTTCCAATTAGGATGGGAATCTTTCACCCTTGAAATTGGTGCTAAGGCAAGTAGAATAACACTCTACTAGATCTTCTCTCCAAATGCAAAATGTAAAATGATCAAAAGCTCCTCTTCTTATTTGTTCCTAAATTTTATAAACTTCTCAAGTCCTTTATGGGTCGAATTCCTTCCAAAAGAATCATTCCAACTCATGTTACAGAGATATTCCAAAGTGTGCCACTTGTCCCTCCAATTGTAGCCTCCTCCTTCACTCAATTCGAATAGGTGTCTCTTTGGCTTCCCTAAATCCATTGTGTGCCTTCTTGGAGGATCATTTTAGCCCTGACATGTCATGTATTTCATATTTCAGACATCAGGTCTAATTTTTTCATAAATATCATAATCATCTTCATCATTGGTGTCATAGAAGCTAGGGAATCTAGCCCAAGTGTCCCACCAGCTCCAAAATGCCTCTTCCTCTTCCATGGGAGTTACTCTTCCTCTACATTTCGACCTCATTGAGTCATGCCAAGTATTATTCCCTAACAAATGCCCCGAGAATAATGGACTCCACCTTGTATTTGAATGGGTGAGAGTGGAATGCCATGTGGCATGGGGAATCTAGCTTTATGTGGGTCCCACACCACCAATGTGTCTCCATGACCAAGTGCCATCTTATTTTCTCATCATAACTATTTATTTAGCCCCATTTAATATATTTATGTCAAGATAAAGTCCATTTGGGGTTTATTAGTTCCCTTATTCCAAATCTAATGTTTCCACCCCAACCTAGGAAACTAGTAGATTGGTGGAATTTTCCCTTCTTGGGATTTATTTGAATGGGTAGATTACAAATTGCCAGATACATACAATAAATGTCCTATGTCTATATGTCATGGAAATCTTCTCTATATTATTTTAAGTCATGGATTATGAAGTTTCATCAAAACTCTAGGGTCTTGACCAATGGCCTTAGAGTGCCAACTCCAAGATTCCGGGTAGAGGCAAAGGCTAGAGCCTAAAGGAGGGGGCGCATAATGCTATTGATGAATAAAATCCCAATATGAATTCCACTTGATATATTTTTTAGTTGTATTTTGGGGAAAATATGAATTCCACTTGACTTGTTTTCTTAGTTGTATGGAACCTTGCTATATACATGAGAAACTTTGCATATTTTTTAGTAGCGATTTGGATTCATAAGGATGCTCATTGATATATATGCATATCATGAAATTGATTTAATTTTTTTGAGTGAACTGGGGTTTTAATTTCATTTGGGCATACAAATAACTAGAATTATGGTTCAAAATGTTATAGGGCATACAAATTAATACAATTATGGTTTAAATTTATTTTAGGGCATACAAATTAGTGAAAATATATTGTTTAAAAGGATGGATTTTGATGTAAATACCTTAGATGGAGGAGAGTGATTCCCAAGGTAGAATATGGAGGCCCTTCTCATGCAAATTGCATTTACCAGTACCCTCTTCGGTCACCCGAAATCACTTTCTATCGCTGTTGTGGATAAAATGACGGGCACGGGCTATTTTGGGCACAAAACATGTTTTATGAAATGCATACACATTTTAGAAATCCATAACACATGCATTTTAAAACTACATAACGCATATGTTTTTTTGTTTAAATATCATACTTGGAATGCTTGGGACTAGGTTTGGTTGGATCGAGATTGCTTGGGTTTAATTCTCTTTTATAGAACGTGAATGAGTTTATTGAAACTACCATTGCATATAAAAGGTCCCTCAACTTTTTGCACTCACTCAAATGTGTTGTCATCAAGCAACCTACAAGATATAACAACAAGGAGGAATTAGTGCATCCCCACTATTCTTAGCAATAAACTTGTCAGTAAGGTATACAATATTAAAGGCATTATTAGAATCTTTGATATTGGGCCTGAATAAGGAGATGGGGTCTATGGGACATGATTGTCAGAAGGAAGGCCTTAGGGAATCATCCACCAATCCAACATGAGCATTATACATTAATAATTTATAAAAATAAAATCACCAACAAAATTTATTAAGAACCTTATGAGCCAAAAGATAGTTTTCAAGTGAGGTCTTGGCTCTGTTGTTCTAGGAGTTTTGGTTTTCACAACATGGCATTATTTTCTCTTTACTTTTTATTTTTGTTGTTTTTATTTATTTATTTATTTATTTATCATCAATAAAAGAAACTAAGAAGAGGACGAAGAAGCATAGGGGAGATCCCCAAGTCTTATCACATCCAATTAAGCTTGATTCACAATTTCCTTGATAAACTCCTCCTTAGATCTGGGATTATGGTACAAATTGAGCCTATTTCCATTAACCAAGAATATAACCCTTTCATAATTAATAATTCTGATTCTCATAGAGAAATTATAAAAAATAGCTTCTATTTCATATGAACCAAGCCAATAAATATTGAATTTTCCTTTAAAATTCTTAAATCCAGAGTAAAAAACAAGTGCACGATCACCAACCTTAAACTGTTTCTTTTTAATGAACCTGTGATGCCATTTTTCCCTTTGCTACTAGATGAAATCATTATGTTGTAAAGCTTCTTGATACATTTCATACAACTCATTCAACTGTACAATTATTTTCTTATTTGCTTTAATTAAGTCCATGCCCAATTATGCTGCCATCCTGAAATTTTTTATTCGGAACTCTATTGGAACGTCTTATTTTCCATAAACCATACCATATGGAGAGAAGAAATTAGTATTTCTCCATTTTGTTCTATATGCCCATAAGGCCTCTTGTCGAAGCTTCCTAGAAAAAAAAAATTATGCAGTTGTACTATCTTTGTCATGATATCCTACAATACCTTATTTGTTGAATCTACCCACCCATTAGCTTGTGGATGGTATGGGGAATATTTATTGTTATTTATTTGGTACTTTTGATTAATTTCCTAAGATTAGATTTAAATTAGGTTATTTGGTAACTAATCATTTCTCTAGGTACCCCAAAGTGTACAAATATATCCTCAAACAAGAAATCTACTATTATTTTCTCTATTACTCTAGATAAGGCTTTTGCTTCTACCCACTTTGTCAGATAGTTAATACAAACCAAAGCGTATCTTTTAAATTTAGGTAGAGGGTTGATAGGCCCCACAAAATCCAAGGACCATTTTTCAAAAGTACTGATAAGGACTTGTGGTTGGAGTGGCATCTCGTTTGCTAGAACAGGACGACCCATCCTAGGGTAGCTTCACATGCACGAACATATTTCTTTGTGTCTCAGAAGAGGGAGGGCCAGTAAAACCCAAATGGAGGAATTTGTATGATGTTCTTCAATCTGCAAAATGCTCTTCACAAGGTTCATCGTGGCATGTGTTATAGGAGTGGGTTTTGGACCTATCTTGGAAGTCATGCACCGGAGATGGACCATGTGATAGTTCAACAATTGGCCCAAAACCGCACAGAAGGATGAAGTTAGTTAGAAATTAGTTAGGATTTGTGTCCACTTTGTAATGGGATCCTCTCACGTTTTCATGTATAAATATGTAGGAGATCTAAGGGTAGAAGGGTAGTGGTTTTTTTTGTTTTGAAGAATTTTTTGTTGGCATATAATATCTATTGTATTTTCATTGTCTCGCTAGGTAATGTTGGGTAGTTGAATACTGAGTATTGATGCACACTGTGCAACCTATGTAAAATTGTTCCAATGATAATACAATTGAGAGACTTTGGTTGCGGTATTCTATGCTTTTGTTGAATATGATGAATTCATGTAGTTATTGCACATGATTAATATAATATGATGCTGTTATGAAGGTTAGTTTTGTTATGATTGAGGTAATGTTAAAATGCACAATAAATGAATGAATTGTAGATTTTTTTAATGTCTTCTCACATTCCTTTATCCCTGTAGAAACTTGGTTACTGTGCCCCCATTTGATATCTTGGGTGAGACATCATCTATTTGCAGGTTATGCTAAAATGACAGATGTCTAGGGTTTTGTTGGTGTGATTTATGTTGAACCTTAGGTCTTCCCTTATGCCAACAAATGGTTCCATTGCCGCGACCGGGATCTACACTTGAAGGGATACATGAGATTTGAGGAATGGTTCTTTGGAGAATTACGAGAGAAGAAATAGAGAATTGGATGAAACAAAATGAGTACTAATTCACTAGAGAACAGAATAAGAACCCCCCTTTCAACGAAGTAGACTTGTTACAGAGGTATGTCTATCAGGAACTGTATGAATGGTTCTTTTGTGAATTTCCTATACTTGTGACAGAGTGGTTGATAAGGTTCATTGAATGAAACCCGAGATATAACATTAATGGTACAAGGGACTGGATGCCTGAAGAGATCCAGTTATTTAACTCTACAAGCAACACTACATCACCCACAGTAGACTATTGCTTGGATAGCATCTTGAAGGGCTGTTGTAGACTCTGTTATAGACTATACTTAGTCCTTCAACATCACTGAGAGAGATTTTTTTAAGGGTCCACGTGGAAGGTACATGAAGTCATTGAATACTTGAATTAAGATGCTATTGTGCAAAAGGGGAATGATGATAAGCTAAAATAAAAATAAAAAATGAGTATTACTTCTAAAATATGCACGTGTTACTATTAGTCATCATATTTCTATGTACTTATTGCATTTTTTTTGCTTATCATATATCTTATTTAAACTTCACTTACAACTAATCCTGAGTATAAAAATTGGTATTTTTGGGATACATTTATGGTTACTATTCTATTTCTAGAAGTCTTTTCACTAATGTTAGCTATCACCCAACATAAGATAATTTTTCATTATATGTAAATTCTTTATATACGTAGAATCTCTTATTTTATTGTATAGAGAGGGTATTCAAACCAAAGAAGATTTTTTTTTATGTATATATATGTTAAACTAGAGTCTAGATTAAGACTCCTTTTTTTAATCAAAGTATTTCCTCAATAGGGTTGAGAAATTACCGTGTATAAAAATTATGTAAGACTTTATATTTGAGCCAATCATTTATGTTCATTATATATGTTGGATGTTGTCTGGATGAAACAAAATGAGTACTAATTCACTAGAGAACAGAATAAGAACCCCCCTTTCAACGAAGTAGACTTGTTACAGAGGTATGTCTATCAGGAACTGTATGAATGGTTCTTTTGTGAATTTCCTATACTTGTGACAGAGTGGTTGATAAGGTTCATTGAATGAAACCCGAGATATAACATTAATGGTACAAGGGACTCGATGCCTGAAGAGATCCAGTTATTTAACTCTACAAGCAACACTACATCACCCACAGTAGACTATTGCTTGGATAGCATCTTGAAGGGCTCTTGTAGACTCTGTTATAGACTATACTTAGTCCTACAACATCACTGAGAGAGATTTTTTTAAGGGTCCACGTGGAAGGTACATGAAGTCATTGAATACTTGAATTAAGATGTTATTGTGCAAAAGGAGAATGATGATAAGCTAAAATAAAAAAAATGAGTATTACTTCTAAAATATGCACGTGTTACTATTAGTCATCATATTTCTATGTACTTATTGCATATTTTTTTGCTTATCATATATCTTATTTAAATTTCACTTACAACTAATCCTGAGTATAAAAATTGGTATTTTTGGGATACATTTATGGTTACTATTCTATTTCTAAAAGTCTTTTCACTAATGTTAGCTATCACCCTACATAAGATAATTTTTCATTATATGTAAATTCTTTATATACGTAGAATCTCTTATTTTATTGTATAGAGAGGGTATTCAAACCAAAGAAGATTTTTTTTTATGTATATATATGTTAAACTAGAGTCTAGATTAAGACTCCTTTTTTTAATCAAAGTATTTCCTCAATAGGGTTGAGAAATTACCGTGTATAAAAATTATGTAAGACTTTATATTTGAGCCAATCATTTATGTTCATTATATATGTTGGATGTTGTCTGATTTAAATATAATTTTCCATAGTATAGAACATTTCTTATTTTATTTTTTACTCTTCATATGGAGTGGAATTATAAATCTTATTTCGTCAATTTCGATAGTGGCCCCTAAATAATATAATGGATTATAACTGCATGTGTTTTGTTTCATATATCAATATTTTAAAGAGGATATTGGTAACGTAATTATCATATTCTTCATATTACTGAATATCTTTTAGCATGCTTTTCATTTACTGATACAGTCATAAAATTACTAGTTTTGAATTAATTCTTTTACTAATAATCAGAAATAATAAGTAGGTTAAGAATTTATCAACCAAGGATATAATATGTATTCCTACTTAATAGTATTTAAAAGGATACTTCCGAGATGCATTAACAATTATTTACATATTTTTACTACAAAAGAACATATAATCAAACAATGCTATTAAACATTTCAAAAACATAAAATAATTAAAATTAAAATCAAACACATACTTCACAGATACTTCCTCCGCAATCCGGATGGGCATTCCCTGACCCACCCAACAATAAACGTGCTAAAGAGCATTCCATCTTTTACGCTCTTCCAGTCATGCCTGAGCCAAGCCATAATAACACTAGGGATTAATCAACTTAGAGTTTCATTTATGGTCTTTGTTCGAACTTTATAGGAAGAATCTAACCTTTTAGCATAAAGCCCTTCTTTTAATCAATATTTGGCACTATAAGATGCTCATAACTATGGGTATATGAATAGAAATATGTATCTATGTCCGGTAAACGGTTCAAAACCTTCCCATCTTCCTTCCTACTAAGATAGGAAACTCTCTTAAGTTTCTATTCTTGCCTTGCTTCTCTCTCTCCCTATCATCTCTCCTCCTTCCCTCAAGATATCTCTCCTCCTTCCCTCAAGATAACAAAAAATGATCCCCTCTTCATTTTCAACCTCTTATTTTAAATGGTTGGGAGTTCTATTTTTAGAATATATTCCTAGGTATAATATAAGTGAAACACCTTTCTACTGCTATGGTTTTTGAAATAATTTTAACATTTTAGTTTGTATTATCGAAAACATGAAATATAATTCTCATTATATATATATTATATTAAATTCCTAAGTTCAACTTATCATGTAGTGGAATTATGGCTTCTCTATCTTCATTTTTTCCCACTTGGTTTATGAGGGGTAAAATAAATTATTACAATCACACTATTAAATATGGTGTTTCAAGTTTTAGCTTCATGCTTAATTACATGAATATAAATCAATCGATCACTTTTAAGGGTTAAAACATCGAGATGTTACATCAACCCTACAATGTATTCCATTACCACCACCCTTTTTCACAGCAGAATGAAATTGGAAAATAATTCAAGATTTATCGGTGGCTAGTGTTATTCTTCCTAGAACAAGCCCTTATTCTTCTCTAGTGGTTATGGTCCTAAAAAAGGAAGGTGATTGGTACATGTGTACTGATTTTTGAGCTCTCAACAAATTAACCATCAAATATAAATTCCCCATTCTTGTCATTGATGATATCTTAAATGAGTTGCATGGAACCGAATTCTTCAGCAAACTTGACCTTCGTTACAGATACCATGAAATTAGAATTAAAGAGGTCGATATACCCAAAACCACTTTCTGAACTCATGAGGTTCAATATGACTTCTTGGTCATGCCCTTCAGCCTCCACTTTTTAGAGCCCCATGAATGAGATTTTCTTCCCCTTCCTCTACCATTTTGTCTTGGTTTTCCTTGATGATAATTTTGTCTATAGTGCCATATGGGAGAGCCACCCATATCATGTTGCTTTTACCTTGCAATTATTACAAGACCAACAATTATTTGCGAAATGCTCAAAATATGTTTTTGGGGTGATTGAGTTTGAATATTACTTGGGACATATTGTGATTCAAGACAAGGTAAGGGTGGATCCCAAGAAAGTGGAAGCTATAAAGAACTAGCCTTGTCCCAAAATTATCAAGAGATTGAGAGGGTTCCTTGGACTTACTGGCTACTACCATATGTTTATGCCAAACTATGGGAATATTGCAACTCCTCTTGTATAATTGCAAAACAAAATGCTTTCTAATGGAATGAGGCAACGGAGCAATCCTTCTCTACACTAAAGGAAGTCATGTGTATTATTCCTTTGTTATCCATGTTGGATTTCAGTACGAAATTCATCTTAGAGTTTGATGCCTCCAATTATGCACTAGAAGTAGTCTTATTGCAAGAAGAACACCCATTAGCATTCACGAGCAAGTGGATCTATGATCAAAACTTGGGAAAATCGACCTATGAGAAAGAAATGATGGCTATCCTTCATGCAGTTGAGACATGGTCACCATATTTAATGGGGTGATATTTCTATATCAATTTGACCATCATATTCAAGACCAATATTGATCATCATATTGGAAATAGGTGTCCTTTTCCAAGCAACAAAAATGGGTCACAAAGGTGTTGGGTTATGATTATGAAATCATATATAAGAACATTTGTGACAGTTTGTTGGTAGATGTTTTGTCTAGGCAATTTGAAGAGGACGGCTCACTCTTCTCCTTATCCTTACCAGTTGAACAATGGATTCAAGAAGTGTGACAAGAATGGTTGTCCTAGGACATAGTTAGACACCTCATCAAAAGGATACAAAGATACCCAAACCATCCACCCAAGTATACATGGAACCAAAATAACTTGGAGGGTATAAGGAGCACATATTTCTCACCTCATATTAAACCTTGAAATCATGAGTATTAGAGTAATTGCATTCATTCCCCACAATAGGCACCTTAGGATTTCGTAAAAATTATGAAATAATGAAGCACTCTTTATTCTTGGAAAGCATGAAAAAAATATATCCACAAGTTTTTTGTAATCTGCTACACTTGCCAATGACATAAGGGAAAAAAATGAATTCACTAGCTGCTTTACAGGCACTTAGCATTCCCAACCATATATGGATATACATCTCTATGTATTTCATTGTGGGGCTTCCTAAGGGAGGAAATCAAGTAGTCATTACGGTAGTATTCAATCATGTAACAAAATATGCCCACGTTTGTGCCTTACAACCGATGTTTACACCCTCACTAGTGGAACAAGTTTTCATGGATCACAATTTCAAGCTTTGTTGTATGCACATTTATAATGTCTCTGATCATGATCCCACTTTTATCAGCAGTTCTTGGTAGGAGATGTATAAAATTTAGGGCACTTAGTTGAATCTTAGCACAACATATCACCCCCAAATGGATGATCAAACGAAAGTGGTCAATAAATGATAGGAATTTTACTTGCAATGATTTGTGTCAAACAAGCCACACTACTGGGAACAATGGCTCTATCTGTCTCAATGGTTGTATTGGTATGCAACAAATTCAGAAACCCACGATATTTGAATAAACCCACAATATTCGATAAATAATAAAATATAAGATGACGAATGTACTATTACAATGCTTGGCCATTAGATAGGCCTTTTAACACCTCTTCATTGAAGGGGTATGTCTTTGTAAGTAAATAATAATAATAATAATTATTATTATTATTATTATTATTATTATTATTATTATTATGATTATTAAAATTGTTATTAATGTATTTATTTATTATTTTGTGTTCATGAAATTACCTTCTCCTTAAGGGAAGCTTTGTCCTGAAAGATGAATTTGCTGATGTCATCTTTTTCTCTGGATTTGTGTTGAACGTTGATTTGAGCTATGTGATTTGGATTGATTCCTTTATCTTGATGTGAGTTTGGCCCCTTTTTGTGTTGTGATTCCATCTACTTGGGTGGTGAACTTCTCATCCCATATAGTCGGTACTTACTTCCCTTCCATTTAATTTCCATGTATTATTTTTGTAGGTTGGTAGAGTAAGTTCCCAATGAAATTAACCAGTTGGTGCCTAATATAATATCTACTTCCTTGAGTTATAAGGCATAACAATTGAGCTATATGTTTAAGTTTTTTATTTGAAATGGCACCCTATGGAATTTCCTTACTTCTTCGATGTGTCGATTAGTGATGGTTGTCACCTTGAGATGTTTCACTAGGTACACTGAAATATTAAGTTCCTTTGCTCTATTGATATCTATTAGATTGTGTGTACTTCCGGAGTTGACTAGAATGGTAATGTCTTTAACCTTACTAGATCATGTAAGTTGTAACTTCATGGGTCCTGTCTATTCTAATTTTGTTTCCTAGAGTAATATTTGTTTGTCCTTGTTGTCATGACTTCTCAAATGAGGTGGAGTATATCTCTTTGTAAGGGACTATCCTTCCTTCTTTTTGGTGTTAATTTTCTTAGGTGTTGCTAAATATTATTTTTTAATTCTGTTGGATACATGTAATTGTCACTATTGATACTTTACGGGAGCTTGTGTCTGCATCATAATCAAATGTATCTTTTTCTGTAGAGACTTGTACTTCTTTCCCATTTATAATTTTGCATTGTGATTTGTGATTAGTTCTACATTTATGGTCTCGGAACCAATATTCACCACATCGATGATAAGTATTTTTCTTCTTTTTCTTATCTTTTTCGAAGCGACTAGTGGATGATTTTGAACTTTTTTCAACTTCAAAGTTGTATGATTAAGGATTGCTGCATTGATGACCTGGTGACCAACTATCTCCACAGTATATGCATTGTGTTTCTTGTTGTCCTAAATAAATCTTGTCAAGGTTCCCTTGTCTTGATTTTTTAAACTTCTCTTCAATACGTTTTTCCTTATGTTTGGCCTTATGCAGGTTTGAGACATCATACAATTCTAGCTCATCTCTAGATCTGGTACTTGTGTCACGAATTCTTCCTGTTCATATGTGTATTCATCCACATAAAATTTCTATTGCAATTGGGTGATCTTTGTGAAAATTATTTCTCCTTTATAACTTCAAATCTCTTAAATACGTCATTCTGGATTTTTTTCTAGTTTTGGGCACCTTTCTTTGTTGTAATCTTCCACCACATATACAAATTGTATGATCAACTAGTTGCATTGAGGCATATTTTATCCTCTCGTTATTTGATAGAATTTGGTGTATGCAAAATAATTCGTCGGCCTTATTGATCCACACTATGTTGTGCTTCACTGTTCCATTGAACTTGGGTAGATCTAATTTGAGCTTCATTTATATCGACCCATTGGTTGCATTGGTCTTGGGATTGTCTGGTTGAAGGATGAAGAGTGTTTGTGATCCATATCTTCTTGTAGAACTGCCCCTTTGAAAGAATTTGATTAATGATTATTTGTGTTTTTTGAACTAGGGGATGATGAGTCTCTCCCTGGAGAATAACCATTTTTAGCGACATCTCTATCCTCGAAGTACTACACGATCTTATGTAGTCTGTCTTCTAAGCTTGATCTTATTTCTCTTCTTAGTTCCTCCATATCCCATGCTACAACTTTGATGACTTTAAATTTCATGGTATTTGTCCATTCTTCTTTTTCATTGTGTACTTTGGCTTCAATTTTATCCAATCTTGAGTTTACACCTTCGAGAGTTTTAGATTCTCGTTCCTGGTTTTGTTCCAATTTTTCCATCTGATCCTTCATTTCCAACATAATTCTGGTGCACGCGGGAATTTTGTTGTGAAGGCCTAAATATAATAATAATAATTATATTTAATAATAATATAAGTATTATTATTATTAATACATATATTATTATTATTAATACATATATTATTATTATCATTATACTAAGGTTTTAAACAAAAGTGTTAATAAAAATATTTTATAATAATAATAATATTATTTTATTAACTCTTTTTTTGTTGTTGTTTGTAGGGTTGATGTGGGAATAATATGGAGTGATTGTGGTAAAGGGAAGGCATTGAGGAATGGAGTGATGAGCTATAGCGGATGAGGAGGTGGCGACAGGAATAACATGGAGGGGTTAGGGAGAATGGAAGGGTTAAAAGTGGAGCGAATGAGGGAGCAGGGAATGGAGCACAGGAAGGTCATAGGGAAATGAAGGGAAAGGAAGGAAGGAGGGGAAGGAAGTAAGGGTTTTGAGGGAGATTGGGAGAGGTGATGATGTGGAGGAGTAGGGGAATGACATGGGAAGAAGGAACGTGGACAAAGTTACAAGTACAAGAATGGGGGAGAGGATGCGATCGGAAGTGCAGCGAAGGAGGGTGTGATGGAGAGGAGAAGGAGATGTGGGTGCATGCAAAGATCGAGAAGGGTTCTGTGAGCTCATGGGTATGTGGAGGAATTAGGTGTAGTGGATGTGGAGGAATACAAATGAAGGTCTGGAGTAGGGATGGGTGAGGAGTAAAATAGAAAGTGGGGGTTGCGTGGGGATATGGTAGAGAATAGGAGGATGGCATGGGGA
This sequence comes from Larix kaempferi, assembly GCA_027924585.1. Taxonomy (NCBI): domain Eukaryota; kingdom Viridiplantae; phylum Streptophyta; class Pinopsida; order Pinales; family Pinaceae; genus Larix; species Larix kaempferi. The sequence continues at coordinate 4,819,858 of BSBM01000435.1, forward strand.
GCCGGAAGGATGCCGAATGGAATTGGGTTGTGAGTGAGTAGGAAATGGAATGTATCAAGGAATATGGGATCCAAAACGGAGCTCTGATACCAACCGGCATGCAACAAATTTGGGAACCCACAATATTCGAATAAACCCACAATATTTGATAAATGATAAAATATATGATGATGAATGTACAATATAATGCTTGGCCATTATATAGGCCTTTTAACACTTGTTCACTGAAGGGGTGTGTATTTTTAAGTATATTATTATTTTTAGTATTATTAATGTATTTATTTATTGTTTTATATGTTTGTAACAATTATAATACCACTTATCATGGATCCATAAAGGTTACACCATATGAATTAGTTTATTGCCAAAAAACTTATCAATGATTTCCTATCTACCAAGTACCTCTTGAGAAACATGCTTTCACTAGAGAAGATATTCTCCACATCCTTAACTATAGTCTAATGAAACAACATATCGATTATAATCACTCCAAGAACTCCTTTGAATTTGGGGACCAGGTGTTTCTTCATCTCCAACCTTATAAACAAACCTCCCTCAAGAACCATATCCTTTAGACAAGTGGCCTATACCATCCTCCAGTGCATTGGACAAGTGGCCTACAAGTTTTCTTTTCCATACCACTCCAGGATTCACCCAACATCCCACATTTCTTACCTTAAAAAAATGGTGGGGTCTAATTGTGAAGCACAAACTGGCTTACAAAAACTGGTTGAGGAAGGATCCATTTGATTTCATCTAACCGTAGTCTTAACTTCGAAGAAATGAAAATTACAAAGGCGCACAATCACATGATTTTTAATCTAGTGGAAATATATGATGCCAAAGGATGTAGCTTGGGAACCAACCCACATTTTATTGCAATTCTTGCAACTTAAGGGTTTAGGACAACATTTATTTGAAGGGGGAGGGCATGTTAGGGTCCTAATTTAACCCAACATACTTTATGAGTTAGTCACATATTGTATAAGGCCATCTCTTCGAAATAAGTTTGAGTAATTTAATGTTCATCAATCACTATAAAAATGCTCTCTTTATTCATTAAGACTCACTATGAAGTGGTATTTGTGAATTATTTGACCATTTTTAGTAGTTAGGGTTTTGGATCTAAGAAGCATATTTAAGGCTATGAGGCTATGAAATATTTTGTCAAGAATTATCGTAATTGATATTTTTCTCAACTGAAAGATCGCCCTACCTCAAGAGGTCTGTGAATAGTGCTCTTAGAAGTTTTTTCCATAATTTAAAGCACATTATATGCCATGTTTATCTTTCAATTGTCTTATATGATTCTTTTTCCTCTCTATAATTTTTTGTTTATGACATATTAACCTCTGTATATTTTTGTCACGTCCACTTCCATCAATCGCTCTCCGGGAAGGGAACATGACACTAAAAATGGGATTCTATCCCCATTATCATTTTTCAAATGCATAACAAGCAAAAGAAATACATGTGCAAATGTATAATCAAAATAAACGCAACATAACTAAAATTCTACTACACACACATCTAGCATGCATTTATCAGCATAATCATAACAATCTTCAATTAAAAACATTGCAGAATTAAAACACATAGAGTACTTATCTTGATGTGATTTTTTCTTGAGCAACTGGCTATGCAACTGTAACCTTCCACACAACCATAGGCCAGTTTTGCTCATCAATCTCTCAACACAACTTCCACCATCAAGCTAGGCATGATTTCCACAAGGAAAGGGAACTGTAATGTCCCCCGATGCTATGAAAGGGTATTAGGGACATATCATTATCTCTCTAGGGATAATTAGAATATTTTAGCACAACAAAATAATTTTATAAATATTTAATTTCATTTTCTACAATTTAATTATGACAAAATATCAATAATTCCAAATAATTTAAAATAAAATTCATAATTGGTCAAGCAAATTGAACCAAGGTTGGTAAATCTTATCCAAAACTATATAACATCATTATCCATCCATCCCAAGCCATAACATGGGTTACTTGCACCTAAAAAGGTCATTTTCACTTAATCATGTTTAACTAGTAATTATTGTACTAATTACAAGACTTAGCGACACAACACATAATTGACAACACTTAACATAAATTCATTTTTTTATCACATAATGATAATTTATAAATCACAATAGATAATTAACACCTAATATCATGTAAATAATGACTAATTATCATTTTCCAATTAATTAAACAAAACAATTACGAAAATGACTCCACAAGACTAGTTAACTAATATTTAACACACCAACTAGGCTTGCATGAATTCAACACACAACCATGCCAATGAACCAAAAGTGAACCTACATCCATTATAAATATATTTAATCATGCACATACATCCAAATAAAATTGCATTTTCAAGTCAAATCCTTTCACATAAACGATGATTCTTTCAAGCTAAATCAATGCATACTATTTAATAAACACAGTTAGGAATTTAACCGAATCAATTATACTGAGTTCCATAGCAAATAGAGGCAAGGGTAAATATATGGAAAATATAATTCTATAGAATAATTAAAGTACCAAAAACATAGAATATGGCTGTACATTCCAAAAATGACGAAAACATAGATTAAATCTACAAACTAGTTACCAATTTCCACCGATTTGAAGCTAGTTTCCATTTCTAGTTTCCAAATGCAAAACAATAAGAAAGTATTGAATACTATAGCTCATGGAAATCACATCAGAGGTCCAATATAGCCAAATGGATTTATATTTCCACTCATAAACAATCCTTTTATTAATTCATCAAACTAGCTAAATCTACTTCTCCAAATTGGCTAGAAATTGAGGAATCAAGTAAGATAAACGCATAAACAATTTTCAGATCCATTCAAAAGCCATTCCAACTCTAAATAAAATGTATTATCATTCTTATCATATTTATAACTCATGTCACCATTTCATCAAACACTTCTCATGCAACGTCATAAATCAATTTAAAACAATTATTTCCAAGGAGCTAGTGAATGGAAACAAAAATGCAATTTCGATAAGAAAATATATAACTATATAGGAAATATTCCGGAAATTTATTCATACATTTGAAGTGTAATTATCAGATATAATATCATTTATACCAATCGGGAATTTTCTAAAACATTTCACATGCCAAGTATCGAAACTACATAAAACAACCCAACCTAGAAACATTGTAGAGAGATGTTTCCAATCATTCCTAAGATATTGCACGATAAAAATACACATAATATAAATAAAAAATGCACAATTATCATATATGTATCATAGGTTCCAAATAAACATTTTTCTCAAGCACTTTCTCACAAAATACCAAAAACTAGTTAGTTATTTTAGCGAAAAACTAGTAGCATAATGTAACTAAAATATATGAGAGATTTATTCTATAATTAGCTCCTAAATTCTCTCATACATTTCATGTGAAATGATATAAGAATCATATAAGATCCAATTAATTCAAATAAACATGAAATAAAATACTTATCTTGCAAAATACACAACCGAAATCGATCGTGCCATGTTGCACCCAACTGTAGACACAATGCAAGCCAAAAAATAACATTGCAATGATTACCCCCAAGCTTGAACCATGATGCAACAAGAAAGAGTGCACTCTACCACAAATCCCATATAACATTGGTCCAACCACAATCCAATGTAAAGTGGATTCCACATCAGTTCCAATCTAGGATCTCTAGTGGCAATTCTAGGACAAATTTTTTCGGATAAATCAGTCCAACCACAACCCAATGGAAATTATTCCTTGACTTCCAATCCAGGTAAATTCCAGTGTATCCATGAAAAAATATTCGAAAATATATTAGTCAAACTTCAAATACAATGGCAAGTGGATTTGACATAACTTCCAATGCAGGATCTCCAAAGGCAATTCCAAAGTAACTCAACTTGGGCACATGTTACACCCAAAATCTACCCACCCTAAGATTCAGTGTATACACCCCTGAAGATATCTTGACTAAGTGATCAACTAGGGAGGATTTGTACCCAATTGTGCTAGGTTTTGAAGGGTCATTGCATGTTGCACATGAGAAACATGTGACGTCGCATCTTGCCTCATTACAGGGTGCGACGAGGTCATTTAGATGGAAAAAATAGCTTCTTCAAGGTTCTTCTCGAAGCTTGCTAACTTGGGACCCTATCCCTAACCTCTTGGAGGAGCTGGCACTCGATTCCTAATGCCTTGGAGAGATCCCTTAAGCCTCTCCTATCATATCTCCACCTATCCTATCCATATCCTATCCACTTAGTCCCATTAAATAAAGCTCACTCCCATCCAAAAAGGGAGGCAACCTATGGTATCTACATGCTGGTGGAATTACCCTTGGAACATCTCCACTCACCTATTGGAGAACTCATACTTCCTTGGAAAGACATGGCAATTGGCTTTGTTGGAGAAGGGCCACAACGTTAAGCCTTGGCTGTAGTTCTATATCTCTATTATGTACTCCCCTCTTTTTACAGTAATACAAATGCTTTCCATCAATATTGTTCATGTGTGTAATGGTATTGAGTAGTTTACCTACTTAACTGTTTACTTATATCTCTTATTGTATAGATGCCTTTTACTTGTTTCTCTTGTTTCTTTTCTTGATAGTTCTTGCAGCTTGGATCTGACGACCATGAGACGTGGCGTAGTATTCAGGAGAAATTATTGCGAAGTGAAAGGTACGACATCTAATACTCGATCCTTAAGTAGATATAGGAAATGCATTAGTAGTCTGTTCTATTTGTTCTAGACTCACTTTGAGCTAGGGAGATCCTGCTCACGTCTGATCGAGTGGATTATCTGATAACAAATATGGCGACTCTGCTGTGGAAGAACATTGTTGTTTTCAATATGAATGTCAGTTTCAATTGATTGCTTTTGAAAGCCATCTCTTTGGCCATTTGCTTCTTAAGCCATTTCACCATCAGATCTTCACTTTGAAGAGTCTGATTACCTTCCTTTGAGTCTGTACATCTCATTTCCAAACCTGTTTATTACTCATCACTTGGAGATTTGGCTCATTTTTTAACTTAGATCTTGCCTGTTGCACCTGGTCAGTGTACCCAGAGCGACACTGCATCATTTTTTATCTATGTTCTTTGTCTATTAGTTACTCGTCGCATCCCTTGCATTGGTAAACTGTGAAATCGTCGCACTTCCCGTGTAGGTGAACTGCGACGTCACACTGTGCACAAGCACAGAGTGCGCCGATCTGCCAAAAGTACCTTACAGGCACTCCTTCTCCATTTCTGATTTGAGTTTTGGTTTGTGTGCAGACTCCTCTGCACTGTACCTTCCACGCAGAGACCCTTTTTGTCCAGCAGTGTTTTTTGGCTTGTTCGCATTGGTTTTTGGGTCTTTTGAGATTTGGAATCATGTTTGGCCCTTTGAGTCAAAACTAGTGTTTGGCATGACTAGCTTTTTTTAAAGATTTGAAAAGTGTGGGACACCCATGTCTTTTTGAGCCTCTTTCTCTTGGGTTATGCATCTTGTTTCCTTTACATGCTAAGCTATCTAATGGTTATTGAAAAAGATTGATTCTTTGTCTTCACTTTAGTTCAAAGAAAAGCTTGATTTTGTCACTCTTTTGCTATATTCATGGAATTGGAAAACATAAGTATTCTTCTTGCTTTAATTTGATCATTTGAAATTCTTGGTCTCACAATCATAAGAAGAATAAAGATTTGTTTCATATTTGTATGCATTTGAGTTAGATAAGATTGTTAAGTGCTTTCCTTTGTCTTGCATTTGACTGGAAACATTTGTGAAATCCTTCTTTCCATAGCTTAGATGTGTCTTTTTCAAATGTAAAAAGATAGCAAATGAGTTATAATTACTACGTTTGGTAGATCTTGAGCCTTTCTTGAGTGTCTTTGAGTTGTTTGGGTGCTTGCCCTTTTTATTTGGGAATTTCCAAATGATTAGAAGTGTTGTAGATATTCTCTCACTTTCTATATATATATATGAAAAACGTTCAATTATCAAATTCCATTTTTGGTATATGCATTTGAAAATTCAAAGTGCTTCATTATTTTGTCTTATACATTGTTAAGATTAGTTGCATCTTTCATTTTCTTTGTGCTTTTTAGGTGATTATTGCAGAAAGTTAGAGTTATTGCACTCTAGGAAGGAATTCTTCTTTTCGCTACTACTTAAGTATTTTTAGTTTGAAAGAAAGAAAAAGCTCTCCTTACCTTAAGTAGTTTTCATTGAAAAGGAAAGGAAAATGTGCATTATCATGTAGTTGAGGATTGCATTATGTTTATATTTATGTACTCACCTCATGCATCCACCTAACTGTACAAGATAAAATTAATGCTAGCTTAGGTTAAAATCATTTAGTAACTTGTGTGTAAGTTAGAGACGTGTTCCGGCGTCGTTAAGCGTGGCAGCTGTCATTATTTGCCAGCACTGTATCCTGGGGGTATTGTAGTCTTCCACGTACTTATCAGTATATCGAGCTCCTTCATCTACCCACCAAGTACCATAATCCATACTTGGCGTATATCGAAGGGTGTATCACATACTCAGTAGTATATCGGAAGGTCTCTTGCCAAACGGTTGTGCATTAGACAACACCACTACAGATTTGAGCTCCCATGTACCTTGCGTATATCGAGAGACACCACTAGGATTCCTGAAACCAATTGAGTTAACAATTTGGTTGTCTTGAAAAAGCAATACACTGAGAACAACACTCGGGGATATTAGCATGCAGGTACTATCTAGGTAATCGGGTATACAGGCAAGGGTACGGTCCCAATCATTCTTGTCACATCATATTGTTGGACCCTACAGTATATTACAGTTTGTGATGCCTTGATAATACTGTGAAGTTCCAGACTTTGAATCCACTCCTATTCACTCAGTTTGCTTGTTGCTTTTAGACTTGAGTAGTGTTTGATTTGTGTGGTACTTTAGAGACTCTTAGGAAGTTTAGATATGGAAGATTCTTCTGGGATGACCAACCAAGGCACCCCTTTATAGGGTATGCCATTTGTTATTCCCCCTTGTGGAACTGTTGGTCCTCCCTTTATGGCTACGTTGAGTCTTCCTGGATTGACGATAGGATTACCAGTATGGTTATTCTCCAATTCGGTTACACCAAGTGCACGAATTATGTCAAACCTAGGTCCTTCACCACATGAGCATCAATCTCATGGTGATCCTTCTCCTTCTCCATCGAAAGTTGAATTGGCTTCCGTCTCTTCCTCTTATCCTATTGAAAACTCTAGTGTTAGTAATCATGTGGATAAGAAGAAGAAGAAAATGAAGGTTAAGAAGAAGAAGGATAAGAAAGAGACCATGCGTCAACCATCTGCCTCTCATGGACCTCATTCTATGAGAACACCTCGCAAGCCAAAGTTCCTTTGCAAACTTTGCAAGGGTGATCACCTTCTCAAGAATTGTCCCGGTCTTTCCCGTGTGTCAGAAGTGTGGTCTAAAAACCCTAAACTGCTTGTATCATCAACCTCTGACCATCATGTTGATGACACTCCCTCGACTAGTGACTTGTTGGTGAAGGGTTAGAAGGGTAAAGTCTTGTATCCCTATTTGATATGCAAGGGTATGCACCATACTTTCCTTTGTCCAAGCATGGATGAAGCTTCACAGTGGTTGGAAGATATTACTAGTCCTCAGCAGGTGCTTCCAACAAGTGATAGTAAGTTGTCCCTCGATCCCCGCTGGTTGACCAAGTGATCGATTTAGTTTCATCTATAATCGACCCCACTCTTCCTTTCAAGAGTGAAGTGATTGATTCGATGTCATCTCCACTCGATCCTGCTCTTTCATTGGAGAAAGTTCAGACTGAAGCAATCACCATGACACAATCTTCATCTCATTCTTATCTTCCAAGTGAGAGTGAATTAGAAACCACTGATGTTTTCCTAGTCAGTTCAAATTGTCCTAGGCAAGGGGAAACCCTATCCATTTCCATAGGACCCCCTCCAAGTACTGAGGTCATTTCCTTTGATTGGAATGGTCTAACAGAATCTCCTCTTCCTTCGAGTATTCATTTTCAAATATCTGTAGGAGTTTCCGATAAAGAAATATTTCGTATGATAGTTGATGATGGAGCTTCTGTTAGTATTTTATCCTCAACTACTTGGAAAGCTATAAGTTCCCCTCATCTTGTGCTAGTAACTGACCATATTTTGGCCTTTAATCGAAGGCCTACCGGACCTTTAGAGATTCTCCCTTAGTTACCTATCATGTTGAGAGGTAAAACGGTTTATGTTGATGTCATGGTTGTCCAAGGTCCTTTAGATTTCAATTTGCTCCTTGGATGTGATTATGTCTATGCTATGAAAGCTATAGTGTCCACGCTCTTTTGAGTGATGTATTTTCCTCATCATGGGAATATTGTGACCATTGATCAGCTTTCCTTCGTGACACCCACTCATCATATGAATCCTAGTCATCATACTTCCCTGAATGTTAGGCATGTTTTAGTGGTTTCTTCCCCTAAGGATGGGGAGTACGAGCACGGTTTATGTTATGTTTTAAGCTGGTTAAAAAATGAAACCAACCACCCTAGGATAGTTTGCCTTTGGTTTCAAGCTTGCATAAAAATGAAACCATCCATTGGAGCATTGTTTTATTCTATTTCAAGCCCGTTAAAAAATGAAATAGACCCCTCTAAGCATAGTTTACCTTTGGTTTCAAGCTTGTATAAAAATAGAACCATCCACTCAAGCATAGTTTTATTCCATTTCAAGCTCGTTAAAAAATAAGATGGACCCCCTCAAGCATAGTTATTGTCTATTTCAAGCTTGTGTAAAAATGAAATAGATCTCCCTCAAGTCGATTCAAGTCTCTTGCTAGCGTTAGAACTTGAACCTCCATTTCATCTGATTTTTGTTTTCCCCCCCTTGGTGAACATTTTCATATTAGTAGCCAGGTTGGTAGTTGGGTTAGCAAGTAGCATTTTCAGACGAAATGAAGCGGGGGGGCATGCCACATGTCGTACCATCAGCAATCATGTTGAGGGAAGACCACCATGTTAAGCCACTAGCAATCATACTGGGGGCATTTAACAACCTCTGGGCATCATGTTGGGAAGGAACCCATCAATGGGACTTAACCCTGAGTAGAGTTTACCTTTGTCTTCAAGCTCATTAAAAAATGAAACCAGTAGTTTGAGCAGAGTTTAAATTTGGTTTCAAGCTTACATAAAAATGAAACCAACTTCACTGAGCATAGTTCCTTTTCTATGTCAAGCTCGTTAAAAAATGAAATAGGTTCCCACGAGCAGAGTTCTAATTTTGTGTCAAGCTCATTAAAAAATGAAACAACTCTTTTTCCTTTGAGTCGAGTCTTCTTGTAGACTTAGTACCTAAACCTTCTTTTCACCCGCCTATGCCTTAGGTAAATGAAATGAAGCTTGGGGGCATGTCTTCAACCTCTAGAAGTTACGTTGAAGTCAACTCGATCACCTCTCCACACCACGTTAGAGCTAAGTCACTTACTTCTAGCAATCATGTTGGTGGCATGTACCAACCTTTGGATTTCATGACGGGAAGAAATCCACCATTTGGGAACATTTTTCCAGCATACTTTTTTTTTGGTTTTTGAGCTCGCTAAAAAATGAAATAGTACCTATAGAATCATACTAGAAGTAAGCCGTCAGTCTCTTGTGCTGGGGGCAAACTTTCCAACATCTAGTCATCATGTTGGGAAGAAACCTGTCAATGGGCATTATCTCGAGCAGAGTTCATTTTCTATTACAAGCTAATTAAAAAATGAAGCAGAGATCATGAGCATTCTTCCAACCTATATTTGAGCTCGTTAAAAACAGTAAGATGGTATTTGAGCTTACTTTTCACTTTTTTTCGTGCTCTGGTTAAAACATGAAAAGTGTTTTGAGCTTACTTTTCACTTTTTTTCGTGCTTTGGTTAAAACATCAAAAGTGGTTTGAGCTTACTTTTCACATTTTCGTGCTCTAGTTAAAACATGAAAAGTGGCTTGAGCTTAGTTTTTACTTTTTCGTGCTCTGGTTCAAACATGAAAAAGATTCTGAGTGCTTTTGATACCATTATTGTGCTCGTTAAAAATTTGAGTAAAAAGGTGTGTCTAACGAGTATTAGTTTATCACTTTAACTGGCCTTGCTAGACTATTTACAGAAAAGGAACTATGCTGAGTTTACTTTTCTTTGTCATACTCGGTCATCAACCATGACAAAGTTGTTCATGGAGTCCTTTTTAAGCTCTTTTCAGACTCCCTTAATAGGAAAATATTACCAAGCGAACTTGTCGCATTCACGCTTGTAAAAGAATTTGATAATGATCGTCTTCCTGGTGATAGTTTACCCCTTTTTCGGACCAGGAAGCACTAATTAGGAAAAAGGTATAATCCAGCCAATCATGACTAGAAGAGTCCTCTCCTGCATTGTTTTACCCTTTTTTTCGGGTGATGAGGCTAACTTTACGAAAAAGGACCGTTGGAGTCTTCTTTAGTTCTTTTTAGACTCTCTAAACATGAAATGATGACCGAGTTTACTTTCTATGGAATCGTTAAAACTCTCACATTGAAGGGCCCATCATGCGACGAACCCCTCCTATCCCAAGTTCGAAAAATATTTGGGATTGGACTCATCTATAAGATGAGCTATATCGAGCATCTGGTTATCCTCATCAAGCTCGTAAAAAAACACATGAGGCACTCATCATTCATGATGGGCGGAAAAAGGAAAATGTTTGTGTTACATACATTGTTAGTGGCAGTATGTAATCATTCTTGAACATGGCACTCATCTGCATTTGCATACATCACTTGGATCATCCGTTTGTCCTCGAGTTCCACTTATTTCCTGAGTCTTGTTACTCCTTTTAGTCATTCAAGAAAAGCTTCCATCATCAGTCGCTTTAAGAATTTGTGTCGGACTCGTCGGTTGTCAATACTGCCATGTCATGTCATGCTCATGTTCAAGAATATGTATATCATTTATCATCTGTAGTCAGTACACCCTCCATCACGTTGGTCTACTCTGAGTCAGTCTTGCATGTTACTCTACCATCCGATCTACTCTATACATTTTTTTCGTGTTTCGTGTCGATTGATGGGGGATTCATCATGACCCTCCTTCGACGGATTCATCCTTGTCGACTTCAACTCATCATCCAAGGACTGAATCTAGAAACCAATCAAGTACCTTGTCCCTGCATGCCTCAATGGTAGGTTACCTCGCTTTCATCATGATTTTACATAATTGACTCTTGATTGAAAGATTTCATCTTGCGTTCAACTTCAACTCATTTATTCACGTTTGATGATATGTGCTGTGATACCTTGGGATAATTTTCAAATTGACATCAATGGTGATCTCCCTCGCACTTGTTAAATGGTTTACATCAATGGCCAGTAATCAAGTGGTTTCTACCATGTTCGACATCAAGACATTTGTAATCACCTGGATAGATTCGTATCATTTTGGGTTCGACTTGAAGACCCTGGGGAGTCATGTTTTACCAAGGTTGTGATGGAGTTTGTATTGAGTTATATCACATGGATCCACATTTGTATTGGTCGTGGCTGTGTTATCATCTCATCATGGATCTACGCTTGTGTCCAGTAGCCATGATTGTGTTCAGTCGGTCATTACTACCATGGATCTGCACTATATTGGTTGGCAACCATTTTGTAACTCATATGAGATTGTCAATTCAGATTCAGTTATACTGCAACAGTGTCCTTCGTCCGACAAGTCTATTGCCATTATTTCTATGAAAGCACTTCACTTGTCTATCTTCAATAGCTTTATGGTTTGGGGGGCATTCTGTTACACCCAAAATCTATGCACCATAAGATTCAGTGTATACACCCCTGAAGATATATTGACTAAGTGATCAACCAGGGAGGATTTGTACCCAATTGTGCTAGGTTTTGGAGGGTCGCCGCATGCTGCACATGAGCACCATGTGATGTCGCATCTTCCCTCATTACATGGTGCGACGAGGTCAGTTAGATGGAAACAATAGCTTCTTCAAGGTTCTTCTCGAAGCTTGCTAACTTGGGACCCTATCCCTAACCTCTTGGAGGAGCTGGCACTCGGTTCCTAATGCCTTGGAGAGATCCCTTAAGCCTCTCCTATCATATCTCCACCTATCCTATCCATATCCTATCCACTTAGTCCTATTTAAATGAAGCTCACTCCCATGCCAAAAGGGAGGAAGTCTATGGTATCTACATGCTGGTGGAATCACCCTTGGAACATCTCCACTCACCTATTGGAGAACTCATACTTTCTTGGAAAGACATGGAAATTGGCTTTGTTGGAGAAGGGCTATAGCGTTAAGCCTTGGTTGTAATTCTATATCTCTATTATGTACTCCCCTCTTTTTATAGTAGTGCAAATGCTTTCCACCAATCTTGTTCATGTGTGTAATGGTATTGAGTAGTTTACTTGCTTAAGTGTTTACTTAGATCTCTTATTGTATGGATGCCTTTTACTTATTTCTCTTGTTTCTTGTCTTCACAGGTCTTGCAGCTTGGATCTGACGACCGTGAGACATGGAGCAGTATTTAGGAGAAAATATTGTGAAGTGAAAGGTAATACATCTAATACTCAATTCTTAAGTAGATCTAGGAAATGCATTAGTAGTCTGTTCTTTTTGTTCTAGACTCACTTTGAGCTAGGGAGATCCTGCTTGCGTCCACTCGAGTGGATTGTCCGATAACAGCATAGGCTTAGCAAGGGTGCACCAACTAGAAAAAACTCATATCAAGAGAAACCAAAACAAATCACACTAGTACCATAGCAAAAAAAGAGCCAAGAGCATGCATAACCCACAAGAGAGACTAGCTCACATCCACCCAAATCCCATTTCCCAAGAGAAATATGAATTGGGGGGAGAGAGGGAGGCACAAGGGAGGATTTAAATTCCCCAAAAATAGAAAATAGGATTTACACATCATGAGGCTACACCAAGAGACACATTAACCCAACTCAAGAGGGCACACTAGGTGTGCGTGTGTGAGAGAGAGAGAGAGAGAGAGACTCTAACACTAATGAAAATTAATGCCAAAATAAATGAAACCAAGGAGTAACATAACATGTGAGGATACAAAGCCCAGAGGGTCTACCAAGTCCATAAGAAGGGTGTATAAAATCAACATATACACAAACAAAAAGGTAAAATGTTTCCCATAACTCCTTATTCATAACAACATGGTTCCTCATCCTCTCTTTTATGTGCCATCAGTCAATCCGGTTGTTTTATTTTATTTTATTATTTTATAATTTCAACATAATAAAAATAATAATAATGTGCAAGTCATAGTATAGGAACCGTGTGCCACTTTATCCAACATAACAACAATAATAATATGTCCAGGGGATAAACCAGAGGGTAGTACATCCATCCCCCGTTAAACCATGCATCGTCCTCGATGCATACACATACATTCCCATACATTCCTTAGAAAGCTAACATCTTTCTAACCACAATAATTCCCACTACCACCTACTTTCATGTCTATCTCCACTTCCTGTGGGAGAACTGAGACTAGTAGGGGGGACTCAAGGAAGTAAGTGTTGATCTTCAATCCCCATCATAGGGTCTTCAACCATCTTTACTGAGCCTTCAAACCTCAGCAAAGGTGCATCCCCCTGAAAATCATATTTCATTCACTCATATGATTAACATTAGGTATATAAAAAAATATATGTGATACATGATATAAAGATATTCTTCTACAAAGATACTTTTCATGTTCCAAAAAACACAAGGTTAGAAGCAAACATATATATATATATATTCATCTAGATACATAAAATACATCTTCAAGATACATGATACATGAAATAGATCACACAAAATACATTAGTATATACAAGGAACATGTGATATAAATACTTCTTCAACAAAATACTTGAAATGAATCTGCATGAATCTTATTCCAATCAATTTCAATCATATGAAATGCATTAGGTGTATCAATCAATTTCTTGAAGTGCATCAAGTATACCATCCAATCTCATGAATTGCATAAAGTGTGTACTCTTTCTTCATGAAATGCATTCCAGTAAATCAATCACATAAAATGCACATAATTTACCTACAGATACATGAAATGCATCATGCATATGCTCTATCAAAAAGATGCATGAAATACTATCAAGATACCACAAGAATAGTTGTTCATTAAATAAAAGATACTCTTCCAACAACGTACTTTTCAAGAAGCTTTTCAAAAGAGAAACTTTCAACAAGGTCATAAAGACATTCATACCATGAAGATACTTTTCTAACAAAGATCATAAAGATAATCTTCTAACAAATATCACAAAGATACTTGTCTGAAAAAAGATTTCGAAGATACGTTTCTAATGAAGATCGCAAAGGTAAAGATCACAAAGATATTTTTCTAGCAAAGATAGCAAAGATCACCCGAACATTTTATGCACTTACTATAAGAGGTAAGTGAACTTATATGCAACAATTCCAATCTAATTAAGAAACCAAAAAGGGCCATAACAACTAGTAGTTAAACAAAGCATAAGTCTTCTTTAGAGAATATTCAAAAATCCAATATACATCAACTAATAGTAATTAGTATCAACGAGTAACATCAACCAATATCATTCATACATCAGTCATACAGACATCAGTCCAAAATACATCAATTCATAATACCTCAACGATATATCAATCATATGTCGATCATATATCAATCATACACAAATATCAACCAATGACAATCATACATGCATCAACTGACCATACAAACTTCAATCACAGTACATCAACCATAATACACCAATGGGAATACATTAACCAGAACACATCAATCAGAATAAAAATAGATTAACTAGAATACATCAACCAGAATCAAAATATATCGATCAGAATACATCAACCATAACAGATCAATCAAAATACATCAAGCATAACACTTCAATTAGAACACATAAATCAAAATACATCAATTGGAAGAAAAATACATCAACCAGAATACATTAACCATAATACTTCAATCATAATACATCAATCAATTCAGGATACATCAATCATAATACATTAATAAAATTACATTAATCTTTAACAATCACATCTATCCCACATCTGATATACATTGATTAGTTTCTCAGTAACATCACCCAAGCACATCAATCATACCAATATCAACCAATGATGAAATAACAACCAATAGAAACCATATGAATAACAGTATCATCCATACATCATCAACTTACAATCAACCATCGCCCATCGATTATACACACAAAACCATAACAACCAAGAACAACCAATAATAGCCATACATACAATAATGACAATATTGTACATGTATCAACCGTTAATTAACCAACGTCAATCATTAATAACCAATAGTATCAAACAACATACATCGACCATTCAAACATCATACATTGACCATAGAAATCATTTCAAATAGTTACTATTTATCATAACATTATATATAATTATTAACACATGGTGATATACATAATATCCATATATTAATAATACATGTATACAACCAACATCATCACACAAACACTACTAAATTATAGTATACTTATGTAAACACTCAACACATACAAAATCATGCATCTTCCCTACATACATCTTCCATCAATAGCAATGCTATACATACTTTGATGGCAATCCCATCTAATCCCAATATAATTTTTTTTATAAGCTAGAAGTAGTTCCTTATATTATCATAATCAAAATATATAGAGTTTTAGAATTCCCAGGACCTCTCATGGTAGAGAAAACAGACCTCAAAAAAATATTGGCTATGTTTCTTAGTATAGTCATCTTTAAAACAGTATTCATAGCTAACGCAACTAGATAAGGAAATAACAGAACAGTAAAAAAAGCTGGTCGAAAACCAAAAAACCACGATGGCCGGTGAGACCTAGCAACTGGTGTAGTCCTTCTGCTCAGGTTAAGTGGTCGGGTATTTAACAAGTGTGATCCCCAAACATCGTGCAAACTGATGCTGGTTGTACATGAGATACTTCATCATATCTTGCAGCTCATCGAGCTGCATCAAGATCTCAGCCTGCGCTTCATTCTGGTCAGTGAGCACCTTACCCAGAACCTGCTTATAAGTCCAATGCAGGTCCAGGATTTTTTGATAGAGAGTAGCACGGCCTCTACTATTTCCGGGGTCAGGGATGAGGACCTCGAATTCCTCCCTGATTTCATCATCAGTTAAGAAACACCGTGACACTCTGGCATCATCTTCCTCATCAGTAATTTCTGCTTGCGCCTGAATAGGGATCTCCTTATGGTACTTATAATCCTTGTCCACCACCCCCCTCATGAATCTAATATGCAGAGAAGTGGAGGAGCTTTGCGGATGAGCAATGGATTGCCGAGTGCGGGCTTTCTTCTTGGGTGGAATGGTGGTAGTGAGCTAAAAACATAGATGGAAGTACAGGAGCTGGCCATCCGAGCAGCCGAGGTAGCATGACTCGAAGGGCTCAACAGCGAGCCAAAGTAACGAGTAATCAGGATGCAGGAGAGTCAGGGAGCAAGAAGGATAAGACTCAAAGCCGTAGCAAGAAATGGACGCATTGAGAAAACACACCTCTATAGTGGAACCCTTATGCAGCAAAGCTTTTAGACGAGCATCCGAGTTTCTGGGGAGGGTGAAGTGTTTAACTACCTGAGAGCCATTAGAATTCATGAGCAGAAAAGGATGGATCCCATCAATCTGTGGCATGGGAGTCATCAATGTTGGAGCTCGAGGCAAAGAGGACCAGACCTCTTGCACACAGGAAGTATCAAGCCACTGGAGCGAAACAAGGCTTCGGATAGTCGAGTTGGTGGAGGAGTTATACTGCATCGTGGGGCACGTGGAAAGCTGAGGGCTCAAAGGTGGCACTGTGAGGCGTATGGGCAAGCACGTGGGGAGGTGCATGAGCCGTGGCATGGGTATGCATGCTAGAAGGGGCATGTCCACTGTTGGGAGCATTACCTGGCGTCGAGCTATCAAAGAGGTTTCGACTACATGTGGAGCTTATTGCAGTTGTGGCAATGTCATGATGCACCCGCTGCGGGGGGGATAATCTCAATATACTAACCATAAATTATGTTACTAATTATTTACATGTAGAAAACTACTCATACCATCAACCAAATTACATTCATAGTCATCTCAAGAAACCAAACATCCTACCACCAAAATATTCTAACATTCTGCAATAAAATAATTACTAGATATACAACACACCATCATACACTCATACCATATGCCATAGTTACTATTACCATGCATTATTTCTATACATACGGCCATTTGTCTACATGCATATTATAATTCTTCAATCAATCATATATCATACTATTATTAATCATGTACATATCATATTAGACATATAACCCATATATACTATATTTTATATACTCGTATAATTATTATGTTATACCACAATATCCATAAAATTATAGTGGTATGATTACTTAATCCAATGCTATCATATTATGTACGCATATATACTAACATAATACTTTTGATCGCACTATACTTCCTAATACTTCCAAAAACTTCTACACACTTCCCAAATACTCCCAAACACTTCCAAATACTCCAAAATACTTTCAAACGTTACACCTACTTCATTGCATACGTTCACATATATACATATAGTATATACAAAATAGCATATACATGTAATACTAATAGTGATTGCATATTTTAAAATGCATATTACAGTATATACAAACATACATACACATGCATGTATATATATATATATATATATACTTTTAACAGTCATATATACACTAAGCATATTATACAATTCTATATATATATATATATATATATAACATTTATATTATAACCTCGATGGGCTAGCTCAAGTGGTTGAGTGATGTAAGTTGTGAGCAGAAGGTCTTGGGGTCAAATCCATGGGTGGCTATACATTGCTATATAAGGGCCTCACTTGATTTTCTCACTGAGTTAGGCCCCATAATTAGGGATGATGATTTACCTTGGGTACCATCCTCGAAATGAGGGGAAGTACTTGAGGGTTTCCCATGATGTGTTCCATTAAAAAAAAAAACATTTATATTATGCTATATTCAATATCATATACCCCTCATCTATCTTACATCACATATTATGTTATACATATTTAAATTTATGTCATACAATATTATCATACACTACTACACTACCTTCTTACACACAAAATAAAATAAAATTAAGAGAAAATGAACCATTAAGACAAGTGACTCATTTCCTCCAAAAATAGACAAGGAGTTACATCTCCACAAATAAAATAAATAAAATAGAAGAGAATATGAACCATTAAACACAAGTGGCTCATTTCCTCCAAAAATAGACAAGGAGTTACATCTCCAAAAATAAAATAAAAGAGAATATGAACCATTAAGGACAAGTGGCTTATTCCCTCCAAAACTAGACAAGGAGTTACTCACATACATTGAAAAAAAAAAATGGAACCATTATTAAGACAAGTGGCCTATTTCCCCAAAATAGACATGAAGTTACTCATCAATGTAACCACCACCATCCAAGTGACATAAATAAGCCTATAAAAGCATACCATCAATAGAAAATACAAAATCCATAATGCCACTTAATAAATCATATTAATATTTAATAATAATAAAACTATATTATCTAAATAACTTATCATTAAATTAATACTCATAATGGTGTATAGTATATACTATTATAATGACAATTATTTACATATCATTTAATAATCATAATGTACCAATAAATCAATCATACCAGAAGACTCATTTTAATATTAATAATTCAATGGGTAGTAAAAGAGGCAATGCACAATAAACAACCATCGATCAATCAAGTCATTGAACAGTAAAAGAGGGAATGCACAAGCATCAACTAATCAAGTCACTGACCAGTAAAAGAGGCAATGCATAAGTATCGACCAATCATTTCACTTAAGTAGTAAATGAGGCAATGCACAAGCATCGACCAATAAAATCAATGAACAATAAAATATGCAATGCAAGGTGAACATGCATCAACCAATCAATCTACCTGATTATTATATATGCACCACATAACACTTATCAATCAATCTATTGAACAATAATTATGCAATATTAATTAATTCTAAATCATACAACAAACTGATCTTTGAAGTGAGGCTTCTTATTCTTCCATTAACATAAGTGAGGTTAAAGTTCTTTCACAAATCACATTTATAAATTCTCCGTGCACATAAACATAAAATTATGAGTCTATAATAGGCTCAACAGCCGCAGAGTTGGAACCTGGCTCTGATACCACCCGTAATGTCCCTCGGGGATATTAAAGGGTCTTATGGACATATCATTAGCTCTATAGGGCTAATTAGAATATTTTAGCACAAAGGGATAATTTTATAAATATTTAATTTCATTTCCTACAATTTAATTATTACAAAATATCGATACTTCCAAATAAATTAAAATAAAATTCATAACTGATCAAGAAAATTGAACCAAGGTTGGAAAAACTTATCCAAAACTATATGACATAATTATGCATCCATCTCAAGCCATAACACAGGTTACTTGCACCTAAAAATGTCATTTTCACTTAATCATGATTAACTAGTAATTAGTGTACTAATTACGACACTTAGTGCATAATTGAAAACACTTAACATAAACTCATTTGTTTATAAAATAATCATCATTTATCAAGAAAAATGGATAATTAAAACCTAATATCATCTAAGTAAGGCCTAATTATCATTTTCCAATTAATTAAACAAAACAATTACGAAAATGACTCCACAAGACTAGTTAACTAGTATTTAACACAATACTTAGTCTTGCACAAATTCAAAACTACCTTTCCAATGAACCAAAAAGTGAACCTACATCCATTATACATATATTTAAGCATGCACATACATCCAAATAAAGTTGCATTTGCGGGTCAGATCCTTTCACATAAACGATGATTCTTTCAAGCTAAATGAGTGCAACTAGTTAATAAACACTACTAGGAATTTCACCCGATCAATTGTATTGAGTTACTGAGCACAAAAAGGAAAGGGTAAATATATGTAAAATAGAGTTCTACATCAAAATTAGAGTACCAAAAATAGAGAAAATGGTTATACCTTCCAAAAATTATGAAAACATAGATTAAATCTACAAACTAGTTACCAATTTCCACTGATTTGAAACTAGTTTCCATTTCTAGTTTCCAAATGCAAAAAAATAAGAAAGTTATGAATATTGTAGTGCATGGAAATCATATCAGAGGTCCAATACAACCAAAAGGATGTATATTTCCACAAATAAATAGTCCTCTTATTAATTCATCAAACTAGCTAAATCTACTTCTCCAAATTGGCTAGAAATTGAGGAATCAAGCAAGATAAATGCATAAACCATTTGTAGAGTCCTTCAGAAGAAATTCCAACTCCAAATACCATGTATTATCATTATTGTCATAGGTATAACTCATGTAAGCATTTCTTCAAACACTTCTCATGCAAATTCATAAATCCATTTAAAACAATTCT
This sequence comes from Larix kaempferi, assembly GCA_027924585.1. Lineage (NCBI taxonomy): Eukaryota > Viridiplantae > Streptophyta > Pinopsida > Pinales > Pinaceae > Larix > Larix kaempferi. Next base: position 4,840,360 of record BSBM01000435.1, read on the forward strand.
TTCGAAGGAGCTAGTGAATGGAAACAAAACTAGGATTTCGATAAACAAATATAGAACTATCTAGGAACTATTCTACACATTTATTCATAAATTTCAAGTGTAATTATCATATATAAGATACGTTATCTCACTCGGGAATTTTCTCAAACATTTCACATACCAAGTCTCAAAAATACATAAAACAACCCAACTGGTGAACTAGTTTTCGAATAGAGGCTAGAAACACTATAGAGAGGTGTTCCCAATCATTCCTAAGATATTGCACAGTAAAAATACAAATAATGTAAATAACAGATGCACAATTATCATATCTATAGAAAAGGTGACAAATAAACAGTTTTCTCAAGCACTTGCTCACAAAATACCAAAAAACTAGTTAGCTACTTTTCCCAAAAACTAGTAGCATAATGTAACTAAAATATATGAGATATTTATTTCATAATTAGCTCATATATTTTCTCATACATTTCATGTGAAACCATATAAGAATAATATTGGAGCCAAGTAATTCAAATAAATATAAAATAAATTACTTATTTTAAAAAATACGCAACTGAAATCGACCGTGCCATGTTCCACCTAACCGTAGACACAATGCAAGCCAAAAATCACTTGCAATGGTCACCCTCAAGCTGGACGCATGATTCCACAATAAAGAGTTCACTCAAACACAAAACCCATCTAACATTGGTCCAACCACAATCCAATGGAAAGTGGATTCCACATCACTTCTAATCCAGGATCTCCAGTGGCATTCTAGGACAAAGTTTTCAGGAGAAATCAGTCCAACCAAAACCCAATGGAAAGTCTTCCTCGACTTCAACTCCAGGGAAATTCCAGTGGCTCTAGGAAAAAATATTCATAAATATATCATTCCAACCTCAAATCCAATGTAAAGTGGATACCACATCACTTCCAATCTAGGATCTTGAGAGGCAATTCCAGGACAAAAAAGTGGCAATTCTAGAGTAACTCAACTTGGGCATAGGCTGAGCAAGTGCACACCAACTAGAAAAAAATGAAGTCAAGAGAAACAAAAGAAAATCACATCAGTACCATAGAAAAAAAATATATCCAATAGCATGCATAACTAACAAGAGAGACTAGCTCACATCCACCCAAATCCCATTTCCCAAGAGTAATTCGATTTGAAGGAGAGAGGGAGACACAAGGGAGGAGTTACATTCCCAAAAAATAGAAAATAGGAGTTACACATCATGAGGCTACACTAAGGGACACATTAACCCAACTCAAGAGAGTGCACTATGTGTGTGTGTGTATGTGTGTGTGTGTGTGAGAGAGAGAGAGAGACAAAGAGAGAGAGAGAGAGAGAGAGAGAGAGAGAGACTCTAACACTAATAAAAATTAATGCCAGAATAAATGAAACCAAGGAGTAACATAACGTGAGGGTAAAAATCCAAGAGGGCCTACCAAGTCCATAAGAAGGGTGTTTAACATCAACATATACACAAACACAAAGGTAAAACTTTTCCCACAACACCTTGCTCGTAACATCATGGTTCCTCATACTCTCTTTTATGCAGTATCAGTTGATACAATTGTTTTATTTTATTTTATTATTTTATAATTTCAACATAATAAAAATAATAATAATGTGCAAACTATAGTCCATGCACCTTGTTCCACTTTGTCCGACATAACACCAATAATAATAAGTCCATGGGATAAACCATAGGACATTACAGGAACCTACCAACTCATGCATAGACAAAAGAACACCACAAATAAGCCAAGCCAATCCAGAGTTGGGTTTATCGAGATGCTAAGGTAGTAGAAAGGAAGGAATTGCTACGCTAGTGAGCTCAACCACAATGCCATTGGAAATCCTCCAATATTTATGTAGCTTGGCCTCCACAATACCTACACACCCAACACAAGGAAGTATCCCCTTCATTGATCCATAGTCCCTCAAACCATACCTTCCATTGCTCTTCAGGGTGTGCATAGAAAGGTAGCCAAATCCCTAGCATCTTTTGAAGGTTACACTCTTCACTAGGTTTATCAAGCCAATTCTAATCCTATTCCACTCCTAATTTCTTACACACACAAGTTCAATCCAAAACAAATGATGCATCCAACAACAAGGTGTTAGCACCCAAAATGACCCCCAAGGTTTTGGGAAGGGGACACTTCGGGGTAACCAAAAAACCACTTTAGACTAATGCTACTGACCCAACAAAGTCAGAGAGGGATCTCTCTTAAACTCATAAAATTGAAATAATCACAGATTTAGCAGTGAAAAACACACTGAACCCTTCTTACTGCAGATAATCATTCAAAGCATACACAAAAGGTCAGATTTCTTGATAAGAGAAATTGTTTAAAGGTTTGGTGAGACAATCAAGGGATAAGCGTTGGGCGATGGAGTCATGGACTAATACATAAATCGAGTAACAATGATGTAGTGTGGAACATCAAAACAGAGGCAAGATAACCACACGCTTTCGGTCTAAGCGCTATTATTTGGTGAAAAAGGGAGAAAGAGCGAACAGTCCATTGACATGAATGACCTCCAAAGGTAAATTCAATGTCAACTTTAGAAGAAATATTACATGAATAATTGAAACAAAAGGCAAATCTTTCTACCAAGAATTATGTCCTACTATGCACTGATTCCAAATATGAGAAGGAAAACATAATGTAAGAAAATGACAAGAAGCACAATCACATGAGGAGAGGAGAAAACACAGACTGTAAGCAAAGCGACACATGAATCTCTGTTAAAATTCCAACCTTAAGCACTACAATTCTATTAATGATTGTGCTACAAAAAAAAGTTTGGCTTTCCGAGGCCTTGGCCCAATGATTTTCTTCAACCCTTTGATATTCTATTACAGAGCTATTTATAGGCACCTGGCCTTGGACTGATTATCAAAAACATTTACAAAATATGTTGCCACTGATATGGCCCAACTTGCCACCTCTAACAGCTAATCATAAGGTGAAAAGGACTGCTAACTAACCATGACTGCTTTCTACAGGTGTTCTATGTAGGTGCAGACCACGATGGTTTTGAACGATCTACGGACCTTCATAGGCCTCAAAACTGCAGTAAAAAAAAAACTACACATTTAGCCAAAGATAGACTTGCCGAGTGGGAAAAGGAAAAGCACGAGCCGGCTGCCACCTCATTCTTGAGCCTTCAACTAGCCCTCGACTCGAAGAAGTCTTCTACTTTCGGGGAGTCTTCAACCGGTATTTTCTCTATTGAAGGAGGAGGTGTCATTTTTTCAGTGGGGACAATGTAATCTTTGATGATTTCCTCATCCAGGTATGTGTCTTGCTCATCTTCAGGGGCCTCCTTCTTCTTTTGTTGACGTCGATTCCTCCTACGCACTTGTCGACCTTCGTTCTCCTCAGGTTCGTTGTCCAAACTCTCTTCCATGATGTCGATTCCTCCTATGCACCTGTCGACCTTCATCCTCCTTAGGTTCGTTGTCCGAACTCTCTTCCATGACGTCGATTCCTCCTATGCACCTGTTGACCTTCGTCCTCCTCAGGTTCGTTGTTTGAACTTTCTTCCATGTAGTTGAATACCAATGGGGAGGAGGGAATATGCTCCTCCTCCACCTCAAACCATACTTTCTCTAGTACAACCACCACCTCAGCTCCCTGGTCTCTCTCCATAACCAGATCGTAACTGAAAGACGTCTGAGTGGCCAAGCCAGCCACCCTTCTCATGCCACTACTCTGAATCAGGATGCAGGGACCATGCTTATAACGGCTGTGACAAAAGCTACGTACGATGACCTCTGCCATGATGGCCTGACCGAATCTCTGAATCGAGCAGTAATGACGCCTACCAATTGAGTTGACGCGAAACATGCTTGGCCAGGCCTTTTTGGATAGGTGTGAAAGTATACAACGGTGCTAATGTGGCCTCCGTGCTACTTCAAATCATGTTGGTGGTACTAGAGATGTCTTTAATTCGTCTATCCACCTGGTCGAATCTACATCATAGATCTTAGCCCTGTGCAAACCTGGATCGTCGGATGGAGTTGCCCCTACCGTCTTCTTAGATTTTAAACTGGTAGGCCCGGTGCACAAGTAAGATTTGCGAACTCATTATGAACCATAGATCTCTACCCCGCCAAATCAAGATCATTGGACAACGTCAGGGTTTAACCAGAGTTCATGGATATGAAATGTGACTTTTCTTGCGCATTTTAAAAATGCGAACCAATTCCTAGCCATTGATCTATTCCTCTAGCGTTGATCAAGCTTTGAAATGCCCACCGGTTAATTCTTTGCCCGTGATTATATAGCTTTCAACTCCCTCTACGACGGGCACCTGTGACCGTCGATCCTCCTTGATCACGATCTCTGCCGTCCAAAGACACCTTTACTCACTACCGATGTAATTCTTCATTTTTTCTTCACTAGCCACCCTTTTAGACCTGGACCTCAACAGATAATCCTTCCTTTGGCTAAACCGACTATGCATGGTTATTTAACTCCCTGTCTTTGGGCCATGTAAACTGAGAAATAAATTTTTCTTTGTTGATCTTAAGGGCCTAAGCCCCATCTGATACGTAGCACGATCCTGGTGTTAACAACAGGCTCCTACTGGGGATGCTATCCTCCCTATGAGATAGAAAAGAACCTCATAGGCCAGTGCCTTATCCATTGGGTTGTGGCTTATCAAAAAATTAGCTGTATGTAGCTCTTTATTAGAAATACAAACCAAAAACCAAAATGAAGACTGTAAAATACTACTGCAACTGAATGCTGAAAAGTGCTCAGGGTGCCGAGCTTATTTATGCACAAAACCACTCTACCCTACGCTACTGAAATGGCTTTGGTATTAATTGATTTGAAAATGCCAATGCAACCAATCCAATAGCTAATTTAACAGTAAAACCTCCAAATCATGCCTAACTAAAATCAGAGGATAAGACCATAATAGCAAAAAGTATTGATGATAGGTGAGGTCCTTTTGATAAAAACAAAATTTCTTACCCCAACTGAAGAACCTTTTCATATAGCCAACAACAGGTCGTAGAAAGTGTGATGTCCTTCAAATTTTTCTTCCATACCCTTGTCAAAATAGGTCTGCTTCAGTTGCAACTCCCCTGGACCTCTATCAGACTGTAGCTCCGCTTGTAGCCCAGTCAATTTCCCCCCCAAAGGAGCTGTAGGTAGTATGTTCATCTTCTATGCCACTCACATCCATCGTGGGGCTCAAGTATTTGTGGTAGGCTTTGAATGAAACCTGGAGCTCACCTAGGTTCGAACCCTTATATAACCCAACTAGACTGAGACAACCAGCCTCCTGCTGCCACTGAAACTTTGCAACATGGAAGGCTACCTCAATACCAGGACCATTCATAACCTTTCTCTCCTGACTTCTTAATACCCAAGGATTAAAACCCTAATTCTGCTCAGGAAGCTCAAAAGAAAATCCACCCTGGTTTTTAAAAAGATAAGATAAAAGGCCTCCTTACTGAAGCCAGGACCGCAGGCTCGAAAAACCTGCATAAAAATCATGCCGACCATCTCGATTTCCCTCTAGCAGCTCCATTATCTAGTCTACCTTCTGAAAGTGTGTGTCAGGCTCAGGAAACTCCCCATGGATCACATAATCTTTTTCAGCTCCAGTCCATAGAGAAAAACTCTATTGGCTGGGAAACTCCAGGAACCTCTTGATCATCGGTCCCCTCTCCTTCGCTGGGTGAGGATAGGGCTCTTCATGCAAATTCTTCAAGCTTTCATCACTCATGGCATTAAGAATGCTCCTTATTCTGGTGAATGATTCAACTTCGGGGAATAGGTGCCCACCATCCTTGGGCTCAATATTTTTATGGCTTTCCATGATGAAATTATGAGCTACCACTAGGCTCTCCTCTTTGGTTGGCCCTTTTACATAATGGAACTGACTGCATGACGGTTCACTCTTCTCATCCGCTCCTAAAAAACATATAACATTTTCCTCTCTATATTCATCATATAGGTGGACCAGACCTTTCATCAAAGCTTTGCATTGCAGAACTCCGAATATGCTGATGGCCTTCTGCATAGAACGAACCAATGCTACCATCAACCCTTTGTTTGTGGCTTGGCTGACTATCTCTTAGCTCATCATGAGAAAATAACACTAGATTCTTCTTCAGCTCATATCTTCCTCCAAACTCTAAACTCTTCTTCAACTCATCTTCGTTCCCCTGCTCTGAGACCTTCCTCAACATTCTGAGATTGTCTTCCACTTCCAGTGCATCGAAGAACATACGTTGCAAATTGGGATACCTTCTCTCCAAAAGACGAAAAAGAGGACTCAGGGGGAAAAGTAGACGCAAAATGCATCCTACCAGCATTTTCAAAGGGCTGAATCCCCTTTGTCATATTATAATAGAAGCTTGCAAACCTCCTGTTAAAACTGGACATGGTTTCATCTTCTTGCTTTCTCATGGAGTAAAACTCTGAAAGGACCAGGTCCCATGACCTCCTCTCACCCCAAAACTCCAAAAAGACATTGGACAACTTTTCCCATGTATTAATAGACTCAGGATGCAAGTGCTTAAAGCATTTTCTCGCGTTTCCTTGGAGGGATTTGGCAAAAGCCCTCACACGAACATCATCATGCTCGACTTCAAAAAGGTCTAGAAAATGTTCAAGGCTTTGAAGATGTTTCTCAGCAGTAAGACTTTCGGATTCTCCATCAAAAACTCAGAGGTACTTGTGTTACTTAGGAGGATAGTCATGAAGAAGAGGGGACAGCTTTAAAGGACCATATCTATGCTGAGACCTAGGAGGTAAAAGAGTATGTACAGGGAGGATATTATCAGCATCACTCTCATGGGGCTTGCAAGGTCAGCTATGGATCTTACATGGTTCAAAAGACGGGAAAAGATCTATCCCAGGGGTTGCAGAGGAATGTACATCTTCAAAGTCTAGGGAGGGATACACGAAGGAGGCTCTCTCATGAACCAGAGCTCTTCTGCGAAGGAGCAATTTCCTAATATAAATACACACAAGAAGAAGGAAACCAAAACAAAAGAACAAGACCTCTTTAAGGAAATTAATATTTGGATACTCCGCTCTTAGTTTTTCCATGCTTCTGCTAGCGAGGATCGCTCTCTAGTAGAGTGACCGATTTTTTGCCATAGTGGAGCTGTCTTTACACTTAAAATTAAGTGAGTGGAGTATCCAAGTGAAAAGTATACAACCTTTTCAATGTATGAGTGTTCTTCACCATTAGCATTTAGCTCTGAAATTTTGTCGTTCTTCGAGGGATGATAAGACATTCATTCCCTGGAAATGACGCCACTATGTTAGCACCCAAAATGACCTCCAAGGTTGTGGGAAGGGGACACTTCGGGGTAACCACAAAACCACTTTAGACTAATGCTACTAACCCAGCACAGTCAGAGAGGGATCTCTCTTAAACTCATAAAATTGAAATAATCACAGATTTAGTAGTGAAAAACACACAGAACCCTTCTTATTGCAGATAATCATTCAAAGCATACACAGAAGGTCAGATTTCTTGATAAGAGAAATTGTTTAAAGGTTTGGTGAGAAAATCAATGGAGAACCGTTGGGCGATGGAGTCATGGCCTAATACATAAATCGGATAACAATGCTGTAGTGTGGAATATTGAAACAGAGGCAAGATATCCACTCACTTCCAGTCTAAGTGTTATTATCTATTGAAAAAGGGAGAAAGAGCAAATAGTCCATTGACATGAGTGACCTCCAAAGGTGAATTTGATGTCAACTTTAGAAGAAATATTACGTGAATACCTGAAAAAATAGGCAGAGCTTGCTACCAACAATTCGGTCCTACTATACATTGATTCCATATATGAGAAGGAAAACATAATGTAAGAAAATGACAAGAAGCACAATCACATGAGGAGAGGAGAAACCACATACTGTAAGCAAAGCGACACATGAATCTCTGTTAAAATGCCAACCTCAAGCATTGCAATTCTATTAGTGATTGTGCTACAAAACAATGCTTGGCTTTCCCAGGCCTTGGCCCAATGATTTTCTTCAACCCTTTGATCTTCTATTACACAGCTATTTATAGGCACCTAGCCTTGGACCGATTATCAAAAATAGTTACAAAATATGCTGCCACCAATATGGCCCGACATGCAACCTCTGACAGCAAATCATAAGGTGAAAAGGTCTACTAACTACCCATGACTACTTTCTACAGGTGTTCTTTGCAGGGTGTAGACCACGACGGTATTGAACGACCTACGGACCTTAGCAGGCCTCAAAACTGGAGTAAACAGACAACTACACATTTAGCCAAAGATAGACTTGCCAGGTGGGAAAAGGAAAAGCAAAAACCAGACGCCACCTCATTCTTGAGCCTCCAACTGGCCCTACGGCTCGAAGAAGTCTTCTACCTTCAGGGAGTATTCCTCTAGTATTTTATCTGTTGAAGGAGGAGGTGTCATTTCTTCAGTGGTGACAATGTAATCTTTGATGATTTCCTCATCCGAGTATGTGTCCTGCTCATCTTCAAGGGCCTACTTGTTCTTTTGTTGACGTCAATTCCTCCTATGCACCTATCAGACTTTGTGCTCCTCAGGCTCGCTGGTTGAACTCTCTTCCATGCAGTCAAATACCAATGGGAAGGAGGGAATATGCTCCTCCTCCACCTCACACCCTACTTGCTCTGGTACAACCACCACCTCGGCTCCCTGGTTGCTCTCCATAACCAGATCGTAACTGAAAGACATCTGAGTGGCCAAGCCCACCACCCATCTCATGCCACTACTCTAAATTAGGATGCAGGCACCATGCTTTATAATGGTCGTGAAGATGACGGCAGCTACATGCGATGACCTTCGCCATGATGGCCTGACCGAATCTCCCAATTGGGTTGACGCGAAACATACTTGGCCAGGCCTTTTTGGATAGGTGGGAAAGTATATGACGACGCTGATGTGGCCTCTGTGCTACTTGCAATCATGTTGGTGGCAGTAGAGATTCCTTTAAGCCGTCTATCCACCTGGTCGAATCTACATCGGAGATCTTATCCCTACTCAAACTTAGACTGTTGGATAGCGTTGCCCTTACCGTGTTTTCATATTTTAAAATGGTTGGCCCAGTGTAGCTAGGGTTTTCACCCTAGAATGAGCACCTACTAAGGAGAAAGAACTCCTTAGTAGCAGTTCAATAAACAGTAAATGAAAGACAATACATTAAAATGGAAATTATTCTAAACATGTGCATAAAATAACAGAAAAGTAATAAAAATGTTTTTTTTGTATTAAAGATTATACCTCCAATGTGAAGGTTGGTGAAGTTCTTGCAATAGTCCAAGAGGGTTGCTCCAAAATCTAGCTTTGCTCATTTCTCTTTCTCCAAAGGGTTGGAAATGGGCCAAAGGGGCACTCAAGGGTGAAAGTAGCTCAAGGGTGAGCTAGGGTTTCAAGAGTGATTTTGGTAGAGTAAGGGTGTATTTGAGTGTGGATATGAAATGAGGGGTCTCCATCACCTATTTATAGGTTTTTAGTGGTGGAGTGCTGGCCCATGGTTTTGGGAACCATATGGTTTAGATTAGCTGTATACGTTTTTTTTCCTCCTTTTTCCCTCTTTTTCCTCTTTTTTTTTGTATTTTTATTCCCTTTTTAGAGGGTTTTTGCTATTTTGGAGGAATTTTGGATTATTTTGGGGGAAAAAGGGGTTTTTTGGCCTTTTGGAGGCTTTTTTAATGGTTTTGTGGCCTTTTGGAGGCTTTTTAATGGGATTTTAAGGTTTTGGAGGCAAACATGGTAGGAAATATGGATAAATGAGTCATGTAATGGGGTAGATGAGGTAATGAGCACTTTTTGGGTGTTAACAAATTGCCCCCTGATGTGTGAGGGCAGGAGCTCATCGTATGGCCGATAGACATCATAAGTCTTTTATGGTTTTCCTGGGGTGTGGAGAAGAGAAGAAACGAACTAGAGCCCAGAACAATGGTCTCGAACAAACTGCAAAAACTGAAAGTACATGACCTCAATAATGAATGAGGAAGAATCTGAACATATGGACGAGGCGGGCATTCCCATGCTCGTACCAAGATATAGAACAATAATAACAATGGGGTCCAAAATATGGGGACCTGAAATATACATGGCCTCAAATAATGAATGAGGAAGAATCTCAATATATGGACGAGGCGGGCATACCCATGCTTGTATCAAGATACATAAAAAATAACTGTGAGGCCCGAAAAGGGGGACGTGTAAGATACATAGAGAACCACTGTGTACATCATAAGGGTCTAGAGGGGACAAAAATATGGGACATACTGTTGGGCTGACCATGTCTGAGCTAAGGAACTGATACACTGGAATAACAACAGTGCTACTGAGTGTGGTACTAGAGGAACTGATGAGCGGCTGGATCGTAGTGACAAGGAGTCATACTCTCAATGGTACATTGAACAAGAACTGAACTACGTACTCAAGGAAGAATATAACTAGATGGCTTCTGAATACAATCGCCAACGCAACCTGGACATCCACAGGAACATATAACTGGGCATTCCGAAGTGACTCACCAATGTCCTAGAGTCAGGGGAAATCCAGGGTCTTCGACCAATAACTGAAGGGATATAAACCCCGCGCGATTCTCAATGATGCGATCAAGGTGTTGAAGTCAAGCATGTGAGAAACAACCACTCGGAGAGGAAATGATGACTCCTCTCAAAATGGTCTGTAGGAACTCACCACAAATGGTGATGGGTCCAAGGCGCAAGGACCTCTGGGTCTATCCTCTTGAATAGAGGGGTTGTCATCAACAGAGGGAGACATGCAACTAGCAAGGAAATGATGTTTCCTTGATAAGAGCGCGACGTGGAGAATCGAAGTGTGACAGTACTGATGGTAAGACTGACATACTATGGGGGATAACTAGGCAAGTAGAGTGGGTGGACTCAAACTTCCTTTGTTTAGAGTATGATGGTGGGGATGATCGGGCAACATATGAAACTGACTGGTGGGAAAAGGATCATAACTGTAATGGATAAAGGATAGTGACTGGGATGAGTGATACTCAAGTTGGTGTAAAATGGCAGGAGACTACAGAATACTCTGAACAAAGGCGACCTGATTGGGGGTGCTTCCAAGATGATTGATCATAGTGCCAAGAGGCACGGGGGGGACTTCTTCATGGGTTAAGGAACTAGAAGAAGTGTGGGTAAAATGGTACTGTCGTGTGGATTTATATGAGCCCAGGACAGTTCATGCTCATGATTGCTTTCAATTTTAAGGAGTTTGAAAACGATAAAAGACTCTGAAATAATGGAATGGTACTGTCGTGTGGATTTGTACGAGCCTAGGATAGTTCATGCTCATCGTTGCTTTCAATTTTAGAGAGTCTGAAAGTGATAAGAAGACTCTAAGGGGTTGCTTTTTCGTGTGTTAGTCTCCAAGGCCCGAAGAAGCATGAAAGGATGCAATGAAGAACTCTTCTAGCCGGTGTGACTAGAGTATTCCTTTTTCGTAATTAGTCTACCAGGTCCAGAAAAGGGTTAAACATATATCAGATAGACGCCCTTTCAGGTACTTTAACGAGCATGAAAGGAAGCAAGATTGCTTGGTGATTTTTTCATTCTTTTAGGAGTCAGAAAAGAGCTTAACAGAAACTCCCTAAGTGCCTTTTTCGTAAAGGACTTGTCCGGCCCGAAAAAGGGATAAAATTATACCAAACAAAAGGAATGGCCAAGCAAGGAGGAAGTGCTCAATCAAGGAACATTGATGATGGCCAAGAACGAGGGTGGGGGGGGAACACTGGTGGGCCTCCTTGCGGGATAATGAATGGTGGCAAAATAATGAAATAATTGCAGTATGACAGGAGTGAATGGCTCATGTAAAAATGTGGAACAATTCGATGGCGGTCGATGTGGTGCGCAAACTGAGGCAGCAAGGTGTTGGGACACAATGTTGAAATTGTACTAGGTGAGAGCGAGAAATGATCTCAAGCATCATCACGAGCTCGGAAAAATGAATCCGGCGATATAAAAAGTGTCAAAAATGGATAACGGTCGATGTGGCACACAAATCGAAGCGACGAGGGGCATTTTGGAAAAAATACCCAAAAAATCTAGGGGTGAGAGCAAGAAATGATCTTAAGCATCATCACGGGCACGGAAAAATGAATCCAATGATATAAAGTATATCAAAAAAGGTCTACGGCCGATGTGGCATGCAAATCGAGGCGACAATGTGTTGGGACACAATGTTGATATTGGTCCTGGTGAGAGCGAGAAATGATCTCAAGCATCATCACGGGCATGGAAATATGAATTCGGTGGCACAAGTGGTGCGAAAAATGGAGGTCATAAGGACTCCGGAATGGTCAAAGGAAATAACTAGGTTAAAAAATGGCTACAAATAAATGTGATCCCACCAAGCGAAGGATGCAGTGGTGGGGATAAATGATGGCCCGCGGGGGCGAAATACTAGGTGTATCAAATCAAATCAAATATACAAGTGAGACGTGACCTCAAAAAATGGTTGAGATCACAAATGTGAAAAAGTGAGCAGGGTTAATGACCTTCCCCCATGCTATGTGCATGGGGTTTGTGATTGTGGATCACATATGTGTTAGTTTGAATGATGGGTTCATTGACATGATGAGATAGATGTGATGGGGTAGGTTCAAAATGATTGATCATGCCCCCTATCCCAGGATCGAGGTAATCTATTATGCCCCTTGACATAGAGGTGTTACTGTGGTGCTCTATGATAGCAAGGTCAAGACCAGGCATTTCGGTATAGGACCAGGCAAATACATCACATAACTCTTGGAAAAGTTTTTTGTACTCTCCAATCTCATACTCACTACAGGAGGCTCCTAATGTAATGATTTCAAGAGCACCAGGTGGGTCAAAGATATCGATGTGGATGACAGGTGAGATGTTGGCCATGTTACCGTCCTCAAAGGCATCAAGAGCGGGAATGGGATCCTTAAACTAGTTGACTTTGGTGGCGAGGAAATGTTTGGACTCAACCGCAAATTGGATGGTGGTGATGGGGAAGGACTCTTCTGGGAGGAAATAGGAACGATGGTGCATGTCTTCCCAAGGATAATACGGGGCAGTGAGAGCCTCTAGAATCTCCTCATCATTGCGGAAACTTTGATTTGTCAAATCGTTTGATGAGGGAGTGGTATTCGAAGAGATCATATAAATGGTGTTAATCTCTTCGAATGAGGGTGATACTGGGGGGTGGATCTCCTCAATTGTGGGGGGGTGCCATCTCAAGGTCCAAATTATTCATCTCGTAGAGAGATGCTCTGTAATATGGGAGATCAGGACAGTGATGTGAGTAATGGCCATAAATACCGCATATTGCACAAGGGTGGTTGGTACGCAGTGATTTATCACAAGGCTTAGGGGTTGGATCGAGTTGGACAACCGAGATGTTGGGGTCATCGTCAAGCATTTGCATGTGTTCCTATAATGCAGGTAATTGTGAACATTGATGAGTTGGATGGCCTCACTCATCACACAACGAGCATTTAGGAGGAGTACGAAAGACGGGGGGGGGGGTTTAACTGCCTTGGGAGGGGGTACAGTAGTGGATGGTTGTGGGCCTCTGCCCCCAGTGGGCTTGATAAGAGGGGGATTCGTACATGATGAAGGGGTAGTGACACCGGGAGGTGGTTGACTAGTACTAGCAATGCGTTGCACCGGTTGAAGGATGACATTTGGTGTCGGCGGGGGAATGGGAGGCAAAATATACCACACGGGTAATCCCAAGGTTAACCCAGGGAGGCTAAGAGTAGCCATAACCGGGGCGCTTACTACTCCCAAGGGAAGAAATAGGAAGGGGATTGTGTGGATGGGTGTAACACCAATGTGACTAGGTACCAATGGTGGTTTGGGTAACAAGGGCAGCTGATTGTTGGGTGTTTGCATATTGTGGGAAAGGGTACATAGGTCAAATACTTTGGTCGCGGGTGACGGGGGTGGAATGGATTGGAATGTTGAGGTCATCGGTGTATCTGAGTAAAGTCTTGGTCCCACGGAGGAAACAAACAAGGTAGTTGCACCACAAACAGGTTGTTCAACCATGGGGAGAACATTTTCGGGTGCAGCGGGGGCATTGGGATCGTAATAGGTGAGTTGGTCGACCTTGACCACGCGTCCATCATGGGGGAACATCATGGTACGAAAAACGGATGAGGCAACCACCCGCATGGCATACATGTAGCTATGGCCAAGTAAGAGGTTATAATCAAGTCGGGCATTGATGACCTCTATATCAATGAGCATGGTTTTACCAGCCAACTGGATGGGGACATTAGCTAAGAGACATTGAGGTTGAGCCAAACGGCCGTCGTAGGCTCGCAACGTAGTGGTGGCCTGCTGGAGAGTAGGGGATCCCAACTTCTACCAAATGAATGTGGACATAACGCATGTAGAGGCACCTTCATCAATGATGCACCGATGGATGACAACATTCCGAACGGAAACAAAAACTTGGAATGCTAAAGTGGAAGGCAGGTGGGGTTTGGACTGGTCCAAATCGAAGGCCATCAGTTGTGAATCATTTGGGTCAATAGCACCAATGGCGGAGAGCAAAGTCTTGCACTGTGAAGGACAGTTTTTTAAGACTTCTAATGTAGACATGGCTGCGGGAGATTGGTCTAAGTCATCTACAATGTTGTAATTTGACACAGCATGAGCATTAGGGTTATTGTTGATGGGACAAAGTGGGAAGTGAGGTGCTTTGGAGGCGCCATCTAGTGGAGCTGGAGGTATACGTAACATCTGATCAGTGGGATGAGTGTTAGTGTTTTTTTCGGTGAGATAGGCTTCAAGGGTGGAGCCATATTGGTTCCAAAGGGTTTTGAGGTTGACATTGATGGATGACATCATTAACAAGTGGTGGGTACCTGAGTCTAACATAGGTTGATTAGGAGTGGCATAAGTGATCGGTTATTGTGGTGGCACATTTCCTTGAGGGGTAGCCAACGGCTGAGTGTTCACTACGCCTTGGGTTGGTAAGGGGTTTTGCAGCACCAAAGGTTGATGCTGAGGTGGTGGGGGGTTGGGTGGCACCTAAGGAGCCGCATGCCCTTGGAGATGGGAATCATTAGTCTAGAGTTGCCGAGCTCACTCCAAATGTGGCGAAGCGTGTGTCTAGTGGCCATAGACCCCGCGAATAGAGCAAGGATTGTTTGTTCGCAAATTAGGATTTTTAGCTTGCTTGGGTGGCCGATCAGGGTTCTGGTTGGTAGGGGATGCGCTATTGTTGTTTGGTCGATTGGGAGGTTGACCGGCTTGGTCTGGAGGAGGATTGTTCCCATGGTTACGGCCTTTGCCATGGTTTTGCTGGCCCTATTGGCGCTGGTTGTTTTGGTTCTACTGTGGATTCTATTGGGCGTATACTTGCCCTTGGGTAGCAGGTGGGTTCTGGGGTTGTGCAGGTGCGGGAGTAGCCTGTGGTGGATAATAAGTAGGGGGGAGGCTGTGCAGGTGCTGAACCTTGTGGGGGTTGCTAATACTTCTACAGAATAGGTTGTCGGTGTGCTGCAGGGGCTGCCTGTAGTGGGTAATAAGCAGGTTGGGCTTGAGAAGGCACAGGAGCTGGTGCAGCCTGTGGGTGGTAATAGGACTAAGGTGCGACTGGGGGGGCATAAGCAGGGGACGCATGACCAAAGCACTGAGGTGGACAGGAGGGTCCATGGGAGTGCTGGTGATGTGCCATAGGAGCATACAAATTGGTTGCTCCGGATTGAGAGGTAGCCCACGAAAGGTCGGGGCCATACCTAGGACATACTATGGAAAAGGGTTGGGGATGCAATGCAACACAGCCAATGATGTCATCTGCGGCATGGTATGCCCCCGATGAATCATGTTGGGAGGAATCACCATGAGGGGCGTCAGGTATGATGGTATATAGATAACCCAACTGGGTGTAAATGAGGTCAAATTGCTAGGCTTTGAGGATGGCCTTTTCTTCGGATTGGGGTCGTTCGGATGCCACATCTTGGCAATGACAGGAAGGAGGGTTTTTAGGAACCAATCTAAGATGATACGATCATATAAATTGATTTTGAAGAGGCTACGGCATCGACGCCACTCATAAATGTGGTCAGTGATGTGGGTAGCCGTGTTTTGTCTGCAAGACAGTAGGATCTCAACTCCTCAATCATAGCGGAAAGGTAACTGAAAGAACTGTAGGAAAGTCGAGGCAAGGGAAGTAAAGGTGGCATGGGTCCCATGGGGCTCCTCGATGTACCACTTAGCTACAGAGCCAGTGAGGGTGCGCTATAACAGACGGAGGCGGACAGAGTCATCCACTATGGAGTTGGAGGAATGCCATAGATGGAAGGACATAATATGGTTCTAGGGGTCTTCACCTGCGTTGCCCTCAAACATAGGGATGTCGGAGGGGAGCTTGGTGGGCATGTCAGGCCACGCAAGGTCGTGTCTGATGGGATCGTTAGTCAGTCGAGCTAGGTCGGGAAGGTTGAGGTTAGCCATGAATGGAAAACTAGTAGAAGGATGTGACATACTAGTGGGTGTGACGAAGTTGGGGCCAATGCCCCCAAGTGGAGGGGTTGGGTTTAGGATGTTGCCCCCAAGTGGAGGGATGAAAGTTGTATGGGATGGTCTGGCACTGCCAAGGGTAGTGTGAGTCACTGATGGGGTGGCGATAGGTATGCCAACTACTGGAATGGGTACAGTGATCAGAATGGTAGATGTGGGCCCCATCGAGGGTATACCCAAAGCAAGTGTGGTAGTTGGGGTGGTGGTGGATGCTCCACCAATGGTACCTACAAAGAAAGGGGTGGAAGTCACGCCAGCCATGGGGCTGGTTGGTGTAGTGTAAATGGGATTCTCGGACTCTACCTCAGAATCAGAGGTAAAATAAGGGGCATCTAGCTCGGGTGACGGAGTTCTATTCCATTGACGAGTGGAGTCAAGTGACAAGGCTCGAGATCGATGATGAGTGGTATCAAGTGATGAAGATCTATGTCTATGATGGGTGGTGTCAAGTGAACCGTGCTATGGGGGCTCGCCCCGGAGGCGCCGAGAATGTCTCAAGGACTCAATGGTGACAGATGGTGTCAAATATCTGGGGGTTGTGTTGAGTGAAAACCAACTCAAAAACCCTAATGCAACTGAGTGTGCAGAATGAGAGCTCAAAAAATATGGCACTCAGGCCAACAACCAACTCAAAACACTTACTGAACAACTGTGCTACAATAAGTGGAGTATCAACAAAAATGGTCAGAATACCAACAAGCAGTAGGTTTCCTACAAAATAAAAATAGTGGACTCACTAGACCCAAAGGAGGTAAGGGAGCATGCAAACACCTAGCTAAATAGTATTCTGACTCAACTAGACATATCCTTTGCAAGGTGATGAAATCCAAGTCAAACAATATGGATAGTCGAGCCAAATGGCTAAATATATCCCCCTACCGGGAGGGACACTGGGTAGTCAATCCTAGAAGAAAGGCAACTAAGATACCCCATTCATGACACGTCCAGAAAAGTTGAATCTCCCATTTGGTTCTATCGCGGCGGTATCCCCATATGGGTGATACCCCGAGAACTGCGAAAGGTAGCCTTCGATTACTGAATGGATTACGGTATTCCACTCAGGCCTCCGGAACCAGTCTAGCGACTTCAACCCTCCTAGGGGAGAGGCCCTCTGATAAACTGGTTGTGACCATGCCAAAAAATACTAGGGTATTTTGGTTCCCTAATGGACAACAGCTATGTCTCAAGTGTAAGCAACCGAGGGGTGTTATTTGGATGCCTATCCCCTCGATCCTACCTAACTACAAAAATTCTTATGTGTTCCCCAAGTGGGGTTAGAATGTTGGTTGTGTTAATCAGTATTTTAGGACTCACTTGAATTAGGTGACAGAGTGTGTGCATGTGAAAGGATGATGAACCCAAGTAAAAGTGCCACTAGGGTGGGAAACTTTCTAACTAACAATAACAATACAGAATTTAAACTTTGAAATGCAAAATTTTCTCTTTTCAATTAAAATGCTGAAATTTAAAAAAAAATATTATGTAAATGGAACAGAAATAATACTGCAGAAAAAAGGTTGTAGGGAAGTATGGCTGTAGGGAGGACAGATGGTTGTGCAGGGTTGTGTCTGATGGGATCGTTAGTGAGTCGAGCTAGGTCAGGAAGGTTGAGGCTAGCCATGAATGGCAACCTAGTAGAAGGATGTGACATACTAGTGGGTGTGACCAAGTTGGGGCCAATGCCCTCGACCGGAGATTCTGGGTTCCATCCCCAATGGAGTCGCCAAAACTGTAGCTAGGGTTTTCACCCTAGCTTGTGCAAATGAGCACCTACTAAGGAGAAAGGAATCCTTAGTAGCAGTTCAATAAACAGTAAATGAAAGACAATACATTAAAATGGAAATTATTCTAAACATGTGCATAAAATAACAGAAAAGTAATAAAAATGTTTTTTTTTGTATTAAAGATTATACCTCCAATGTAAACGTTGGTGAATTTCTTGCAATATTCCAAGAGGGTTGCTCCAAACTCCAGCTTTTCTCCTTTCTCTTTCTCCAAAGGGTTGGAAATGGGCCAAAGGGTCACTCAAGGGTGAAAGTAGCTCAAGGGTGAGCTAGGGTTTCAAGAGTGATTTTGACAGAGTAAGGGTGTATTTGAGTGTGGATATGAAATGAGGGGCCTCCATCACCTATTTATAGGTTTTTAGTGGTGGAGTGTTGGCCCATGGTTTTGGGAACCATATGGTTTAGGTCAGCTGGATAGGGTTTTTTCCTCCTTTTCCCCTCGCTTTCCTCTTTTTTTGTAATTTTATTCCCTTTTTAGAGGGTTTTTGCTATTTTGGAGGAATTTTGGATTATTTTGCAGGAAAAGGGGGTTTTTGGCCTTTTGGAGGCTTTTTTAATGGTTTTGTGGCCTTTTGGACGCTTTTTTTGGCCTTTTGGAGGCTTTTTAATAGGATTTTAAGATTTTGGAGGCAAACATGGTAGGAAATATGGACAAATGAGTCATGTAATGGGGTAGATGAGGTGGTGAGCACTTTTTGGGTGTTAACACCCAGTGCACAAGTAAGATTTGTAAACTCGTTATGAGCTGTAGATCTCTCCCCCACCAAATCATGATCGTTGGACAACATAGGGGTTTAACTAGAGTTTGCGGATATGAAATGTGACTTTTCTCACATATGTTAAAAATACGAACCGATTCTTGGCCATTGATCTATTCCTCTGGCACTGATCAAGCCTTGAAATGCTCTCTGGTTAATTCTTCACCCACAATTATATAGCTTTCAAATCCCTTTGTGATGGGTGCCTGTGACCGCCAATCCTCCTCGATCACGATCTCCACCGTCCAAAGACACCTTTACTCACTACAGGCGTAATTCTTCATTTTTTCTCCGCTAGCCACCCTTTTATACCTTGGACCTCAATAGATAATCCTTCCTTGGGATAAATCGACTGTGCATGGTTTTTTAACTCCCTGTCTTTGGGCCATGTAAATTGAGAAATAAACTTTTCTTTGTTGATCTTAAGGGCCTAAACCCCATCTGATACTTAGCACAATCCCGCTGCTAACAACAGACTCCTACTGGGGATGCTATCCTCCCTGTGAGGTAGAAAAGAACCCTGTAGGACAATGCCTTATCCATTGGGCTGTGGCTTATCACAAAATTAGTTGTCTGTAGCTCTTTATTGAAAATACAAACTGAAAACCGAAATGAAGATTGTAAAATACTATTGCAACTGAATGCTGAAAAGTGCTTGGGGTGTCGGGCTTATTTATGCACAAAACTACTCTACCCTACGCTACTGAAATGGCTGTGGTATTAAGTGATATGAAAATGTTAGTGCAACCAATCCAGCAGCTAATCTAACAGGAAAATATCCAAATCATGCCTAACCAAAATTAGAGGATAAAACCATAATAGCAAAAAGTATTGATGATAGGTGAGGTCCTTTTGATAAAAACAAAATTTGTTACCCCAACTGAAGAACCTTTTCATATAGCCAACTATCGATTTGTAGAAACTGTGATGTCCTTCAAATTTTTCTGCCATACGCTTGTCAAAATAGGTCTGCTTCAGCTACAACTCCCCCAGCCCTCTATCAAACTGTAGCTCTGCTTGTAGCCCAGTCAATTTTCCCCCAAAGGAGCATTAGGTAGTATGTTCATCTCCTCTTCCCCTCACATCCATCGTGGGGCCCAAGTATTTGTGGTAGGCTTCGAATGAAACATGGAGCTAACCCAGGTTCAGACCCTTATATAACCAAACAAGACTGAGACAACCAGCCTCCTACTGCGAATGAAACCTTGCAACATGGAAGGATACCTCAATGCTAGGACCATTCATAACCTTTCTCTCTTAGCGTCTTAATATCCCAGGATTAAAAACCTGATTCTTCTCAGGAAGATCAAAAGAAACTCCACCCTAGTTTTCAAAAATATCAAGTAAAAGGCCTCCTTGCTGAAGCCAGGACCCCAGGTTCGAAAAAACTACATAAAAATCATGCCCACCATCCTGGTTTCCCTCTAGCAGCTCCATTATCTAGTCCACCTGCTGAATGTGTGTGTTAGGCCAAGGAAACTCCCCATGGATCTCATAATCTTCTTTAGCTTCAGTCCACAAAGAAAACTCTATTGGCTGGGAAACTCCAGGAACCTCTTGATCATCGATCCCCTCTCCTTTGCTTGGGTGAGGATAGGGCTCTTCATGTAAAGTCTTCAATATTTCCTCACTCATGGCCTTAAGGATGCTCCTTATTCTAGTGAATGATTTAGCTTCAGGGAACAGGGGCCCACCATCTTTGGGCTCAATATTTTTATGCCTTTCCATGATGAAATTAGGAGCTACCACTGGGCTCTCTTCTTTGGCTGGCCCTTCTACATAGTGCAAATGACTGCATGATGGTTCAATATTCTCATCCACTCCTAAAAAACATATAACATTTTCCTCTCTATCTTCATCATATATGGGTGGACTAGACCTTTCATCAAAGATTTGGATTCCATAAATCCCAATATGTTGATGGCCTTCTACATAGAAAAAACTAGCGCTACCATCAACCCTTTGTACGTGGCTTCGCTAACTATCTCTTAGCTCATCATGAGAAAATAACATTAGATTCTATTTCGGCTCATATCCTCGTCCAAACTCTAAACTCTTCTTCAACTCATCTTCGTTCCCCTACTCTGAGACCTTCCTGGACATTCTAAGATTGTCTTCCACCTCCAGTGCATCAATGAACATATGTTGCAAATTGGGAGACCTTCTCTCCAAAATACGAAAAGAGGAATCGGGGGTAAAAGTAAACGCAAAATGCAACCCAACAGCATTTTCTAAGGGTTGAATCCCCTTTGGCATATTATAATAGAAGCTTGCAAACCTCCTGTTAAAAATGGACACGGTTTCATCTTCTTGGTTTGTCATGGAGTAAAAATCTGAAAGGACTAGGTCCCATGACCTCCTCTCACCCCCAAACTCCAAAAAGACATTAGACAACTCTTCCTATGTATTAATAAACTCAAGCTGCAAGTGCTTAAACCATTTTTCACGTTTCCTTGGAGGGATTTGGAAAATTCCATCACATAAACATCATCATGCTCTACTTCAAAAAAGTCCAAAAAATGTTCAAAGATTTGAAGATGTTTCTCAGCAGTAAGAATTTCGGATTCTCCATCAAAAATAGGGAGGTACTTGTGGTACTTAGGAGCATAGCCATGAAGAAGAGGGGGCAGCTTTAAAGGACCATATCTATGTTGAGACCCAGGAGGTGAAAGAGTATTTACAGGGAGGATATCATCAGCATAGCTCTCACGGGGCTTGCAAGGTCGGTTATGGATCTTACATGGTTCAAAAGATGGGAAAAGATCTATCCTGGGGGTTGTAGAGGAATGTACATCTTCAAAGTCTAGGGAGGGATACACGAAGGAGGCTCTCTTGTGACCCAAGGGTCTTCTGTGAAGCAGCAATTTCCTGACATAAATACACAAAGGTAGAAGGCAACCAAAACAGAAGAACAAGACCTCTTTAAGGAAATTAATATTTGGATACCTGACTCTTAGTTTTTCCATACTTCTGCTACCTGGGATCGCTCTCTAGTGGAGTCACCGATTTTTTGCCCCAATGGAGCTGCCTTTACACTTTAAATTCAGTGAGTGGATTCACAAGGTGAAAACTACACAACCTTTTCAATGTCTGAGTGTTGTTCACCATTAGCATTCAGCTGTGAAATTTTGTCGTTCTCCCAGGGATGATAAGACATTCATTCCCCAGCAACGGAACCACTACGTTAGCACCCAAAATGACCCCCAAGGTTGTGTGAAGGGGACACTTCAGGGTAACCAAAAAATCACTTTACACTAATGCTACTGACCCAGCACAGTCAAAGAGGGATCTCTCTTAAACTCATAAACTTGATGTTAACACCAAAATTGACCCCCTAGGTTGTGGAGAGGGTAATCTTGGGTAACTACTAACCAATCTTTGGTTTTCATTTCTGACCTAGCATAAATAGAGAGGGATCTCTCTTTAATTCATAGAAAGCTGGAAATCATCAAGATTGTCAATAATGAAGAAACAAACCAGCATTCAACATTTAAGATATTCAATCAAAACAGACGCAGAAGATCAGATTTCTGCTAGAAACAAAGATGATTTAAACATTGTTTGGAGAGAAAATCATAAGACTAATGGGCAATGGAGTCAAAACATGAAACTTAAAACTAATATAGTGCAGCTGCTATGAAATATCAAAACTGAGGCAAGGTAACCAGCCATTCACAGTCAAAGAGCTTTTAATTTCTGGAGCATAAGAGAAAAGAAACAGTCCATCAATGTAAGGCATCTAACAAGGATGAATCCTACATCAACTTTAGCAGAATATATTTGGTGAAATACTTGGAATAAGCTAAGCAGAGCATAATCTCTATGAATTCTACTTAACTGTTACCCTGATCCAAGCATGACGGAAATAACGCAGAATGGAATAACAAAGAGAGAAACACAACTTCACATGGGGAAAGAGATGAACAGACAATGAGGAGAATGCAACCGGAATCTCAGCCATTAAAACCAGCTTCAATCACTGCAATTTATTCAAGAAAATGTTTCAGAACATAGCAGAGCTCTGCCAAGGCCTCAACCATTTGATTTTCCAACCTATTCTTCATCTATTACATTCAATTCATAGATCTATTTGGCTCTAGGGTCGAGCTATCTTAGTATGAAGCTGTTACAACAAGATTTGACACCTATACAGAGAGATTCAATAACTTAAAAGTCGGTTTCAACAAAATCTTGAATAGTTTGGCTGTGGATTGCTGGAAAATGCCTCTCGGTGTGACGTTTGTATATCCCAAACAGTGATAGCTGTGTAAAAAATGAAAGAGGGTTTTGTATATTGGTCCATGCTGAAGAAAAACGTCTTCTAGTTTCCTCAGATTCACCTCCAACTGCCCAGGATCTACACCGAAAAATGATGACTCACGCCGAAAACGCGAAAACTGGAAAATTGCCCGCTGCAAAACCCTTCAATTCTCTTAAACCATGACACCTATGCAGATTCTGAGACAGGTTATTGTTACAATAACGACAGTCTTGAATGGCCTATGGACCTTAACAGGCCTCAAAACTTGAGTAAACAGGAAACTACACATTTACCCAAAGACAGACTTAC
The DNA here is from genome assembly GCA_027924585.1 of Larix kaempferi. NCBI lineage: Eukaryota > Viridiplantae > Streptophyta > Pinopsida > Pinales > Pinaceae > Larix > Larix kaempferi. The sequence continues at coordinate 4,864,000 of BSBM01000435.1, forward strand.
CGGGTGGGAAAAGGAAAAGCATGAGCTAGACGCCACCTCATTCTTGAGCCTTCAATTGGCTCTGTGGCTCGAAGAAGTCTTCTACTTTCAGGGAGTCTTCCAATGGAATTTTCTCTACTGAAGGATGAGGTGTCATTTCTTCAGTGGGGACAATGTAATCTTTGATGATTTCCTCATCCGGGTATGTGTCCTGCTCATCTTCAGAGGCCTCCTTCTTTTGTCGACGTCGATTCCTCCTATGCACCTGTCGGCCTACATGCTCCTCAGGTTCATTGGCCAAACTCTCTTCCACGTGGTCAAATACCAATGGGGAGGATCTAATATGCTCCTCCTTCACCTCAGACCATACTTTCTCTGGTATAGCCACCACCTCGGCTCCCTAGTCACTCTCCATAACCAAATCGTAATTGAAAGAAGTCTGAGTGGCCAAGCTCACCACCCTTCTCATGCCACTACTCTGAATTAGGATACAGGGACCATGCTTATAAAGGCCATGACGATGATGGTAGCTATGTGCTATGACCTCTGCCATGATGGCTTGACCAAATCTCCCAATCGAGCAGCAATGATGTCGGCCAATTGAGTTGACGCACAACATGCTTGGCCAGGGATTTTTGGATAGGTGGGAAAGTATACGACGGTGCTGATGTGGCCTCTGTGCTACTTACAATCATGTTGGTGGAAATAGAGATTCCTTTAAGCTGTATATCCACCTAGTCGAATCTACGTCGTAGATCTTAGCCCTACTCAAACCTGGACTGTTGGATGATATTTCCCCTACCGTGTTCGCAGATTTTAAACTAGTCGGCCCGGTGCACAAGTAAGATTTGCGAACTCATTGTGAGCCGCAGATATCTCCCCCACCAAATCAAGATCATTGGATAACGTCGGGGTTTAACCAGAGTTCACGGATATGAAATGTGACTTTTCTTGCGCATGTTAAAAATGTGAACCAATTCCTAGCCGTCGATCTATTCCTCTGGCGCTGATCAAGCTTTGAAATGCCCACTAGTTAATTCTCCGCCCACGATTATAAAGCTTTCAACTCCCTCTGGGATGGGTGCCTGTGACCGCCGATCCTCCTTGATCACGATCTCCACCGTCCAAAGATGCCTTTATTCACTATGGGTGTAATTCTTCATCTTTTCTCTGCTAGCCACCCTTTTAGACCTTGGACCTCAATAGATAATCCTTCCTTGGGCTAAACTGAATGCACATGGTTCTTTAACTCCTTGTCTTTCGGCCATGTAAATCAAGAAAGAAACTTTTCTTTCATGATATGAAGGGCCTAAACCCCATCCGATACTTAGCACGATCGCGGTGCTAACACAATGAACCAATGTTGGGCATGGAAAAACGTTTTTAACTATGGAATTTACAAAATAGGGTTCCCATGCATTCTTCCAATTTGTGGCACACCAAAAATTATCTTTGAGAGGGGAAATCAACCTTTGGGGAACAAATTCTAGTTTCCCATAGGTATATGGGCATTCAAAGGGAAAAAATAGCCTCTATAGACCCCCAAATCATGACTCCCTTCCTCCCATTCATTCTACAACAAAAAAACAACTTCCCAGCTATGGAAAATGAGGGAATGCTTAGCAAAAACGTGGAGGAAAACACCCAACAAGATCAGACTGCGCGAGAGAGAAAAAAACATGCAAGGATAATGGATTCAGAAGAAATTTTGTGGGTGTTTTCTTTCCCAAGAAGCCAAACATGATTTTCAAAAATTGATAGCTTTCCCATACACAAAATTGGGACATCCATACTCTCCATTTCCCCAAAACAATAACTACCTTAACCAACTCTTGGAAGAAACAAATGATTGGGTACAAAATTCAAAATGGGTAGTTGATGGTTTATGGGTTCTCTCATTGAAACTTGGCTTGACACTATTGCCTCAAGGTTTTGAATATTTTATCTCCCTATTCCTTGTAAAAATCATGCCCCGTACTCTTGTTTCATTGCATAGTTAGTTGTGGGTATTTTTATTAAAATACATATTTACGTGATATTTGTAATTTCTATTGTTCCTAGATAGCAAACAAACCATATGCATCGATTTTTAATTTCCGATACATAAATGATAAATTGATGGTGGGGCCTTGGACTGGAGATCCTCGCCACGATTGTATAATGATATTACATCATTTAAATGTTTAATGCAACAGGGTAAAAAATGAGATGTTACAATTTTGTGTTTCTTCAAGTTACAGAGCTAAATAACACCACATTCATTCTCACACTATGGCCCTCATGGAACCTACTCCAAGTGCCCCTAACCCACATCCATTAAGAATTCAAAAGATGTCTCCACAAGCAATGGCCAATGTCAACACCTCATAATTTTATATAATTGTGGTGAATGGTGTGGCCTTGGACTTGAGCTCCTCACCACGATTTTATAATGATATTACATCATTTACATGTTTAATGCAACGGGGTCAAAATCAAGATGTTACAATTTTGTGTTTCTTTAAGTTATAGAGATAAAGAACACCACATTCATACTCACACTATGGTCCTCATGGCATCTACTCCTAATGCCCCTAACCCACATCCATTAAGACTTCAAAAGTTGTCTCCATAAGCAATAGCCAACGTCAACACATCATAATTTTATATAACTGCGGTGAATGCTATTTCAAAGTGCATAAATGCAAAGTACATAATTTATTATCAATAGATGTATCCCCATGAGATCACCCAAAATATATACCAATGGAAGGCACTCAAGATCCATAATTAGAGGATATTTCTCTACCAATGGAATATGCCACCACTTTGCAAGCCCCTGGTGAGGAACCCCAAATTTGTGTCCATGTCTTATATAGTTTCTTTACACACTTAACATTGAAGTTGATCAGATACATCAATATCCACAAAGTAATTGTGTTAATTGTCAGTGGCAATACCCATAATCTTATTCATAGGAAAGTGGGTGAAGAAACCCATCGCTATGTTTACCCCCTACACATTTTCCAAATTATGATAGAAAATGGTGGTATGATGAAATGTGGGGGGCGATGAGAAAATGTGAAAATCCAAATGGGTGACAATCATCTCAAAACACACACATTCTCTATTGAAATGGGTGATTGTAATGTAGTTTTGGGGGGGAAATGGCTATGAACTTTCGGGGACCCATCACCATGGATTTCAAGGACATATATATCCACTTAACTGAGGAAGGACACACACATCATATTAAGGGTATCAATGGGATCACTTTAAGTTATCCCAAAATCATCACCTCCAATTGTATGGATACGTTATTGACGAAAGTCCATTAAAATTTAATTGCAGCATTCAATGCCATCCAAGTAGTGGAAATAGTACCCATAGGACATTCACCTTTACTTGCAAATGGTTCTCTCTAAGCATCAATAAGTCTTTGAAACACCCAAGCGTTTACCACTACCCCATGGGAAGCATAACCATGGTATATGTAATGATTGGGATTTCTTCATCGAGTCGTTGTGATACTTTGCTTATCGTATTGATGTTGTATTATAAGGTTCATAAGATGTGTGTGGATTGGGATCACCAGAGATAGCAGATCCAGTCACTGTGGTATTGTTTTTATATTACATTCATACTTGTGTGTTGATATTGCATTTTATTGTTATGCATATGTGTTGAATACCATCCTAAGAGATCTATATCTTTGGACATATCAAGATCGCAGGGGATCCTATATGCTTAATCCTCAGATAGAGTAATGACAATGATCATGTTGGCATTGTGGGATGTATTCTCATCACTAGAGATCAGCTTATATATAATTACGTTTATAAAAGATATATTTATATAGTCGTCGAATTTTTAAAGGTTTCAACGCTGTCAATCTGTGTATATATGTGCCGACAATTTAGCTATATTACCAAAGAGTAAAGTTTTCGTGTAAGTTCTTGAGTTCTCGATTTCTACTTTCAAGAAATCTTGGTTTTTAGGTCGAAAGATCTGGGTTGTGTTGGTTGCCTTGATTTTCGTCTTCAATACTATCTCTATCAAGTTAAATATAGAAAACATGGATGGTATGTTAATGTTTAGACTCATTATATATATATGTAGACTTAGTCATATATGGAGTCCTCATGGATGTAAAGTTGAATTATGTGTAAAAGATTAGGCTAAGTACTATTTTTTTAACCTGAGATTCGATCTCGGTATTAGTTGTTGTTAACACCGATATGTCAGAAATATACTCTCCACAAGAGGAGTATAAGAGAAGTTTTGTGTCATAGAAGATTATTACCGCAACAACTAGGTTGTGTGTGGATTGTAACGTTCTGAATAAATATTACATGATACAACAAAATTTTGTGGACATAGCCTAGAAAGCTGGGTGAACCACTGGTGATTTATGTGTATGTGTTCATGGTGATTGTTGTCACGCAAAAGTTAATCTTTATTAAATTAGTAAACTCAATTGTTGGTAGCAATGCTTTTAAGGTGATGTTTGCACGAAGAATCATAGCAATCTTTCATATCTTGTCCCAAGTAGGTTATTGAATGATGAAGACCTTCTCCTCATGGATTATAAAGGAGAGCGGTTTTATTATTTATGCAAGAATGACAAATATTTTGAATAACTTATGGGTAACTGAAGGTTTTACATAGAATGGATTATGGAGTTTTTGTATATTGATGCAAAGTGACAGAATTTGGGAATTTGGTTCTCATCGCAAATACTTTTATACTTATTCTAGGAAAATTTTACTTTATTTTTTTTTAAGTTTTCCATAATACTAAATTGTATATTTTTGGGATTGTTATAGTCTTTGGCCTCATATTCCACCACGCAATTCAAGAGGACACCCCCACGGTATTTCCAAAAGAGGCAACCACCCAATACGCAATACTTCGCATCATTCATCTTGGTGGATCTAGATTTGCTTTTTCCCATCTCAAGGGGTGCTTGCAAGTTCTTCAAAACATATACAACATCAGAATATGAAGGAGAGGATAGGAATTTGTTTGATACCTGAGGTAGTGGATCATGGGGAGTTTCTCCCTGCATGTGTGACAGCAGGTTCACACTCATTGAATCCCAATTCGAATCGGCCATGAGTCTGGCCAGGCCTTGCCCTTTAATAAGCTTCGTAGGTTTGACCTCTAGATCATATTCTAGTAGCATAGCTATCCAATTTTCCTTTCTACCTTATGGATTAGGTTGTGTCAATATATCTTTCACAACAGCATTGGGAACAAAAGCTACAACATGGGAGTGTAGGACATAAACCTTGAAATCCTTCAAAGTTTTGATCATGGCATAGGATTGCTTTTCCATAATGTTGTACTTGAGCTCAGCATCTCTAAGATCCCTGATAAAGAAAGATATGGGTTTCTCATCTCCTTCCTAATTTTTCTGTAAAAGCACACCTGTTATGGAATGCTCAGAGGTGAAAGAAAATATAAGAAATTTCTTGTCAAAGTCTAGGTTGATCAGTATAAGTGCATCAACAATTGCTCTCTTCATATCCTCAAATGCTTTCCTAGCCTCCGCAGTCCACCTAACTTAATTGTCTTTCTTAAGCATGCAAGTGATCGACCTCATGATTTCTGCAAAATTGGCGATAAATATCCTTGTGAAGTTCACTGTGCCCAGAAAGGATTGGACCTCCTTCTTACTCATGGGGAGCTCAATTTTCTGTATTGCATCTATTATGTTTGGTTCAATTTTGACCCCATCTTTAGATATTACGTGGCCCAATAGCTTACCCTCTTGCATGGAAAAATTAGACTTTTTAGGGTTCAAGGATATTCCAAATTTCCTACACTTGGTGAACACTTGGTGCAAATGCTTCATATGTTCCACATCAGATTTAGAATATACTATCATGTCATCCATGTAGACCACTACAAACTTGTCTTTCTCTCCTACAAAAGCTATGTCCATAGCTCTTTGGAAGGTGGCCCCTGCTTTCAACAGACCAAAGGGCATCTTTGCATACATGAAAGTTCCCCAAGGTGTGGTGAAGTTTGTCTTGCTCTAGTCTTCTAGCTATAGCTTAGTCTAATTGTACCCTAAAAATCCATCCATCATGGACATTCTTGCTGCCCCGACAACCTTTTGCAAAATGCGGTCCATTTTGGGCAAGGGGTAGTTGTCCTTTAGGGACACCTTGTTGAGATTTCTAAAGTCAATACATAGTCTGATTTCACCATTCTTTTTTCTCACTTGGACTATGTTAGCCACCCACTGTGAAAACCTTAAAGAGACTATGATTTTGGCTTCATACAACCGTTTTACCTCTTTTTATATCAATGGGAGGAGCATGGGATTCATCCTTCTTAGCTTTTGCTTGAATGGCTTCTCCCTTGTCTTGACTATTATGGTATGTTGGATGACAGCTATGTCATATTCTTTTAGACCTTCATAGCACCATGCGAATACATCAGAAAACTATCTCATTACATCCATATAGTATTTTTTGACACCTAGGGCCAAAGACTTTGATAGATTGATAATTTTGGGTTCTTCATTGCTCCCAATATTACAGTCTTCTACTTCCTTCGGGTTTGGAGCCACCTTTTGATTTCTGGCTACATCATTTTCATCAAACAGTCTTTCAAGTGGGACCAACCGTTTAGGTATGCAGTTTCTCTTTAGCTGCAAAATATGTTTTCCTCGCAAAGTGGTTTGGAGCTCTAGTGGGTCAGGTTCCCATTCCTCCCCTTTACAGTCCTCTTCATCAATCTAGATATTGGAAAACTCCCCAGTCATCTCCAGAAAATTCCTTATCTATTGGTCGTGTTCAAATATTTTCCAATGCTTAGTGTTGTCTAGGACAGATGGCCTATGCCTAATATTAATCATGTGAGTTCTAGCAGGATAAGCAGAAAGCTTAAATCTGCTAGAGGAACTTGCTTGAATGTATTCCAGTGTATTCCGCTCTCTGGGAATGAAAAAGATATCGTGCTTTGTGAATAAATTGTCAAACATGTCCCACACAGAATTTCTGTAATATTTTAGTCTGGAATTCTTAGCCTCATAGTTTCCTTTCACCTACTGGATTATTAGCTCTGCATCTCCATAGAACTTGATCTTATTAGCTTTCAAGACTTTGAGTACATTCAAGCCTAATAGTGGAGCTTCATATTCCGCCACATCATTTGAACAATCAAACATTAGTTTGAAAGTATGAAACCTAGCACATGCATTTCTCTCGTGTCGAGGGATGATCCATATCCCTCCTCCAAATTCTTCTTTGTTCACAACCCCATTGATTTTTATGACCTAGTGATCTTCTTTTTGGAGGGTGGCTGTGGCCTTTGTTTCCAACTTTGATTTCTCATTATTTCCCTCTTCCACCTATTGCCCCTCATTCTCCGTGTTAGCTGAGCTGTCAAGGCATTGCACCTCATTCCCATTGTTAGCTTCATTATTTGGTTAATGTAACTTGGCAGCTTTCGCACATTCTTCCTCTGGGTCTTGATCATAGCAGAGAATTGAGGAACCTACATCTGTGTCAATGGAAAGTATGGGGTGGTTATCAGGCCTGTCCTTGTCGCTTACCATGTATGACAGCCTATGCTCCCTGTATATCCTTCTGCTTTCCCAAATACGAGGATGGTGGCATAGGACATGTCCATTTGCATGTTTCCCTTCAACTTTGCAGTCCATCACCTGGACAACGAAATCCCGAACTTAGGCAGAATATCAACTACTAACACATCCATGATCATATTTTTCTGAGGTATTTGAGTCAGTGAGACTACCATGTCTTTAATCATCCCTACACATGGAACTCTTTTAGAATCAAAGGAGAACAGATCTTTATTGCGCCCGGTTATTTCTAACCCAAGAGTCTCCACCACTGAACTTGGCATGAGGTTATGAGAGGCTCCTGAATCAAATATGGAATTATGCAGGATATAGTCATGTATGTTGAGACTAATATAGAAAGGAGGGACATCAATTTCTGAGGCATTTTCCACATGCGGTCCAAACAAAACAGTGGGTTTGTCATCTTGTAGATTGAGAGTATCATGTTGCTTTCCTTCTCCACCATTTACTACTTTCATGATCTGGTCTTGTACTCTGAGTTTTTTACCAATTCTTTCAAGGGGATGGAGATCTTAATCTTCGATATTTCATTTTCCAAATTGAAATCCATATGGACCTTCTCTACTATCTTTGTGTCACCTTCATCTCTCCCTTCTGAACTCTTCTTAGGAGGTTTTGCCCCCTTCCCAAGAGTCTCCTTAGAGATTGCAGCCTTTGCGTCTTTTCTCCCAAGGATTTCTTTTCTTGGTGGCTGAGAAGAAGATGGCTCAGCAGTAGCCTTTCCTCATTCTACTGTCACTTTTCTACTCCTCAAATTATGTTTCCTCTTGAATTCATAGATGGCGTTGTGGAGCCCTCTTTGGTACTAGTCAGATTTCGATTCCCTAGGGACATCATCTGATTGTAGGGAAGACCGGCCATGTTCATCTTTAGTCAAATAGAACTCGGGTTGGCTCTGGTCAAAGATATGGATTTGGTCTTCAGCCTATCTATCTTCTTCTTCTTCATCTATGAGATTCTCAACAAAAGGTGGCCTAATTGGCTGATTGCCAGGGTTTCTTGGCTCTCTAGGTATTCCTTGTGGAGTAGGGGGTCTTCTAAGATTGTTATTTCAAGCTTGAGGCTCTAGATTTTCTTTGGAAGGAGGCCTGCTATCAAGGGAGATCCTATCCACAAGTCTATCCATAGTTCTCATCATCTGTTCGAATTTGGAATCCATGGATTGGGACGTGGAATGTTGCACTGCTTCATGGCATCTCTTTTTCTCAGCCTTAGTTAAGTGTTACATTTTTCCTGAGGCCATCAAGTTGGCTTCTACCTATAGTACATCTTTCATCATATCAGGGAGAGTAGGAGATCTCCTTTCTCTCAGCATGAGAGCAATGTCATTGTCAAAACAGTTGGCAAAATGAAGCTCGGCTGCCTCTACGGGGGGTTTTATGTCCACAGGGATAAAATTGTACATTCTCATGAACCTGAATGAGAATTGTTGGACAGTCTCAACATTGGTTTTCTTTGTATTTTCATACTAAGTGAGGATCTGGAGAGGGTTTTTCTTATCCTACCATCTGGCCAGGAAAGCTTCTCCAAATATTTCATAGGTAGCTATCCCTATATTTGGAAGGGCCTTAAACCACTTCTTCACTTCTCCTGCTAGCCTTTGGGAAAACAACCTCATTTTAACATCATCTTCATCCACCTCTTCTAGGTCTATGAACTCATTGAACTGGTCTCTATTTTGTTGTGAAGAGACTCTTCCCTCCCCATTAAATCTCATGAGGCGTTGGGCATATCCCATAGGTAGGTCATCAGGATTTGTTGGGAGAGCCAAAGGAGCATATCTGGCACGAGGGCTTCACTCAATAAACCGCTATCATAGCACGTTCGTTCATGGCATACGAAACAATACCCCTAATTTCATTCATATTGGAAAATACCTTCCAAAATCGTTTTTTTTTACACCCTCCCAATATGCCTTCCCAATTTAGAAAAACCCCTATTTTTACTAGATATTGTATGTATCAATATTTTCATTAACATTTTTTATACCCCTTTATATTTCTACCTAGTATATTGATATGATACCCCTCTTATGACCCCACATGCATTATACAATGCACCTTGCTTCGTTCGATGTCTATTGTGGATGCACATTACTTCACCCACAATGCAATTACTCAACCACATATCATTATGATTTGCAACATCTAATGGTTTAATGAAGATATAGGAGATCACTTCTTGTATGTCACTAGAGCCAATGCACATAGTACAACATTTAGATTGCATGCTACAATTCCCCAATTGTTGACTAAGCCTATTGTGGGCTAGGTATACAAGCTCCCAAGGCCTGTAAAAATATCTAGAAGGCTGACTAAACCTCCCAAGGCTTGTAATAGGCATGAGTGGTTGGGTATTCAAGCCCCCAAGGCCTATCAAGGGCCTATAATAAGCCCTGCAGGCTTAGAGCCTCCCAAGGATATTGATAACAACTGGCTGAGTGCTATTGGTAACAAATGGTTGTCAATGTCCACTGTCTGTCGACTGGAAACCCACTTCACCACGAAACCCCTAGCCTCAAGCATGCCTCAAGACGCGATTTCCCTGGATACTGCCGTCGGGCCGACTTCTCCAGTTGGGGTCAAGCCTTGCCTCAACCCAATTTCTCATCCATCTATGATCCCACCATCTCCATTTGGCAGAGATCTGTCAACCCGCCCATATAAAAAAGACCCCAAATAATTTTTGTATTGTTACATTAAATTAAAAAAAACCCTTTGTCCCTTAATATATAAGCAATATAATTTTAAGGTTTTCATGAATATTTAATACCGCAATATGAATGAACGTGATGCTATATTGCCTTCTAGTGAAGCCCCCGTGATATCTGGCAGCCATGGCTCTTAGGTTTTGCTTGGGAGTAGAGGGAGTTTTAGAAGTAGAAGAAGGAGTACTCAGGGTGTGGGTATTTTGGAAAATATCTTTAGCAAACGGAAACCGATAATGGATCGGGAAGCCTCTCTGGTCAAACAAGGCTTTTCCGAGGTCAATCTCGGACCTAGATCTAAATGGAGCTGACCCAGTCCTTAAACCTGAAGGGATGATTTCTATAGAATATGCCTCATTTTTAGGTAAAGAAAAAGACCTGGCTAATGGAGAAATACCTGCTTTTCCTTTCTTTGCTTTCTTAATGGCCCTCTCCATGTTTGAAGAGCCCTTTGGTAGTTCAGGATCTAGATGACTTCTGTTAGGTATTCTCCTGGGATCCAGACTTTCTCCTAGGTATCCTCTGATTCGAAATATGGAATCACCACAGGAATAATGCAGGATCCTCTTAGCCTCTGACTACTGTTCACCCTCGGTAATCAGCTCTGATCTGATACAAATCTTTTGAAGTAAGCTTGATCTCCAGTGGAATCGCCAGAATGTAAGTTGGAGTCGGTAGGGAAAATTATACAACCATCGAACCTCATACTCTTTGTTCACCCTCAGAGGTCTAATTTTATACCGTGAAAACCAGAGATTCTCATCAGTGGAGTCACCAGAATGTTATCACCCAGGATTTTCCTGGGTTGTGGAAGGAAAGACTATGGGGTAATTGTTGCAAACCAATGTTTAGTGGATGGAAACTAGCCTTTCCAACCACATGGAGGGATCTCCCTTTAATGCTTCCAGCAATGGCATATAGCTTGAGCGGGATGGGATATCGATCAAAGTGGTGGCTAGACCTTCAGAACAACGAATTTGAAAGGGGTTCTTCGGTTGGTTGGAGTTAAGAACAGGAGGATAGTTGGGCATGGAGTCAACTTCGGTGGGTTACTGTCATCAATGGCGGATTTGGGTCGTGATTGCAAAGGAAAGAGGCAAGGTAGTTATGGTTCTTTCATGTCAAAGTAATCAAGAGGTGAAGCCAGAGAAGGGAAATAAGTTCGGTCGTAGGGATAGAGCATTTAAGAATGAATTCTAACCTACAACTTCAAGAGGAAAAGAGTGAAATACCTAGTCATATGCATCTGAAGAACGTGGAAATGAATTCCAGACCCTGTAATCTTGATCTTTAGGTACTACAGAAGTAAACATTTAATGGAAATACAAAGTAGAAACACATACACAGGAAGCAACAGACATCATAACACATATCACAGGAATCTCAATCTCCAAAATCGTGTTTGCTCATTGGATTAAGAGGCCAAATTAAAATATAGGTGTAGAGCAGTAATCTCTCCGAAACAAAAACGTCCAACCCTATCGTCTACTTCATACCTTGAATTTACAAGCTTTCAAAACATTAAAATATCTTAACTCATTCAGAACAAACTCAAACTAGTCATGATGAAGTCGCTCGATTTGGGCCGCCCGAATCGACGACCACTGATTCTGTCATGCGCGGAGGAAGGAATCACTTGTGATGGAAGTGCACCATTGGGCCATGGAAACCACCTGTTCATCCTACGAATCAGGCCATTTTAGATTGAATAGGATAGGTAATTGAAATAGGCCCCCTTCGTCGTTCTCAATTGCGCCATTTCTCTGTGAAAATCTCCATTCCTTGCGACTATAATTTGCTCTGCAAAAATTTTCGTGATCTACAATTTTCTTTCCACAATGACCTCCCCACAATTATCCTTTTCGAAATCCGTAATCCTCCATGTGGCATGTGGGGATTGGGACTTCGGCCTCGCTCTTTTCTGGAGAATCACCTTTCCGCAATCTGCAATCCGCAATGGAGAATGCATAATGCAGAAACTTATGCTTTCGCCATTTGGAAAACTATCATTCCACAATCTGCAATCCGCATTGCAGATTGCAGAAATCAGAAGCTAACTTTCATGTTCCCTGAAAAATTTCTTTCCGCAATTTGGAAAGCAAATGCGGAACTCAGAAACTGGCTTGCGGAACGCATTTTCGACCGTAGATCTGGTCTTGTCGCTCAATCATGGCCATCGAATCTCCTTTTGTTGCGGAAGAATGCCATATTGATAGCTTTTTCTCATTTCCCTATTGTGGCTTGGTCACTTGGCTAGGATCTGCTTGACACTTAGCCATTTTTGGGTTTCTTGATTATTCACCTGATGTAACCGGCCAATGGATGACCTTGGGGCTTTGGGGTGGGGGAATTCCTTCACCTTCTGGTGGAAACCATAATAAGTGTTATCACAAACCAATACTATATTTAGCAAAGGGGATGATTGGTAGTAGAGACAAATATGTTCCTTCACTCTTTCACTAATTCAAAAGAACTCATATCATTGAACAAGAACTGGGGATGTGATAATAAAGAACAATGATAGAGGGAGACAACATTTAAAATGAAATGTAAAATAGGAGGCAATTGTTCTACCTTGGTTATTGATGGTGGTAGTTTATAGATTTTTTTATCCACTATGTTGTAAATAAAGACTGTCATGGTTACAAAAGGGGCATACGATCATTGTAAGAGATAAGTACTTGGTTAATTGTAATTTTGGTGGTTACAATGATAATTTTTCTATAATGTTTTACCCATGGATGTCTATCACATCTTTATTTGAAGGACATGGTAGTTCAATAGAAAGGTTATGCATGGTGGGAGAAGATCCACCTACCAGTTGGAGAGAGATGGGAAAAAAATTCACTTACATCCTTTGAATGAAGAAGTTCAGAAGGATGGGAAGTGGTTTTATGTTTAGTATTAGTATATGCGAATGAAGTAGGGTAGCTAGAACGTATCAAGCATCAAGTTGGAAAAAAATAAAGGGAAGAGCATTGGTAGTACAATAATAACACTTTTGAAGGAGGAACATATCAAAGACTGTCATTCCAAAATGTTTTTTTGTATTTGTACGTTTGTAGGAAATGTAATACATAAGGTGAAGGATATGTACATGAAGAAGATAGCCACAAAAGGACACATTAACAAAGTACAATTGAATATGAGAAAAATTATGTATTTTTTTGCTCAATGCAATAAGGATTTGGAATGGTTTATAAGAGGTAGGATTGGAAGGGAGTGACCACCAATAAATAGGAGTAGTTTGTGGAAATAGGGAACAATAGGTAAATTGAGAAGGGGGCAATGCAACACTATGGACTACATTTACAAGGAATTGAAGAAAGGTTATAGAGTGGAGTAGATGCAGAGCACTGTTGGATCATGAAATTGAAGGAAAATTTGTAGATGTTGGTAATTGAGTTTTGAAAATAAGGAATACCTATCAGTAAATTTTGTTTACTTACCTTTTGAAAAGGATGCTAAAAAAATTTCAAATAGCCCAAATCTATTGTAAGAGTGTCCCTAGCTAGGGATATATCATGCATGCATTTGAAGTCATATATAGGTGTGAAAGGATTATAAATAATTAGAGTTAAATTTTTAGGGCTTGAACATGTCCACATTCCCTTAGACATGCATTTTAAAATTCTATGGGGTGTGTTTCCTTGAATTGTTATAATAAGTGAGACTTTTTTTTCAAATGTAATAGAATTTAGACCCAGAGTGATGGCATAAGATGAAGAGGCTTTCTAGAATTGAATGTATAACTCAAACTATCTTATAGATCTTGGTAATTTGGTGGACCTCAAATAATGCTTCGAAATTTTGTAAAAATATGATAAAAATTGCATATTTTTTCAAAAGAAAAAATTGTGTAAAATTTGAGTACTTTCACATTATCACCATTTCTCCCATTGTTGTGAGTAATATTGTTGTCAGCATCATCCTCCTTTTACTCCATGGAAAATTTTAAGGTTCCATACTTTATCTTAAAGTGTAGAAATGTTGGCCAATTTTACTAAATCTCAAAATGTCAACTATAAAATGTGTGGCAATATTTTTGTAAAGGTATTCAAATTTATAAGAATTTTATATTGTTTTGAGACATATTTTGAGATTTTTAGAGTAAAAAAGTTTATACGATGGTATTTGGGCGAGTTGGGTTAAAAGAAAAAGTGAAAATTGGCAAATCATCTTTTGGAAAAAAATGCAAAATCCATGTTTTACTCCTCTTCATTGACATCATCATTCTAATTTTCATCCTCATTCTCATCCTTGTACTCCTCCTCCTTCCCTCCTCCTTATCTGTCACCATCATCATCATCGATGCCTTCCTAGTCTTGTTTATCAATATTCTCCACCTCCTTTTCTTTATTGTTTTCATCATCCACCATAATCATTATTAATGAAATGGTGTAAATACACATTTACATAACAATATTAAAATTCATTATACTTTGATTAATGGCTTCAAACTTATCCATATTCTTATCTACATTGACTTAGTTTTTAATACTCTTATAACTTAATGGCTACTAGATTGTCTCATTGTGCGGAGACACATTCGATGGTACACTATAGTACAATATGATATAGCTCTATACATTAGGTAATGCTCAACCTATATAATAGGTGAAAAAAAGTCAATCACATTATTAAAATCATACTGATCGCGTTAGAAATAATTTTAATGATAACTCAATTATTTCTTTGTCATTTTAAGTGTTGCGAGGTCTTAACTTATGTGCTCTTTGTTTTTAAGTTAGTGTTGATTTGTTCACATGGGCCATGTTGACCTTACGCAACTTTTTTTTTCATAAAAGTTGTAAACATCATTATATTGAGCGGCGCTTAAACATATCATCAATATTTAAGACCATGTCTTGACATGAGCACACAATTGTTTTTTGCGTTCTAAGTTGACTTGTAGTGATTCACTTGGGCTCTCTCGATTCTCAAACTTTTTATATAACGGAACTTCTAAACGTCGTTCCAGTAAGCAGTGTGTATATGTATGTATATATGTATATATATATATATACACTCAGCTCACACATCGGTAGAGGAAATGGAAAATGGAAATGTGTTCAATTTATTTATAATCTGCAAGATTACAATATGTGAAAAATGCTAAAGATCGAAAGGAAAACAAACAACTTGTAGGTTGGTGGAAGGAGGCGTAAAGAAATACGGCATGTGCCGGTGGGGTTTTGTGGCACGATTCTCTTCGCACTAAAAATTGTTTATACAACTTGATATTAGGGATACTTTTTTTTCCAGAAGAAAAAAGAGTTTCTTACTATTCATTTATGAATCAAAGAAACTACACTGTATCTCTTGTCCAAAAAACAATACAACTCATTTTTTGAGGACTCTATACCTTTATTAACATTAACAAAAGCCATTATCTATATTAACATTGATCTAAAACCTATTTCTTTTATCGATATATATATAAATATCTATCCTTCAAAATACTCCCAAAATTAACTCTATGGTCTTTTAAGGCTCAATTCTAATTCCAGACTACTACTATCACTTTAAAATAAGTAAATCCAATTGATATTAACGATATTGCAAGTGAAGCCATTCACGAAATAAGTTACATTTCAACAAAGAATTCAACATTGATTTAATATATGAGTTATTTGATTTTATATATTAGTCTAATTTATCTTAATTTAGAGTTTACTAGAATGTATTCAATCCTTTCATTTGATATCAACATTGATTTAATATATGAGTTATTTGATTTTATAAATTAAGATTAGTGATAAATATTAACATATGAGTTTATTTTATTTTATATATTAATCTAAATTTATCTAAATTTAGAGTTTATTAGAATTGATTAAATTTTAAACTTATAAAATTTAAGTGTGATAATATAATTCATTTTTCCTAAGAAATAAAGTTAAATTTTTACAATAGAATCAGTTTCTATGCTATCAACATTTAATCCTATATAAGTTATTTGATTTTTATATATTAGTTTAGTTTTTTAATTTGAGATTTATTACAAATTAAAGAAATAAAATTTATTGAAATAAAATTTTAAAATTATAATTAAGTTTGATAATATATCCTCAGATGCAGGTGACATAAGTGGACATAGTAGGGTTCAAATGGGTGTGAGTGACAGTGGTGGCCACGCACCCATCCCATGTGGCACTGCTGAGCTGACCAGAGGCGCCAAAGATAGGGTGGGGGATCTTCATGACCGTGAAGAGACGTCAAGTCGCTGACAGCATTAATTTCATTGAACTTCGACGTCCCCTCATGCTTCCTGTACAACACCATCCCATGGCCTTCAGATGTGTGAAGCTCTACCAACCTACTAGCTGGCCTTAGTGTCCCTCCTTCAAACTCCTTGCTCTCATTGCTCTGCCCTTCAAAATTACTGCAACTCTCACAACATGGGTAGACCCAAAGGCTCCAAGACTGGCAAGATGAAGGAAACCCCTGAAATTGACTAGGGAAAGACTGGTTACAAGGTCGAAATCTCCATCCTTGTCCATCTTCTAATTGATAATTGGGAAGCTCGTCTCATCGTAGATACTCTCAATAGCAGGGACCTGGAGCAGCAATGGGATCCCTATTGGCTAGCTAAAAATATGTTGGGTGACTTAATGGAGGACATGCTCTCAAATTGGGCCTCTTCCAGGGACACAAAACAATCTCTCAGTGCTACCCTGCCTAATATGGCATCTATTCTGAAGAATTTGGAAAGCGCATTCGGCTAGGATTCCTACGTCCCTGCTTGCCACCTTCGCTCTGATCTTGGTCCTAGAAGCACAGCTCCTAGTTCCTCTCCATCGCCCTCTGCAGCCAGACATGACTATATTTGGCCCATGCCACCTACCTTTGGCAACCATGCCACCTACCCAAGCACCACTCACGGTTTTGTAAGTTGGCCACCTCTCTTGGTGTGGGAACTTTGGTCAACTCGTGGAGCTACAGAGACACGCCACTTGGAAATCTGGCCACCTCTCCTAGTAAAGCCACTCAGCATGGTATTCTAGTTTCTACACCTGGTAGTAATCAAATCACTTATGCTTGTTTCAACCCAGTTTAGCTTCGAAGCAGCATGCAGAAGGGAAAGGAACCTCCCTGAGTGTCCTGTCCCATCCCTTCCACTCTCGGGCCTATCTTGGCCAAATGCATAAGGAATGAGCTTTATGGTGGCATCTATGTGGTCAGAAAGACGTCTCCTCTGCCCATCAAGCTTCTTGTGTGTGACATACGGACTTCTACAAATAGTTCCCTTCCTCTTGTGAAAAGCACCCCGCCACTTGCTTGGAATGAGGACGACGACACCTATTATAGTTGCCCCATCCTTGAAGAAATTCCTTCCGATGCTGAGGCTCCCGGTACTGCTGGTTAGCAAGGTTCTTCTGTGGTTCCGTCTCTGTTTCTATTTTTTTGTTAATTATCAGACTGTTTGCTTATTTTAAGCCTTCATGGTTCCGAATCCGCACCCTGATATCAGGTTTTTTTTAATCTTTTTGGGTCTATATGGCCTTAGCAATGATGTATATGGTTTCCAAGGTTGGCATCTGATAAGACAACCTCAGTTTGTATTTTCCTCTGTAACTTTGCTACTTTCAGCTTAATAGAATTGGCAACCATCACAAAAAAAAAATTTGATAATAGCTTTGTATTTCAAAAGGTCTATAACCCAAAGTAGATGAGATGTGAAATGTTTGTTGATGTGACACATGCAGGCTCCGAAAACTATATATATTAAAATAGTGTAAAACTAAGCACATATCCACTCCAAATTTAAATGGGCTAGATTGTAAAATATATTTATATATAAATATACATTGAATTTCAATTTCAATTTCCATTCACCCTTCACATTTTAAATAAATATTTCTATAAATAATAAAGACAACTAAGTCTTTTTGTATTAGTTAGTATTTCCTTAATTTGATCTACAAGGGAGACATGTATTCACAACAGAATCACTCCATACCGAATTTTTTTTAATAGAAACAAAGTATATAGTTTGTATTAAAAAAGGATGTGCACAACCATTCATTACAAAAATGAGATCCTTGGAACAAAAGAAGATTTCAAAATGGGGTTTATGGATAAACCTAATCTAGCTCTCTTATAGTTCCTAAGCTGTTGTTTGTTGTTTTCTACTACAAAGCAGGGATAAACCCTTACAAACTGGAAATTTAACAAGATGCATACAAAATTCAAACATTTAAACGTAGAGGTACCAACCCAACAAAAGAAGAGCTATTATAACCATACTTTTATTGTTGAACTGAGGTTTCCTCTTCAATTCTAATGTCCATGGAAGGAGAGTCCTGGCAATGACTACATTGTGAAATTCTATCCATCTTTAAGATTTCCTCTTTTATTACATTTACAGATCCCATCAATTCAAATAAGTTGTGTTCTAATCATCAATTCGAGAAGCCTGACAGGTTAACTGCTGGGAAATGCACCTCATATCCACAGCTGACTTCGTGTGTGCTTTTATTCGAAGAGAAATTGCTTCATAAACCTTACGTAGGTGTTTTTTGAAGTCTTCCATGTTGGATTTTAGATACACCATTCCATCTGTAAGGCCAACCATTGAGATACTATCGAAAGACTGAGTGGATTCTAGGTCAATTATGTGCTCAATCAAAGAATCCAGAAAAGCAAGTTGATTGGGCGACGCTAGAGGTCGAGCAGAGAAGGATAGGGTATCCAAACCACTAAAGAGTTAAGAAGGAAAAGACATCGCATAGCGTTATGAAGAAGGAGGGATCATCATAATGCTAGAACTAGGGCCACCGCGGAAAATGTAGATTAAGACCGAATTTGATGTTGAATTGTGGCTTCTTCCACCTAAGGGACAAGTGAGAGTGAGGCCATGTGAAATCCCACACATCCATTCCAATGCGGTGTTGAACCTTGAAAACTCCATGCTTTTACCAAATATGACCGCCCTCGTAAACAAAGTTTATGGAATGCTCTTGTTGACTTCCTTTCCATTACAATATTTTATTATTCCAATAGTGAGATTAACCCCTTGATTAGTAGCTTTGTCTGCGTGCTTATTATTTTCCCTAAGTATCTGTAGATATAGTACATCAGGGAGGAGGTTAGATGCTTGATCCTCCTTTGCATTCTATTAGTTTTGGATTTTCCTTTCAGTGTCCCTGACCTCATTTTTTGAATGATGTGTGTGGAGTCTCTGAACACCTTGAGTCTATTGATGTTGAGAGTCGAAATAATTTCCATGGCATGGTATAGTGCTAACCATTCTACTTCATTATTTGTTTTCTTTCCTATCCCCCATGCGTATGAAATAATTCATTTTACTCCTGGATAAAAAAATGATCCCGCTTGCACCTACCTCCCCTGAAATCACTCCATACCGATTAAGAATAGTTAAATGGGTTATGCTTACAATTCCAAATTTGATTAGTTGGCATGTAGATGATTGTGATGAAAAATATACTTGCTTATGTATTGTTAAGTTGATAATAGAAAAGTTAGATATTAGTTTGATGATCATTTCAAATCAATCAATAATTGGGTAAATTGCAAGTATTTTACTTCATAATTAATGAATGGACCTTTTGCGTCTTTGTAGGATTATTTGGGTAAATAACCATTTTAGTTCATAATCAACCAATAAATGAAATTTTTGTCTATATGAGATATTAGTTTATCCAAATAACTATTTCACTTATAATTAATTAAATAATGCAATGGTGGCGTATTTGGAAGATATCCAAATTGGTATAGCTAGTGTCTCTATGATTATAACCGAAAATATATTAAATTATGTACTTTTAATTATGTCTCTATCAAGCCCCATGGGACAAACCCCTTTTAAAGTCCTAAGAAAGGTTTGCACCTCATGGGATTTGAAGATTTATGATGGATCTATGCTTGTATAATTTCCATTGATAATATGATGATGATGATGATGGTCTTTAAAGTTTACTGAGGAGCACATTGTTGGAGCAAATATTATAAAACTGAGATCTAATGTGGGTGTAGGCAAGACAGAGAAAGTGATTTTCATTTTCAATGCTTATAGACTCACAAAGATGGAAAATCCTTTTGATCCACAATGTTTTAGGAATTTTTGAGTGCCCAAGTTCACGAGAGCTCATTCTAATCTTGGCAATAATAATTTTTTTCTTTGAACTAATACACAGGCTTAGGAAAATATTTATTTAAAACATGACGATGGGTGAATGGAAATTGAAAATTGAAATTCAATGAATATTTATATAAATATATTTTACAATCTAGCCAATTTAAATTTGGAGCCGACATGTGCTTGGTTTTATAATGTTTTAATATATTTAGTTTTTGCAGCCTACATGTACCACATTATCACATTTTTTTTTCACTAGAAAATGGCAAGGGCGGCCAAATTTGAACTACCATTGTCATAATACTACCATTGTCATAATAGACGTGACACATCTCATCCAGTTTAGGCTATAAAAATAATCTTAATTTAATTCCTTTTATTTAATATCCCAATAAATTCATCAACGGTGTGCTATAGAATTTATAAAAATCAGAATACGAAGGATAGTACAGGAATTTGTTTGATACCTGAGGTAGTGGATCATGGGGAGTTTCTCCCTGCATGTGTGACAGCAGGTTCACACTCATTGAATCCCAATTCGAATCGGCCATGAGTCTGGCCAGGCCTTGCCCTTTAATAAGCTTCGTAGATTTGACCTATAGATCATATTCCAGTAGCGTAGCTATCCAATTTTCCCTTCTACCTTATGGATTAGGTTGTGTCAATATATCTTTCACAACAACATTCGGAACATAAGCTACAACATGGGATTGTAGGACATAAACCTTGAAATCCTTCAGAGTTTTGATCATGGCATAGGCTTGCTTTTCCATAACGTTGTACTCGAGCTCAGCATCTCTAAGAGCCCTGCTAAAGAAAGATATGGGTTTCTCATCTCCTTCCTAATTGTTCTGTAAAAGCACACCTGTTATGGAATGCTCAGAGGTGAAAGAAAATATAAGAAATTTCTTGTCAAAGTCTGGGCTGATCAGTACAGGTGCATCAACAATTGCTCTCTTCATATCCTCAAATGCTTTCCTATCCTTCGCAGTCCACCTGACTTAATTGTCTTTCTTAAGCATGCAGGTGATCGACCTCATGATTTCTACAAAATTGGGGATAAATATCCTTGTGAAGTTCACTGTGCCCAGAAAGGATTGGACCTTCTTCTTACTCATGGGGAGCTCAATTTTCTGTATTGCATCTATTATGTCTGGTTCAATTTTGACCCCATCTTTAGATATTACGTGGCCCAATAGCTAACCCTCTTGCATGGAAAAATTAGACTTTTTAGGGTTCAAGGATATTACAAATTTCCTACACTTGGTGAACACTTGGTGCAAATGATTCATATGTTCCACATCAGATTTAGAATATACTATGATGTCATCCATGTAGACCACTACAAACTTGTGTTTCTCTCCTACAAAAGCTATGTCCATAGCTCTTTCGAAGGTGGCCCCTGCTTTCAACAGACCAAAGGGCATCTTTGCATACATGAAAGTTCCCCAAGGTGTGGTGAAGTTTGTCTTGCTCTAGTCTTCTAGCTAGAGCTTAGTCTAATTGTACCCTAAAAATCCATCCATCATGGACATTCTTGCTGCCCCAAAAACCTTCTGCAAAATGCGGTCCATTTTGGGCAAGGGGTAGTTGTCCTTTAGGGACACCTTGTTGAGATTTCTAAAGTCAATACATAGTCTGATTTCACCATTCTTTTTTCTCACTTGGACTATGTTAGCCACCCACTGTGAAAACCTCGAAGAGACTATGATTTTGGATTGATACAACCTTTTTACCTCTTTTTATATCAATGGGAGCAGCATGGGATTCATCCTTCTTAGCTTCTGCTTGAATGGCTTCTCCCTTGTCTTGACTATTATGGTATGCTGGATGACAGCTGTGTCATATTCTTTTAGACCTTCATAGCACCACGCGAATACATCAGAAAACTCTCTCATTAAATCCATATAGTCTTTTTTGACACCTGGGGCCAAAGACTTTGATAGTTTGATAATTTTGGGTTCTTCATTGCTCCCAATGTTACAGTCTTCTACTTCCTTCGTGTTTGGAGCCACCTTTTGATTTCTGGATACATCATTTTCATCAAACAGTCTTTCAAGTGGGACCAACCGTTTAGGTATGCAATTTCTCTTTAGTTGCAAAATATGTTTTCCTCGCAAAAGTGGTTTGGAGCTCTGGTGGGTCAGGTTCCCATTCCTCCCCTTTACAGTCCTGTTGATCAATCTAGATATTGGAAAACTCCCCAGTCATCTCCAGAAACTTCTTTATCTATTGGTCGTGTTCAAATATTTTCCAATGCTTAGTGTGTTCTGGGACAGATGGCCTATGCCTAATATTAATCATGTGAGTTCTAGCAGGATAAGCAGGGAGCTTAAATATGCTAGAGGAACTTTAGAATGTCTTCCAGTGTATTCTGCTCTCTGGGAATGAAAAAGATATCGTGCTTTGTGAATAAATTGTCAAACATGTCCCACACAGAATTTCTGTAATATTTTAGTCTGGAATTCTTAGCCTCATAGTTTCCTTTCACCTACTGGATTATTAGCTCTGCATCTCCATAGACCTTGATCTTCTTAGCTTTCAAGACTTTGAGTACATTCAAGCCTAATAGTAGAGCTTCATATTCCGCCACATCATTTGAACAATCAAACATTAGTTTGAAAGTATGAAACCTATTACATGCATTTCTCTCGTGTGGAGGGATGATCCATATCCTTGCTCCAAATTATTCTTTGTTCACAACCCCATCGATTTTTATGACCCAGTGATCTTCTTTTTGGAGGGTGGTTGTGGCCTTTGTTTCCAACTCTGATTTCTCATTATTTCACTCTTCCACCTACTGCCCCTCATTCTCTGTGTTAGTTGAGTTGTCAAGGCATTGCACCTCATTCCCATCGTTAGCTTCATTATTTGGTTAATGTAACTTGGCAGCTTTCGCACATTCTTCCTCTGGGTCTTGATCATAGCAGAGAATTGAGGAACGTACATCCGTGTCAATGGAATGTATGGGGCGGTTATCAGGCCTGTCCTTGTCGCTTACCATGTATGATAGCCTATGATCCCTCTATATCCTTCTGCTTTGCCAAATACGAGGATGGTGGCATAGGACATGTCCATTTGCATGTTTCCCTTCATCTTTGCAGTCCATGACCTGGACAACGACATCCCGAACTTAGGCGGAATATCAACCACTACCACATCGATGATCATATTTTTCTGAGGTATTTGAGTCAGTGAGACTACCATGTCTTTTATCATCCCTACACATGGGACTGTTTTAGAATCAAAGGAGAACAGATCTTTATAGCACCCGGTTATTTCTAACCCAATTGTCTCCACCACTGAACTTGGCATGAGGTTATGAGAGGCTCTTGAATCAAATCTGGAATTATGCAGGATATAGTCATGTATGTTGAGACTAATATAGAAAGGAGGGACATCAATTTCTGAGGCATTTTCCACATGCGGTCCAAACAAAAAAGTGGGTTTGTCATCTTGCAGATTGAGAGTATCATGTTGCTTTCCTTCTCCACCATTTACTACTTTCATGATCTGGTCTTGTACTCTGAGTTTTTTACCAATTCATTCAAGGGGATGGAGATCTTACTCTTAGATATTTCATTTTCCAAATTGAAATCCATATGGACCTTCTCTACTATCTTTGTGTCACCTTCATCTCTCCCTTCTAAACTCTTCTTAGGAGGTTTTGCCCCCTTCCCAAGAGTCTCCTTAGAGATTGCAGCCTTTGGGTCTTTTCTCCCAAGGATTTCCTTTCTTGGTGGCTGAGAACAAGATGGCTCAGCAGTAGCCTTTCCTCATTCTACTGTCACTTTTCTTCTCCTCAAATTATGTTTCCTCTTGAATTCATAGATGGCGTTGTGGAGCCCTCTTTGGTACTAGTCAAATTTCGATTCCCTAGGGACATCATCTGATTGTAGGGAAGACCGGCCATGTTCATCTTTAGTCAAATAGAACTCGGGTTGGCTCTGGTCAAAGATATGGATTTGGTCTTCAGCCTATCTATCTTCTTCTTCTTCATCTATGAGATTCTCAACAAAAGGTGGCCTAATTGGCTGATTTCCAGGGTTTCTTGGCTCTCTAGGTATTCCTTGTGGAGTAGGGGGTCTTCCAAGATTGTTATTTCGAGCTTGAGGCTCTGGATTTTCTTTGGAAGGAAGCATGTTATCAGGGGAGATCCTATCCACCAGTCTCTCCATAGTTCTCATCATCTGTTCGAATTTGGAATCCATGGATTGGTATGTGGAATGTTGCACTGTTTAATGGCATCTCTTTTTCTCAGCCTTAGTTAAGTGTTACATTTTTCCTGAGGCCATCAAGTTGGCTTCTACCTCTAGTACATATTTCATCATATCAGGGAGAGTAGGAGATCTCCTTTCTTTCAGCATGAGAGCAATGTCATTGTCAAATAGTTGGCAAAATGAAGCTTGGCTGCCCCTATGGGGGGTTTTGTGTGCACAGGGATAAAATTGTACATTCTCATGAACCTGGTTGAGAATTCTTGGACAGTCTCAACATTGGTTTTCTTTGTATTTTCATACTAGGTGAGGATCTGGAGAGTGTTTTTCTTATCCTACCATATGGCCAGGAAAGCTTCTTCAAATATTTCATAGGTAGCTATCCCTATATTTAGAAGGCCCTTAAACCACTTCTTCACTTCCCTTGCTAGCCTTTGGGAAAACAACCTCATTTTAACATCATCTTCATCCACCTCTTCTAGGTCTATGAACTCATTGAACTGGTCTATATTTTGTTGTGAAGAGACTCTTCCCTCCCCATCAAATCTGATGAGGCGTTGGGCATATCCCACAGGTAGGTCATCTGGATTTGTTGGGAGAGCCAAAGGAGCATATCTGGCATGGGGGCTTCACTCAATAAACCGCTATCATAGCACGTTCGTTCATGGCATACGAAACAATACCCCTAATTTCATTCATATTGGAAAATACCTTCCAAAATCATTTTTTTTTACGCCCTCCCAATATGCCTTCCCAACATAGAAAAACCCCTATTTTCACTAGATATTGTATGTATAAATATTTTCATTAACATTTTTTATACCCCTTTATATTTCTACCTATTATATTGATATGATGCCCCTCTTATGACCCCACATGCATTATACAATGCACCTTGCTTCGTTCGATGTCTATTGTGGATGCACATTACTTCACCCACAATGCAATTTCTCAACCACATATCATTATGATTTGCAACATCTAATGGTTTAATGACGAGATAGGAGATCACTTCTTGTATGTCACTAGAGCCAATGCACATAGTACAACATTTAGATTGCATGCTACAGTTCCCCAATTGCTGACTAAGCCTGTTGTGGGATAGGTATACAATCCCCCAAGGCCTGTAAAATTATCTAGAAGGCTGACTAAACCTCCCAAGGCTTGTAATAGGCACAAGTGGTTGGGTATTCAAGCCCCCAAGGCCTATCAAGGGCCTATAATAATCCTTGGAGGCTTAGAGCCTCCCAAGGATATTGGTAACAACTGGCTGAGTGCTATTGGTAATAATTGGTTGTCAATGTCCACTGTCTGTCGACTATAAACCCACTTCACCACAAAACCCCTGGCCTCAAGCATGCCTTAAGACGCGATTTCCCTGCATACTAGGGTCAGGCCGACTTCTCCAGCTGGGGTCAAGCCTTGCCTCAACCCAATTTCTCATCCATCTGTGATCCCGCCATCTCCATTTGGCAGAGATCTGTCAACCCGCCCATATAAAAAAGACCCAAAATTATTTTTGTATTGTTACATTAAATTAAAAAAAAACCTTTGCCCCTTAATATATAAGCAATATAATTTTTAGGTTTTCATGAATATTTAATACCGCAATATGAATGAACGTGATGCTATATTGCCTTCTAGTGAAGCCCCCGTGATATCTGGCAGCCATGGCTCTTAGGTTTTGCTTGGGAGTAGAGGGAGTTTTAGAAGTAGAAGAAGGAGTACTTAGTGTGTGGGTATTTTGGAAAATATCTTTAGCAAAGGGAAACCAATAATGGATCTGGAAGCCTCTCAGGTCAAACAAGGCTTTTCTGAGGTCAATCTTGGAGCGGACCCGGTCCTTAAACTTGAAGGGATGATTTCTATAGAATATGCCTCCTTTTTAGGTAAAGAAAAAGACCTGGCTAATGGAGAAATACCTATTTTTCCTTTCTTTGCTTTCTTGATGGCCCTCTCCATGCTTGAAGAGCCCTTTGGTAGTTCAAGATCTAGATGACTTCTGTTAGGTATTCTCTTGGGATCCAGACTTTATCCTAGGGGTCCTCTGATTCGAAATATGGAATCACCACAGGAATAACGCAGGATCCTCTTAGCCTCTGACTACTGTTCACCCTCGGTAATCAGCTTTGATCTGATACAAATCTTTCGAAGCAAGCATGATCTCTAGTAGAATCGCCAGAATGTAAGTTGGAGTTGGTAGGGGAAATGATACAACCATGGAACCTCATACTCTTTGTTCGCCCTCAGAGGTCTTATTTTATACCATGAAAAGCAGAGATTCTCATCAGTGGAGTCGTCAGAATGTTATCACCCAAGATTTTCCTGGGTTGTGGAAGGAAAGACTATGTGGTAACTGTTGCAAACCAATCTTTAGTGGATGGAAACTAGCCTTTCCAACCACAGGGAGGGATCTCCCTTTAATGCTTCCAGCAATGGCATATAGCTTGAGCGGGATGGGATATCGGTCAAAGTGGTGGCTAGACCTTCAGAACAACAAATTTGAAAGGGGTTCTTCGGTTGGTTGGAGTTAAGAACAGGAGGACAGTTGGGCATGGAGTCAACTTCGGTGGGTTACTGTCATCAATGGCAGATTTGGGTCGTGATTGCAAAGGAAAGAGGCAAGGTAGTTATGGTTCTTTCACATCAAAGTAATCAAGAGGTGAAGCCAGAGAAGGGAAACAAGTTCGGTCGTAGGGATAGAGCATTTAAGAATGAATTCTAACATACAACTTCAAGAGGAGAAGAGTGAAATACCTAGTCATATGCATCTGAAGCACGTGGACATGAATTCCAGACCATGTAATCTTGATCTTTAGGTACTACAGAAGTAAACATTTAATGGAAATACAAAGTAGAAACACATACACAAGAAGCAACAGACATCATAACACATATAACAGGAATCTCAATCTCCAAAATCGGGTTTGCTCATTGTATTAAGAGGCCAAATTCAAATATAGGTGCAGAGCAGTAATCTCTCCGAAACAAAAACGTCCAACCCTTTCGTCTACTTCATACCTTGCCTTTACAAGCTTACAAAACATTAAAATATCTTAACTCATTCAGAACAAACTCAAACTAGTAATGATGAAGTCACTCGATTTGGGCCGCCCGAATCGATGACCACTGATTCTGCCATGCACGGAGGAAGGAATCACTTGTGCTAGAAGTGCACCATTGGGCCATGGAAACCACCTATTCATCCTGCGAATTAGGCCATTTTATATTGAATAGGAGAGGTAACTGAAACAGGCCCCCTTCGTCGTTCTCAAATGCGCCATTTCTCTGTGAAAATCTCCATTCCTTGCGACTATAATTTGCTCTGCAAAAATTTTCGTGATCTACAATTTTCTTTCCGCAATTTCCTTTCCATAATGACCTCCCAACAATTATCCTTTTCGAAATCCATAATCCTCCATGTGGCATGTGGGGATTGGGACTTCGGCCTCGCTCTTTTCTGGAGAATCACCTTTCCGCAATCTGCAATCCTCAATGGAGAATGCATAATGCAGAAACTTATGCTTTCGCGATTTGGAAAACTATCATTGCACAATCTGCAATCCGCATTGCAGATTGCGGAAATCAGAAGCTAACTTTCGTGTTCCCTGAAAAATTGCTTTCCGCAATTCACAAAGCAAATGCGGAACTCAGAAACTGGCTTGCGGAACGCATTTTCAACCGCAGATCTGGTCTTGTCGGTCAATCATGGCCATCGAATCTCCTTTTGTTGCGGAAGAATGCCATATTGATAGCTTTTCCTCATTTCCCTACTGCGGCTTGGTCACTTGGCTAGGATCTGCTTGACACTTAGCCATTTTTGGGTTTCTTGATTATTCACTTGATGTAACCGGCCAATGGATGACCTTGGGGCTTTGGGGTGGGGGAATTCCTTCACCTTCTGGTGGAAACCATAATAAGTGTTATCACAAACCAATACTATATTTAGCAAAGGGGATGATTGGTAGTAGAGACAAATATGTTCCTTCACTCTTTCACTAATTCAAAAGAACTCATATCGTTGAACAAGAACTGGGGATGTGATAATAAAGAACAATCATAGAGGGAGACAACATTTAAAATGAAATGTAAAATAGGAGGCAGTTGTTCTACCTTGGTTATTGATGGTGGTAGTTTATAGATTTTTTTATCCACTATGTTGTAAATAAGGACTGTCATGGTTACAAAAGGGACATACAATCATTGTAAGAGATAAGTACTTGGTTAATTGTAATTTTGGTGGTTACAATGATAATTTTTCTATAATGTTTTACCCATGGATGTCTATCACATCTTTATTTGAAGGACATGGTAGTTCAATAGAAAGGTTATGCATGGTGGGAGAAGATCCACCTACCAGTTGGAGAGAGATGGGAAAAAAATTCACTTACATCCTTTGAATGAAGAAGTTCAGAAGGATGGGAAGTGGTTTTATGTTTAGTATTAGTATATGCGAATGAAGTAGGGTATCTAGAACGTATCAAGCATCAAGTTGGAAAAAAATAAAGGGAAGAGCATTGGTAGTACAATAATAACACTTTTGAAGGAGGAACATATCAAAGACTATCATTCCAAAATGTTTTTTTGTATTGGTACGTTTGTAGGAAATGTAATACATAAGGTGAAGGATATGTACATGAAGAAGATAGCCACAAAAGGACACATTAACAAAGTACAATTGACTATGAGAAAAATTATGTATTTTTTTGCTCAATGCAATAAGGATTTGGAATGGTTTATAAGAGGTAGGATGGGAAGGAAGTGACCACCAATAAATAGGAGTAGTGTGTGGAAATAGGTAACAATAGGTAAATTGAGAAGGGGGCAATGCAACACTATGGACTACATTTACAAGGAATTGAAGAAAGGTTATAGAGTGGAGTAGATGCAGAGCACTGTTGGATCATGAAATTGAAGGAAAATTTGTAGATGTTGGTAATTGAGTTTTGAAAATAAGGAATAGCTATCAATAAATTTTGTTTACTTACCTTTTGAAAAGGATGCTAAAAAAATTTCAAATAGCCCAAATCTATTGTAAGAGTGTCCCTAGCTAGGGATATATCATGCATGCATTTGAATTCATATATAGGTGTGAAAGGATTATAAATAATTAGAGTTAAATTTTTAGGGCTCGAACATGTCCACATTCCCTTAGACATGCATTTTAAAATTCTATGGGGTGTGTTTCCTTGAATTGTTGTAATAAGTGAGACTGTTTTTTCAAACGTAATAGAATTTAGACCCAGAGTGATGGCATAAGATGAAGAGGCTTTATAGAATTGAATTTATAACTCAAACTATCTTATAGATTTTGGTAATTTGGTGGACCTCAAATAATGCTTGGAAATTTTGTAAAATGATGACAAAAATTGTATATTTTTTCAAAAGAAAAAATTGTGTAAAATTTGAGTACTTTCACATTATCACCATTTCTCCCATTGTTGTGAGTAATATTGGTGTCAGCATCATCTTGTTGTGAGTATGTTGATGTTGAGAGTCGAAATAATTTCCATGGCATGGTATAGTGCTAACCATTCTACTTCATTATTTGTTTTCTTTCCTATCCCCCATGCGTATGAAATAATTCATTTTACTCCTGGATAAAAAATGATCCCGCTTGCACCTGCCTCCCCTGAAATCACTCCATACCGATTAAGAATAGTTAAATGGGTTATGCTTACAATTCCAAATTTGATTAGTTGGCATGTAGATGATTGTGATGGAAAATATACTTGCTTATTTATTGTTAAGTTGATAATAGAAAAGTTAGATATTAGTTTGATGATAATTTCAAATCAATCAATAATTGGGTAAATTGCAAGTATTTTACTTCATAATTAATGAATGCAGCTTTTGCGTCTTTGTAGGATTATTTGGGTAAATAACCATTTTAGTTCATAATCAACCAATAAATGAAATTTTTTTCTATATGAGATATTAGTTTATGCAAATAACTATTTCACTTGTAATTAATTAAATAATGCAATTGTGGTGTATCTGGAAGATATCCAAATTGGTATAGCTAGTGTCTCTATGATTAGAACCAAAAATATATTAAATTATGTACTTTTAAGTTAGAAATAGAACAATGATTTGGATATTAGTTTTTTAATAAATGCAGATTAATAAGCCAACATAGATCCATCTTAATTATGGCTCTATCAAGCCCCACAGGACAAACCCCTTTTAAAGTCCCAAGAAAGGTTTGCACCTCATGGGATTTGAAGATTTATGATGGATCTATGCTTGTATAATTTCCATTGATAATATGATGATGATGATGATGGTCTTTAAAGTTTACTGAGGAGCACATTGTTGGAGCAAATATTATAAAACTGAGATCTAATGTGGGTGTAGGCAAGACAGAGAAAGTGATTTTCATTTTCAATCCTTATAGACTCACAAAGATGGAAAATCCTTTTGATCCACAATGTTTTAGGAATTTTTGAGTGTCCAAGTTCACGAGGAAAGGAATTTGTTTGATACCTGAGGTAGTGGATCATGGGGAGTTTCTCCCTGCATGTGTGACAGCAGGTTCACATTCATTGAATCCCAATTCGAATTGGCCATGAGTCTGGCCAGGCCTTGCCCTTTAATAAGCTTCATAGGTTTGAACTCTAGATCATCTTCCAGTAGTGTAGCTATCCAATTTTCCCTTCTACCTTATGGATTAGGTTGTGTCAATATATCTTTCACAACAACATTGGGAACATAAGCTACAACATGGGAGTGTAGGACATAAACCTTGAAATCCTTCAGAGTTTTGATCATGGCATAGGCTTGCTTTTCCATAATGTTGTACTTGAGCTCAGCATCTCTAAGAGCCCTGCTAAAGAAAGATATGGGTTTCTCATCTCCTTCCTAATTTTTCTGTAAAAGCACACCTGTTATGGAATGCTCAGAGGTGAATGAAAATATAAGAAATTTCTTGTCAAAGTCTGGGCTGATCAATACAGGTGCATCAACAATTGCTCTCTTCATATCCTCAAATGCTTTCCTAGCCTTCGCAGTCCACCTGACTTAATTGTCTTTCTTAAGCATGCAGGTGATCGACCTCATAATTTCTGCAAAATTGGGGATAAATATCCTTGCGAAGTTCACTGCGCCCAGAAAGGATTGGACCTCCTTCTTACTCATGGGGAGCTCAATTTTCTGTATTGCATCTATTATCTCTGGTTCGATTTTGACCCCATCTTTAGATATTACGTGGCCCAATAGCTTACCCTCTTGCATGAAAAAAGTAGACTTTTTAGGGTTCAAGGAGATTCCAAATTTCCTACACTTGGTGCAAATGCTTCATATGTTCCACATCCGATTTAGAATATACTGTGATGTCATCCATGTAGACCACTACAAACTTGTCTTTCTCTCCTACAAAAGCTATGTCCATAGCTCTTTGGAAGGTGGCCCCTACTTTCAACAGACCAAAGGGCGTCTTTGCATACATGAAAGTTCCCCAAGGTGTGGTGAAGTTTGTCTTGCTCTAGTCTTCTAGCTACAGCTTAGTCTAATTGTACCCTAAAATTCCATCCATCATGGACATTCTCGCTGCCCCAACAACCTTCTGCAAAATGCGGTCCATTTTGGGCAAGGGGTAGTTGTCCCTTAGGGACACCTTGTTGAGATTTCTAAAGTCAATACATAGTCTGATTTCACCATTTTTTTTCTCACTTGGACTATGTTAGCCACCCACTGTGAAAACCTCAAAGAGACTATGATTTTGGCTTCATACAACCTTTTTACCTCTTTTTATATCAATGGGAGCAGCATGGGATTCATCCTTCTTAGCTTCTGCTTGAATGGCTTCTCCCCTGTCTGGACTATTATGATATGCTGGATGACAGTTGTGTCATATTCTTTTAGACCTTCATAGCACCACACAAATACATCAGAAAACTCTCTCATTAAATCCATATAGTCTTTTTTGACACCTGGGGCCAAAGACTTTGATAGTTTGATAATTTTGGGTTCTTCATTGCTCCCAATGTTACAGTCTTCTACTTCCTTCGGGTTTGGAGCCACCTTTTGATTTCTGGCTACATCATTTTCATCAAACAGTCTTTCAAGTGGGACCAACCGTTTAGGTATGCAATTTCTGTTTAGCTACAAAATATGTTTTCCTCGCAAAGTGGTTTGGAGCTCTGGTGGGTCAGGTTCCCATTTCTCCCCTTTACAGTCCTCTTGATCAATCTAGATATTGGAAAACTCCCCAGTCATCTCCATAAACTTCTTTACTTATTGGTCGTGTTCAAATATTTTCCAATGCTTAGTGTTGTCTGGGACAGATGGCCTATGCCTAATATTAATCATGTGAGTTCTAGCAGGATAAGCAGGGAGCTTAAATATGCTAGTGGAACTTTCTAGAATGTCTTCCAGTGTATTCTGCTCTCTGGGAATGAAAAAGATATCGTGCTTTGTGAATAAATTGTCAAACATGTCCCACACAGAATTTCTGTAATATTTTAGTTTGGAATTCTTAGCCTCATAGTTTCCTTTCACCTACTGGATTATTAGCTCTTCATCTCCATAGACCTTGATCTTCTTAGCTTTCAAGACTTTGAGTACATTCAAGCCTAATAGTAGAGCTTCATATTCCACCACATCATTTGAACAATCAAACATTAGTTTGAAAGTGTGAAACCTATTACATGCATTTCTCTCGTGTGGAGGGATGATCCATATCCCTGCTCCAAATTCTTTTTTGTTCACAACCCCATCGATTTTTATGACCTAGTGATCTTCTTTTTGGATGGTGGCTGTGGCCTTTGTTTCCAACTCTGATTTCTCATTATTTCCCTCTTCCACCTACTGCCCCTCATTCTTTGTGTTAGCTGAGCTGTCAAGGCATTGCACCTCATTCGCATCGTTAGCTTCATTATTTGGTTAATGTAACTTGGCAGCTTTCGCACATTCTTCCTCTGGGTCTTGATCATAGCAGAGAATTGAGGAACCTACATCCGTGTCAATGGAAAGTATGGGGTGGTTATCAGGCCTGTCCTTGTCGCTTACCATGTATGATATAGCCTATGCTCCCTCTATATCCTTCTGCTTTCCCAAATACGAGGATGGTGGCATAGGACATGTCCATTTGCATGTTTCCCTTCAACTTTGCAGTTCATGACCTGGACAACGACATCCCGAACTTAGGCGGAATATCAACCACTACCACATCCATGATCATATTTTTCTGAGGTATTTGAGTCAGTGAGACTACCATGTCTTTTATCATCCCTACACATGGGACTGTTTTAGAATCAAGGGAGAACAGATCTTTATAGCGCCCGGTTATTTCTAACCCAATTGTCTCCACCACTGAACTTGGCATGAGGTTATGAGAGGCTCTTGAATCAAATATGGAATTATGCAGGATATAGTCATGTATGTTGAGACTAATATAGAAAGGAGGGACATCAATTTCTGAGGCATTTTCCACATGCAGTGCAAACAAAACAGTGGCTTTGTCATCTTGTAGATTGAGAGTATCATGTTGCTTTCCTTCTCCACCATTTACTACTTTCATGATTTGGTCTTGTACTCTGAGTTTTTTACCAGTTCATTCAAGGGGATGGAGATCTTACTCTTAGATATTTCATTTTCCAAATTGAAATCCATATGGACCTTCTCTACTATCTTTGTGTCACCTTCATCTCTCCCTTCTAAACTCTTCTTAGGAGGTTTTGCCCCATTCCCAAGAGTCTCCTTAGAGATTGCAGCCTTTGGGTCTTTTCTCCTAAGGATTTCCTTTCTTGGTGGCTGAGAAGAAGATGGCTCAGTAGTAGCCTTTCCTCATTCTACTGTCACTTTTCTTCTCCTCAAATTATGTTTCCTCTTGAATTCATAGATGGCATTGTGGAGCCCTCTTTGGTACTAGTCAGATTTCGATTCCCTAGGGACATCATCTGATTGTAGGGAAGACCGGCCATGTTCATCTTTAGTCAAATAAAACTCGGGTTGGCTCTGGTCAAAGATATGGATTTGGTCTTCATCCTGTCTATCTTCTTCTTCTTCATCTATGAGATTCTCAACAAAAGGTGGCCTAATTGGCTGATTGCCAGGGTTTCTTGGCTCTCTAGGTATTCCTTGTGGAGCAGGGGGTCTTCTAAGATTGTTATTTCGAGCTTGAGGCTCGGGATTTTCTTTGGAAGGAGGCCTGCTATCAAGGGAGATCCTATCCACCAGTCTCTCCATAGTTCTCATCATCTGTTCGAATTTGGAATCCATGGATTGGGACGTGGAATGTTGCACTGCTTCATGGCATCTCTTTTTCTCAGCCTTAGTTAAGTGTTACATTTTTCCTGAGGCCATCAAGTTGGCTTCTACCTCTAGTATATCTTTCATCATATCAGGGAGAGTAGGAGATCTCGTTTCTCTCACCATGAGAGCAATGTCATTGTCAAAACAGTTGGCAAAATGAAGCTTGGCTACCCCTACTGGTGGTTTTATGTCCATAGGGATAAAATTGTACATTCTCATGAACCTGGATGAGAATTCTTGGACAGTCTCAACATTGGTTTTCTTTGTATTTTCATACTAAGTGAGGATCTGGAGAGGGTTTTTCTTATCCTACCATCTGGCCAGGAAAGCTTCTTCAAATATTTCATAGGTAGCTATCCCTATATTTGGAAGGGCCTTAAACCACTTCTTCACTTCCCCTGCTAGCCTTTGGCAAAACAACCTCATTTTAACATCATCTTCATCCACCTCTTCTAGGTCTATGAACTCATTAAACTGGTCTATATTTTGTTGTGAAGAGACTCTTCCCTCCCCATCAAATCTCATGAGGCGTTGGGCATATCCCATAGGTAGGTCATCAGGATTTGTTGGGAGAGCCAAAGGAGCATATCTGGCACGAGGGCTTCACTCAATAAACCGCTATCATAGCACGTTCATTCAGGGCATAGGAAACAATACCCCTAATTTCATTCATATTGGAAAATACTTTCCAAAATCATTTTTTTTACGCCCTCCCAATATGCCTTCCCAATTTAGAAAAACCCCTATTTTCACTAGATATTGTATGTCACGGGGGGTTCACTAGTGAGGCAATATCGTATCACGTCCATTCATATTGGGGGTTTGTATAGTCTTAAAAACCTCAAAAATATATTGCCCCATATTAAGGGGTCAAGGGGTTTTTTAATTTGACATCATAAAATAAATATTGGGGGTTATTTTATTTGGGTGGGATGAGGAATAACCTCCAAATTGTACCCACCTAAAACTTAAGGACCCTGCATTTTTATTTGATGTTGCTTATGATCCTAAGTTTTTGCATAAATCTGATAATAGTGTACCAATGATAATATCGATGGAGTTCTCTTTGGATTACTGGGCTTGATCCATACTCATTTAATAGCTTATTTAGGCTTGGTTTGAATTGATGCTATATTATTTTTCATCTTTAATTTAATATATGTAACTAATTGGGAGTTCCATAGTTGAACAATTTTATTGTATTTTTTGTAGGCATTCAAGTAAAAGATCTAACTCATCACTTTTTAGGTTGGGGTTTATGTGGGTATTTAGATTCAATCAAACCTTGCTCCATGAAAACCAATAAAAGTAAGATCAATCTTTCTTGGCTCACCGAAACCAAGAAAAGTTAGATCAATATTTCTTGACGAATTATTTGTTTCAATTTTTGTATTATTCTTTAACATTTTCACATTTCTAGTTAGGAATAGTTGTTAGATTGAGTTATATTTGGCACATTCATAATTGTAATTCAATTCTTATATACACGGAATTCATCTTAATATTGTCTTGGAACTAACATGAACATAGGTGAAAATATAAATCCTTATTTACATACCCTATGTGTTATCATTACCATGAAATGGTATCTTATAATTTTCACCATCTGTGTATCTTTATAACTATTCCATGCTTGAAACCTAACAATGGAGTTTTTCCCCTCTCCTATAAAGATTAATATATATATATATATACAGATATATATATACAGATATATATATATATATATATAACCCAAGAAAAGGTAACTAAATGTTGTTAATTCCCTTGATTGCAAGAAAAAATGTAGAGGAAGTGGAGGAAATTCATTGCATCTTG
The DNA here is from genome assembly GCA_027924585.1 of Larix kaempferi. Taxonomy (NCBI): domain Eukaryota; kingdom Viridiplantae; phylum Streptophyta; class Pinopsida; order Pinales; family Pinaceae; genus Larix; species Larix kaempferi. Next base: position 4,900,674 of record BSBM01000435.1, read on the forward strand.
TGAGTGACCCAAATCAAAGATATGCACATGATCATATGGTGTTAGTGGAAAGTAAGGGGATTTTTTCTATGTTCATTTGGGTTCAAACATCAATGAGGTTTGTTTTGATAGGAAGGTAGGGGAGTCTATCCACGAAAGGGTTTCAATTTTGACTTTTTATGGAGTTTAATTTATTAATCTTATAGAAAACATGAACTCTCTATGGCTATACTTATATTTACATGATATAAAATTGGTGGATTGGCAGACTGTGGTGTGAAACATATGCAATTCTCATATTTTCTAAGCATGGCACTAACTATTGGACTACCAGCCTTTTATATTCTTTGTTATGTTGATCTCTTGTCTGGGTTTCCTTTTATTAATTTTCCTTCCCGGGACTATTTCATTGGGTCTTCCATTATCCAATGCTACAAATTGATCAGTCACCCCTTTAATCCTGGTGGGATCATTATTAGCATTATACTATTATTTTCTTTAGTATCATGTTTGCTTATAATAAGATGTGTTAGGGCTAATGTTTGTTACAACTTGATAATATGATATAAAGGGAGTATTAAAAACGGGTCGATAAAAATGGATACATACAATATCTGGTGAAACTAGGGGTTTCCTTAATTAGAAAGCCATATTGGGAGGGGGGTTCAACAATAAAAAATTTAGGAGGAATTTTCCAATATTTAGTGAAATTAGGGATATTATTTAATATAATGCGACCGATCGTGCTATGTAACAAGTTCACTGAGTGAACCCCCCGTGTTGTATGTATCAATATTTTCATTAACATTTTTTATACCCCTTTATATTTCTACCTAGTATATTGATATGATATCCCTCTTATGACCCCACATGCATTATACAATGCACCTTGCTTCGTTCGATGTCTATTGTGGATGCACATTACTTCACCCACAATGCAATTACTCAACCACATATCATTATGATTTGCAACATCTAATGATTTAATGAAGAGATAGGAGATCACTTCTTGGAGGTCACTAGAGCCAATGCACATAGTACAACATTTAGATTGCATGCTACAGTTCCCCAATTGCTGACTAAGCCTATTGTGGGCTAGGTATACAAGCCCCCAAGGCCTGTAAAAATATCTAGAAGGCTGACTAAACCTCCCAAGGCTTGTAATAGGCACGAGTGGTTGGGTATTCAAGCCCCCAAGGCCTATCAAGGGCCTATAATAAGCCCTGGAGGCTTAGAGCCTCCCAAGGATATTGGTAACAACTGGCTGAGTGCTATTGGTAACAATTGGTTGTCAATGTCCACTGTCTGTCGACTGGAAACCCACTTCACCACGAAACCCTTGGCCTCAAGCATGCCTCAAGACACGATTTCCATGCATACTGGGGTCGGGCCGACTTCTCCAGCTAGGGTCAAGCCTTGCCTCAACCCAATTTCTCATCCATTTGTGATCCCGCCATCTCCATTTGGCGGAGATCTGTCAACCCGCCCATATAAAAAAGACCCCAAATTATTTTTGTATTGTTACATTAAATTAAAAAAAACCCTTTGCCCCTTAATATATAAGCAATATAATTTTTAGGTTTTCATGAATATTTAATACCGCAATATGAATGAAAGTGATGCTATATTGCCTTCTAGTGAAGCCCTCGTGATATCTGGCAGCCATGGCTCTTAGGTTTCGCTTGGGAGTAGAGGGAGTTTTAGAAGTAGAAGAAGGAGTACTCAGGGTGTGGGTATTTTGGAAGATATCTTTAGCAAAGGGAAACCGATAATGGATCTGGAAGCCTCTCTGGTCAAACAAGGCTTTTCTGAGGTCAATCTTGGACCTAGATCTAAATGGAGCGGACCCAGTCCTTAAACTTGAAGGGATGATTTCTATAGAATAAGCCTCCTTTTTAGGTAAAGAAAAAGACCTGGCTAATGGAGAAATACCTGTTTTTCCTTTCTTTGCTTTCTTGATGGCCCTCTCCATGTTTGAAGAGCCCTTTGGTAGTTCAGGATCTAGATGACTTCTGTTAGGTATTCTCATGGGATCCAGACTTCCTCCTAGGGGTCCTCTGATTCGAAATATGGAATCACCACAGGAATAATATAGGATCCTCTTAGCCTCTGACTACTGTTCACCCTCGGTAATCAGCTCTGCTCTGATACAAATCTTTTGAAGTAAGCTTGATCTCTAGTGGAATCCCCAGAATGTAAGTTGGAGTCGGTAGGGAAAATGATACAACCATGGAACCTCATACTCTTTGTTCGCCCTCAGAGGTCTGATTTCATACCATGAAAACCAGAGATTCTCATCAGTGGAGTCGCCAGAATGTTATCACCCAAGATTTTCCTGGGTTGTGGAAGGAAAGACTATGGGGTAACTGTTGCAAACCAATCTTTAGTGGATGGAAACTAGCCTTTCCAACCACATGGAGGGATCTCCCTTTAATGCTTCCAGCAATGGCATATAGCTTGAGCGGGATGGGATATCAGTCAAAGTGGTGGCTAGACCTTCAGAACAACGAATTTGAAAGGGGTTCTTCGGTTTGTTGGAGTTAAGAACAGGAGGACAGTTGGGCATGGAGTCAAGTTCGGTGGGTTACTGTCATCAATGGTAGATTTGGGTCATGATTGCAAAGGAAAGAGGCAAGGTAGTTATGGTTATTTCACGTCAAAGTAATCAAAAGGTGAAGCCAGAGAAGGGAAACAAGTTCGGTCGTAGGGATAGAGCATTTAAGAATGAATTCTAACCTACAACTTCAAGAGGAAAAGAGTGAAATACCTAGTCATATGCATCTGAAGCACGTGGACATGAATTCCAGACCATGTAATCTTGATCTTTAGGTACTACAGAAGTAAGCATTTAATGGAAATACAAAGTAGAAACACATACACAGGAAGCAACAGACATCATAACACATATCACAGGAATCTCAGTCTCCAAAATCCGGTTTGCTCATTGGATTAAGAGGCCAAATTCAAATATAGGTGCAGAGCAGTAATCTCTTCAAAACAAAAACGTCCAACCCTTTCGTCTACTTCATACCTTGCCTTTACAAGCTTACAAAACATTAAAATATCTTAACTCATTCAGAACAAACTCAAACTAGTAATGATGAAGTCGCTCGATTTGGGCTGCCCGAATCGACGACCACTGGTTCTGCCATGCGCGGAGGAAGGAATCACTTGTGTTGGAAGTGCACCATTGGGCCATGGAAACCACCTGTTCATCCTGCGAATCAGGCCATTTTAGATTGAATAGGATAGGTAACTGAAACAGGCCCCCTTCGTCATTCTCAAATGCGCCATTTCTCTGTGAAAATCTCCATTCCTTGCGATTATAATTTGCTCTACAAAAATTTTCGTGATCTACAATTTTATTTCCACAATTTCCTTTCCACAATGACCTCCCCACAATTATCCTTTTCGAAATCCGTAATCCTCCATGTGGCATGTGGGGATTGGGACTTCAGCCTTGCTCTTTTCTGGAGAATCACCTTTACGCAATCTGCAATCCACAATGGAGAATGCATAATGCAGAAACTTATGCTTTTGCCCTTTGGAAAACTATCATTCCACAATCCGCAATCTGCATTGCAGATTGCGGAAATGAGAAGCTAACTTTCGTGTTCCCGAAAAAATTGCTTTCTGCAATTCGTAAAGCGAATGCGGAACTCAGAAACTAGCTTGCGGAACGCATTTTCGACCGCAGATCTGGTCTTGTCACTCAATCATGGACATCGAATCTCCTTTTGTTGTGGAAGAATGCCATATTGATAGCTTTTTATCATTTCCCTACTGCGGCTTGGTCACTTCGCTAGGATCTGCTTGACAATTAGCCATTTTTGGGTTTCTTGATTATTCACTTGATGTAACCGGCCAATGGATGACCTTGGGGCTTTGGGGTGGGGGAATTCCTTCACCTTCTAGTGGAAACCATAATAAGTGTTATCACAAACCAATACTATATTTAGCAAAGGGGATGATTGGTAGTAGAGACAAATATGTTCCTTCACTCTTTCACTAATTCAAAAGAACTCATATCGTTGAACAAGAACTGGGGATGTGATAACAAAGAACAATGATAGAGGTAGACAACATTTAAAATGAAATGTAAAATAGGAGGCAATTGTTCTACCTTGGTTATTGATGGTGGTAGTTTATAGATTTTTTTATCCACTATGTTGTAAATAAAGACTGTCATGGTTACAAAAGGGGCATACAATCATTGTAAGAGATAAGTACTTGGTTAATTGTAATTTTGGTGGTTACAATGATAATTTTTCTATAATGTTTTACCCATGGATGTCTATCACATCTTTATTTGAAGGACATGGTAGTTCAATAGAAAGGTTATCCATGGTGGGAGAAGATCCACCTACCAGTTGGAGAGAGATGGGAAAAAAATTCACTTACATCCTTTGAATGAAGAAGTTCAGAAGGATGGGAAGTGGTTTTATGTTTAGTATTAGTATATGCGAATGAAGTAGGGTAGCTAGAACGTATCAAGCATCAAGTTGGAAAAAAATAAAGGGAAGAGCATTGGTAGTACAATAATAACACTTTTGAAGGAGGAACATATCAAAGACTGTCATTCCAAAATATTTTTTTGTATTGGTACGTTTGTAGGAAATGTAATACATAAGGTGAAGGATATGTACATGAAGAAGATAGCCACAAAAGGACACATTAACAAAGTACAATTGACTATGAGAAAAATTATGTATTTTTTTGCTCAATGCAATAAGGATTTGGAATGGTTTATAAGAGGTAGGATGGGAAGGGAGTGACCACCAATAAATAGGAGTAGTTTGTGGAAATAGGGAACAATAGGTAAATTGAGAAGGGGGCAATGCAACACTATGGACTACATTTACAAGGAATTGAAGAAAGGTTATAGAGTGGAGTAGATGCAGAGCACTGTTGGATCATGAAATTGAAGGAAAATTTGTAGATGTTGGTAATTGAGTTTTGAAAATAAGGAATACCTATCAATAAATTTTGTTTACTTACCTTTTGAAAAGGATGCTAAAAAAATTTCAAATAGCCCAAATCTATTGTAAGAGTGTACCTAGCTAGGGATATATCATGCATGCATTTGAATTCATATATAGGTGTGAAAGGATTATAAATAATTAGAGTTAAATTTTTAGGGCTCGAACATGTCCACATTCCCTTAGACGTGCATTTTAAAATTCTATGGGGTGTGTTTCCTTGAATTGTTGTAATAAGTGAGACTTTTTTTTCAAACGTAATAGAATTTAGACCCAGAGTGATGGCATAAGATGAAGAGGCTTTATAGAATTGAATGTATAACTCAAACTATCTTATAGATCTTGCTAATTTGGTGGACCTCAAATAATGCTTCGAAATTTTGTAAAAAGATGATAAAAATTGCATATTTTTTCAAAAGAAAAAATTGTGTAAAATTTGAGTACTTTCACATTATCACCATTTCTCCCATTGTTGTGAGTAATATTGGTGTCAGCATCATCTTCCTTTTACTCCATGGAAAATTTTAAGGTTCCATACTTTATCTTAAAGTGTAGAAATGTTGGCCAATTTTACTAAATCTCAAAATGTCAACTATAAAATGTGTGGCAATATTTTTGTAAAGGTATTCAAATTTATAAGAATTTTATATTGTTTTGAGACATATTTTGAGATTTTTAGAGTAAAAAAGTTTATCCGATGGTATTTGGGCGAATTGGGTTAAAAGAAAAAGTGGAAATTGGCAAATCATTTTTTGGAAAGAAATGCAAAATCCATGTTTTACTCCTCTTCATTGACATCATCATTCTCATTTTCATCCTCATTCTCATCCTTGTACTCCTCCTCCTTCCCTCCTCCTTATCTGTCACCATCATCATCATCGATGCCTTCCTAGTCTTGTTTATCAATATTCTCCACCTCCTTTTCTTTATTGTTTTCATCATCCACCATAATCATTATTAATGAAATGGTGTAAATACACATTTACATAACAATATTAAAATTCATTATACTTTGATTAATGGCTTCAAACTTATCCATATTCTTATCTACATTGACTTAGTTTTCAATACTCTTATAACTTAATGGCTACTAGATTGTCTCATTGTGCGGAGACACATTCGATGGTACACTATAGTACAATATGATATAGCTCTATACATTAGGTAATGCTCAACCTATATAATAGGTGAAAAAAAGTCAATCACATTATTAAAATCATACTGATCGCGTTAGAAATAATTTTAATGATAACTCAATTATTTCTTTGTCATTTTAAGTGTTGCGAGGTCTTAACTTATGTGCTCTTTGTTTTTAAGTTAGTGTTGATTTGTTCACATGGGCCATGTTGACCTTACGCAACTTTTTTTTTCATAAAAGTTGTAAACATCATTATATTGAGCGGCGCTTAAACATATCATCAATATTTAAGACCATGTCTTGACATGAGCACACAATTGTTTTTTGCGTTCTAAGTTGACTTGTAGTGATTCACTTGGGCTCTCTCGATTCTCAAACTTTTTATATAACGAAACTTCTAAACGTCATTCCAATAAGCAGTGTAGCAGTGTGTATATGTATGTATATATGTATATATTGGTAGAGGAAATGGAAAATGGAAATGTGTTCAATTTATTTATAATCTGCAAGATTACAATATGTGAAAAATGCTAAAGATCGAAAGGAAAACAAACAACTTGTAGGTTGGTGGAAGGAGGCGTAAAGAAATACGGCACGTGCCGGTGGGGTCTTGTGGCACGATTCTCTTCGCACCTAAAATTGTTTATACAACTTGATGTTAGGGATACTTTTTTCTCCAGAAGAAAAAAGAGTCTCTTACTATTCATTTATGAATCAAAGAAACTACACTGTATCTCTTGTCCAAAAAACAATACAACTCATTTTTTTAGGACTCTATACCTTTATTAACATTAACAAAAGCCATTATCTATATTAACATTGATCTAAAACCTATTTCTTTTATCGATATATATATATAAATATCTATCCTTCAAAATACTCCCAAAAATAACTCTATGGTCTTTTAAGGCTCAATTCTAATTCCAGACTACTACTATCACTTTAAAATAAGTAAATCCAATTGATATTAAGGATATTGCAAGTGGAGCCATTCACGAAATAAGTTACATTTCAACAAAGAATTCAACATTGATTTAATATAAGAGTTATTTGATTTTATATATTAGTCTAATTTATCTTAATTTAGAGTTTACTAGAATGTATTCAATCCTTTCATTTGATATCAACATTGATTTAATATATGAGTTATTTGATTTTATAAATTAAGATTAGTGATAGATATTAACATATGAGTTTATTTTATTTTATATATTAATCTAAATTTATCTAAATTTAGAATTTATAAGAATTGATTAAATTTTAAACTTATAAAATTTAAGTGTGATAATATGATTCATTTTTCCTAAGAAATAAAGTTAAATTTTTACAATAGAATCAGTTTCTATGCTATCAACATTTAATCATATATAAGTTATTTGATTTTTATATATTAGTTTAGTTTTTTAATTTGAGGTTTATTACATATTAAAGAAATAAAATTTATTGAAATAAAATTTTAAAATTATAATTAAGTTTGATAATATATCCTCAGATGCAGGTGACATAAGTGGACATAGTAGGGTTCAAATGGGTGTGAGTGACAGTGGTGGCCACGCACCCATCCTATGTGGCACTGCTGAGCTGACCAGAGGCGCCAAAGATAGGGTGGGGGATCTTCATGACCATGAAGAGACGTCAAGTCGCTGACAGCATTAATTTCATCGACCTTCGACGTCCCTTCATGCTTCATGTACAACACCATCCCATGGCCTTCAGACGTGTGAAGCTCTACCAACCTACTAGCTGGCCTTAGTGTCCCTCCTTCAAACTCCTTTCTCGGCCTCCAACGTCCATCACTTATGCTCTCATCACTCTGCCCTTGAAAATTACTGCAACTCTCACAACATGGGCAGACGCAAAGGCTCCAAGACTGGCAAGATGAAGGAAACCCCTGAAATTAACTAGGGCAAGACTGGTTACAAGGTCGAAATCTCCATCCATGTCCATCTTCTAATTGATAATTGGGAAGCTCATCTCATCATAGATACTCTCAATAGCAGGGACCTGGAGCAGCAATGGGATCCCTATTGGCTAGCTAAAAATATGTTGGGTGACTTAATGGAGGACATGCTCTCAAATTGGGCCTCTTCCAGGGACGCAAATCAGTCTCTCATTGCTACACTGCCTAATATGGCATCTATTCTGAAGAATTTGGAAAGCGCATTCCGCTACGATTCCTATGTCCCTGCTTGCCACCTTCGCTCTGATCTTGGTCCTAGAAGCACAGCTCCTAATTCCTCTCCATCGCCCTCTGCAGCCAGACATGACTATATTTGGCCCATGCCACCTACCTTTGGCAACCATGCCACCTACCCAAGCACCACTCACGGTTTTGGTAAGTTGGCCACCTCTCTTGGTGTGGGCACTTTGGTCAACTCGAGGAGCTACAGAGACACACCACTTGGAAATCTGGCCACCTCTCCTAGTAAAGCCACTCAGCATGGTATTCTGGTTTCTACACTTGGTAGTAATCAAATCACTTATGCTGGTTTCAACCCAGTTTAGCTTCGAAGCAGAATGCATAAGGGAAAGGAACCTCCCTGAGTGTCCTGTCCCATCCCTTCCACTCTCGGGACTATCTTGACCAAACGCATAAGGAATGAGCTTTATGGTGGCATCTCTGTGGTCAGAAAGACATCTCCTTTGCCCATCAAGCTTCCTGTGTGTGACATACAGACTTCTACAAATAGTTCCCTTCCTCCTGTGAAAAGCACCCCGCCACTTGCTTGGAATTTGGACGACGACACCTATTATAGTTGCCCCGTCCTTGAAGAAATTCCTTCTGATGTTGAGGCTCCCGGTACTGCTGGTTAGCAAGGTTCTTCTATGGTTCCATCTTTGTTTCTATTTTTTTGTTAATTATCAGACTGTTTGCTTATTTTAAGCCTTCATGGTTCCAAATCTGCACCCTGATATCAGGGTTTTTTTAATCTTTTTGGATCTATATGGCCTTAGCAATGATTTATATGGTTTCCAAGGTTGACATCTAATAAGACAACCTCAGTTTGTATTTTCCTCTGTAACTTTGCTACTTTCAGCTTAATAGAATTTGCAACCATTACAAAAAAAAAGTTTTATAATATCTTTGTATTTCAAAAGGTCTATAACCCAAAGTAGATGAGATGTGAAATGTTTGTTGATGTGACACATACAGGCTCCAAAAACTATATATATTAAAATAGTGTAAAACTAAGCACATATCCACTCCAAATTTAAATGGGCTAGATTGTAAAATATATTTATATATAAATATACATTGAATTTCAATTTCAATTTCCATTCACCCTTCACATTTTAAATAAATATTTCTATAAATAATAAAGACAACTAAGTCTTTTTGTATTAGTTAGTCTTGCCTTAATTTGATCTACAAGGGAGACATGTATTCACAACAGAATCACTCCATGCCGAATTTTATTTAATAGAAACAAAGTATATAGTTTGTATTAAAAAAGGATGTGCACAACCATTCATTACAAAAATGAGAGCCTTGGAACAAAAGAAGATTTCAAAATGGGGTTTATGGATAAACCCAATCTAGCTCTCTTATAGTTCCTAAGCTGTTGTTTGTTGTTTTCTACTACAAAGCAGGGATAAATGCTTACAAACTGGAAATTTAACAAGATGCATAAAAAATTCAAACATTTAAACGTAGAGGTACCAACCCAACCAAAGAAGAGCTATTATAACCATACTTCTATTGTTGAACTGAGGTTTCCTCTTCAATTCTCATGTCCATGGAAGGAGAGTCCTGGCAATGACTACATTGTGAAATTCTAGCCATCTTTAAGATTTCCTCTTTTATTACATTTACAGATCCCATCAACTCAAATAAGTTGTGTTCTAGGTCATCAATTCGAGAAGCCTGATAGGTTAACTGCTGGGAAATGCACCTCATATCCACAGCTGACTTCATGTGTGCTTTTATTCTAAGAGAAATTGCTTCATAAACCTTTCGTAGGTGTTTTTTGAAGTCTTCCATACTGGATTTTAGATACACCATTCCATCTGTAAGGCCAACCATTGAGTTACTATCGAAAGACTGAGTGGATTCTAGGTCAATTCTGTGCTCAATCAAAGGAGCCAGAGAAGCAAGTTGATTGGGTGACGCTAGAGGTCGAGCAGAGAAGGAGAGGGTATCCAAACCACTAAAGAGTTAAGAAGGAAAAGACATCGCATAGCGTTATGAAGAAGGAGGGATCATCATAATGCCAGAACTAGGGCCACCGAGGAAAATGTAGATTAAGACCGAATTTGATGTTGAATTGTGGCTTCTTCCACCTAAGGGACAAGTGAGAGTGAGGCCATGTGAAATCCCATACATCCCTTCCAATGCGGTGTTGAACCTTGAAAACTCCCTGCTTTTACCAAATCTGACCGCGCCCTTGTAAACAAAGTTTATGGAATGCTCTTGTTGACTTCCTTTCCATTACAATATTTTATTATTCCAATAGTGAGATTAACCCCTTGATTAGCAGCTTTGTCTGCGTGCTTATTATTTTCCCTAATTATGTGTAGATATAGTACATCAGGGAGGAGGTTAGATGCTTAATCCTCCTTTGCATTCTATTACTTTTGGATTTTCCTTTCAGTGTCCCTAACCTCATTTTTTGAATGATGTGTTTGGAGTATCCGAACACCTTGAGTCTGTTGATGTTGAGAGTCGAAATAATTTCCATGGCATGGTATAGTTCTAACCATTCTACTTCATTATTTGTTTTCTTTCCTATCCCCCATGCATATGAAATAATTCATTTTACTCCTGGATAAAAAATGATCCCGCTTGCACCTGCCTCCCCTGAAATCACTCCATACCGATTAAGAATAGTTAAATGGGTTATGCTTACAATTCCAAATTTGATTAGTTGGCATGTAGATGATTGTGATGGAAAATATACTTGCTTATGTATTGTTAAGTTGATAATAGAAAAGTTAGATATTAGTTTGATGATAATTTCAAATCAATCAATAATTGGGTAAATTGCAAGTATTTTACTTCATAATTAATGAATGCAGCTTTTGCGTCTTTGTAGGATTATTTGGGTAAATAACCATTTTAGTTCATAATCAACCAATAAATGAAATTTTTGTCTATATGAGATATTAGTTTATGCAAATAACTATTTCACTTATAATTAATTAAATAATGCAATTGTCGCATATTTGGAAGATATCCAAATTGGTATAGCTAGTGTCTCTATGATTAGAACCAAAAATATATTAAATTATGTACTTTTAAGTTAGAAATAGAACAATGAGTTGGATATTAGTTTTTTAATAAATGCAGATTAATAAGCCAACATAGATCCATCTTAATTATGGCTCTATCAATCCCCACGGGACAAACCCCTTTTAAAGTCCTAAGAAAGGTTTGCACCTCATGGGATTTGAAGATTTATGATGGATCTATGCTTGTATAATTTCCATTGATAATATGATGATGATGATGATTGTCTTTAAAGTTTACTGAGGAGCACATTGTTGGAACAAATATTATAAAATTGAGATCTAATGTGGGTGTAGGAAAGACAGAGAAAGTGATTTTCATTTTCAATACTTATAGACTCACAAAGATGGAAAATCCTTTTGATCCACAATGTTTTAGGAATTTTTGAGTGCCCAAGTTCACGAGAGCTCGTTCTAATCTTGGCAATAATAATTTTTTTCTTTGAACTAATACACAGGCTTAGAAAAATATTTATTTAAAACGTGACGATGGCTGAATGTAAATTGAAAATTGAAATTCAATGAATATTTATATAAATATATTTTACAATCTAGCCAATTTAAATTTGGAGCCGACATGTGCTTGGTTTTATAATGTTTTAATATATTTAGTTTTTGCAGCCTACATGTACCACATTATAACATTTTTTTTCACGAGAAAATGGCAAGGGCGGCCATATTTGAACTACGATTGTCATAATACTACCATTGTCATAATATACGTGACACATCTCATCCAGTTTAGGCCATAAAAATAAACTTAATTTAATTCCTTTTATTTAATATCCCAATAAATTCATCAATGGTGTTCTATAGAATTTATAAACATCAGAATATGAAGGAGATGACAGGAATTTGTTTGATACCTGAGGTAGTGGATCATGGGGAGTTTCTCCCTACATGTGTGACAGCAGGTTCACACTCATTGAATCCCAATTCGAATCGGCCATGAGTCTTGCCAGGCCTTGCCCTTTAATAAGCTTCGTAGGTTTGACCTCTAGATCATATTCCAGTAGCGTAGCTATCCAATTTTCCCTTCTACCTTATGGATTAGGTTGTGTCAATATATCTTTCACAACAACATTGGGAACATAAGCTACAACATGGCAGTGTAGGACATAAACCTTGAAATCCTTTAGAGTTTTGATCATGGCATAGGCTTGCTTTTCCATAATGTTGTACTTGAGCTCAGCATCTCTAAGAGCCCTGCTAAAGAAAGATATGGGTTTCTCATCTCCTTCCTAATTTTTCTGTAAAAGCACACCTGTTATGGAATGCTCAGAGGTGAAAGAAAATATAAGAAATTTCTTGTCAAAGTCTGGGCTGATCAGTATAGGTGCATCAACAATTGCTCTCTTCATATCCTCAAATGCTTTCCTAGCCTTCGCAGTCCACCTGACTTAATTGCCTTTCTTAAGCATGCAGGTGATCGACATCATGATTTCTGCAAAATTGGGGATAAGTATCCTTGTGAAGTTCACTGTGCCCAGAAAGGATTGGACCTCCTTCTTACTCATGGGGAGCTCAATTTTCTGTATTGCATCTGTTATGTCTGGTTCAATTTTGACCCCATCTTTAGATATTATGTCGCACAATAGCTTACCCTCTTGCATGGAAAAATTAGACCTTTTAGGGTTCAAGGAGATTCCAAATTTCCTACACTTGGTGAACACTTGGTGCAAATGCTTCATATGTTCCACATCAGGTTTAGAATATACTGTGATGTCATCCATGTAGACCACTACAAACTTGTCTTTCTCTCCTGCAAAAGCTATGTCCATAGCTCTTTGGAAGGTGGCCCCTGCTTTCAACAGACCAAAGGGCATCTTTGCATACATGAAAGTTCCCCAAGGTGTGGTGAAGTTTGTCTTGCTCTAGTCTTCTAGCTACAGCTTAGTCTAATTGTACCCTACAAATCCATCCATCATGGACATTCTTGCTGCCTCGACAACCTTCTGCAAAATGCAGTCCATTTTGGGCAAGGGGTAGTTGTCCTTTAGGGAAACCTTGTTGAGATTTCTAAAGTCAATACATAGTCTGATTTCACCATTCTTTTTTCTCACTTGGACTATGTTAGCCACCCACTGTGAAAGCCTCAAAGAGACTATGATTTTGGCTTCATACAACCTTTTTACCTCTTTTTATATCAATGGGAGCAGCATGGGATTCATCCTTCTTAGCTTCTGCTTGAATGGATTCTCCCCTGTCTTGACTATTATGGTATGCTGGATGACAGCTGTGTCATATTCTTTTAGACCTTCATAGCACCATGCGAATACATCAGAAAACTCTCTCATTAAATCCATATAGTCTTTTTTGACACCTGGGGCCAAGGACTTTGATAGTTTGATAATTTTGGGTTCTTCATTGCTCCCAATTTTACAGTCTTCTATTTCCTTCGGGTTTGTAGCCACCTTTTGATTTCTGGCTACATCATTTTCATCAAATAGTCTTTCAAGTGGGACCAACCGTTTAGGTATGCAATTTCTCTTTAGCTACAAAATATGTTTTCCTCGCAAAGTGGTTTGGAGCTCTGGTGGGTCAGGTTCCCATTCCTCCCCTTTACAGTCCTCTTGATCAATCTAGATATTGGAAAACTCCCCAGTCATCTCCAGAAACTTCTTTATCTATTGGTCGTGTTCAAATATTTTCCAATGCTTAGTGTTGTCTGGGACAGATGGCCTATGCCTAATATTAATCATGTGAGTTCTAGCAGGGTAAGCAGGGAGCTTAAATATGCTAGAGGAACTTGCTAGAATGTCTTCCAGTGTATTCTGCTCTCTGGGAATGAAAAAGATATCGTGCTTTGTGAATAAATTGTCAAACATGTCCCACACAGAATTTCTGTAATATTTTAGTCTGGAATTCTTAGCCTCATAGTTTCCTTTCACCTACTGGATTATTAGCTCTGCATCTCCATAGACCTTGATCTTCATAGCTTTCAAGACTTTGAGTACATTCAAGCCTAATAGTAGAGCTTCATATTCCGCCACATCATTTGAACAATCAAACATTAGTTTGAAAGTATGAAACCTAGCACATGCATTTCTCTCGTGTGGAGGGATTATCCATATCCCTGCTCCAAATTCTTCTTTATTCACAACCCCATCGATTTTTATGACCTAGTGATCTTCTTTTTGGAGGGTGGCTGTGGCCTTTGTTTCTAACTCTGATTTCTCATTATTTCCCTCCTCCACCTACTACCGCTCCTTCTCTGTGTTAGCTGAGCTGTCAAGGCATTGCACCTCATTCCCATCGTTAACTTCATTATTTGGTTAATGTAACTTGGCAGCTTTCGCACATTCTTCCTCTGGGTCTTGATCATAGCAGAGAATTGAGGAACCTATATCCGTGTCAATGGAAAGTATGGGGTGGTTATCAGGCCTGTCCTTGTCGCTTACCATGTATGACAGCCTATGCTCCCTGTATATCCTTCTGCTTTCCCAAATACGAGGATGGTGGCATAGGACATGTCCATTTGCATGTTTCCCTTCAACTTTGCAGTCCATGACCTAGACAACGACATCCCGAACTTAGGTGGAATATCAACCACTACCACATCCATGATCATATTTTTCTGAGGTATTTGAGTCAGTGAGACTACCATGTCTTTAATCATCCCTACACATGGAAATATTTTAGAATCAAAGGAGAACACATCTTTATAGCGCCTGGTTATTTCTAACCCCCAAGAGTCTCCACCACTGAACTTGGCATGAGGTTATGAGAGGCTCTTGAATCAAATATGGAATTATGCAGGATATAGCCATGTATATTGAGACTAATATAGAAAGGAGGGACATCAATTTCTGAGGCATTTTCCACATGCGGTCCAAACAAAAGAGTGGGTTTGTCATCTTGCAGATTGAGAGTATCATGTTGCTTTCCTTCTCCACCATTTACTACTTTCATGATCTGGTCTTGTACTCTGAGTTTTTTACCAATTCATTCAAGGGGATGGAGATCTTAATCTTAGATATTTCATTTTCCAAATTGAAATCCATATGGACCTTCTCTACTATCTTTGTGTCACCTTCATCTCTCCCTTTTGAACTCTTCTTAGGATGTTTTGCCCCCTTCCCAAGAGTCTCCTTGGAGATTGCAGCCTTCGGGTTTTTTCTCCCAGGGATTTCCTTTCTTGGTGGATGAGAAGAAGATGGCTCAGTAGTAGCCTTTCCTCATTCTACTGTCACTTTTCTACTCCTCAAATTATGTTTCCTCTTGAATTCATAGATGGCGTTGTGGAGCCCTCTTTGGTACTAGTCAGATTTCGATTCCCTAGGGACATCATCTGATTGTAGGGAAGACCGGCCATGTTCATCTTTAGTCAAATAAAACTCGGGTTGGCTCTGGTCAAAGATATGGATTTGGTCTTCAGCCTATCTATCTTCTTCTTCATCATCTATGAGATTCTCAACAAAAGGTGGCCTAATTGGCTGATTGCCAGGGTTTCTTGGCTCTCTAGGTATTCCTTGTGGAGCAGGGGGTCTTCTAAGATTGTTATTTCGAGCTTGAGGCTCTGGATTTTCTTTGGAAGGAGGCTTGCTATCAAGGGAGATCCTATCGACCAATCTCTCCAAAGTTCTCATCATCTGTTCGAATTTGGAATCCATGGATTGGGACGTGGAATGTTGCACTGCTTCATGGCATCTCTTTTTCTCAGCCTTAGTTAAGTGTTACATTTTTCCTGAGGCCATCAAGTTGGCTTCTACCTCTAGTACATCTTTCATCATATCAGGGAGAGTAGGAGATCTCCTTTCTCTCAGGATGAGAGCAATGTCATTGTCAAAACAGTTGGCAAAATGAACCTTGGTTGCCCCTATGGGGGGTTTTATGTCCACAGGGATAAAATTGTACATTCTCATGAACCTGGCTGAGAATTCTTGGACAGTCTCAACATTGGTTTTCTTTGTATTTTCATACTAAGTGAGGATCTGCAGAGGGTTTTTCTTATCCTACCATCTGGCCAGGAAAGCTTCTTCAAATATTTCATAGGTAGCTATCCCTATATTTGGAAGGGCCTTAAACCACTTCTTCACTTCCCCTGCTAGCCTTTGGGAAAACAACCTCATTTTAACATCATCTTCATCCACCTCGTCTAGGTCTATGAACTCATTGAATTGGTCTATATTTTGTTGTGAAGAGACTCTTCCCTCCCCATCAAATCTCATGAGGCGGTGGGCATATCCCACAGGTAGGTCATCAGGATTTGTTGGGAGAGCCAAAGGAGCATATTTGGCACGGGGGCTTCACTCAATAAACCGCTATCATAGCACGTTTGTTCATGGCATATGAAACAATACCACTAATTTCATTCATATTGGAAAATACCTTCCAAAAACGTTTTTTTTACGCCCTCCCAATATGCCTTCCCAATTTAGAAAAACCCCTATTTTCACTAGATATTGTATGTATCAATATTTTCATTAACATTTTTTATACCCCTTTATATTTCTACCTAGTATATTGATATGATACCCCTCTTATGACCCCACATGCATTATACAATGCACCTTGCTTCGTTTGATGTCTATTGTGGATGCACATTACTTCACCCACAATGCAATTACTCAACCACATATCATTATGATTTGCAACATCTAATGGTTTAATGAAGAGATAGGAGATCACTTCTTGTATGTCACTAGAGCCAATGCACATAGTACAACATTTAGATTGCATGCTACAGTTCCCCAATTGTTGACTAAGCCTGTTGTGAGCTAGGTATACAAGCCCCCAAGGCCTGTAAAAATATCTAGAAGGCTGACTAAACCTCCCAAGGCTTGTAATAGGCACGAGTGGTTGGGTATTCAAGGCCCCAAGGCCTATCAAGGGCCTATAATAAGCTCTGGAGGCTTAGAGCCTCCTAAGGATATTGGTAACAACTGGCTGAGTGCTATTGGTAACAATTGGTTGTCAATGTCCACTGTCTATCGACTGGAAACCCACTTCACCACGAAACCGCTGGCCTCAAGCATGCCTCAAGACATGATTTCCCTGCATACTAGGGTCGGGATGACTTCTCCAACTAGGGTCAAGCCTTGCCTCAACCGAATTTCTCATCCATCTGTGATCCCGCCATCTCCATTTGGCGGATATCTATCAACCCGCCCATAAAAAAAAGACCCCAAATTATTTTTGTATTGTTACATTAAATTAAAAAAAACCCTTTGCCCCTTAATATATAAGCAATATAATTTTTAGGTTTTCATGAATATTTAATACCGCAATATGAATGAACATGATGCTATATTTCCTTCTAGTGAATCCCTCGTGATATCTGGCAGCCATGGCTCTTAGGTTTTGCTTGGGAGCAGAGGGAGTTTTAGAAGTAGAGGAAGGAGTACTCAGGGTGTGGGTATTTTGGAAAATATCTTTAGTAAAGGGAAACCGATAATGGATCTGGAAGCCTCTCTGGTCAAACAAGGCTTTTCTGAGGTCAATCTCGGACCTAGATCTAAATGGAGCGGACCCAGTCCTTAAACCTGAAGGGATGATTTCTATAGAATATGCCTCCTTTTTAGGTAAAGAAAAAGACCTGGCTAATGGAGAAATACCTGTTTTTCCTTTATTTGCTTTCTTGATGGCCCTCTCCATGTTTGAAGAGCCCTTTGGTAGTTCAGGATCTAGATGACTTCTGTTAGGTATTCTCCTGCGATCCAGACTTTCTCCTAGGGGTCCTCTGATTTGAAATATGGAATCACCATAGGAATAATGCAGGATCCTCTTAGCCTCTGACTACTGTTCACCCTCGGTAATCAGCGCTGATCTGATACAAATCTTTTGAAGTAAGCTTGATCTCTAGTGGAATCGCCAGAATGTAAGTTGGAGTCGGTAGGGAAAATGATACAACCATGGAACCTCATACTCTTTGTTTGCCCTTAGAGGTTTGATTTTATACCGTGAAAACCAGAGATTCTCATCAGTGGACTCGCCAGAATGTTATCACCCAAGATTTTCCTGGGTTGTGGAAGGAAAGACTATGGGGTAACTGTTGCAAACCAATCTTTAGTGGATGGAAACTAGCCTTTCCAACCACATGGACGGATCTCCCTTTAATGCTTCCAGCAATGGCATATAGCTTGAGCAGGATGGGATATCGGTCAAAGTGGTGGCTAGACCTTCAGAACAACGAGTTTGAAAGGGGTTCTTCGGTTGGTTGGAGTTAAGAACAGGAGGATAGTTGGGCATGGAGTCAACTTCGGTGGGTTACTGTTATCAATGGCAGATTTGGGTCGTGATTGCAAAGGAAAGAGGCAAGGTAGTTATGGTTCTTTCACGTCAAAGTAATCAAGAGGTGAATCCAGAGAAGGGAAACAAGTTCGATCGTAGGGATAGAGCATTTAAGAATGAATTCTAACCTACAACTTCAAGAGGAAAAGAGTGAAATACCTAGTCATATGCATCTGAAGCACGTGGACATGAATTCCAGACCATGTAATCTTGATCTTTAGGTACTACAGAAGTAAACATTTAATGGAAATACAAAGTAGAAACACATACACAGGAAGCAACATACATCATAACACATATCACAGGAATCTCAATCTCCAAAATCGGGTTTGCTCATTGGATTAAGAGGACAAATTCAAATATAGGTGCAGAGCAGTAATCTCTCCGAAACAAAAACATCCAACCCTTTCGTCTACTTCATACCTTGCCTTTACAAGCTTACAAAACATTAAAATATCTTAACTCATTCAGAACAAACTCAAACTAGTAATGATGAAGTCGCTCGATTTGGGCCGCTTGAATCGACGACCACTGATTCTGCCATGCGCGGAGGAAGGAATCACTTGTGCTGGAAGTGCACCATTGGGCCATGGAAACCACCTGTTCATCCTGTGAATCAGGCCATTTTAGATTGAATAGGATAGGTAACTGAAACAGGCCCCCTTCGTCGTTCTCAAATGCGCCATTTCTCTGTGAAAATCTCCATTCCTTGCGACTATAATTTGCTCTGCAAAAATTTTCGTGATCTACAATTTTATTTTCGCAATTTCCTTTCCACAATGACCTCCCCACAATTATCCTTTTCGAAATCCGTAATCCTCCATGTGGCATGTGGGGATTGGGACTTCGGCCTCGCTCTTTTCTGGAGAATCACCTTTCCGCAATCTGCAATCCGCAATGGAGAATGCATAATGCAGAAACTTATGCTTTCGCCATTTGGAAAACTATCGTTCCACTATAGGCAATCAGCATTGCAGATTACGGAAATCAGAAGCTAACTTTCATGTTCCTTGACAAATTGCTTTCCGCAATTCGCAAAGCGAATGCGGAACTCAAAAACTGGCTTGCGAAATGCATTTTCGACCGCAGATCTAGTCTTGTCACTCAATCATGGCCATCGAATCTCCTTTTGTTGCGGAAGAATGCCATATTGATAGCTTTTTCTCATTTCCCTACTGTGGCTTGGTCACTTCGCTAGGATCTGCTTGACACTTAGCCATTTTTGGGTTTCTTGATTATTCACTTGATGTAACCGTCCAATGGATGACCTTGGGGCTTTGGGGTGGGGGAATTCCTTCAGCTTCTGGTGGAAACCATAATAAGTGTTATCACAAACCAATACTATATTTAGCAAAGAGGATGATTGGTAGTAGAGACAAATATGTTCCTTCACTCTTTCACTAATTCAAAAGAACTCATATCGTTGAACAAGAACTGGGGATGTGATAATAAAGAACAATGATAGAGGGAGACAAAATTTAAAATGAAATGTAAAATAGGAGGCAATTGTTCTACGTTGGTTATTGATGGTGGTAGTTTATAGATTTTTTTATCCACTATGTTGTAAATAAAGACTATCATGGTTACAAAAGGGGCATACAATCATTGTAAGAGATAAGTACTTGGTTAATTGTAATTTTGGTGGTTACAATGATAATTTTTCTATAATGTTTTACCCATGGATGTCTATCACATCTTTATTTGAAGGACATGGTAGTTCAATAGAAAGGTTATGCATGGTGGGAGAAGATCCACATACCAGTTGGAGAGAGATGGGAAAAAAATTCACTTACATCCTTTGAATGAAGAAGTTCAGTAGGATGGGAAGTGGTTTTATGTTTAGTATTAGTATATGCGAATGAAGTAGGGTAGCTAGAACGTATCAAGCATCAAGTTGGAAAAAAATAAAGGGAAGAGCATTGGTAGTACAATAATAACACTTTTGAAGGAGGAACATATCAAAGACTGTCATTCCAAAATGTTTTTTTGTATTGGTACGTTTGTAGGAAATGTAATACATAAGGTGAAGGATATGTACATGAAGAAGATAGCCACAAAAGGACACATTAACAAAGTACAAATGACTATGAGAAAAATTATGTATTTTTTTGCTCAATGCAATAAGGATTTGGAATGGTTTATAAGAGGTACGATGGGAAGGGAGTGACCACCAATAAATAGGAGTAGTTTGTGGAAATAGGGAACAATAGGTAAATTGAGAAGGGGGCAATGCAACACTATGGACTACATTTACAAGGAATTGAAGAAAGGTTATAGAGTGGAGTAGATGCAGAGCACTGTTGGATCATGAAATTGAAGGAAAATTTGTAGATGTTGGTAATTGAGTTTTGAAAATAAGGAATACCTATCAATAAATTTTGTTTACTTACCTTTTGAAAAGGATGCTAAAAAAATTTCAAATAGCCCAAATCTATTGTAAGAGTGTCCCTAGCTAGGGATATATCATGCATGCATTTGAATTCATATATAGGTGTGAAAGGATTATAAATAATTAGAGTTAAATTTTTAGGGCTCGAACATGTCCACATTTCCTTAGACATGCATTTTAAAATTCTATGGGGTGTGTTTCCTTGAATTGTTGTAATAAGTGAGACTTTTTTTTCAAACGTAATAGAGTTTAGACCCAGAGTGATGGCATAAGATGAAGAGGCTTTATAGAATTGAATGTATAACTCAAACTATCTTATAGATCTTGGTAATTTGCTGGACCTCAAATAATGCTTCGAAATTTTGTAAAAAGATGATAAAAATTGCATATTTTTTCAAAAGAAAAAATTGTGTAAAATTTGAGTACTTTCACATTATCACCATTTCTCCCATTGTTGTGAGTAATATTGGTGTCAGCATCATCTTCCTTTTACTCCATGGAAAATTTTAAGGTTCCATACTTTATCTTAAAGTGTAGAAATGTTGGCCAATTTTACTAAATCTCAAAATGTCAACTATAAAATGTGTGGCAATATTTTTGTAAAGGTATTCAAATTTATAAGAATTTTATATTGTTTTGAGACATATTTTGAGATTTTTAAAGTAAAAAAGTTTATCCGATGGTATTTGGGCGAATTGGGTTAAAAGAAAAGTGGAAATTGGCAAATCATTTTTTGGAAAAAAATGCAAAATCCATGTTTTACTCCTCTTCATTGACATCATCATTCTCATTTTCATCCTCATTCTCATCCTTGTACTCCTCCTCCTTCCCTCCTCCTTATCTGTACGCATCATCATCATCGATGCCTTCCTAGTCTTGTTTATCAATATTCTCCACCTCCTTTTCTTTATTGTTTTCATCATCCACCATAATCATTATTAATGAAATGGTGTAAATACACATTTACATAACAATATTAAAATTCATTATACTTTGATTAATGGCTTCAAACTTATCCATATTCTTATCTACATTGACTTAGTTTTTAATACTCTTATACCTTAATGGCTACTAGATTGTCTCATTGTGCGGAGACACATTCGATGGTACACTATAGTACAATATGATATAGCTCTATACATTAGGTAATGCTCAACCTATATAATAGGTGAAAAAAAGTCAATCACATTATTAAAATCATACTGATCGGGTTAGAAATAATTTTAATGATAACTCAATTATTTCTTTGTCATTTTAAGTGTTGCGAGGTCTTAACTTATGTGCTCTTTGTTTTTAAGTTAGTGTTGATTTGTTCACATGGGCCATGTTGACCTTACGCAACTTTTTTTTTCATAAAAGTTGTAAACATCATTATATTGAGCGGCGCTTAAACATATCATCAATATTTAAGACCATGTCTTGACATGAGCACACAATTGTTTTTTGCGTTCTAAGTTGACTTGTAGTGATTCACTTGGGCTCTCTCGATTCTCAAACTTTTTATATAACGAAACTTCTAAACGTCGTTTTAGTAAGTAGTGTGTATATGTATGTATATATGTATATATATATATATATACACTCAGCTCTCACATCGGTAGAGGAAATGGAAAATGGAAATGTGTTCAATTTATTTATAATCTGCAAGATTACAATATGTGAAAAATGCTAAAGATCGAAAGGAAAACAAACAACTTGTAGGTTGGTGGAAGGAGGCGTAAAGAAATACAGCACATGCCGGTGGGGTTTTGTGGCACGATTCTCTTCGCACTAAAAATTGTTTATACAACTTGATATTAGGGATACTTTTTTTTCTAGAAGAAAAAAGAGTCTCTTACTATTCATTTATGAATCAAAGAAAGTACACTGTATCTCTTGTCCAAAAAACAATACAACTCATTTTTTTAGGACTCTATACCTTTATTAACATTAACAAAAGCCATTATCTATATTAACATTGATCTAAAACCTATTTCTTTTATCGATATATATATATATCTATCCTTCAAAATACTCCCAAAAATAGCTCTATGGTCTTTTAAGGCTAATTCTAATTCCAGACTACTACTATCACTTTAAAATAAGTAAATCCAATTGATATTAAGGATATTGCAAGTGGAGCCATTCACGAAATAAGTTACATTTCAACAAAGAATTCAACATTGATTTAATATATGAGTTATTTGATTTTATATATTAGTCTAATTTATCTTAATTTAGAGTTTACTAGAATGTATTCAATCCTTTCATTTGATATCAACATTGATTTAATATATGAGTTATTTGATTTTATAAATTAAGATTATTGATAGATATTAACATATGAGTTTATTTTATTTTATATATTAATCTAAATTGATCTAAATTTAGAGTTTATTAAAATTGATTAAATTTTAAACTTATAAAATTTAAGTGTGATAATATGATTCATTTTTCCTAAGAAATAAAGTTAAATTTTTACAATAGAATCAGTTTCTATGCTATCAACATTTAATCATATATAAGTTATTTGATTTTTATATATTAGTTTAGTTTTTTAATTTGAGGTTTATTTCAAATTAAAGAAATTAAATTTATTGAAATAAAATTTTAAAATTATAATTAAGTTTGATAATATATCCTCGGATGCATGTGACATAAGTGGACATAGTAGGGTTCAAATGGGTGTGAGTGATAGTGGTGGCCACGCACCCATCCCATGTGGCACTGCTGAGATGACCAGAGGCGCCAAAGATAAGGTGGGGGATCTTCATAACCGTGAAGAGACGTCAAGTCGCTGACATCATTAATTTCATTGACCTTCGACGTCCCCTCATGCTTCCTGTACAGCACCATCCCATGGCCTTCAGACGTGTGAAGCTCTACCAACCTACTAGCTGGCCTTAGTGTCCCTCCTTCAAACTCCTTTCTCGGCCTCCAACGTCCATCACTTATGCTCTCATCGCTCCGCCCTTGAAAATTACTGCAACTCTCACAACATGGGCAGACCCAAAGGCTCCAAGACTGGCAAGATGAAGGAAACCCCTGAAATTAACTAGGGCAAGACTAGTTACAAGGTCGAAATCTCCATCCTTGTCCATCTTCTAATTGATAATTGGGAATCTCATCTCATCGTAGATACTCTCAATAGCAGGGACCTGGAGCAGCAATGGGATCCCTATTGGCTAGCTAAAAATATGTTGGGTGACTTAATGGAGGACATGCTCTCAAATTGGGCCTCTTCCAGGGATGCAAATCAGTCTCTCAGTGCTACCCTGCCTAATATGGCATCTATTCTGAAGAATTTGGAAAGCACATTCGGCTAGGATTCCTCCCTGCTTGCCACCTTCGCTCTGATCTTGGTCCTAGAAGCACAGCTCCTAGTTCCTCTCCATCGCCCTCTGCAGCCAGACATGACTATATTTGGCCCATGCCACCTACCTTTGGCAACCATGCCACCTACGCAAGCACCACTCACGGTTTTGGTAAGTTGGTCACCTCTCTTGGTGTGGGCACTTTGGTCAACTCGAGGAGCTACAGAGCCACGCCACTTGGAAATCTGGCCACCTCTCCTAGTAAAGCCACTCAGCATGGTATTCTGGTTTCTACACCTGGTAGTAATCAAATCACTTATGCTGGTTTCAACCCAGTTTAGCTTCGAAGTAGCATGCAGAAGGGAAAGGAACCTCCCCAAGTGTCCTGTCCCATCCCTTCCACTCTCGGGCCTATCTTGGCCAAATGCATAAGGAATGAGCTTTATGGTGGCATCTCTGTGGTCAGAAAGACGTCTCCTCTGCCCATCAAGCTTCCTGTGTGTGACATACGGACTTCTACAAATAGTTCCCTTCCTCCTGTGAAAAGCACCCCGCCACTTGCTTGGAATGAGGATGACGACACCTATTATAGTTGCCCCATCCTTGAAGAAATTCCTTCCGATGCTGAGGCTCCCGGTACTGCTGGTTAGCAAGGTTCTTCTGTGGTTCCATCTCTGTTTCTATTTTTTTGTTAATTATCAGACTGTTTGCTTATTTTAAGCCTTCATGGTTCCGAATCTGCACCCTGATATCAGGGTTTTTTAAATCTTTTTGGGTCTATATGGCCTTAGCAATGATGTATATGGTTTCTAAGGTTGGCATCTGATAAGACAACCTCAGTTTGTATTTTCCTCTGTAACTTTGCTACTTTCAGCTTAATAGAATTTGCAACCATTACAAAAAAAAAGTTTTATAATATCTTTGTATTTCAAAAGGTCTATAACCCAAAGTAGATGAGATGTGAAATGTTTGTTGATGTGACACATGTAGGCTCCAAAAACTCTATATATTAAAATAGTGTAAAACTAAGCACATATCCACTCCAAATTTAAATGGGCTAGATTGTAAAATATATTTATATATAAATATACATTGAATTCAATTTCAATTTCCATTCACCCTTCACATTTTAAATAAATATTTCTATAAATAATAAAGATAACTAAGTCTTTTTGTATTAGTTAGTCTTGCCTTAATTTGATCTACAAGGGAGACATGTATTCACAATAGAATCACTCCATACCGAATTTTTTTTAATAGAAACAAAGTATATAGTTTGTATTAAAAAAGGATGTGCACAACCATTCATTACAAAAATGAGAGCCTTGGAACAAAAGAAGATTTCAAAATGGGGTTTATGGATAAACCCAATCTAGCTCTCTTATAGTTCCTAAGCTGTTGTTTGTTGTTTTCTACTACAAAGTAGGGATAAACCCTTACAAACTGGAAATTTAACAAGATGCATAAAAAATTCAAACATTTAAACGTAGAGGTACCAACCCAACCAAAGAAGAGCTATTCTAACCATACTTCTATTGTTGAACTGAGGTTTCCTCTTCAATTCTCATGTCCATGGAAGGAGAGTCCTGGCAATGACTACATTGTGAAATTCTAGCCATCTTTAAGATTTCCTCTTTTATTACATTTACAGATCCCATCAATTCAAATAAGTTGTGTTCTAGGTCATCAATTCGAGAAGCCTGACAGGTTAACTGCTGGGAAATGCACCTCATATCCGCAGCTGACTTCGTGTGTGCTTTTATTCCAAGAGAAATTGCTTCAGAAACCTTCCGTAGGTGTTTTTTGAAGTCTTCCATGCTGGATTTTAGATACAACATTCCATCTGTAAGGCCAACCATTGAGCTACTATCGAAAGACTGAGTGGATTCCAGGTCAATTCTGTGCTCAATCAAAGGAGCCAGAAAAGCAAGTTGATTGGGCGACGCTAGAGGTCGAGCAGAGAAGGAGAGGGTATCCAAACCACTAAAGAGTTAAGAAGGAAAAGACATCGCATAGCGTTATGAAGAAGGAGGGATCATCATAATGCCAGAACTAAGGCCACCGAGGAAAATGTAGATTAAGACCGAATTTGATGTTGAATTGTGGCTTCTTCCACCTAAGGGACAAGTGAGAGTGAGGCCATGTGAAATCCCACACATCCCTTCATATGCGGTGTTGAACTTTGAAAACTCCATGCTTTTACCAAATCTGACCGCCCTCGTAAACAAAGTTTATGGAATGCTCTTGTTGACTTCCTTTCCATTACAATATTTTATTATTCCAATAGTGAGATTAACCCCTTGATTAGCAGCTTTGTCTGCGTGCTTATTATTTTCCCTAAGTATGTGTAGTTATAGTACATTAGGGAGGAGGTTAGATGCTTGATCCTCCTTTGCATTCTATTACTTTTGGATTTTCCTTTCAGTGTCCCTGACCTCATTTTTTGAATGATGTGTGTGGAGTCTCCGAACACCTTGAGTCTGTTGATGTTGAGAGTCGAAATAATTTCCATGGCATGGTATAGTGCTAACCATTCTACTTCATTATTTATTTTCTTTCCTATCCCCCATGCATATGAAATAATTCAATTTACTCCTGGATAAAAAATGATCCCGCTTGCACCTGCCTCCCCTGAAATCACTCAATACCGATTAAGAATAGTTAAATGGGTTATGCTTACAATTCCAAATTTGATTAGTTGGCATGTAGATGATTGTGATGGAAAATATACTTGCTTATGTATTGTTAAGTTGATAATAGAAAAGTTAGATATTAGTTTGATGATAATTTCAAATCAATCAATAATTGGGTAAATTGCAAGTATTTTACTTCATAATTAATGAATGCAGCTTTTGCGTCTTTGTAGGATTATTTGGGTAAATAACCATTTTAGTTCATAATCAACCAATAAATGAAATTTTTGTCTATATGAGATATTAGTTTATGCAAATAACTATTTCACTTATAATTAATTAAATAATGCAATTGTGGCGTATTTGGAAGATATCCAAATTGGTATAGCTAGTGTCTCTATGATTATAACCGAAAATATATTAAATTATGTACTTTTAAGTTAGAAATAGAACAATGAGTTGGATATTAGTTTTTTAATAAATGCAGATTAATAAGCCAACATAGATCCATCTTAATTATGGCTCTATCAAGCCCCACGGGAGAAACCCCTTTTAAAGTCCTAAGAAAGGTTTGCACCTCATGGGATTTGAAGATTTATGATGGATCTATGCTTGTATAATTTCCATTGATAATATGATGATGATGATGATGGTCTTTAAAGTTTACTGAGGAGCACATTGTTGGAGCAAATATTATAAAACTGATATCTAATGTGGGTGTAGGCATGACAGAGAAAGTGATTTTCATTTTCAATGCTTATAGACTCACAAAGATGGAAAAGCCTTTTGATCCACAATGTTTTAGGAATTTTTGAGTGCCCAAGTTCACGAGAGGTCGTTCTAATCTTGGCAATAGTAATTTTTTTCTTTGAACTAATACACAGGCTTAGGAAAATATTTATTTAAAACGTGACGATGGGTGAATGGAAATTGAAAATTGAAATTCAATGAATATTTATATAAATATATTTTACAATCTAGCCAATTTAAATTTGGAACTGACATGTGCTTGGTTTTACAATGTTTTAATATATTTAGTTTTTGCAGCCTACATGTGCCACATTATCACATTTTTTTTTCACCAGAAAATCATGGCAATGAAGGCCAGATTTGAACTACCATTGTCATAATAGACGTGACACATCTCATCCAGTTTAGGCTATAAAAATAATTTTAATTTAATTCCTTTTATTTAATATCACAATAAATTCATCAATGGTGTGCTATAGAATTTATAAACCTTTAATGTAATTTTTATTATTCTTAAAAATATTTTTAAACAAAAAATTAATTATTTTTTAATAAACATTATTAAGCTTAATTTTACTAATTCTTTTTTAATTAAATATTATTTTTATAAATTATTTTAAAAGAAAATTGATTATTTTTTAATACAAATGATTAAACCTAATTTTACGAGTTCTAATGGAGATAATTTTTTAAATAGGATTTCATTACCTCTCACTCTTTATAGAATTGCAAGCTCTTATTATGGATTTATAAAATAGATTATTTTTATAAAAAATAAACACAATGATTATCCACGGTATAAACCTTTATATTCAAATATCTTTTTCCTATACATTTGATTTAATATGTTAATTTTGACAACTATTCAAAATTCTCCATTTCTTTTAAATATTATAACATTAAGATTAATATTAATAAATTCAACATTAGGATAAATTAATATAAAAAATAAAATTTAATCTTACTTAGATAATCATTGAAAACGAAAATCATTATCCAATTTAAGGCAATGTAAGGCATATTCCGTACGGAAAAAAGAATTTTGACATTTTAATTACTTTAAATTATTTTATATAATTGTGAAATTTAGGTTAATTACTTTCAATGAAAATTAAATGATGGATTAAAAAATATAATTATTTTAATTATTTTGTTTTAAATAATATAATTTTAATATAAAAATAATAATTTTTAGTATTACTTCTCTGAATGAGTTATGTAAAAATGAAAATTAAATAAAGATTTAAAAATATAATAATTTAAAGATTTTGTTTAATATAATTTTATTGAAACACATATTTTATAAGTTTTATAGTGAAACATGATAGTGGCTAATTCCTAAAACATCCAAGGTAGAAAGGATTTGTCATCTCTATGAGATTATGAGAGTTGAGGATGGAAGTCACTCTTTTAGAGTGTCATGCTTACACCTACATTAAATAGCACTTTCATAATCTTTGCTACAATACAATGCTTCCTAACCTCCTAACATGTCAAAACTATGACTACTTAAGAACAAATTCTTCATTTTAAACTTTTTACGAATATAATTTTTTATTTTTATTTTTAATCCTCGGTTGCGTGTGCTTTTCCCGATCAGGCTACAACTCGTAGCTTTGTCCAGCCATCTGGCGACGAGATGCTGCACCCATCACCTCCTCTTCATGCCGACAGGAAGTCATGTGATAACGGTTATGTGGAGGACAGGCGGATCTATTGTAATCATTCGGAAGTTAATGAGCCGAGGATGGACTAAGCTGCTAATGTCCCTTCGCATTAACTCTGGTAGCTAGTTCTTGAAGCTCCCGCATGTGGTGAACCTATGTCCCTTCTCCATGGCTTGTAAAATGATGGACCAGCCTCGTTCCACCTTCATTTTCAATCATCTGTTGCCCTCTGCTATGAATAGTTCTGCTGTGAATTACCCTACTGATATTGCCATTGTCAGGGAGATTGGTCTTTATTTCATGACTCGTCCATGAGGTACTTCAAGGCGAGGGGCTGGACATGGCACTGGTGGGGATGTTGCTTCTTCAGGAGGGAGTAAGGAAGCCATCAGCGGTTATGACAATAGCGTCTCGGCTCCGGTTCTCCTATTAATTGATGACTGGGAATCAAGCCATGTGGATGATATTCTAGTCATTGACAACTAAGGAAACCAAATCAATTATTACTGGCTCATAAAAAACATGATGGGCAACTTGGTCGAGGAGATGCTGGCAAATTGGAACTCTTCCAAATCCTCCATTTTGGATATCAATGCTATCTTGGTTCATCTGGATGAGAAGATGGTCAAGAGCTGGTCAAGTTGGACACCAGTAGGGGTATGGCTGAAAAGCCGGTCAGTAGGGGTATGGCTGAAATGGATGTTGCTCAGCATGGAGTGGTAACCTCTGCAACCAGAGCTCCTCCAATTTCGCAAGAAATGAAGGACATCGCTGTTGAAGACTCCGTTGCTGCTCTAGGCACTCCCTCTGGGTCGGTCCCGCCTATACATGGTGTCTCTATTAGTATTTCTCCCTTGCATGCTACCTTTCCCATTCCATCTACCATTGAATCGCTACACTTCAAACCTGTCCAAAAGTCTGAAGGGGATGCCTCCCCCTGTCGCAAAATTGAACTGTTGACGCCAAAGCTCCCTCGTGGCTCCCTCCCCAGGGTTGGGATGAAGAATTCTTCTGCAGCTTCCCTATTGTTGAAGACAAGCCGAACTCTCAGAATGAAGAAGCGCACACTTTGGACGATAGTCCCTAGCTCTCTCTATGAATGTCAGAGGTTGTGTCTTTTTTTGCTATATTATCTGTTCTCATGCTCTGTTATGTCTTACTATATGCTATGTAATGACTCTTACGACCCCTGGTCTCCTCGGACAGGTCTCTTTTTCTATGTTACTTATCTACCTAGCATTTTTTAGAGTCTGAGCTTGTGATTCCACCAACCAAGACCGCCAAGACTAGCTAAATGCCTTGTAATTCTTTAAAAACAAAATTATAATCATTTTTCATAATCAACATAAAATAGAAGTTAAAAATTAACAACATTATTATTTTATTATTCGTAGAATAATCATTTTTCTTATTTAAGTATATTAAAGTTGATTTTAACGAAAATTAATAACCATTAATACCAACCGTCATTATTCATTTATTTAAAGAATATTTTATATTTTTTCAGCGGATTAAAGAATATTTTATATAAATACATACAGGTGTGTCATGAAACTTTTTTATCCGTTAAAAAATCGACAGTCCTTATCATGTTTTCATTTTCAAAAGACTAGATTCATTGAATTCGATTCTAATTTGTTTGTTAAAAGTTGGTTTTGGTAGGCATTAAACTCCACTTTATTGAAGATCTTTTGTGACGCAATTTTATGAAACATTTTCTGTTGTCAAACGATATGCGTTAAAGTCGATGCGTCACGTGAAAACGTAAAATTTTAATGCATGTTACACACTTTTTAGTTTTATTCTAAGGACTTTCTATTATTTTATCGAACGTGACACATCCAGACTGCGCGTCGCGCCCCACCCATTAGCCTCCCACTTGTGGGTGATATGTTTTGTGCGATTCACGTTATATCGATCGTATCTTATTTCTGTATCCACTTCTTATTTGGAGAAGCAATGGAATCGAGCATGGAGTATCCTGCAGCTATAGCTATAATTCTGCTGCCTCTTGCAGCAGCCTCGCTGTTGGTGATTTTGTTTTTCAAAATGAATTGCAGAAGTCATGACGAATATCCACCCGTGGCTGCCACAATGATCGGTCACATCCTCAATTTTAAACGCTTACATGACTTTCTTTACGATCATCACAGACGCCTGAAAACATTCAGAATCGCTCATCCTAACTTCAGCCTTGTTTGTACGGTTGATCCTGCAAATGTTGAGCACATCCTTAGAACTAATTTTGCAAACTACGTCAAGGTTAGTGAATTCTCTTATATTGCAAACTACTTCTTCAATCACATCATATCTTATTTTGCTGGTTTGTTATGAAAAATCCATTGACAGGGATCGTCCATCCATGATATAATGGAAGACCTTCTTGGAGATGGTATTTTCAATGTTGATGGAGAGCAGTGGCGACAACAACGGAAATTGTCGAGTTTGGAATTTTCCGCCAAAATATTGAGGGACTTCAGCAGTCTTATTTTCCGCGAGAATGCAGTCAAACTTTGCAAAATTTTACTGAAAGCTTATCGAACAAACTTGACAGCAGAGATGCAGGCATGCAATAGTTATAAGTTATATTTTATTTCTCAGTTTTGCATATAATTCTTTTCACATACAATTTTATCTATTGTTAATCGCGCATAGCAGGGAATAATACGAGCGATTTACAGGAACTATGAACTCTCTTTTCAATGACAGGGTCTGTTCCTAAGATCAACGATGGATGCAATCTGCAAGTTAGGGTTTGGAATAGAGGTGAACAGCTTATCAAATACCAACTCTGGACCAGAGGCTTCTTTTGCACACGCTTTCGAAACTGTGAATACTATGCTTTTCGGGCGTCATTTTGACCCTGCTTGGAAGATAAAAAGATACTTCAATATAGGATCCGAACTCACCATAAAGCAAAGCATCAAAATAGTGGATGATTTTGTCTACAATGTCATTCAGACCAGAAGACACGAGATCTCTCTCCAAGATAACGATGTAAGATAACCCACAATTAATTAAATGTTTGATTTGCTCTTTTCGCATTTCTACGCTCTCTTCCAGTGCTGGTACTCATGTCCCTGTTTATCTTTCAAAAATATTTACAGGAAAAGCCAGATCTACTGTCTCGTTTTATGGCAGCAACTGAGAAAAATTCAGAGAATTACTCTGACAACTCTGACAAATATCTCCGAGATATTGCTATGAATTTTATGATAGCTGGACGGGATACAAGTGCAATTACTCTTTCTTGGTTCTTTCATTTGCTTTGCCAAAATCCAGACGTCGAAAAAAGGCTTCTGCAAGAAATCAAGGACGTGGTCAAGGCCGAGGATGAATGTGTGTCTATGGAAGATTCTATAAGTGTGTTCGCTGACAGCCTAACACCTACAATGCTGGATAAGATGCATTATCTTCATGCAGCTTTGACAGAGACTTTGCGCCTGTATCCTCCTATTCCTGTTGTAAGTCACACGTGTATCTTTCTTCAAGTAACTAGCACAGTCTCAACATCAGTAGTCTAAACATGCTAATTTAGATTAGATAGTGCGGAAGTGAATAGACTTGTATTTCGCTTTTAAAATTAATCCATCATAGTGCTTGTTCATTTTGTGTTAATTTTTAATGTTAACAATTTGCAGGATGGGAAGTATGCGGTTTCTGATGATACCCTACCAGATGGATACAAAATAAAGAAAGGTGATATAGTGAGCTATGTGCCTTATTCGATGGGCAGAATGAAATACCTTTGGGGAACTGATACCCATGATTTTAGGCCCGAGAGATGGCTGAATGAGAGCGGAGTATTCCAGCCCGAGTCACCATTCAAGTTCACTGCATTTCAAGTAAGTGACCTAAGCCTGATAGTGATAGGAAGTATTAATTTAAAATCGATTTCCTGCAATTGATAAGGTGTGATATATATATGGCTGGTTTGCAGGCTGGACCTCGCATATGTCTTGGCAAAGAGTTTGCATACATGCAAATGAAAACTGTTGTTGCCGTCCTCGTTTGCTTCTTCAAATTTGAGGCTGTGGAAGATGAACAAGTGAGATATCGTCCCGCTCTGACTCTCCTTATGAGTGGGGATGGGCTAAATCTTCGGATCAAACCTAGATGCCAAGACTGAGCAGGGTTTCAAGTCGCGATAAGGCAAAGGAACCGTAAGCCCTAAATTAGGTTATCCAAGTTTATCCAAAAGGGCAGTAAATCTGTCCGCTTTTTGGTTTTTGTTCTACATAGTCAATGATTGTGAATAATATCATGTTTCTAATTATGAAAAATAATAACTAGCACATCGCATCCAATTCGGCGGTGAATGCCGATAGGAATTCAAAATTAATAATTTAATTAGAAAAAAAACCATTAATTTTAATACATTTTTTTTTTCATATTCTTTTTTTTATTTGTAATTTTATATTAAATCATTTATATATTGTAGTATAACTAAATACAGACAAAGATCATTCTATTCCAACTATTCCAACTAGAGTTGGAATTTCATTTCATTTAATTATTTTTTTTTAAGTTTTGAATTACTTTGATGAAAAAATAATCCTTTAACAATGAAGTTTTGTGAAAATAAATACCCTTCAATAACGATGTTTTTATTAAAAAAATAAGTTTCTAATTAAAATATACAATAAACTCATT
This sequence comes from Larix kaempferi, assembly GCA_027924585.1. NCBI lineage: Eukaryota > Viridiplantae > Streptophyta > Pinopsida > Pinales > Pinaceae > Larix > Larix kaempferi. The sequence continues at coordinate 4,934,614 of BSBM01000435.1, forward strand.
TACCTATGTTTTCCTTTAACATGTATTGTGAAAATAAGTTAGCTAATAACTTGGCAAAATAACAAAATATGGAATCATTGAATGCAACTTGTATCACTCATTGTTCTGCCGAGAGGTGCTCTACAGCCCAGTATGAAGGAGATCTTGTTAGTCGAGTGTTTGTTGATATTGTCGGCCATAAATAACATTTGTGTGGGGGAGATCTTGTTAGTCGAGTGTTTGTTGATATTGTCGGCCATAAATAACATTTATATGGGGGAGATCTTGTTAGTCGAGTGTTTGTAGATATTGTCGGCCATAAATAACATTTGTATGAGGGAGATCTTGTAAGTTGAGTGTTTGTTCATATTGTTGTCGGTCATAAGTACCGTTTGTCTTTAACACAAAATAATAAACACAAAAGAATAATACAAACTAAAAAGTAAATATGAGACTTAAACGAGAGAGTTTGTCTAGTGTTTGTGAGTAACAGCATAGATTCATCTCAAACCCGAATCTATCAAGCACCTAGAGGGATCCAATTTCTTGAGGTGTAATTTTTTTTGTTTTATCTTAAATTTTTTACACATTAAGAAAAAATACCCCTCAAGAAATTGGATCCCTCTCTTTTAATTATTTAATTATTTAATTTTTTATTTTTAATAAGTTATGAGCGAACATGAATTTTTTAATTACTTTTGATTTTTTATAAGTGATGAGCTGACATGGAAACATAACGTGACAAATGTGACAAAGGTTACAACATATCCCCCATACTAGGTTGTAACATAACATGACAAACTTGACAAATGTGACATGTGACATCTGTTACAGAATCTCCTCCATACTACAAACGTGACAAATGTGACATGTGACATGTGAAATCCATTACAGGATCTCCCCCATACTGGGTCGTAAACACCTTGTTTGCACTCGGTGCAATAATTTAATAGTTAGCATATCTCTAGATCCCTCACGAACAAATACTTCAATATTTTATAACCTTCTTGATATCGTATACATGTTTATTAAAAATCCCTCCACTACGGCTTTTATTTATGGTTGTAATAAAAGCCTTTGAGAGATTATACATATATGGTTCTAATATGTCTATTTCATTTTTATATTTAAGAAACTTTCTAAAACGTTTTAATATTATATGTTAGATTAAGAAACCTAAAACATGTATATAATGATATTTTTTGTGTATTTATAATGTTTGTATTTTTCAAATTTTCAAATATCTTTTCTAATATTTTATTTGTATATAAAATCCTAGGCTGTATCAAGCACCCAGAGGGATCATCAAATCTCTCGAGGTGCAAACTTCTCTTTGAATAGTTCCTTGAGTGCAATACCTAAGCCACCTAATCCTAAGTTCTAAAGTCTCTAAGATCTTGTTGATCTAGCTTTGTTTGCTGATGACAGTGAAAACAAATTTGTCAATGTTGAAGTCCCTAGTGACATGAGTGATAGTCTCTCAGAAAAAGAGACAGTTGATAGCAGCATAGAAGTTGCACCAGCAGCCTGTTTATCACATAACCAGAAAACCAGGAGTTTGAGGGAACTATATGAGTAGACTCCCATTATTGATGAGTATGAGTATACTTTGTTTCCTATAATGGGAGAGTTAGGTTCTAATACTTCTAGGGTTTGGTCAATGAAAAACTCTATTTGGATAGTATAATGATTCTTTGTTTTAAATAATAATTAGTATAACATAAATGAATACTGTGCATAAAAATTATTACTAAATAAAATAGAAAAACTGTTGCAAGATTTGAAAAGAGAAACATGGAAAGAAATGAAACCCTAATTTAAATCTATGACTGTCATAATAGAAATGTAATATAATGCTTATTGATACTATTGAAATTTGCACCTGTTATGATTTCCTAAATGCTGTATAACATGAAGATAATTTCAATACTTAGATATGGAAACTATTTATTTTCATGATAATTATACTTGTTAATAGTAAGGGATAACAGTACTGTATACTTAGGAAATAAATGTTTTTGCAGCTGTTAAACTCACTACATCTTGATGAAAGAAATACAGTGAACCTGAAACATTTAACTAATGAAAAGAATGATAAGAGAAAGACATAGAATTATGTTATTTGATACAGAATATTAATGGTAGGAAAAACTAGTAAAATACAACAGTATTGGTCTTCTCATTCATCTGGCAATTTGCCTATCAATTTATCTACCTTAATTTCTTCTCTGTACCAGAGTATGATGCAGATCCATTAGCATGAGGAAAAATGCAGAGAAATATTTTATTCATTTCATCTTACATAATCATTGCTATACAGAATCCTAATTAGATCATAAACTAAAATAATTATATTTGTTTGATAATACCCTTGACAACAGTAAATCAATAATTGCAGATAAAAATTTAAACTACTTAGAATTAGAAAAGACAAGTAGAACTTGTAAATGAATATAGGGCCGACAAACACCCAAGGAGGCTTGTTCCTCCCAACCTTTTCCAGAAGAAGCAGCCAAAACTACTTGCTTCCTTTGGACCCCCGAGCTTGCTTACTGAACCACTAAATAGATGGAATCTGTGTAGAAGCAAGGCACTCAGTAATATAACTTCTACACTCAGCAGTGTAACTTTTGCACTCAAAATATGCCTTCTCCACTCAGCAATATAACTTCTGCACTCAGAAGTGTAACTTTTGCACTCAAGATATGCCTTCTGCACTCAACAATATAACTTCTGCACTCAGTAGTAAATAGGAGAACTTATACCATGATTAAAAAAAATCAGCATATCCCCTCTTTGAATCTCTTGGGTGCAAGCATAGCAAAACCCCAAGGTAAATTTCCTCGTCAGGAAAAGTGATGAACCTCAGTTCATAATTCAATAGCTCTTATATAGACTGCCTAGGTCTTTAGTGGTCAGTTTTGAATAAATGAGCCTCAAGCTCCAGTCCCACCTTTCAGGGCTCCAACCCCACCTTTCAGGGCACTATTACCACATTTCAAGGGAGTTGTCCCATACCAACAGCTAGCTAGTTGCATCATGATGCTGCCACTTGTTCATTGCCTTCTACCCCAGATTTCATTCCACCTAGTGGGTCAGTAAACTCTCTTTCAACAGTCCCCTTAGGTGTTTGTCTCCTATTTAATTTATTAATATTGTACAATTAAAGTCCTCTTTGAACACTTGTCCAATATAAAACTTTACAATAAAAGTTAACATAATGTTTTCAACATAAAATGTTTTTCCGCAAAAAGGGTATGTTACATTTGCTTACTAGGAACATAGCGATGTATTACATAGATGTTTTACATAATTATATGCTATAATTCTTTTAATTTTTTTTATGGATTTTCGAGGCACATGACAAAATATATAGTCCAAAAAGTATATTTGAATATAAAGGTTTCTACTATGGATAATCATGTGTTATTTCAGAAAAATAATATATTTTATAAATGTATAATAAAATCTTGCAATTATATGAAGAGTGAGAAGTAATGTAATCATAATAATCAAATTATCTCCCTACAAAATTTGAATTGGTATAATTAGGCTTAATAATTTTAATTAAAAAATATCAATTTTTCATTTAAAATTAATTATAAAAATAATATTTAATAAAAAAAACTAGTAAAATTAAACTTGATCATTTTTATTACAAAATACTTAATTTTTTGTCTAAATAAATACATATAATGTTTATACTCATACGCAATGGGAACCTGCTCATATACATATCATTGATGAGTATGAGTATACATTTAATGATTATAGGCAAATATAAATACATATAATGTTTATAGGTTATATCATAGTAATAAGTAAACCTTGGTTTGATAGAGAAAAAAATATATATAATCAAAGGTTATTTGTTAAAAACAAAAGGCAACTCGCCTATGATCGATCTACCTGCCTCTATCTTAAGCATGTTAGACATTTGGCATAGTCAGGTTTTCTAGGGCCATTGTGTCCTTAGCGACGAGTTTTTAACCTTCCAGCTAGCGAACAGTTTGGATCGATCACTCTTGTGGTATTCTTATATTAACCATCTGCGCAGGTGGCTGGGAGGGGGGCCGAGGGGGAAAAACTAGATTCTTGTCATTTGAATAGTGTTTACGGTGTTCCTTCTTTTCGCATTGTTTACACTCTGTCATTTGGCTACAGATTTTTCGGTGTGCCTCCTGTTTGTATTGTTAAACTCTATCACATGGCTACGGAGTTTACGGTGCTTCCTTTTCGCATTTTTTATACTCTGTCATTGGGCTACAGAGTTTAGTACGGTGCCTCCTTTTTGTATGGTTTATACTCTGTCGCTTTGCTTACAAAGATTTCGGTGAGGTAGTCGAGAGAGGACGGCTCAAGGAGAGCCTGATCCCTCCATTTTTTGTAATTCTTGTGCTTTGAAATTACTTACAGAGTTTCGATAATGTAGTTGGGAGAGGACGGCTCAAGGAGAGCCCGATCCCTCCACTTTTGTAAATAAGATGGTTTTGGAAGGGACGGCCTGACGGAGCTCGATCCCAGTCTTCCTAAATCATATTGCATTTTATTTCCCATGCAGTAGGGCAGGATGAATGGGAGACGACAACTTCATTAAGCTGGATCCCCAAATTAACGTTTTATTTGTCTTCTGGATTCTGAATTTTAGCATTGGTTGATCACCACAGTTTTTATATATAGAGTTATGTATTGCTTAACTATTAGCGTAGATTGTTTTCCATATGATCATAATCCTAGCAGAGCGAAGATTGTTGTGGCGTTGGTAAGCTATGCATAAGTCGACCGCACGACAAAGTTGTCGTGCTATAGATCTATGTATACTTCGTCTGGATAACAGATTTATCCTCTGCCTAAATTCGATTCCTCCAGATCGACTGATCTGTGGCGCTAGCAACATTTTAATAATCGATCACAGTTCGATCGTTGCTTGAGAACTGTAAGTTACTTCACTTGTGAATATCGATCTCGGCTCGCTGAAGATCTCAGCTTGAGAGTTGTACATCCATGTTTTGGATTTTAGATCTCAACTTCATCGCTTTAGAGATTGACTGTGCGGTTGTATACATATGTCTAGCTTGCCCGCATGTGTTGGTTAGTGTCCTATTCATATAATACCCCTGCATAGGATGATCTAGATATAACATGTGGATAGGATTTATATCTTATCAACCTCTGTAGTACATAGCTTAATATAAACATGTTGTTGTTGACACATTTTAGAGTGAAAATAAATCAAAGGTATAATATTCATAAATTTGTGGAAACCCGAATAGTGGCATCATAGACCTTTAGATCAAATTCTTTTATATATATATATATATATATATATATAGTGTAAGTGAGGAAGGGATACTTGTATGTATTTACTCCTGGTAGAAATCATTATGTACATACATCTTGAATGTTGTTTATCATTGTTGTGGAAAGATTGGGGTTAATTGTTGGTCATCTTATATGTTAATTAATTACAACTAACACACAGGATGCTCAATATGAATTGTCAACCAAGTAGGTTTTTTATTTCAGCTCCAATTAGCACAGTCTATGCATAAACACTTCAAGTAGTTGATTGAATAAATGGAGATAAACTATCCTACCTATCTGCTCATTCAAACTCATCTCATGGCTAAAAATAATCTAATTTATCCATCTAGAAATTCAAAGTACATTTACCTTCCTACAATCATCACTCCAACAATTACTTATTTAAGAAGAATTAAGCTAGACTTATTTTTGCAAGAAGCTAAATCCTAAAGATATTAGAGTACAATCCATAAACCAAAATCTGTCTAAAATTATGTAATATAGGGAACTGTAAATGATAGTAAGAAATCAAACCAATTGCAATCATAATCTGAATAATTCAATAAACTTCAAGAAAGATTAAATAACATAAATGAACTAGAGTTGAGGTTGACTGTAATAGCTAACTAGCACACTTGCATAAAAGAAATACCCTACACAGTCGACTTTCACACCACGCAGTTACAACTATTCAGAATGCAATGCCTAACTACCAAAGGAAATGCCATTATCACTGTTGCAACTAATCTATAAAACACATCTACTATAAATCCACACCACAAAACAGAAAGTAAATTAAATTAACTACTTAACTCAACAATCTATGTGTGAAGGCGAGCCTTGGCCTTCTAACAAAGATGTCGTGAACTACTACAAATTAAAACATAGAAATATGAAGAACTTTTCTCCTTGTATTAAAGATGGTAATTCACAGTCTCAGTTCTCTGTTACAACCTGTACAAAATAATAATCAACCAACCCTAGACTCTGAAAGTCCAACACTATAACTTCATGTCCTACCAATTTGAATATATCTCCACATTCCCAGCATACAATTTCCTTATGTCCTTCATTCCCCAGAACAAAAGATGGATTCTCACGCTGGTCTACAACCTCCATTATCATATTCACCCTCTTCTATGCATGCTTCCTACATGCTTCCTTCCATTTCTCTAATAATCCTCGAATCATTTGCACTTCTTCTTTAAGCAACTCATTTTCAAAAAGAAGATTTTCAATTTGGGGTTCTTCTATAGCATGTTCTTGTGTAACAACAGGTGATCGAGGTTAAATTGGGAATTTCAATATTTTCCCCAATTGAATGCACCACTTATACTGCAGTAACAGTTCTAATGCTTCTCTTTATTGATGGATTGGATGTATGGCCCTTGTTCCTTGGTCCTTCCATTCTCCTTTGTAAAACATAACTCTCTATTTTTTCAGGAACATGGATGAATACCTCCTCTTGAATTGTATTTCCTCTTCTTTCAGGGGAGATTCAACATCCAGAACATCCATGTCTCCTCTTCCCACTACCTTTGTTTGATGCTCCTCTTCTGCCATTGCAGTTTCCACAACTACATATTCTACTGTCGCAACTTTTACAGCTGCTCCAGTTTCAAATTCCTTTGTATCTATCTCCTTTTCATCCTCCAATTGGTCTTCTAATGCTCCATCCCTCCCCCCAACTAAGTCTGAGGAACTCTGGTCCTCATCCATTATTTCAAGACCCCGTATTTATAAGGAAGGTTCACGAGGTATCCTTGGCCAAAGAAGAAATTGTTCCCATGTCAAATTTTGGTGTGCAAGGGCCCTTAAGACTAATAGTTTAATTAACCTGTGATTTGTGAGGGAGGATGCAGGATGTCGACCACCTTTAAAATAATGAGCCATGCATTGCAGATATTTTAAAAGATAATACGACATATTTAACAATCTACGATGACATAAATGTGATAGGAGGAAAAATTCATAGATGTAAACAATGTTGTACCTACTGTCGTATGTGATGTATTTATTGAGAAAGATTGCAACCTAGTCCCAAGGAACTAGAAGGGTCTCTAAAGCTGTTCCTCTACCCCCGTGGTCGAACACTTTCTCCTGCTGCCAGAAAATCTTCAGCTGCAGTCAAGTTATGGCGCTTCTGACTAAACCAATGCCTTTAAGTTCTGGGAAATCTTGTTACTTCCACCAGGATTTCCTCTGTAACATCTATCCTTATACCTCGAACCTCTAAGTTGGTGCCGGTCATATTTTGAGCAAATTAAAGGGTTGTTTCCATGTGAAAACCATTCAAACATAGGAAATAATCCATCCACCCTACTTCTTGAAAGATAGCGAAAACTTCTCTGTTCTCGCATAGAGATTCTATCATTAATGGTTCGTATCTCACAGGGATACCCATATTGCTGAGCTTCTGCAAAATATGCTAGCGAGTGCACCAATCCCAGTTGCAGACGTCGGGCTGATTGCATGCAAATATGGTTGACATATAGTTGAATTTTGAATTGGGCATTTTTTGGAAAGGTGGCACCGTTATTTTTGGAATATCGGTGGTAGGATTATTTCATGAGTCAGAAAGAATGACGATCATAATCATAAGTACGAATAACACATTAGACATGGTTTTGGCTCAGTTGATTGGTTGCGGATTGATGATAGGGATTAACAACAAATAAAATAATTATTGCTTGCTGCGTCAGCGCATGCATAATCATGGTTATTGTTAGAACCCATACCTTTAAAATTAATGCTCGAGCTGTCATTTTTCCATGGTAGCGCCATCTCACAGTTGCATCATTGGTGGAAAAATAAATGCACACGTGCTTCCATGATTTTTCCATCGCCGACTGGACAGATGAAGTCTATCAATGTTGATGTCAAATGATAAGAGTGCACGGTGGAGGTAGAGCAAACTAAAACGGGCTGGCAGAGATAAAATGGGTTTTTAATTGTAGAATTAGCAGAGTCACAACCCAAAATTGGAAGGATCTTGCGGAGTCACAGCTGTGTGTAAAGACAAAATGAACAGAATTTATCATAGTTGCAGCTCCGCGAAAAGGAAAAATGAGCAAGATTTGGAGGTGTCACAACTACATGAAAAGGAAAAATGGGTGAAATTTGGCGGTGTCACAGCATTGCGAAAAGGAAAAATGGACCAAAGTAGCATAGTTGCAGCTGCATGAAAAAGGAAAACGAGCAAGATTTTAGAAGAGTCGCAGCTATGTGAAAAGAGAAAAATAAGTAGAGTATGGCAGTGTTGCAGTTGCGGGAAATGGAGGAATAGGAAAATCTTCGGCTGACTGGTGAATGCCACCGAATCATTCATTTTCTTCAAGGAGTTATTCATGACAGGAAAGTAAGCTAAGGTGCCTGCAATCGTCTGGCCTAGTCACGAGTGCTACTCCCAAGTTGATTCCTGTACATAGTTCTTCAAAACAAACTGATGAAAGTGTAAAAGAAAATAAAATAAAAACAAAACAACATTATATTTATGTACAAATTTATGTGTGGAAATGGTAGTTTAAGAATTCATAGGGGCTGAGAAAAATTCCTTCCCTTGCGTTAATTGATAATCTGGATCAGCTGCAACATGTGAAATGAATGCATTTTTAGAAATTGGTTTATGGTACAGTCACAACTGATGACCATTCGCAAATAATGGTGTCTTGTTTTCATTGATGGTGATCAACCGAACTGTTCTATTGTCAAACACTTTATCTATCTGATAGGGGCCTAGCCATCTTATGCGTAACTTGCCTTTAAAATCATTTTTAAACTGTGAATCATACAACAGAGCCTAGTCTCCTTCGCAGAATCTTTATCTATTGGTATTGTTTAAATATTTTCAATGCTTAGTGTTGTCTAGGATGGATGGGCTATGCCTCATATTAATCATGTGAGTTCTGGGAATGAAAAAGGTATCGTGCTCTGTGAATAGATTGTGAAACATGTCCCACACAGAATTCCTATAATATTTTAGTCCAGGATTCTTAGCCTCATAGTTTCCTTTCACATACTGGATTATTAGCTCTACATCTCCATAGACCTTGATCTTCCTAGCTTTAAGGACTTTAAGTATATTCAAGGCTAATAGTAGAGCTTCATATTCTGCCACATTATTTGAATAGTCAAACACTAGTTTGAAAGAATGAAACCTGGCACATGCATTTCTCTCGTCTGGAGGGATGATCGATATCCCTACTCTAGCTCCTTCTTTGTTCATAGCCCCATCGAATTTTATGACCAAGTGATCTTCTTTTTAGAGGGTGGCCATGGCCTCTGTTTCCAACTCTGATTTCTCATTACTACCCTCTTCCACCTGTTTCCCCTGATTCTCTATGTTAGCTGAGCTATCAAGGCATTGCACCTCATTACCATCGTTAGCTTGATCATTTGGTTCAAGTAACTTGTTAGCTTTCGCATGTTCTTCCTCTGGGTCTTGATCATAGCATAGAATTGAGGAACCTGCATCCGTGTCTATGGAAAGTATGGGGTGGTTATCAGGACTGTCCACGTATGAAAGCCTATGCTCCCTATACATTGTTCTGCTTTTCCCAAAGATGGGGATGGTGGCATAGGACATGTCCATTTGCATGGTTCCCTTTAACTTTGCAGTCCATGACCTGGACAACAACATCCCGAACGTAGGTGGAATATTAGCCACTACCACATCCATGCTCATATTTTTTTGAGGTATCCGAGTCAGTGAGATTACCATGTCTTTAATCATCCCTACACATGGAACTCTTTTAGAATCAAAGGAGAACAAATCTTTATAGGGTCTGGTTATTTCTAACCCAAGATTCTCCACCACTGAACTTGGCATGAGTTTATGAGAGGCTCCTAAATCAAACATGGCATTATGCAGGATATGGTAATGTATGTTGAGATTGATATAGAAAGGAGGGACATCAATTTCTGAGGCATTTTAAACATGCATTCCGAATAGAAGAGTGGATTTGTCATCTTGAAGATTGAGAGTATCAGGTTTCTTTCCTTCTCCACCATTTACTACTTTCATTATTTGGTCTTTGTACTCTGATATTTTGACCAATTCATTCAAGGGGGTGGCGATCTTAATCTTAGATGTTTCATTTTCCAAATTGAAATCCATATGGACCTTCTCTACTATCTTTGTGTCACCTTCATCTCTCCCTTCTAAACACTTCTTAGGAGGTTTTTCCCCCTTCCCAAGAGTCTCCTTAGAGATTGTAGCCTTTGGGTCTTTTCTCCTAGGGATTTCCTTTCTTGGTGGTTGAGAAGAAGATGGCTCAGCAGCTGCCTTTCCTCATTCTACTGTCACTTTTCTACTCCTCAAATTTTGTTTCCTCTCGAATTCACAGATGGTGTTGTGGAGCCCTCTTTGGTACTGGTCAGATTCCGATTCCCCGGGGACATCATCTGATTGCAAGGAAGACCAGTCATGTTCATCTTTAGTCAAATAGACCTGGGGCTGGTTCTGATCAAAGATATGGATTTTGTCTTCATCCTGACTATCTTCTTATTCTTCTTCATCTATCAGATTCTCAACAAAAGGTGGTCTAATTGGCTGATTGTTAGGGTTTCTTAGCTCTCTAGGTCTTCCTTGTGGGGCAGGGGGTCTTCTGAGATTGTTTTTTCAAGCCCGAGGCTCTAGGTTTTCTCTGGTAGGAGGCCTGCTATCAAGGGAGATCCTATCCACCAGTCTCTCCATAGTTCTCATCATTTGTTCGAATTTGGAATCCATGGATTGGGATGTGGAAGGATGCACTGCTTCATGGCATCTATTTTTCTCAGCCTCAGTTAAGCGCTTCATTTTTCCTGTGGCCATCATGTTGGATTCTACCTCTAGTGCATCATTCATCATATTAGGGAGAGTGCGAGATCTCCTTTCTCTTAGCATGAGAGCAATGTAATTGTCAAAACAGTTGGCAAAATGAAGCTTGGTTGCCCCTACAGGGTGTTTTATGTCCACAAGGATAGAATTATACATTCTCATGAACCTGGCTGAGAATTCTTGGACAGTCTCAGCATTGGTTTTCTTTGTATTTTCATACTCAATGAGGATCTAGAGAGGGTTTTTCTTATCCTTTCATCTGGACAGGAAAGCTTCTTCAAATATTCCATAGGTATCTATCCCTCTATTTGGAAGGGCCTTAAACCATTTTTTCACTTCCCCTACTAGGCTTTGGGAAAAAACCTCATTTTAACATCATCTTCATCCACCTCTTTTAGATCTATGAAGTCATTGAACTGTCTATATTCTATTGTGCAGAGACTCTTCCCTCCCCATCAAATCTCATGAGGCACTAGGCATAGCCCACATGTAGGTCATCAGAATTTGCTGGGAGGGAAAAAGGAGCATATCTGAAATTCGTGGATCTTAGGTTTTTCTTGGGAGCAGAGGGAGTTTTAGAAGTAGAAGGAGTACTCAGGGCATGGGTATTTTGGATAATATCTTTAGCAAAGGGAAACCGACAATGGATCTAGGAGCCTCTCTAGTTAAACAAGGATTTTTTGAGGTCAATCTCGGACCTAGATCTAAATGGAGGGGACCCAGTCCTTAAACTTGAAGGGATGATTTCTATAGAATATGCCTCCGTTTTAGGTAAATAAAAAGACCTAGCTAACGGATAAATACCTGTTTGGCCTTTCTTTGATATCTTGATGGCCCTCTCTATGTCTAAAGAACACTTTGGTAGTTCAGGATCTGGATGACTTCTGGTAGGTATTCTCCTGGGATCCATACTTTCTCCTGGGGGTCTTCCGATTCGAAAGATGGACTCGCCACAAGAATAATGCAGGATCCTCTTAGCGTCTGACTACTGTTCACCCCAGGTAATCATCTCTGATCTGATATGAATCTTTTGAAGTAACCTTGATCTCTAGTGGAATCGCTAGAATGTAAGTTGGATTCACCAGGGAAAATGATACAACCTTGGAACCTTAGAATCTTTGTTTTCCCTCAGAGGTCTGATTTTATACCGTGAAACCTAGAGATTCTCCCAAGTGGAGTCGCCATAATATTATCACCCAATATTTTCCTAGGTTGTGGAAGGAAAGACCATGGGGTAACTGTTCCAAACCAATCTTTACTGGATGGAAACTAGCCTTTCCAACCACATGGAGGGATCTCCCTTTAATGATTCTAGCAATGGGATATAGCTTGAGTGGGATGGGATATCAGTCAAAGTGGTGGCTAGATCTTCAGAACAACGAATTTGAAAGTGGTTTTTTGGTTGGCTTGAGTTAAGAACAAGAGGACAGTTGGGCATGGAGTCAACTTCGTTGGGTTACTGTCATCAATGGCAGATTTGGGTCGTGATTGCAGAGGCAAGAGCCAAGGTAGATATGGTTCTTTCATTTCAAAGTAATCAACAGGTGAAGCCAGAGAAGGGAAACAAGTTCGGTCGCAGGGCTAGAGCATTTAATAATGAATTCTAACCTGCAACTTCAAGAAGAAAAGGGTGGAATACCCAGTCATATGCATCTGGAGTAGATGTACATGAATTCCAAACCATGTAATCTTGATCTTTAAGTACTGTAGAAGTAAACAATCAATGGAAATACAAAGCAGAAACACATACACAGAAAGCAACAAACATCAGAACACACATCACATGAATCTCGAGCTCCAAAATCCGGTCTACTCATTCAATTAAGAGGCCAAATTCAAATACAGGCACAGAGCAGCAATCTCTCTTAAACAAAAAAGTCCAACCCTTTCGTCTACTTCGGACCTTGCCTTTATAGGATTACAAAACATCAAAATATCTTAACTCATCCAGAACAAACTCGGACTAGTAATGATGAAGTCGCTTGATTTGGGCCGCTTGAATCGATGGCCACTAATTCCACCATGCGCAGGGGAAGGAATCACTTGTGCTGGCAGTGCACGATTGGGCCATGGAAACCACCTGTTCATCCTGCAAATCAGGCCATTTTAGATTGAATAGGATAGGTAATTGAAACAGTCCCCCTTCGTCATTCTCAAACACGCCATTTCTCTGTGAAAATCTCCATTCCCTGCGACTGTAATTTGCTCTCCAAAACTTTCCTCGATTCGCAATTGCCTTTCCACAATGACCTCCCCGCAATTACCCTTTTCACAATCCGCAATCCTCCACATGGCATGCAGGGATTGGGACTTCGGCCTCACACTTTTTTGGAAAATCACCTTTCTGCAATCTGCAATCCACAAAGTAGAATGCATAATGCAGAAACTTATGCTTTCACCAATTGGAAAACTGTCATTCCGCAATCCGCAATGCGTATTGCGGATTTTGAAAATTAGAAGCTAAATTTTGTGTTCCCTGAAAAATTGCTTTCTACAATCCTCAAAGCGGATGCAGAACTTGGAAACTGGCTTGTAAAACGCATTTTCAACCACAGATATGATCTTGCCACTCAATCCTGGCTATCGAATCTCCTTTTGTGGCGGAAGAAGCCCATATTGATAGTTTTTCCCCATTTTCCTATTGTGGCTTGGTCACTTGGCTAGGATTTGCTTGACACTTAGCCATTTTTGGGTTTCCTGATTATTCACTTGATATAACCATCCAATGGATGACCTTGGGGCTTTGGGGTGGGGGATTTCCTTCACCTTACCTAGTGGAAGCCATAATAATTGTTAACACAAACCAATACTATATTTAGCAAAGGAGATGGTTGGTAGTAGAGACAAATATTTTACTTCACTCTTTCACTACTCATTCAAAAGAACTCATATCGTTGAACAAGAATTGGGGATGTGATAATAAAGAACCATGATAGAGGGAGACAACATTTAAAATGAAATGTAAAATAGGAGGCAATTTTTCTACCTTGGTTATTGATGGTGGTAGTTTATAAATTTTGTTATCTACTATGTTGTAAATAAAGAGTGTCATGGTTACAAAAGGGGCATACAATCATTGTAAGATATAAGTACTTGCTTAATTGTATTTTTGGTGGTTACAATGATCATTTTTCTATAATGTTTTACCCATGGATGTCTATCACATCTTTATTTGAAGGACATGGTAGTTTGATAGAAGGGTTATGCATGGTGGGAGAAGATCCACCTACCAGTTGGAGAGAGATGGCAAAAAAATTCACTTACATCCTTCGAATCAAAGAAGTTCAAAAGGATGGGAAGTGATTTTATGTTTAGTATTAGTATATGCAAATGAAGTAGGGTAGCTAGAACGTATCAAGCATCAAGTCGGAAAAAAAATAAAGGGAAGAGCATTGGTAGTACAATAATAACACTTTTGGAGGAGGAACATATCAAAGACTGTCATTCCAAAATGTTTTTTTGTATTGGTACGTTTGTAGGAAATGTAATATATAAGGTGAAGGATGTGTGCATGAAGTAGATAGCCACAAAAGAAGGACACATTAACAAAGTACAATTGACTATGAGAAAAATTATTGGGCCGAGAGGCGCTCTACAACCCAGTATGGGGGAGATCCTATTAGTCGAGTGTTTGTTGATAATGTCCGCTATATATAACATTTGTATGAGGGAGATCTTGTAAGTCGAGTGTTTGTCGATATTGTCGGCTATATATAACATTTGTATGAGGGAGATCTTGTAAGTGGAGAGTTTGTTGATATTGTTGGCCATAAATACCGTTTGTCTTTAACACAAAATAATGAAAAAAAAACATATTAAGTCGATCAATAATTAAAATTAAAAAGACTTGTATTTTCATTTTACTAGATAATACAGGAAGCAAAGAGAGATAACAAACAAAGATAGATGGCTACGGGAAATACAAGGGACAAATAGAGGGATTCAGAGAAATTTCTACAAACAGGTAAATTTGATTTTAATAATTCCATTTTTTAAATAATTTTGTTTTAAGGCCGGATCCATGTACATTTGGTTTTAATAATTTTCTACGCTCCACGTTGCTCACAGCTCCCCTCCTCCTCCCCTCCCAGCTCCTCCACGCTGCTCGCAGCTCCCCTCCTCCTCCCCTCCTAGCTCCTCCACGCTGCTCGTAGCTCCCCTCCTCCATCGCAGCTCCCCTCCCACTCCCCTCCTCCCCTGCCATCTCCTCCATGCTGCTCGCAGCTCCTTTCCTGCTCCCCTCTTCCACGCTACTTGCACGCTCCCCTCCTACACACTCCCCTCCACGCTGCTCGCAACTTCCGTCCACCTGCACGCTCCTTTCCCACACGCTCCCCTCCTACATCCTCTTCCACGAAGCTCCCCTCCTGCTCCCCTCCTCCCCTCCCAGCTCCTCCATGCTACTCATCCTGCTGTGTCCTCTTGCACGCTATTTGAAATATTAACAAATTTATTTTAATATTCTTAGGCGAATTTTTGTGTCTTAATTTACATGACAGTTTTATTTATTTATTAATTTCCACATTCATATTTTTGTGTAGATGATGAAATTAAGGTGAATGGATGCGATAAAATATACTACATAGACTATCGAATCCCGCCATATCATTGAAACGAGTTCTAAGGAAGATGAAAGCCACACACTTCAATGAATATTGAAGTTGCCACCACTAGACAGGATTGACCATTCACCATGAAGCGACTTATCATCAAACCGCCAAGCAAAAAAAAATCATGCTTTCAATGGATTATTCAAGAATATGGTTTTATTGCCACGTGAATGTTAGAATATCAATCATTCAGATTTCTACCATGGTAAGCCCAACGGAATGCAAGAATTTTCGATGCATGTAGATGACGTGAAGAACATAGATGCTAGCATATTTAGAGCATTTACCTCTCCACAGGTTGTCGGTGTTATGGAGTAGCTTACACAGTGATAGACCTTATCATATCTTCAAGAGATATCTCATCAAATTAGTCAAATTTCAGGTTTAAAAGGCCCAAAAAATAGAATGTGTGAATCACTCCTTGGATAGTTTGATAGCAACGCATAATTCGAGATGGCAGGAATCGTTGAAGAAATATGCTAGCTTCATGGAGAGTACATAGAGAGATTGGAGCGGCTAGGGTTTCCATGGCGGTGCTAGGGTTTCCATGGCGGTGCGAGGGTGTTCTCAGATGGTGTGAAGGCTACCACGGTTGAGGTGTGGTCTTTCGCAGGGGATGGGTGGATACTGGGATATCGAGAATAGGCTATACTATTTGTTTGTCTAGCTGCCATTAAAATGACTTGCTTTAATACGGTTACGTCCCTGTATCGGTCAACTTTACATATTTTCTGATCACTGGAACTATCTATCTGGTGCAGTCGACACCGGTGTGTGGTCCACCTTGCTATTTGGTTGCCGTTATAGAAGCCATTTGTTTTTGTTAATGATTGTTCCATTGCTGCATCTATCATAGTTGTATCCACTGTTTGAAGCTGCCGCCTCGGAATCTGGAACTATAGATAACATCTGACAGAGGAACCTGTTGTGGCAGTAACATCTCACGGTGTTGAGTGTTGGGTGGTTTTTGGATGGGGGAAAATATGCCGACACCCATCATCCCGGCGGATAACAACTTTAATGTATCTGATTTCATGATAGAAGAAGCCGGTTTATTTAAACCAGACTCATTCTTCAAAAACTAGCTTAAAGGAAAGAGGGCACTTAACCTAGCTAGCCGACAGGTGGCGCCTCGTGGCAAGGCGCATAGGGGACATGTGGCTGGAGGGCGGACACCTATTGAAACTATGGGTTCGGACCCTTCCGTCGGCAGTGGTCGGGGTTTTCCTGGTGCGGATAACAGAGACAAAACTGGGACATCTTCCTGTGCGGCTTGATGATTGAATGGAAAATACTTTCGCAGACCTGGTGAATCCTGGCTAATGGTTGGTAGGGACATTGGACTCGAGGAAGTTGTGGAATTTAATATGACAGTGTTGGTTGGCAAGTTTTCATACCACGCTATGAATCATTGAGACATTGTTAACTGGGTTACGGAGGTGTGGAACCGCATTCTGAAATACACCCCACAAATTTTTGCTTTGGCGTGTGGATGGTATGGTTTCAAATTCGAACAAGAGGCGCATTGTTCCCTCATTATGGAGAGACTATGGCTTTATGGCTCGGGTAGCTTGATGTTGCATAAATGGCAAACTGATTTTGATCCAGAATCAGCTTCGGTGCGTCTCTGGCACTTGTGGGTTCTTCTGCCTGGTCTTCCATTGGCACTCTGGAATCGTGGGGCTTTCAAAACCATTGGAAATTGCATTGGGCGGTTTTTACATGTTGATGAGGAGCATCTTAATGGTTTTGATCGTCGTATGGGTTGGGTTCTTATGGAGGTGGACATTTCTTTGGGTCTAATTGATGTGCTTAACATCAACTGGCATGGCCGAAAGCTCTCTCAGATCATCGATTATTGGGGCATCCCATTTCGATGTTCAAACTACAAAGAGGTGGGGCATTTGTGGCAGCAATGCAAAGCTCCAGCTTCATCTGGCAGACTCAAAGATGGGGGACCATTCGGGTCTTCTGACGATGGCAGCGACATCGAGTTGGACTCATCGGGCTCGCTGGACAGCTTCTCCAATAGGGTGCCCACTCTTGATGCTCCGGTCTCGGCATTGTTCCGTGAGTTAGAATCATAGGACCCTAACTTCTTCCATTCACTGAATGAGTTGGATATTTCATTTATAAATGCATTAGATTCAAACAATGGAAATAATGGAAACTACATGAGTCGTCGTCATCACATGGAAACAAACTCCTCCGGGTTTGAACATGTTACAAATGAATCTTCTAGGAATGATGACCCTGTCTCCGAGAATGAGCCGGTTGAGAAAGTGAATGTGCTTAGCCCTGTCGATTCCTCCCCAGTCAAATCTGTTACCCCCAGGATTCCTCTTTCTGGTTCCCCAACTGTTATTATATCTAGCGACTCTGAGGTTCCTATCCTAGCTCGGGAAGTATGTGGGGGTGGGGGAGATGAGGTGAACCCTGTTGGATCCAATTATGTGGCTGTTGACAAGAGGGGAGGCCCCGGTGGTAAGAGTCCCGTGGCTCTGTCGGGATCTGCTAGTTAGGTTAGGGGTCCGGACATATCTACGGATCCATGTGAGAAAATTTTACTAGTCCCATCTTATTCTGAAATGGTGAAGAAGACGCCTATCCCTACTTTCTTCAAAAACCGATTGATAGATGAGACTGTGACAACTGGTGGGGATGTGGGGGGTTCGTTGGATTTGAAGGACTCTGATCTGGAGGGGTGTAGCTAGGGTTTTACCCCTAGCTTGTGCCAATGAGCACCTACTAAGGAGAATGGACTCCTTAGTAGCAGTTCAGTATATTAAACTAATAATGCAATAAACAAAACATTAAATTATTTCTAATACAAGCATAAAGCATAAACACCAAAATGAAAGAATGTCTTTGTATTGATGTTACCTTGAGTGTCAAGGTTGGTGAAGCCCTTTGCAGTGTCCAAGAGGATGCTCCAAGCTCCAAGAATGCTCCTTCTCCTTCTCCAATGTTGGGGATGGGCCAAAGGTGGCTCTCAAGGTGAAACTAGTTCAAAGGTGGACTAGGGTTTCGAGAGAGATTTTGGCAGAGTAAGGGTGCTTGTGATTGTGGATATGGAATAAGGGATCTCCATCACCTATTTATAGTTTTTTGGTGGTGGAGTGCTGACCCATGGTTTTAGGAAACACATGGTTTTAGGCAGCTGTATAGGGTTTTTTCTTCCTTTTCCTCGTTATTTTATATTTTTATTCCCTTTTTAGGGAATTTTTGCTATTTTTGGAGGAAAAGGGGGTTTTTTAGCCTTTTTTAGGCTATTTTGATGGTTTTTTGGCCTTTTGGAGGCATTTTAGGCCTTTTGGAGGCTTTTTAATGGGTTTTTTGGGATTTTAATGGAAATATGGTAGGAAAATGGACAAATGAGCCATATAATGTGGTAAATGAGCTAGTGAGCACTTTTTGGGTGTTAACAGATTGCCCCCTGATGTGCGAGGGCAGGAGCTCATCGTATGGCCGATGGACATCATAAGTCATGAATGGTTTTCCTGGGATGTGGAGAGAAGAGAAGAAACAAACTGGAGCCCGGAACAACGATCCCGAACAACTGCAAGAACTAAAAGTACATAACCTCAATAAAGGATGAGGAATCATCTGATCATATGGACGAGGCGGGCATTCCCATGCTCGTATCAGGATATAACATAATAACAACAATGGGGTCCAAAAAATGGGGACCTGAAATATACATGACCTCAAATACTGACTGAGGAATAATCTCAATATATGGACGAGGCGGGCATACCCATGCTCGTATCAAGATACATAAATATAACTGTAAGGCCCGAAAAAAAGGGGGACCTGTAAGATACATGAGAACAATCAACAGTGCTACTGAGTGTGGTACCAAAGGAACTGATGAGCTGCTGGATCATAATGACTGGGGTCAAACTCTCCATGGTACACGGAACTGGAACGGATCTGGAACTGAAACTGGGTACTCAAGGAAGCATGGAACTGGATGGCTTCCGAATACAAACGCCAACGCAGCCCGGACATCCACAGGAACATAGAACTGGGCGTTCCGAAGTGACTCACCAATGTGCTAGAGTCGGGGGAAATCCGGGGTCTTCGACTAAAAACTGATGGAATATAATCCTACGCGATCCTCAACGATGCGATCAAGGTGCTGAAGTCGAGCATGTGAGGAACAACCACTCGGAGAGGCAATGATGTTTCCTCTCGGAATGATCCGTAGGCACCTACCACAGATGGTGATAAGTCCAAGGCGTAGGGACCTCTGGGCCTATCCTCTGGAATAGAGGAGCTGTCGTCGACAGAGGGAGACCTGCCCCTATCAAGGCAATGATGTTTCCTTGACAGGAGCGCGAGGTAGAAACCGAAATGTGGTAGTACTGATGGCAGGACTGATCAAACTGTGGGTGAATAACTGGGCAAGTAGAGCGGGTGGACTCAAACTTCCTTTGTTCAGAGTATGATAATGGGAATGATCTGGCAGCATATGAAACTGTCTGAGGGGAAAGGGATCATAGCTGTAATGGATCTGGGAGGATAACTGGCTGAGGGAGACTCAAGCTGGTGTAAAATGGCAGAAGACTGCTGAATACTCTGAACAAAGGCGACCTGATTGGGGGTGCTGCCGAGATGATCGATCATAGTGCCAGGAGGCACGGGGGAAAACTTCTTCATGGGTTAAGGAACTAGAAGAAGTGTGTGTAAAATGGTACTGTCGTGTGGATTTTACGAGCCCAGGACAGTTCATGCTCGTGGTTGCTTTCAATTTTAAGGAGTCTGAAAGCGATAAGAAGACTCTGAAGTAAAGGAATGGTACTGTCGTGTGGATTTAACGAGCCCAGGACAGCGCATGCTCGTGGTTGCTTTCAATTTTAGAGAGTCTGAAAGCAAGTAAGGAGACTCCAGGGGGTTGCTTTTTCGTAGATTTAGTCTCCAAGGCCCAAAGAAGCATAAAAGGATGCAATGAAGAACTCTTCTAGCCGGTGTGACTAGAGTATTCCTTTTTCGTAATTAGTCTACCAGGTCCGGAAAAGGGTTAAACTTATACCAGATAGACGCCCTTTCAGGTACTTTAACGAGCATGAAAGGAAGCAAGATTGCTCGGCGATCTTTTCATTCTTTTAGGAGTCAGAAAAGAGCTTAACGGAAACTCCCTAAGTGCCTTTTTCGTAAAGGAGTTGTCCGGCCCGAAAAAGGGATAAAATTATACCGAACAAAAGGAATGGCCAGGCAAGGAGGATGTGTTCAATCAAGGTTAAGTAATGATGACCAAGAATGAGGGTAGGTGGGAACACTGATGGACCTCCTTGCGGGGTAGATGAAATGGTGGCAAAATAACGAAACATTTGCAGTATGACAGGAGTGAATGGCTCATGTAAAAATGTGGAACAATCCGATGGCGGCCGATGTGGCACGCAAACCGAGGCAGCAAGGTGTTGGGACACAATGTTGGAATTGTACCAAGTGAGAGCGAGAAATGATCTCAAGCATCATCACGGGCTCGGAAAAATGAATCCGGCGATATAAAGGATGTCAAAAACGGGTAACAGCCGATGTGGCACGCAAACCGAGGTGACGAGGGCATTTTGAAAAATGCCCGGAAAAACTGGAGGTGAGAGCGAGAAATGATCTCTAGCATCATCACCAGCTCGGAAAATTTAATCCGATGATATAAAACATGAGAAAAACGGAGAACGGCCGATGTGGCACGCAAACCGGGGTGACAAGTGGTGTCGGGACACAATGTTGATATTGGTCCGGGTGAGAGCGAGAAATGATCTCAAGCATCGTCACGGGCACGGAAATATGAATCCGGCGGTGCAAATGGTGCGAAAAACGGAGGTTAGAAGGACTCCGGAATGGTCAAAGGAAAGAACTATGTATATCAAATCAAATCAAATATAAAAGTGACACGTGACCTCAAAAATGGTTGAGATCACAAATGTGAAAAAGTGAGCAGGGTTAATGACTTACCCCCATGCTATGTGCATGGGGTTTGTGATTATGGATCACATATGTGTTGGTTTGAACGATGGGTTCATTGACGTGCTGAGATAGATGTGATGGGGTAAGGTCAAAATGATTGATCATGTCCCCTATCCCAGGGTCGAGGGAATCTATGATGCCCCCGAACTCAGAGGTGTCAATGTGGTGCTGTTTCTGGCGAACAGGGGGTACATCAGGCCATGTGTCGATGTGCTGCTCTCTAATGGCGGGGTCGAGACCAGGCATTTCGGTATAGGACCAGGCAAAGACATCACGGAATTCTCGGAAAAGTTTTTGGTACTCCTCAATCTCTTGTTTACTGCAGAATGTTCCTAAAGTGATGAGTTCAGGTGCACGCCCTGGGGCAGCGATATCAACTTGGATGACAGGTGAGATGTTGGCCATGTTGCCCTCCTCGAAGGCATCCGGAGCAGGAATTGGGTCCTTGAACCAGTCGACCTTGGTGGGGAGGAAGTCTTTGGATTCGACCGCGTATTGGGTAGCGGTGCTAGAGGAAGACGCTTCTGGGATGAAATAGGAACGGTGGTGCATATCATCCCAAGGATAATCCGGGGCAGTTAGGGCCTCAAGAATCTCCTCATCAGTACGGAAAGTCTTTGTCGTCAAATCGGTTGACGAGGTAGTGGAAGTAGTGGTTGAAGAGATCATGTAGATGGTATTAACCTCTCCGGAAGGTGAAGAGTCTGGGGGGTAGATCTCTTCAACGGTAGGTGGTGCCGTCTCAAGGTCCAGATTGTTCATCTCATAAAGAGCGGCTCTGTAATCCGGGAGATCAGGACAATGATGTGAATAGTGCCCGTAAATACCGCAGATGGCGCATGAGTGGTTGGTACGTAGGGACTTATCTTTAGGCTTAGGAGTGGGGTTTAATTCGACAGTTGGGACGTTGGGGTCATCATCGAGCATTTGCATGTGCTTCTGTAATGCGGGTAACTGTGGGCATTGGTGGGTCGCATGGCCCAACTCGTCACACAGCGAGCATTTGGGAGGAGCACGAAACACTGGAGGGTTCTTGACTGTCTTGGGAGGTGGGACAGCAGTGTAAGGTTGTGGACCTCTGCCCCCAGTGGGTTGAAGAGGGGGAGGAGGTGTCGTGGAGGACGAAGGGGTAGGGACCCCGGGAGGTGGGTGGGTGGTAGTAGCCATGGGTTGCACCGGCTGGAGGACGACATCAGGTGTCGGCGGGCGAACGGGAGGCGAAAGGTACCATACAGGTAATCCCAAGGTTAACCCAGGGAGGCTAAGGGTAGCCATGACCGGGGCGCTTACTACTCCTGCTGGAGGAACTAGGAAGGGGATCGTATGGATCGGTGTAACACCAATGTGACTAGGTACCAAGGGTGGTTTAGGCAACAAAGATGGCTGATTGTTAGGTGGGAGGATGTCATGGGACAAGGTACATAAGTCAGACATTTCGGGCGTAGATGATGGCGGAGGAATGGATTGAAAGGTGGAGGTCATCGGCGCGTCTGAGTAGACTCCAGGCCCCGTAGAGGAAACGAACGAGGTGGAGGCAGGAGAAACAGGTTGTTCAACCATGGGGAGAACATTTTCCGGTGCCGCGGGAGCACTGGGATCATAGTAGGTGAGCTGGTCAATCTTAACCACGCGTCCTTCATGGGGGAACATCATGGTGCGAAAGACAGAAGAGGCAACCGCCCGCATGGCATACATGTAGCTGCGGCCAAGTAGAAGGTTGTAATCCAATTGGGCATTGATTACCTCTATGTCAATAAGAACTGTTTTACCACCTAACTGGACAGGAACGTTGGGCAGGAGGCCTTGGGGCTGGGCCGAACGACCGTCATAGGCACGTAACGCAGTGGTGGACTGCTGGAGAGGAGGGGATCCTAGTTTCTGCCATACAAATGTAGACATAACGCATGTGGAAGCACCCTCGTCAATGATGCACCGATGGATAACAAGATTCCTAACGGAGACTGTAACTTGGAAGGCTAAGCTAGAAGGTAGGCGTGGTTCAGACTGGTCTAAATCAAACGCCATCAAATGTGAATCAGTTGGGTCAATCCCCCCGATGGCGGAAAGTAAAGTCTTGCGCTGGGAAGGGCAGTTCTTCAAGACTTCTAACGCAGACATGGCTGCGGGAGATTGGGCTAGGTCGTCTACAATGTTGTAGTTTGACGCAGCACGTGCATTAGGGTTATTATTGATTCGGCGCAGTGGGAAACGAGGTGCTTTCGCAGCGCCGTCTGTGGGAGGCGGAGGTATGCGTAACGCCTGATCGGTGGGGTGGGCGTTAGTAGTTTTATCCGTGGGAGTGGCTTCAGAGGTGGAGCCATATTGGTTCCGACGGGTCTGGAGGTTGACGTCAGCGGATGACATTATCAGTAAGTGGTGGGTACCTGAGTCAAACATGGGTTGATCAGGGGCAGCGTAGGTGATCTGTTGTTGTTGGGGTTGCACGTTAGCTTGAGGGGCCAACGGCTGAGTGTTCACCACGCCTTGGGTCGGTAAGGGGTTTTGCAGCACCAAAGGGGGTTGCTGAGGTTGGGGGGGGTTGGGCGGTGCTTGGGGAGCCGCATGCCCTTGGCGATGGGCCTCGTCAACCCAAAGCTGCCGAGCTCGCTCCAAGTGTGGGCAAGCATGGGTGTAATGTCCATAGACCCCGCAAATAGAACAAGGGTGGTTCGTTCGCAGATTGGGGTTTTTGGCCTGCTTGGGCGGGCGATCAGGGTTTTGATTAGCGGGGGCCGCATTGTTATTGTCAGGGGGATTAGCCGGTTGACCAGCTTGGTCTGCAGGTTGGTTGTTTCCCCGATTACGGCCCTTGCCGCGGTTCTGTTGGCCCTGGTTACGTTGGTTATTCTGGTTTTGCTGCGGGTTATGTTGGGCGTAAACTTGCCCTTGGGCAGCAGGTGGATTTTGAGGTTGCGCAGGTGCTGGAGCAGGCTGCGGAGGATGATATGCAGGTTGAGGCTGAGCAGGTGCAGCAACTTGAGGGGGTTGCTGATAGGACTGCGGAGCCGGTTGTGGATGTGCCGCAGGGGCTGCCTGGGGCGGATAATAAGCTGGTGGGGCTGGTGAAGGCGCAGGAGCTGGGGCAGCCTGCTGATGGTAGTAAGGCTGAGGGGCGACTGGAGGAGCATAAGCAGGAGTCGCATACCCGAAGCACTGTGGTGGACATGAGGGCCCATGGGAATGGTGATGTGTCATGGGAGCATACGAGTTGGTTGCTCCAGACTGTGAAGTAGCCCGCGATAGGTCGGGGCCAGGGGTAGGACGTGCTATAGAAAATGGTTGGGGATGCGAAGAAACACGGCCAATGATACCATCTGCAGCGTGGGATGCCCCCGGCGCATCATGATGGGAGGACTCGCCGCGAGGGGCGTCAGGTATAATGGTATAAAGGTAACCCGACTGGGCGTAAATGAGGTCGAACTGCTGTGCCTTAAGGATGGCCTCTTCTTCAGACTGGGGTCTTTCTGAAGCTACATCCTTAGCGATGACAGGAAGCAGGGACTTGAGGAACCAATCGAGGAAGATACGGTCATCTAGTTTAATCTTGCATAAGCTACGGCGTCTACGCCACTCATGGATGTGGTCCGTGATATGGGTAGCCGTGTTTTGTCTACAAGATAGAAGGATCTCAACGCCCGCGTCATAGCGGACTGGTAACTGGAAGAACTGCAGGAAGGTCGAGGCCAGGGAAGAAAAGGTGGCGTGGGTCCCATGAGGCTGCTCAATATACCACTTGGCTGCAGAGCCAGTAAAGGTGCGTTGTAAGAGACGGAGGCGAACAGAGTCATCCACAATGGAGTTAGAGGAACACCATAGGTGGAAAGACATGATGTGGTTCTGTGGGTCCTCACCGGCCTTACCCTCGAATTTAGGGATGTCAGAGGGTAGTTTGGTAGGCATATGAGGCCACATAGGGTCGTGTCGAATAGGATCGTTGGTCAATCTGGCCAGGTCAGGTAGGTTGAGGCTAGCCATGAATGGCAAACTGGAAGAAGGCTGCGACACAGTAGTGCTATGGACCAAGTTGGGGCCAGTGCCCCCAAGTGGAGGGACAAGATTTAGGGTGGTGCCCCCAAGTGGGGGAACTGAGGTAGTGGAGGATGGTCCAGCACCACCATGGGTAGTGTGAGCCACTGATGTAGTGGGGATAGGTATTCCTGCTGTGGGAATAGGTACCGTGAGGGGAACGGTAGATGGTTGCCTCATGGAGGGCATACCAAAAACAGGTGTAGTAACTGGTGTAGTAGTGGTGGATATGCCACCAATGGTCCCTATGACAAATGGAGTGGAAGTCGTACCAGCCATGGGGCTAGTAGGGGCAGTATAAATAGGGTTCTCAGACTCTTCGTCAGAATCAGAGGTAAAGTAAGGTGCGTCACTATCTGGTGACGGAGACCTACGTCGCTGACGGGTGGAGTCAAGTGACAAGGCTCTAGATCTGTGATGAGTGGTATCAACGGACAATGATCGGAATCTATGACGAGTGGTGTCGAGAGAACCGTGCTGTGGGGGCTCGCCCCTGAGGCGCCGAGAATGTCTCGGGGACTCAATGGTGACAGATGGTGTCTAAATCTCTGTGGGTTGAGGTGAGTATGAAAACAGCTCAAAAATCCTAATGCAACCGAGTGTGCAGAAGGAGAGCTAAAAAGCAAGGCACTCAGGCCAACAACCAACTCAAAACACCCACTGCAACAGCTGTGCTACAATAGGTGGAGTAACAACAAAGATGGTCAGAATACCAACAAGCAGCAGGCTTCCTAGAAAAGAAAAATGGTGGACTCACTAGACCAAGGGAGGTAAAGGAGCATGCAAACACCTAGCTAAAAGTATTCTGACTTAACTAAACATATCCTCTGCAAGGTGATGAAATCCAAGTCAGACAATATGAGTAGGAAAGCCAAGTGGCTATGATATCCCCCTACCGGGAGGGATACCGGGTAGTCAATCCTAGAAGAAAGGCAACTAAGATACCCCGTTCATGACACGTCCAGAAAGGTGAATCTGCCGTTTAGTTCGTTGACCGCAATACCCCTATACAGGGATATCCCGCGAACCGCGAAAGGTAGCCCTTCGGTTACTGAATGGAGTGCGGTATTCCACTCAGGCCTCCGGAACCAGTCTCCCGACTTCAACCCTCCTAAGGGAGAGGCCCTCTGATAAACTGGTCGTGACCGTGCCAAAAAGTACTAGGGGATTTTGGTTCCCTAGTTGGACAACAACTATGTCTCAAGTGAAATGACCAAGGGGTGTTATTGGAAGCCTATCCCCCTGATCCTACCTAACTACAATGATTCTTTAGTGTTCCCCAAGTGGGGTTAGAATGTTGGTTTAGTTAGGTACTTTTTAAGGCTCACTTGATTTAATGTGACAGAGTGTGTGCTCGTGAGGTGTTGAACCCAAAAACAGAAGTGCCACAAGGGAGGGCAACTTCCAATCTATCAATAATGCTGAAATTGATTCTTTTAATTGGCAAAATTTTCTGAAAATAAAAATACTGAAATTTTAAAAAGATTCTGTAAAAGGAACAGAAATTATGTTGCAGAAAGGCTGTAAGGAAGTAGGCTGCAGGTGGGACAGAGGGCTGTTCAAATGCAGAAAATATTGCAGCAAGAGGGGCTGGGCTCAAAAACAGAAAAAGAGCAGAAATCAGACCGCGGGTCTGTGGCGGGTCAGAACAGGCCGACCGCGGGTTTGAGGGCAACAGCGGCGTTCAGGTCGCGGCTATCGGGCCAATAGTTGCAGTCGGGACGCAGGAAACAGAAGACAAGGCACAGTCGGGTCGCGGCTATCGGGCCAACAGTTGCAGTCGGGACGCAGGAACAATGGAAAAACAGACAGTCGGGTCGCGGCTAAAAGGCTAACAAGCGCAGTCGGGACGCCCGAAAGAGGCAAAAAACCGCAGTCGGGACGCGTGGACAAGGCCGAAAGGCGCAGTCAGATCGCGGCAAACAGGCTGATTAGCCACGGTCGGATCGCAGGTAACAGACTTGAATCCGCCGACTGAGCGTCGGAAGCAGTCTGAGAGCCACGGTCGGATCGCGGGTAAAGGCCTGAAAGGCGCGGTCGGGACGCGACTGTAGAGGAAAAATACGCGGTATGCAGCGGCCGAAAGGGACAGCCGAAAGAAAAAATTTAAAAACGGAAACCAGAAATTCGAAAACTAGGGGAGTCGCCAAAACTGTAGCTAGGGTTTTACCCCTAGCTTGTGCCAATGAGCACCTACTAAGGAGAATGGACTCCTTAGTAGCAGTTCAGTATATTAAACTAATAATGCAATAAACAAAACATTAAATTATTTCTAATACAAGCATAAAGCATAAACACCAAAATGAAAGAATGTCTTTGTATTGATGTTACCTTGAGTGTCAAGGTTGGTGAAGCCCTTTGCAGTGTCCAAGAGGATGCTCCAAGCTCCAAGAATGCTCCTTCTCCTTCTCCAATGTTGGGGATGGGCCAAAGGTGGCTCTCAAGGTGAAACTAGTTCAAAGGTGGACTAGGGTTTCGAGAGAGATTTTGGCAGAGTAAGGGTGCTTGTGATTGTGGATATGGAATAAGGGATCTCCATCACCTATTTATAGTTTTTTGGTGGTGGAGTGCTGACCCATGGTTTTAGGAAACACATGGTTTTAGGCAGCTGTATAGGGTTTTTTCTTCCTTTTCCTCGTTATTTTATATTTTTATTCCCTTTTTAGGGAATTTTTGCTATTTTTGGAGGAAAAGGGGGTTTTTTTAGCCTTTTTTAGGCTATTTTGATGGTTTTTTGGCCTTTTGGAGGCATTTTAGGCCTTTTGGAGGCTTTTTAATGGGTTTTTTGGGATTTTAATGGAAATATGGTAGGAAAATGGACAAATGAGCCATATAATGTGGTAAATGAGCTAGTGAGCACTTTTTGGGTGTTAACAAGGGGGTCATTAACAATACCTCTGTGATTCCCCCTGGTACAATGGGTGATATATGTGTTCAAAAGGGGACACATAGGGGCGGATTGGCCCCGGATTTCTCTCCTCTTAAAACAAGGAGTGCTAGGAAAAACAAGAAGGCCACCCTGGGGGGGAATGAGGACGGCCGATGTATTGTGGACTCCCCCAAATCTTCTGATACCTAGGCTCTTAGAGGAATGAAAGCCCTAGAAAGGGTTCGCAAATGATTTTTTTCTCTTTAAATATCCGGGGTGTGGGAGGTCTACCCAAACAATTGGCCCTCAAGTGAGTACTACATATTACCAACCCAAATTTTGTTCTTCTCCAGGAAACTATGGTTTGCGGTGAGAAGGCTCGTATTTTTTTTAATAAAGTTAAGTTGGGATGGATGGTGTGCACTGTGGATGCAGTTGGTCTTTCAGGTGGTCTCTTAGCTGCTTGGAACCCTTTAGTTTTGAGACTAAATCCATCTATCACCTGTCTGGGTATCTTGTTATCTGGCAATATCAGGGGGTCGGAGAAAAATTTAAATATTATCAACTGTTATGGGCCGTATTCTGACAAGGTGACATTTTGGGATATAGCTGTCTCGGGACATCTGTTGGAATTGGAAAATTTAATTCTAGCTGGGGACTTAAATTTCACTTGGGGGGATGAGGAGTTCTAGGGAACTTTGGCTAGGAGGGACTCGCTGGGTTCTTATTTTAGTAATCTCTTCATGAAATTATCCCTTGTTGATGTGGCTCTGCGGCCATTGGCTCCAACTTGGAAAAATGGTAGAATGGGGGAAATGATGATTCAGAAATGAATTGATCATTACTTTATATCGGAATCCCTTCTGGATTTCCTTCAGAATCACAGGTCCTGGATTCATCAAATAAAAATCAGTGATCATCTTCCTATTATTCTGCAATTTGATGTGGAAGCCTCACACCAATGCTATCCATTCAAATTCAATTCCACATGGCTTTTGGATGTGGAATACACTTTGGGTGTGAGGTCTAAATGGCAACAGATGGATGTTTTGGGGGAGCGATCTGCAATGGACAAGCTGGCGATGAAACTCAAGGCTATTAAAGACTATACTATTTTGTAGGAAAAAAATAAAAAAGCTTTGATGGGTAGAGAACTTGCTGAGATCGAAAAGGAAATGATATCACTGATGAAGAGATCAGTTGGGTCTTGGATAAGCCCTGGGGATGCGATAAAAATCTCTTCAATGGAGAGCCGTAAATTAAATAGTCTTCTTATTCAAGAGGAATCTTGGAGGCTGAAGAGTCGAGCTATATGGCTCAAAGCTGGGGACCAGAACAAAAAATTCTTTCATCAGTATGTGGATTCTAGAAGGATGCAAAATGCTATTTGGGACCTTAATGACCACAGGTGGATTCGGCGGATCTGGGGGGCGGAGGATTTTATGAATGAGGTTGCTCGTCACTTTCAGGAATACTATTGTGACCCAAAAACACATCTCTGGCAAAACAATTTAAGATTATTATGGAGTATCCTCAAATATTTAATGATGAGGAGGGAGACGGAATATTTATGGATGTTTCTTTGAGCGATGTGGAAAACACATTACGTGGGTTTGCTAAAGATAAATCGCCTGGTCCGGATGGGTGGTCGGTGGAACTATTTATCCACTTCTTTGATATTATGGGGGAGGATATCAGATTGGCTGTGGAGGAGTCCCGGAAATTAGGAACAGTCTCTCGGGCTTTCAACTCAACATATTTGGCTCTCATTCCAAAAACATCACACCCGAATAACTGTAATGATTTCAGACCTATTGCCCTCTGCAATTTAGTCTACAAGATTATTTCTAAAATTATTGCAGATCGGATCAAACAATTTCTTTCCAGACACATTTCAATGGAGCAGTATGGGTTTCTGCAGGGTCGACAGATCCATGATGTGGTGGGGGTGACTTAGGAAATTTTTCACACAGTAAAACAGAAGAGACTTGATGCACTTATTCTACAACTAGATTTGGTGAAAGCATATGATAGGGTGAATTGGGACTTCTTGAGATTAATTCTGATTCAGATAGGTCTGCCATCGAAGGTGATGAAATGGATTATGGCCTGTATAACCTTAGTTAATTATGCTATATTGATTAATGGACATCCTACGGACTTATTTAAGGCATCTCGGGGCCTTCGTCAGGGATGTCCTCTATCGCCGCTCCTCTTCCTATTGGTCATTGAAGGCATGAGTTTATCCATCCATAGGGCCAAAAGGGAAGGGCTGATTGAAAGCATTAAAATTACAAGAGATATCTCTGTTACACACTCTTTGTTTGTGGATGATGTAATGCTTTTCGGAAAGGGTATCCTTGCTGACTGGATGTAATATAAGAGGATTCTTGATTTGTTCTGCTTGGTATCTGGTATGATCATCAGTTATATAAAATCTCAATTTTTGAAACATTCCCTTTTAATGGATGTGGAATGTTCGATTAGCTATGTTCTGCCATTAAAATTTAAGGAGATGGAGGCTGGAATGAAATATATTGGTTTTTTCATAAAGCCTGCTAATTACCTGAAGAATGTCTGGACATGGCTCGTTAGGCAATTTGAAGGGCGCATAAGTCATTGGAGCTATCGCCATTTATCCTTGGGGGCAGACTTACGCTGGCAAAAGCTGTCTTGCAGAATATAGGAGTGTACTGGTTTTCACTATGCAAAATCCCAAGATCCATCTTTTGTCTAATTCGTCGGAAGCTATTTAGCTTCTTATGGTCAGGTGGTGGTGCTCATGAAAAATTTCATCTTATAAAATGGTCTATTTTGGCCCAACCCTGGAAATTGGGGGGATGGAATATAAAGGACCTAGATCTATTTGTAAAGGCCTTGCATGCAAAAAGTCTTTGGCGTGCTCTCTTCGATAATTCTGTTTGGGGCAGGATTATTCGAGCTAAGTACCTGAAAAATACCTCTATTGCAAACTGGCTTAGATTGGACCGGCCTGTTACATTGGGCGTGTCTAATTTTTGGAATGGATTGATGGGATCATTCAAGGTTATTTCTCAGTGGATTGCTTGGATTCCTGGAAATGGTCGAGACATTAAACTGGGGCTTGATCCGATCTTGGTGGGACCTGCGAGGCATACCCTATCGATGGAATTAAGGACTCATCTCAGATCAAATGGCTATTGCTCTTTGGCTCATGCAGTTGGTCAGTATAAGGATGGTCAATCACTTTGGATCATGGCTAGACAGCTGGGCTTGTCTAGTACTTTGGGCAATGAATGGGATGGATATATCAGGTCGTTTTATCAATCAAACTTACAATTATCAGATTCTGCTGACAGATTGGCTTGGTCGTGGGATGTGTCTTGTGGCAATGTTTCTGCAAAATTGGCATATGATGCAATGTTTGCCGAGTCCCAGTCTGATGTTCGCTAGTGGGAAAAAACTATATGGAAGCTGGTCATTCCCCTCAAGGTAAATTATTTTATCTGGCTAGTGTTGTCTAATAGGGTACTTACTTGGGACAACTTATGCCGACGAGGCTTCAATGGTCCGGGTTGGTGTCCCCTTTGCTGCTCACTGGAGGAGTCTATTGATAATCTATTTTCATCCTGTCCTTTCATTAAGGAGCTTTGGGAACATATTGCATATAAAGCCGGTGTTCAATTTCGATGGGGATATCATACCCTTTGTGATTGTCTGGAAGCTTGGTCTCATCTTTCCACTGGTTGTGCAGAGCTCCCATACTTTATGATCCGGGAGGTTTGGAGAGCACGCAATACTCGAATATTTGAAAACTTGACACCACACCGTGCTGCAATATGCTATAGAACCATAGCTGCACACAAGGAATATATAACTACTTTTGGAGCTGTTGTTGGCAGGAAGGCTCGGAATCTGAAATACCGATTGGCTCCTCCAATCCTGGTATTTCCTTGTGGTTTCTTTGATGGGGCTGCTGTGTGTCGGAATGGATCTGGTGGGGCGGGTGCAACTATTCACATTTCCAACACTATCTCTATTCACATTTGGTTAAATATGGGTAATGGATCAAATACAAGGAGTGAGATATGTGCCCTTTGGCTTTTACTATTTTGTGCCCGCCAGAGGAAGATCTCTTCCCTTGTTATTTTTGGTGACTCTTTAGCTATTATCTCTAGGGCTAGGGGCACTACACCCCTCAATGTTCTTCAACTTTCTCACTGGATGGAAGCGGCTCGAAAGCTTATTCTTGAATTTGAGCACATTCATTTTGATCATATCTTCAGAGAGGTGAATTTGGAGGCGGATATGCTCTCAAAGCGGTCTCTTAACTCTCAGGTGGGGGTCATCATGTGGTAGGAATGGCGGGATGATATACTTTTTTCACATGGTTCTTATTAGTTACATCGGACATGATGATTGTTGCCATTCTGTTCACTCTCTTTTGTTTTCCTTCCATGTATTATGCGGCATTATTATCTTATATGACTTTTAGTTTCTGTGTGTAGATTCTTAAAATATTCTGTGTCCAACTTCTTGTTGGGCACTTATATATTCTCTCATACATTTTGCGGCCTATATTTCAGCATCTTGCAAATGCTGTTCGGTATTTACAGATTGGTTATAATATTGACATTACCCTTCACTACATGCTGATGTTTTTTGGGTTGTATAGCTACTACATTTCAGATGGTGGGGCCCTTGGTGATTGGTATTTGTGGTTGTCTATACTTTGGACCTATTTTTTGATCGGTACATTTTTGATGATGTGGCATATGGTGACTGTTATACTTCTGGACGTATTTCTGTATTGTCTTATGGTCGATTTAGGGACATGTGGCACTTTTTATTGGTATTTTCCGATCTAGTTTGTTGGCACATGCTGCTACTCTATCCGGTTTATCCCTATTCCTACTTTTGATAGGGTTTGTATGCCTTTGATTGGACTGACAGTTGGATATATTTACTATTTCGTATATTAATAGTATGTTGAATTTTTCTATGAAAAAAAATGCTAGCTTCATTTGTAATTTATTCATTTACAATTTCATAATGCCATTTATTTATTTATTTAGACTTCAGTTTAAAGTTTAATATATTTGATTTTGTTCTAGATCTTGAATTTTAATATAATCTAATTCTTGTATTGCAGATTTCTGATCAAGATCAAGAAGCCTAAATATTCTAATCTTAGGAATTAGGAATTCAAATTTAAGACATTATATTCCTAATATGCTTGAAAAACGAATAATCCAATCATCCATATTGACATGATATTCCTTATTCCCGTTATCGCTCCAATCTGATGATATCTCTGTGTGTTGAACTGTAAGAAATAAGTGCTTGCATGTAAGCCAAATTTCAACTTAAAGTTTACTTAATGTGCTCATCATATTATTTCAATTTAAAATTGATCACACATTTAACAAAATTACAAGTTTCATCAAAATATTTTATTCAAATAATAGTCCAAGTACATTATTATAATGTTCATTACTAATTTTATTAATATTCAATAGTTATTAATGAAACCAAAATATTTTAATCAAATAATAGCCAGGGTACATTATTATAATGTTTCATTACTAATTTTATTAATATTCAATAGTTATTAATGAAAACAAAAATTAAAGGGCAACCGAACTTCTGTTTCTTTTAACATGTAGTTTTGTCTTTGAGTGAAAATAAAGTTGCAATGTGTTTGCCTTCTTATTCATAAAAAAAAATAGAATTACAAGTGAAGATATATGAATGGCTTTCTGAAAATCATGCCGTGGATTTCTGAAAATCATGTCATGGATCAGATCGTAGCTTGCGTGGAGGGTCGGTAAGGGAAATGAAGTTTTTGTAGGCATGGATCTGGTGGTGGGTTTGAATGAGCATTATCAGCTATCTCAAGGTTTAAAAAATTATCTTCTTGACTGCAATACCTGAGAAGAGGTTTGCACCTCGAGAGATTTGATCCCTCTTGACACTTGATAGAGCCTAGGATTTTGTATTTTTGTGCTCAATGCAATAATGATTTAGAATGGTTTATAAGAGGTAGGATGGGAAGGAAGTAACCACCAATAAATAGGAGTAGTTTGTGGAAATTTGGAACAACAGGTAAATTGAGAAGGGGGCAATGCAACACTATGGACTAGATTTACAAGGAATTGAAGAAAGGTTATAGAGTGGAGTAGATGTAGAGCACTGTTGGATAATGAAATTGAAGGAAAATTTGTAGATGTTGGTAATTGAGTTTTGAAAATAAGGAATACCTATCAATAAATTTTGTTTACTTACCTTTCAAAAAGGATGCTGAAAAAATTCCAAATAGCCCAAATCTATTGTAAGAGTGTCCCTAGCTAGGGATATATCATGCATGCATTTGAATTCATATATAAGTGTGAAAGGATTAGAAATAATTATAGTTAAGTTTTTAGGGCTCGAACATGTCCACATTCCCTTGGACATGCATTTTAAAATTCTATGGGGTGTGTTTCCTTGAATTGTTGCAATAAGGGAGACTTTTTTTTTCAAATGTAATAGAATTTAGACCTAGAGTGATGGCATAAGATGAAGAGGGTTTATAGAATTGAATGTATAACTCAAACTATCTTATAGATCTTGGTCATTTGGTGAGGCCTCAAATAATGCATCGAAATTTTGTAAAAAGATGATAAAATTTGCATATTTTTTCAAAAGATAAATTTGTATAAAATTTGAGTACTTTCACATTACCACCATTGCTCCCGTTGTTGTGAGTAATATTGGTGTCAACATCATCTTCCTTTTACTCCATGGAAAATGTTAAGGTTCCATACTTATCTTAAAGTGTAGAAATGTTGGCCAATTCTACTAAATCTCAAAATGTCAACTATAAAATGTGTGGCAATATTTTTGTAAGGGTATTCAAATTTATAAGAATTTTATATTGTTTTGAGACATATTTTGTGATTTTTAGAGTAAAAAAATTTATCTAATGATATTTGGGTGAATTGGATTAAAAGAAAAAGTGAAAATTGGAAAATCATTTTTTGGAAAAAAAAATGCAAAATCCATGTTTTACTCCTCTTTATTAACATCATCATTCTCATTTTCATCCTTATCTACATCATCCGCATTCTCATCCTTCATCCTCATTCTCATGCTTGTACTCCTCCTCCTTCCCTCCTCCTTCTATGTCACCATGATCATCATCAACACCCTCCAAGTCTTGTTTATCAATATTATCCAACTCCTTCTCTTTATTGTTTTCATCGTCAAGAATACTCATTATTAATGAAGTGGTGTAAATACACATTTACATAACAATATTAATACAATATACTTTGATTAATGGCTTCAAACATATCCATATTCTTATCTACCTTGACTTAGTTTTTAATACTCTTATAACTTAAAGGCTACTAGATTACATTCGATAGTACACTATAGTACACTATGATGTAGCTCTATACATTAGGTAATGCTGAACCTATATAATAGGTGAAAAAAAGTCAATCACATTATTAAAATCAAAATCATAGTGATCGCGTTAGAAATAATTTTAATGATAACTCAATTATTTCTTTGTCATTTTAAGAGTTGCGAGGTCTTAACTTATGTGCTATTTGTTTTTAAGTTAGTGTTGATTTGTTCACATGGGCCATGTTGACCTTACGCTTTCATAAAAGTTGTAAACATCATTATATTGAGCGGTGCTTAAACATATCATCAATATTTAAGACCATGTCTTGACATGAGCACACAATTGTTTTTTGCTTTCTAAGTTGACTTGTAGTGATTCACTTGGGCTCTATTGATTCTCAA
Organism: Larix kaempferi; assembly: GCA_027924585.1. Lineage (NCBI taxonomy): Eukaryota > Viridiplantae > Streptophyta > Pinopsida > Pinales > Pinaceae > Larix > Larix kaempferi. The sequence continues at coordinate 4,970,966 of BSBM01000435.1, forward strand.
ACTTTTTATATAATGAAACTTGTAAACGTCCTTCCAGTAAGCAGTGTGTATATGTATGTATATATGTATCTATATATATATACACACACACAGCTCCCACAGCGGTGGAGGAAATGGAAATGTGTTCAATTCATTTATAATCTGCAAGACTGCAATATCTAAAAAATGCTAAAGACCGAAAGGAAAACCAACAACTTGTAGGTTGGTGGATGGAGGCGTAGATAAATACGGCACACGCTGGTGGGGTCTTCTGACATGATTCTCTCTGCACTAAAAATTGTTTATACAAGTTGATATTAAAGATACCTTTTTTTCCAGAAGAAAAAGCAGTCTCTTACTATTCATTTATGAATCAAAAGAACTACATTGTATCTCTTGTCCAAAAGACAATACATCTTATTTTTTGAAGACTCTATGCCTTCATTGACATTAACAAAAACCATTATCTATGTTAACATTGACCCAAAACTTATTTCTTTTGTCTAGATATATATATATCAAATATCTATCCTTCAAAATTGTAATGTCCCCCAAAAAATACCAAAAAAAAAAAAAAAATTCCTACCAATATAATAATAGATATTCCAAAGGCGGTGGTTTATAATTTAACTTCAACACTGAATACAATATGACGTACATCGATACTTACTTTCCTGAATAAAAAAATTTCAAGTTTTCCTAAGCAATCATAGTCTTGTCGACTAATAACTTATGAGGCTGCGGAACCGATGTGTAGAGTAGATTTCCATAACTCTATTCCAAGTTTGCACATGTTAGAGTATTTATAAAATCTCCTTCTATATACTGTTTGGAGTTTTGAGTACAAATTTATAAATGTCTAAATGTTATCTTTAGGTGAGATGGAACTTGATGAGGAAAAATGTGAGACCCACGAGGGAACCTTGTTGTTTCGGAATGGGGAAAATACCCCTGGCAGAGTTGCCGAGAGGTAGGGTGCAAGTGTTGGGGCTTTCTAGCTTACTTAACGAGTTTTGCTAATGCATGGAATTGGAAATGTGGTTTTACAGGTGTGCCCATGAAGGAATTCCCCTATAGTATCTCTTTCCTATCCCCACTTAAATCATGATGCAAAGAACTAAAGGTTTGGCACGTTGAGACCCTTTTTAATTAAAGCTATCACCAACGATGATCCTCTACTATAGAAAACAGGGTTTGAGATCGAAATAATTGTATGGTTGGTGGATCATTGAATGCAGCATATGATTCTGCACATGGCATTGGTTGCCAACTATACTGAGGGTTTTTGCACTAACTGCTATCGTTTTTCGTGGACATTTGGCTTGTTCACTGTTGATGTGTTTGGGGCTCTATGCTCTGACCCGAGCCTTGCTCGTGGTTATAGCATCAGTTGGCTAAAGGTCTGGGAGTTGTAGGGAAAGGCACACATGATAGGTGAAGTTCGGGTTTTTGTATAAGCTCAATTCCTCAATGTGTTATTATAGCTCGATTTCTTATTTCAAGCATTTAACTTTGATTTGGTGATTTTGGTGTCAGGTTTGGTGTTGCTTCTCCTCTGCGTGGTCTACTGCCAGGTGGTCAACACCCTCATCATTGGATGGCAGGGGAATCAGTAAGTCCAAATATTCCCAAATCCTCGCTCTTGCCTCTCCCATTTCTGGGAGTGTAATGTTTAGTTGTAAAGGGGTTTTCGTGTGGCCTTTGGCTCACAAGTTTGCTTGAGTAACCCTTGAGGAGGTCGCCTTTGGATGGACCGGGGAATTTAAACAATGTTGTAATTAATATTTCAGATGGGTGAACTTCTATAGTTTCCATACTTACAGTAGGGTTCCAATGCTTATCTTGGATGGTTTTGATGGTATTGGTTACTGTGATAAGAATGGATGTGGAGAAGATATTTATCCTGTATCTACTTCTGAAACTTGTTTGGATAATGACAAAGTGAAATGGATTCCTCTTTTCTCGTTTCTATGACACCCAAATGATTACATACAGAAGTTATGATTGTTTTATTTTCTTAGATGGTAATCCTATCAGTCTGAATCATTGATGGCAAGTCATTTTAATCATTTCACGGGGTCCATGATAATCATGAGACTCTCCTTAGCTTTGTTCTGTGTTTCCTTTTCTTTTGTGGTATGAGAGAAATTATAGATGTTTTATGCTATCTGTGCTTTCAATCCTGAAGATAGTTCGATTTACTTTTCTGCATGGGTAGGTTGGTTAAATGTTGTCACCATGGATACTTCTGTCTCTTTTCTAAATTATTAAATGCGATTTGGATTCTTGAGTTGCTACTGGGTTTCGATACCTGACTTGGGGTTTCTGAGATGTCTGTCGTTTTTATGGTGGGACTCACTCCTTGATTCTACCAGGGTTTTAAGGTAGCAATGTAACTTATAGTTCTATACTTGTAGTTGTGTGAAGTAGCAACTTCGTTTATCTACCATATCCTTATTATGGCTCTAAGGGGAAGATAAGTCGTGGTCTTTGTATCTTGTATGTGTAATGTTTCAACGTTTGGCTCCTGGGTATTTTATTCAAAGGAGATGGTAGTGATTCGATCCCATGAACTGTATTTCAATTTAATAAAAGAAATGTTGTTGAATTCCGTAGACTGATTCGTTGATAATGAAAAATCTTGAGATCATACTGTAACGTTCTTTTTATGTTTGGTACCATAATTCGATTCTGGTTTTTCATTTGGTAACTGTCGGTTAAAAGATGATGTGTAAGTTCTATGATTTTAATTATGTAGATGGGAGGTAATAACTGTATTTTTCTTGAGTATCCAAAACTTGATGCATGCACTACTAAGTGTTTTCAAAGTCTGAATTCGTTTTCTTGTAAGGGTTAGTAGTTTTCGAAAATCCTCTTGGTCAGATTTGAGATACATTAATGTTTTAAACCCGAGAGAGGGTTTTAGTGGAAATAAATATACACAATCATGTGAACAACATCCCTATCCTAGCTATACAAAGATTAAGGAAATAAAACATAATAATCATATACAGCTTCAGAAATGAGAACATAATAATGTTGCTATGAAGGAGTGTTCTAAGTGTATCTTGTTAAAATTTAATATGCTAAGACAGAAAATAGCAGCATTACATTCCATTTCACAATAATAGGATATACAGGATCACTGAAGAAACAACAAGCACAACATAAACACAAGAGACACAAATTTATCTTGGGAAACCCTCATGGGGTAGAAAACCCAGTAAATCTTCCTCAATATAGATGACCAGCAATATACAAAGATGCAAACCAAAGACATGATCTCCTCCTCCACCATAGCAGACCTCTCCTCCACAAGTGCGCCTCTCTCAAGTGAGTGTGTGTATCAAATGAGGAACACACCTCCTCTATTTATACACTACACTGACATATATTTTACACAGGTACATGTAGGCTCGTATTTAACCATTAGGTTAAATATCCTATTATAACTGACTGGGATGACCCCCACATGGTGGGTCTAATAACCCTAGTTACCACAACTTCTCGGAGGAATAAACATCTCCGAATTCATAGTATAATCACGTTGGAGGTATGGAACATCTCCGGAATAAATAATATACAAATATAATATTCTTTGAAGTTACAATATTTCAACATATCTAAACATGAAGAGAAGATCTCTGAGTTTATGAGTTTGCTAGGATGTCTAGCACAGGAACCTGCTATGATCCTAGATTCTAGGTTAACGTCAACCAATGCTTTATGTTTGTCCCTATTCTAAAGTCTATAATTAAATGATCTTAGGATGAAAGAGAAACCAGGCCAATGATACTGGGGTAGCATCCTGTATTACTTATCTAAACTCTATTATAACTTAAATTGAAAGATTCACATTTCATACCTGATTATTTGGTATCTTGCTCCCTTCCCGAAGTAGCCTGCACACTCAACAATAATTAGTGTAGAGTCCTCTGAGCTCAGTTGGCCTATTACAATGACTTTGGGGCTACCACGTTCCTCCCAACCTTGACCCTTGAACTGTTCTGGTTCTATCTAGATCCCCCCGAGCTTGGTTCCAACATGCAATGAGAGAACTAGGCCCTAGATCCATTGTTGGTTCAGTTCTGAGAATTTTCTAGGTAGGGTTGCTTCAGCTTCTTGGAGCATAATACTTTTTCTTAGACTACCATAAGAAAATGATAATAACCAAGAATGATAGATGATCCCCAAAACTTGGGATTTGCCCTCTTTAAATAGGGAAGTCTTAAATTAGAACTGTTGAAGTAATTAGTTTCTTTAAATTCAATAATTAATAATTAAAAGATATTATTTAATTAAATATATAGTCCTCTTGAACTAGGACTTTTCCAACTATTTTACGATAAGTCATTTTGATATATGCTCTTAATAATAACAATAATTATACTAATAATTATTCTTATATTAAATATATTTCACTTAACTATTAATACATTATTCAAAATATTAAATAATGCATAAATCAGATATACTAATTATATCCCATAGTTAAATAATAACACCATTATTATTTAAAGCTCCTAATAATAATAATAATAATAATATTAATATTAATAATAATAATAACTTTTTTGCCTTTAATCAGGTTAGTCATAAAAGACTACTGGTAATTATCTTTTATTTAGTTATGTGTCATCACATGACACTCTTTTCTTTTTAACTTTTAGGGACACGGTCCACTTCTTTTGGAAGGTCGAGGTCAGCTTGGTTAGGTACCTCTAGTCTCTCTGTTTGCATGTCGGATTCCCTCGTTTAACCTGGTAGCTCCCGTAGTAGGTGGTGATGGATTAAAAGATGAATCATTTAGTCAATTGAATAAATGTGATAAAAGTGCTCTTCAGAGTCTTTCCGACTCAACACTTTGAAACTCTGTAACCCCAAGTGCTCTTCAGAGCCATTTAACTCAACACTCTCACATGGGCGTTACTCTAGTGCAATTCCAGAGTCCTTGCTCAACAATAGTTCTAGAATGTGGTTGTGAGGAAAATCTAGAATATTTAAGTTGCCTCAGATCCGGTATTCGTTTATCAAGCTTGGAGTGCTCCAGGGCTTATGCCCAACACTCAATGTAAATCAAGGCTTACTCCTAGTACATCATATTTCCTCTAGGTACATCAAGGCTTTTGCCCAGTATGTAGGCAATCTATGTGTTTCTGAGTCCACGCTCAACACACCATATAAGTCAATTATGTTATTCACATCACTGCACATTATGTAAGAAAAGGTCATCTCAGTATATTAGGATTTTGTGCCCACATCATATGGTAAAAACATAAATCAAGACATTGGGGCTTCCTTGCCCAGTATATAATCAAATAATGAGATTTAGTTAGGGTCCATGCCCAATATGTCAGTCTATAAAAGAATAAATCATATGTGCTGGGGCCATGGCCCAATATAACATAATAAAATAGTCAGTCCAAAATTCAGGATATTACATCCCTTCCCGCTTAGAACAACACCGTCCTGGTGTTTCTAGGGACTAGGAATGAGTTCATGAAACAAAGAGGGGTATGCCTCTTTCATGGTGGCCTCATTCTCCCAAGTAACCTCATTTGGTCCAAAGTACCTCCATTGCACTTTCAACTGAGTAATGGTCCTCCTCCTAAGTTGGACCTCTCTCTTGTCGATAATGTGGAGTGGTTCTGGCGTGAACTCCCCTTCGGGCTCCACCCGTAATAAGGACCAATCAATAACATGTTTAGTATCGTATACATATTTCTTTAATAATGAAGCATGAAAAAACATTATGAACTTTTATATGCACTGGTAAGGCCAACTCATAAGCTACTAGGCCCTTCTTGGTCGGTATTTCAAGAGGTCCACAAAATCTTGGGGCTAGTTTCCCGCAACGTCCCAAGCTCAACAAGCTTCGTTTTGCTTTTATTTTTAGGAACACATGTCCGTCGACTTGATAGTCCTTGTCCTTTATTTTCTTGTCCGCATAACTCTTTTGGCGGTCTTGTGCTTCTTTTACGTTTAGTTGTACCTTGGAGACTAGCTATTCCAAGTCCTTTAATAGGTCGGGTCCTAACATAAGTCTGTCTACTGGACTGTCCCAAGACACAGCGGTCCAACATTTCCTGCCATAGAGTACTTCGAAAGGACTCATTTTGGCCGAGGTTTGATAACCATTGTTGTATGCCAACTCTGCTAGGTGCAAATAATCTTCCCACTTAGTGGGGTTATTCATGACATACATCCTCAACATGTCCTTGAGGATCTGGTTCACTCATTCTATTTTTCCGTCGGTTTCAGGGTGGTACGCGGTACTGAATTGTAACTGGGTTTCTAGACCAGAGAATAATGCTCTCCAGAAGTTGCTAGTGAACTTCATGTCTTGATTGTAAATGATTGCTTTGGGTATCCTATGTAATTGAAATATTTCTTTCAAGAATATTTCCGTGATGTGAATTGCTTTGTACGTAGATTTAACCGGTATAAAGTGGGCTGCTTTAGACAGCTTGTCTACCACTACAAAGCTGGAGTCGTTCAGTTTCTTACTCTTGGGTAAGCCTGTAATGAAGTCAATACTTATTACCTCCCATTTCCATTCTGGAATGGGTAAAGGATGAAGTAATCCGGAGGGGTGTTGGTGTTCTGCTTTGACAAATTGGCATTCCTGACATTTCGCGATGAACATTGCGATGTCAATTTTTAGTTTAGGCCAGAAGTAATGTTTCTTTACAGCCGATATCATATTTTGATATCCGGGGTGTCCTAAATAAGGTTTCTGGTGAAACTCGGTGAGAATGTTTGATCTAATGTCTCCACTCTCTAGGATGTAAAGTCAATCTTTCGACCACAGTAGCCCCGTTTCGTCTATCTTATATTCCTTCTGCTATTGGAAAAGTCTGTCTCCCTAGACCTTTGCGAGGATTTTCGTATAATAATGATCACTCTTACATGCCGTTTGAATTCTATCGTGTAAGTCGGAGTCAGTTTGGCTTACAGTGACCTCATAAAGCATACGTGCTCGACGGCTTAAGGCATCCGCAATCTTGTTTTCCTTTCCTTTTATATGCTTTAGTTCAAAATGGTACTCACTAAGGAAGGCTAGCCACCTAGCCTGCCTGGGATTTAGGTCGGGTTGGTCGAAAAGGTATTTTAAGCTCATGTTATCAGTCATCAATAGAAATTTCTTTGCCATGAGATAATGTCGCCACATCTTTAGAGCATGGATGATGTTGGCTAGTTCGAGGTCATGAGTAGTGTAGTTTTGTTCATGTTCTTTTAGTTTCCTTGATTCATAGCATATGGCAAAATTGTCTTGGATAAGGACTCCCCCGAGTCCTTCCTTGCTTGCATCCGTGCAAATGACGAAGTCCCCATTGGGATCCGAAATGCATAGAATCAGTGCACTAATCAGTAGTTGTTTCAGCTTTTGAAAGCTCTATTCGCACTTATCCATCCAGATAAACTTGTTTGCTATTTTTCTGTAAGGCGGTCATGCTATTTTTCTGTAAGGCGGTCATGGGACATGCGATCTGTGAAAAGTTCTTAATGAACTTTTGGTAGTAGCCGGCTAATCCTAAGAACGACCTTATTTCGAATACGCAAGTAGGTGTGGGCCATTCTTCGATAGCTTTGACCTTTTTGGGGTTGACGGCTATTCCCTTCTCGGAAATGATATGTCCTAAGTATTGAATCTAAGGTCTGTAGAAATCGTACTTACGTAAAGCTTGTGTTCTCTTAGTACCCGTAAAACAATTCGGAGGTGCTTCTCATGTTCTATCTCATTCTTGGAGTAGATCAGAATGTCGTCAATAAAGACTAGAATGAATTTATCGAGGTATTTACTAAAGATATTATTCATCATGCACATAAAGTTGGCCGGTGTGTTCATCAACCCAAAGGGCATCACTATGAACTCGTAGTGGCCATAACAGGTTCGAAATGCAGTCTTGTTGATATCCCCATCACAGATCCTTACCTGAAGGTATCCGGATCATAAGTCGATCTTTGAGAAAATCTTTTCCCCTCCGAATTGGTCAAACAAGTCGTCGATCCTAAGGAGTGGGTAGTGGTTCTTAATGGTCATCTTGTTGAGTTGGCGGTAATTGATGCACATCTGCATCGTGTCATCTTTCTTCTTGATGAAGAGTATCGGTGCACCCCAAGGGGACACACTACATCGGATGTACCCTTTGTCAATTAGTTCTTGTAATTGCAGTTTGAGCTCGACCAATTCTGGTGTGCTCAAGTGGCACGGGGCTTTAGAAGTTGGTACTGACCCAGGTGTCAGTTCGATAGAAAAGTCTATGTTTCGTTTAGGCAGTAATCCTTGAATTCTATGAGGACTGGAAAGTCTTCGATCTTCTATTCCCTATCAGTTTCTATGTTTTGGATATTGACAGCAAAGATTTTGCAACCCTTTCTGATACATTTCTTTGCTTGTAAGGCAGAGATCTGTCTGACCGACACTTTATTAGGGATACCCTGAATCGTCTTCTGAATCCCTTGGCCATCCCTACAAAGCAAGGATTTGTTTAAGCAATCTAGGAGGACATGGTGTTCTTCCAACCAATCCATGCCGATCAGTACATCGTATGACTGTAGGGGTAGAATGTTTAAATCTAACCTAGTTTGAAATTCGTTTAAGTTTATCTCACAAGTTTTAACTAACTCGGAGATCTTTCGTTTGGTACATGTGGCTAGTTGTACCAGCCACGGTTTCTCGTGAGATTCTTGGTTCAACTTACAACTGTCTACTAACTTAGGGGAGATATAACTTCGGAAAGCATCGAGATCTATTAAAACTGAAACTGTAGTGTTAGAGATCTTACCCTCTAATTCCACCATGGTGGCTTGGTGATCTGCCTGTCAACCATCGAGAGCGGCATAGATCCTTGGTGTCTTTGCCATGTCTCCTACGGTAGTCTCTACTTGGATGTTGTGTAAAACTCCATTCGTTTTGCTGCGGCAGTCTCTATAGTAGTGGGGCCCTTGGCATTTCCAACAAGAAACGGTGGGTGGGACAGCTTTGGTCCCTTTGTTGAATGTTGGCCTATTGACAGGTGGTGGGGGTGCACTTGGTCGTGCTTGGGGTCGGTTGAAGCCTCTATGGGGTGAAAAAATGTTGTTATGCTTCCGATAAAGTGGAGGCCTAAAACCCGGTCTGCGGTTGTCCACGAAGGTTCTGAACCTATCTCTATTTCTATTAATGTTGTCATTCCTTGGTTGTCCATGTTCATAACACAACCTTGCTTTATGTAAGGTTATATCAAGGGTTTTGGGCATGTCAAACTCTATCTTTTCTCTAAATTTTGGTGGTAGCCCTCCTAAGAACTGTTGAATTTTGACCTTCTCGTGTTTAATGTATGGCACATAGTGCAGCAAGTCTAAGAATCAGTTTATGAATGCTTCCATAATCAGGTAGCCCATTTTTAACTCATGAAATTCTTTTATTTTCTTGTCAAAGAATCTTTTAGACATACACTTGTCCTAGAATATTCTGATGAAAGTATCCCAGGTTATGTCCCTCAGTTCTTGTCCTTTCGTGTGCTTCAAGTCATGCCACCATCTGGTAGCTTTACCATTCAGGTTGTAGATGGCTAGTCAGGATTGCATTTCACTAGAGTAGTCGTAAACTTTGAAGTATTTATTCATTCCTAGAAGCCACTCCTCATCCTTTTCCCCAGAATTAATTTCTCTATCATATGTTGGGGCTTTTATCTTTCGGAATTCCCCTTGCAGACTGTTGTCACTCCTTCTCCTTTTCTTGCAAGGAGGTGGTGAACCTTTATCATTGGAAGAGATCTTACAGTCTTCTTCCATTGGTTCAGGTATGTGTTCTCCTTGTTCTTCTCCTTTAGTGATGGAAATTATTTTTGTGTGACTGTTTCCCTTTTTAAAAGTGTTGACTGAGAGTGTGGGCTATCCGTGAGGTTTTTCCTTTGTTAAAGTCTGAAGTAGTGCTTCATTTATGGCTTGCTGCTCTCTTCTTTCTTGGATGTTTTTGTCTCGGAAACTTCAGAATTCGGCATGTAGATTATGCATGGATTTCAGTAAGTCCAAGTTGAGTTCCACCACAATTTCTTGCTCTCATGGTGGAGAGTTCAGACTTCCATGGATGTTGCTGCCCCCTTCTGCATTCATTGTCAGACAGTGTCTGTACCTGAAAAGTTATATGATTATAAAGAACATAAACTCATGTTAGTTTACATAAAACAAAATAAAATGTATCTGTATGTTTCTACTTACTGTATATCTACAGTGGATGTTTGTAATGAGCCCAATAGGTCACTTAGTTTTTGTAACTGGACTCTGATACCACTTGTAATGTCCCAAAAAAAATACAAATAATTTTTTTTTTCCTACCAATATAATAATAGATATTCCAAAGGTGGTGGTTTATAATTTAACTTCAACACTAAATACAATATGATGTACATCGATACTTACTTTCCTGAATCAAAAAATTTCAAGATTTCCTAAGCAATCATAGTCTTGCCGACTGACAATTTCTGAGGCCACAAAAGCGATGTGTAGAGTAGATTTCCATAACTCTATTCCAAGTTTGCACATGTTAGAGTATTTATAAAATCTCCTTCTATGTACTGTTTGGAGTTTTGAGAACAAATTTATAAATGTCTAAATGTTATCTTTAGGCGAGATGGAACTTGATGAGGAAAAATGTGAGACCCACGAGGGAACCTTGTTGTTTCGGAACGGGGAAAATACCCCTGGCAGAGTTGTCCGGAGGTAAGGTGCAAGTGTTGGGGCTTTCTAGCTTACTTACTGAGTTTCACTAATGCATTGAATTGGAAAATGTAATTTTGCAGGTGTGCCCATGAAGGCATTCCCCTATAGTATCTCTTTCCTATCCCCACTTAAATCATGATGCAAAGAACTAAAGGTTTGGCACCTTGAGGCCCTTTTTAATTAAAGCTATCACCAATGATGATCCTCTACTATAGAAAACAGGGTTTGAGATCGAAATAATTGTATGGTTGGTGGATCATTGAATGCAGCATACGATTCTGCACATGGCATTGGTTGCCAGCTATATCGAGGGTTTTTGCACTAACTTCTATCGTTTTTCATGGACATTGGCTTGTTCACTGTTGATGCGTTTGGGGCTCTATGCTATGACCTGAGCCTTGCTCGTGGTCATAGCATCAGTTGGATAAAGGTCTGGGAGTTGCAGGGAAAGGCACACATGACAGATGTGTTAGAAAAACAGGATCGCAGAGCAATAACAATAAACAGCAATGCAAATATAATCACACATACACATTACAAGAGAGACACAGATATATCGTGGTTCACCCAACTTGGGCTACGTCCACACTGAATTTTCCAGTCCTTATTATTATTACCGTCCAGCAAGTCGAAGGGATACAACCTGCAGCACAACCGCTGCACTTCCTCTTCTCTGTTTCACAGTCTCTCTCCTGATCTCAAAGATCTTTACAATGCATAAAACCTAATACATCAACAACCCTAGTCGTATTACAATGTCTTTCTTTTATAACGGAAATACAATGGGAAAATACCACGGGATACCCAAAACCATGGGCGCGCAAAACAGCTGACGAAAACAGCCTCAAAAATTTTCTTCGGGGGCACTACCCCCAGACCCCCCAGCCAGGGGGGATGGTCCCCCCTTGAATCCCGTGGGGGCGCAATGCCCCCCCGCTAGGGTGAGTGTACAGTCCACCTACATATCATATAGAATTGGGGTACAAACACGGCTGATACAATATCATCTATGAGACTAGAAGATCTGGCTCCACAACCAACAAGGTGAAGTTCGCATTTCTGTAGAAGCTCAATTCCTGAATGTGTTATTTCAGCTCGATTTCTTATTTCAAGTATTCAACTTTGATTTGGTGGTTTTGGTGTCAGGTTTGGTGTTGCTTCTCCTTTGCGTGGTCTGCTACTAGGTGGTCAACACCCTCGTCATTGGATGGCAGGGGAAGCGGTAAGTCCAAATATCCCCAAACCCTCTCTCTTGCCTCGTACATTTCTGGGAGTGTAATGTTTAGTTGCAAAGGGGTTTTCGTGTGGCCCTTGGTTCATAAGTTTGCTTGAGTAACCCTTGAGGAGGTCGCCTTTGGCTGGACCGGGGAATTTAAATAATGTTGTAATTAATATTTCAGATGGGTGAACTTCTATAGTTTCCATACTTACAGTAGGGTTCCAATGTTTGTCTTGGATGGTTTTGATGGTATTGGTTACTGTGATAAGAATGGATGTGGAGAAGATATTTATCTTGTATCTACTTGTGAAACTTGTTTGGATAATGAAAAGTGAAATGGATTCCTCTTTTCTCGCTTCTATGAGACACAAATGTTTACATACAGAAGTTATGATTGTTGTATTTTCTTAGATGGTAATCCTATCAGTCTAAATCGTTGATGGCAAGTCGTTTTAATCATTTCACGAGGTCCACGATAATCATGAGACTCGCCTTAGCCCTGCTCTATGTTTCCTTTTCTTTTGTGGTATGAGAGAAATTATACATGTTTTATGCTATCTGTGCTTTCAATCCTGAAGATAGTTCAATTTACTTTTCTACATGGGTAGATTGGTTAAATGTTGTCCCATGGATACTTCTGTCTCTTTTCTAAATTATTAAATGAAATCTGGATCCTTGAGTTGTTACCGGGTTTCGATACCTGACCTGGGGTTTTTCAGACGCCTGTCGTTTTTATGGTGGGACTCACTCCTTGAGTCTACCAGGGTTTTAAGGTAGCAATGTAACTTATAGTTCTATATTTGTAGTTGTGTGAAACAGCAACTTTGTTTATCTACTGTATCCTTATTATGGCTCTAAGGGGAAGATAAGTCGTGGTCTCTATATCTTGTATGTGTAATGTTTCGACGTTTCGCTCTTGGGTATTTTATTCGAAGGAGATGGTAGTGATTCGATCCCATGACCTATATTTCAATTTAATAAAAGAAATGTTGTTGAAGTCCATAGACTGATTCATTGATAATGAAAAAGCTTGAGATCATATTGTAACGTGCTTTTTCTGTTTGGTACTATAATTCGATTCTGGTTTTTCTTTTGGTAACCATCGAGTAGAAGATGATGTGTAAGTTCTATGATTTTAATTATGTAGGTAGGAGGTAATAACTATATTTATCTTGAGTATCCAAAACTTGATGCATGAACTACTAAGTGTTTTCAAAGTCTGAAGCTATTTTCCTGTAAGGCTTAGTAGTTTTCGAAAATACTCTTGGTTAGATTTGAGATACATTAATGTTTTAAACCTGAGAGAGGGTTTTAGTGGAAATAAATATACACAATCATGTGAACAACATCCCTATCCTAGCTATACAAAGATTAAGGCAATAAAACATGATAATCATATGCAACTTCAGAAATGAGAACATAATAATGCTGCTATGAAGGAGTGTTCTAAGTGTATCTAAACATGAAGAGCAGATCTCTGAGTTTATGAGTTTGCTAGGATGTCTAGCACAGGAACCTACTATGATCCTAGCTTCTAAGTTAACGTCAACCAATGCTTTATGTTTGTCCCTATTCAAAAGTCTATAATTAAATGATCTTAGGATAAAAATGATCTTAGGATGAAAATGATCTTAGGATGAAAGAGAAACTAGGCCAATGATACTGGGGTAGCTTCCTGTATTACTTATCTAAACTCTATTATAACTTAAATTGAAAGATTCACATTTCATACCTGATTATTTGGTATCTTCTTCCCTTCCTGAAGTAGCCTACACACTCAACAATAATTAGTGTAGAGCCGTCAGAGCTTAGTTGGCCTATTACAATGATTTTGGGGCTACCACGTTCCTCCCAACCTTGACCCTTGAACCATTCTGGTTCTATTTGGATCCCCCCGAACTTGGTTCAAACATGCAATGAGAGAAATAGGCCCTAGATCCACGGTTGGTTCAGTTCTGAGAATTTTCTAGGTAGGGTTGCTTCAGCTTCTTGGAGCATAATACTTTTTCTTGGACTACCATAAGAAAATGATAATAACCAAGAATGATAGATGATCCCCAAAACTTGGGATCTACCCTCTTTAAATAGGGAAGTCTTGAATTAGCACTCTTGAAGTAATTAGTTTATTTAAATTCAATAATTAATAATTAAAATATATTATTTAGTTAAATATCTAGTCCTCTTGAACTAGGACTTTTCCAACTGTTTGACTATAAGTCATTTTGATTTATACTCTTAATATTACTAATAATTATTCTTATATTAAATATATTTCACTTAACTATTAATACATCATTTAAAATATTAAATAATGCATAAATCAGATATACTAATTATATCCCATAATTAAATAATAACACCTTTATTATTTAAAGCTCATAATAATAATAATAATAATAATAATAATAATAATAATAATATTAATAATAATAATAATAATAATAATAATAATATTAATAATAACTTGGAGTCCTTTAATCAAGTTAGTCATAAAAGACTACTGGTAATTATCTTTATTTTAGTTATGTTTCATCACATCACACTCTTTTCTTTTTAACTTTTAGGGACATGGTCCACTTCATTTGGACGGTTGAGGTAAGCTTGGTTAGGTACCTCTAGTCTCTCTCTTTGCATGTCGGATTCCCTCGTTTAACATGGTATCTCCCGCAGTAGGTGATGATGGATAAAAAGATGAATCATTTAGTCAATTAAATGAATTTGTTCTTTAGAGTCTTTCCGACTCAACACTTTGAAACTCCGTAAGCCCGAGTGCTCTTCAGAGCCATTTAACTCAACACTCTCACATGGGCATTAATCTGGTGCAATCCCAAAGTCCCTGCTCAACACTAGTCTTAAAATGTGGTTGTGAGGCACATCTAGAATATTTAAGTTACCTCGGATCCAGTATTCGTTTATCAAGCTTGGAGTTCTTCAGGGCTTATGCCCAACACTCAATGTACATCAGGGCTTACTCCTAGTACATCATATTTCCTCTAGGTACATCGGGGCTTTTTCCCAGTACGTAGGTAGTCTGTGTGTTTCTGAGTCCACACTCAACACACCATATAAGTCAATTATGTTATTCAGATCACTGCACAATATGTAAGAAAATGTCATCTCAATATATTAGGGTTTTGTGCCCACATCACGTGGTAAAAACATAAATCAGAACATTGGGGCTTCCTTGCCCAATATATAATCAAATAATGAGATTCAGTCAGGGTCCATGCCGAATATGTCAGTCTACAAAAGAATAAATCATATATGCTGGGGCCATGGCCCAATATAACATCATAAAATAGTCAATTCAAAAGTCGGGATATTACAAAAATACTCCCCAAAATAACTCTATAGTCTTTTAAAGCCCAATTCTAATTCTAGACTACTACTATCTATCACTTTAAAACAAGTAAATCCAATTGATATTAAGGATATTGCAAGTGGAGCCATTCACGACATAAGTTAAGTTTCAACAAAGGATCCAACATTGATTTAATATATGATTTTTGATTTTATATATTAGGCTAATTTATCTTAGTTTAGAGTTTATTAGAATGTATTCAATCTTTTCATTTGATATCAACATTGATTTAATATATGAGTTATTTCATTTTATAAATTAGTATAAATTAAGATTAGTGATAGATATGAACATATGAGTTTATTTTATTTTATATATTAATCTAAATTTATCTAAATTTAGAGTTTATTAGAATTGATTAAATTTTAAACTTATAAAATTTAAGTTTGATAATATGATTCATTTTTCCTAAGAAATAAAGTTAATTTTTTACAATAGAATCCTTTTATGTGTTATCAACATTTAATTCTATATATAAGTTATTTGATTTTTATATATTAGCTTAGTTTTTTAATTTGAGGTTTATTACAAATTTAAGAAATTAAATTTATTGAAATAAAAACTTTAAAAATTATAATTAAGTTTCATAATATTTTTGTCTCTAACCCAAAGCAAATGAGTTGTGTCACATCTTCTATCAAGGCGTAGGCTTCAAAAACTATATATATTAAAACACTGTAAAACAAAACACATGTCCACTCCAAATTTAAATGGGCTAGATTGTTCATAATTAATTAATTAATGCACATTTTGTCTATTTATAGGATTTATGGGTTATGCTTACAATTCCAAATTTGATTAATTGGCACTTGAATGATTTTGATGGAAAATATATTGGATTATGTATTGTTAAGTTGATAATAGAAAAATAAGTTAGATATTAGTTTTATGATAATTGCAAATTAATCAATAATTGCATCAATTGCAAGTATTTTACTTCATAATTAATGAATGCAACTTTTGCGTATTTGTAGGATTATTTGGGTAAATAAATATTTTAGTTCACAATCAACTAACAAATGAATTTTTTTGTCTATATGCATGATTTATGTGTTATCATTGGATTATGTACTTTTAAGTTAATAATAAAACACTAAGTTAGATATTAGTTTTGTGTAAAGAACTACATCACTTGATAAATAATTAATTAATGCATCTTTGGCATATTTGTAAGATATCCAAATTGGAATAGCTAGTGCCTATATGATTATAATGGAAAATATATTAGATTATGTACTTTTAAGTTTGGCTTAAAACAATGAGTTGGATATGATTAATAAACCGACATAGATCCATCTTAACTATGGCTCTATCAAGTCCCACAAGAGGGATAAAAAACCTTAAGGTACAAGTCCATTTTAGAGCCCTAAACTTGAGAAAATGTTTGCACCTCATGGGATTTGATCACTCTTGGCACATGGTAGAGCTAGATTTATGGTCAATCTATGCTCGTTTAATTTCGATTGATAATATGATGATGATGGTTTTTAACTTCTACTGAGATTTGTTTGATTTGTTTTAAAGTATTATTCCTATGCTAAAAATACTTAAAGTTGAGCATCCCTAGCCGGCCATAGTTTTGAGGATTTAGAAGGATAGAGATGTCATTCTTGGAGTAAAGTTTATAAAACTAAAATCTAATGTGGGTGTAGTCAAGGCATTCTAAGAGAAAATGATTTTCATTTTCAAGGCTTATAGACTCAGAAAGATGGTAAATCCTTTTGATGCACAATGTTTTAGGAAAATATTTATTTAAAATACCAGTGAATGGAAATTGAAAATTGAAATTCAATTTATGTTTATAATCTAGCCAATTTAAATTTGGATCGACAATAAATTTCGTCACTTATGTGTTATAGAATCTATAATACTTTAATTTAATTTTTATTATTCTTAAAATATTTTTAGGCAAAAAATTAAGTATTTTTAATAAAAATCATTAAGTTTAATTTTACTAGTTTTTTTTTTATTAAATATTATTTTTATAAATAATTTTAAATGAAAATTGATATTTTTTAATGAAAATTGATATTTTTTAATAAAAATTATTAAGCCTAATCATACCAATTTAAATTCTGTATGGAGATAATTTGTTTATTATGATTACATTACTTCCCACTCTTCATATAATTACAAGATCTTATTATACATTTATAAAATATACTATTTTTCTAAAATAACACATGATTATCCATAGTGTAAACCTTTATATTCAAATATACTTTTTGGACTATATATTTTGTCATGTACCTCGAAAATCCATAAAAAAAAATTAAAAAATTATAGCATATAATTATGTAAAACATCTATGTAATACATCGCTATGTTCCTAGTAAGCAAATGTAACATACCCTTTTTGCTGAAAAACATTTTATGCTGAAAACATTATGTTAAATTTTATTGTAAAGTTTTATATTGGACAAGTGTCCAAAGATGATAGTAATTACACAATATTTTATTATTTAATAAATTAAATAGGAGACAAACACCTAAGGGGACTGTTGAAAGAGAGTTACTGACCCACTAGGTGGAATGGAATCTGGGGTAGAAGGCAATGGACAAGTGGCAGCATCATGATGCAACTAGCTAGTTGTTGGTATGGGACAACTCCCTTGAAATGTGGTCATAGTGCCCTGGAAGGTCGGATTGGAGCTTGAGGCTCATTTATTCAAAACTGACCACTAAAATCCTAGGCAGTCTATATAAGAGCCATTGAATTATGAACTGAGGTTCATCACTTTTCCTGACGAGGAAATTTACCTTGGGGTTTTGCTGTGCTTGCACCCAAGAGATTCGATGAGGGGATATGCTGAGTTTTTTATCATGGTGTAAGTTTTCCTATTTACTACCGAGTGTAGAAGTTATATTGCTGAGTGCAGAATGCAGATCTTGAGTGCAGAAGTTACACTGCTGAGTGCAGAAGTTATATTGCTAAGTGCAGAAGGCATATTTTGAGTGCAAAAGTTACACTTCTGAGTGCAGAAGTTATATTACTGACTGCCTTGCTTCTACACAGATTCCATCTATTTAGTGGTTCAGTAAAGCAAGCTCGGGGATCCAAAGGAAGCAAGTAGTTTTGGCTGCTTCTTCTGGAAAAGGTTGGGAGGAACAAGCCTCCTTGGGTGTTTGTCGACCCTATCTTCATTTACAAGTTCTACTTGTCTTTTCTAATTCTAAGTAGTTTAAATTTCTATATACAATTATTGATATATTGTTGTCCAGGGTATTATCAAACAAATATAATTATTTTAGTTTCTGACCTACTTAGGATTCTGTATAGCAATGATTATGTAAGATGAAATGAATAAAATATTTCTCTGCATTTTTCCCCATGCTAATGGATCTGCATCATACTCTAGTACAAAGAAGAAATTAAGGTAGATAAATTGATAGTCAAATTGCCAGATGAATGAGAAGACCAATACTGTTGTATTCTACTAGTTTTTCCTACCATTAATATTCTGTATCAAATAACATAATTCTATGTTTTTCTCTTATCATTCTTTTCATTAGTTAAATGTTTCAAGTTCACTGTATTTCTTTCATCAGGATGTAGTGAGTTTAACAGCTAGAAAAACATTTATATCCTAAGTATACAGTATTGTTATCCCTTACTGCTAACAATTATAATTATCATGAAAACAAACAGTTTTCATATCTAAGTATCGAAATTATCTTTCTGTTATACAACATTTAGGAAATCATAACAGCTGCAAATTTAATATTATCAATAATCATTATATTACATTTCTATTCTGACAGTCATAGATTTAAATTGGGGTTTCATTTCTTTCCATTTTTCTCTTCTCAAATCTTGCAACAGTTTTTCTATTTTATTTAGTAACAAATTTTATGCACAGTATTCATTTCTGTTATACTAATTAGTATTTAAGACAAATAATCATTATACTATCCAAATAGAGTTTTTCATTGACCAAACCCTAGAAGAATCAAAACCTAACTCTAAAATTTATAGTTTAGTTAAGGTTCAAACATCATCAGTTAACAACAGAATTTGGATCTAGATACAAATCTCATTACATAGTTGAAGATAGAAAAACATTGGCTCTCGGCCAACACTTAAAATCGAAAAACATGAACAACTAGAGACATTTTCAACTCCAAAACATAGTTTTGAAAACACTTATCATACACATTCCTTAAGAGTGAAAATAAGAGCATCTCGGCATCATTACAAGACTATATTATCACATTGGAATTGAAAACTATTAAACAGTAAACCCTATGATTAGTTTGTTGTAGACATCTACTTCTCGTAACTAAACATTTGATATCATAATAGTAGAACATTTCCGAGAACCCACATTAGGGTTTGACCAATTTTAAACACAGGGTTAAGCTCTCAAATTCTGAACTCTTCTTAAAACACAGAAGTAGCAGAAAAGATGAGTTTTCATTTCATACAAACTGGAGCAGTGCTCTCAAATTCAACACATATATCATAACATAGAAAACATAGTTCTTATTTTATGAAAGGCACAGTAATTTTCACTTAAGTAATCTTCGTTTTTCTTTAAACAAGATAGAACAACGCTCGCAGTATCATCTACATAAATGCAGGTCGAAGAGAAAACACGAACCCTTTCAGTTACAGAGAACAATAGAAGGGTGAAACCCCCTCCTAAGTATTTTCTTTACGGATTTTACAATGGAAAAACAAGCACTACTGAAAACAATGATGAATGGGTCGAGAGTTTCATCTTCCCCAAACTGTCAAAACAAGCTCACAAATATTTCGACGAGGTCACCCTTGGAGCCCAAGAAAACACAGAGTCTCCGCAAAGAACATAGTGAAGATCCACTAGTCATCTAACCAAGGTAATGAGTAACCATCGAATCTTACCGGTCTTTTAGCAGATTCCAGCTACCAAACATCTAAGATGAGAAGCCATCGATGAAGGTACTTACCATTCAAAACACAGTAGTGGTAAAAATGAATTTTACAAAGATCATTACATGCGAAATAGCAATAAGTGAACTCTCAAAAAATAGAATGGAAGATACAGGGTTTCGAACCGAGAATCATTACCTTTAAGAATTTCACTGAAGCAGAATGCCAAGACTGTGCATACTGGAACCATTCTCCACCATCGAATACAAAGAATTATGGAAAACAACTCTCGAAAGCCACCACTGGACAGGCATGGAAAGACGAGTATCTACCACTAAAAATTTATCACACACCCTGGAACTGATATTACAAACTGCTACTGTAAAACACCACAAATGTCTCGTCTCTTGAACTGATACCCACAATTTTAGGCCGGAGAGATGGCTGAATGACAGTGGAGTATTCCAGCCTGAGTCACCATTCAAGTTCACTGCATTTCAAGTAAGTGACCTAAGCGTGATAGTGAATCTTTTAACGTGATAAGAAGTATTAATTTAAAATTGATTTCCTGCAAATGAGAAGGTGTGATATATATGGTTGGTTTGCAGGCTGGACTTCGCATATGTCTTGGCAAAGAGTTTACGTACATGCAAATGAAAACTGTTGTTGCCGTCCTCGTTCGCTTCTTCAAATTTGAGGCTGTGGAAGATGAACAAGTGAGATATCGTCCCGCTCTGACTCTCCTTATGAGTGGGGATGGGCTAAATCTTCCGATCAAGCCTAGATGCCAAGGCTGAGCAGGGTTTCAAGTCGCGATAAGGCAAAGGAACCGAAAACCCTAAATTCATTATCCAACTTTATCCAAAAGAGCAGTAAATCGGACCGCTTTTTCCTATTTGTTGTACATAGTCAATGATTGTGAATAATATCATGTTTCTAATTATCAAAAATAATAATAACTAGCACACCGCATCCAATTCGGCGGTGAATGCCGATAGGAATTCAAAATTAATTCTTTAATTAGAAAAAAAACCATTAATTTTAATATAGATTTTTTTTTTTCAAATTCTTTATTTGATTTGTAATTTTATATTAAACGATTTCTATTGACTAACTAGAGACAAAGATCATTTCTATTCCAACTAGGGTTGGAATTTCACTTTAAATTAATTTTTTTTCACGTTTTGAATTTTTATATTTCAAGTAACAAAAAGTTTTGATGAAAAATAATCCTTTAATAATGAAGTTTTATGAAAATAAATACCCTTCAATAATGATGTTTTTATTAAAAATTTATTTTCCAATTAAAATATACAATAAAATCGTTTATTCATGATTTCCTTTAAAATATACAATAAACTGGTTTATTCATGATTTCCTTTAACATATAATGTAAAAATCAGTTAGCTAAAAACTTAGGAAAATGACAAAATGTGAAACCATTAAAAGCAACTTGTATCACTAATGTAATTGAAATTGTGACCTTTTATTCCAAATGAATACTTTTAAGTTGAAATGCTAAATAACTATAATATGGCTTTGGTGGAGGCTAATGAGATTGTTTTATAAGGTTCTCTCCTTCATTTTTCAAAAAAAGTTTAATAAGGTTGTTCTTCATAGGTATGGATGTTTTGGATTCTTCAACAATTATTGCATATGAACTTATAAACACAGAAAAATCTTTGAGGGAAGTGGATTTGTGTATTGTTATCCATGATGCACTCTCATCAAAATTTGATAAAATAAATTTGTTGTGTTTTGGGTTATTCAAAACTACATTTAGTTTTCTAATATAGGTAATCCTTTTTTATTTTATTTTTTAAAATTTAAAGATGTAAACTTTTATAATTTGACATCTAATTTGTATATGATAAAAACTATTTTTTAATACAAATTTCATATCAAAAGTCAGGTATATAATGTAATGAAATTTTATCGCTCAAATTGACAACCATGTGGTTCAATTTTATTTTCAATGTAGTTTTGTGGAGGTTAGCCAAAATTAGGACTAGATACTTTCTTCTCTGACCATTCCCTTAGATTATAAGTAAATAGAAACTTCTTTGAACCATTCCCTTAGACTATAAGTGAATAAGAAAATGCCACTTTCAATTTTATACATATTTAAAAATATTTTTACCCTTAAATGAAGGTAATCAATTACTAAAATTACAAAAATAATAAAATTTTACTAAATTTCAACATAAATAAAACCCTATTATTTTCCATGCCAAGATTTCTCTACACGACGTGGTCTTTGTCTAAGTGTTGAAACTTAGCAAGTAGTACACACGAGGTGGTGG
Organism: Larix kaempferi; assembly: GCA_027924585.1. Classification (NCBI taxonomy): domain Eukaryota; kingdom Viridiplantae; phylum Streptophyta; class Pinopsida; order Pinales; family Pinaceae; genus Larix; species Larix kaempferi. The sequence goes on from BSBM01000435.1 coordinate 4,993,387, forward strand.
TGGGTGGCTTGGTTAATTCCTTCAATAACCACCACCACTTTCCCCAATTCACTTGGTTAAAGAAAGCCGAAGTTGTATTAAATCCAATTAGTTTACAAACAAGTAGCCTAGAGACTACATAATTCATGAATAAGGAATCAAAACAAAAAAAGAATTAAACGTCAAAGTTACAAGTTAAAGAATACTTTACCCGTTCTGTTAGATGGTTTGTTAATTTTTTAAATAGTTTTTTACTGGCAAAATGCTTTGTGATGGGCATTTTTCAACCTTGATTCTAACCATGAAAAATATTACAAGCATTTTGTAGATCAAGGACAAAGCGATCATTCTGAACGAAATTGGGCATAGCATGTAGTTGCAATCCTGAAAATAAACTATAAAGAATGCCAAGAAAGAAGCGACATTGTAATACCCTCATTTTGACCCTTAGGACATATTGGCTTTCAATGTAAATATTGTATACATGCGATGTATGTTTTCCTAGCGTGGAGCTCAAGGCCAAGGTCCCTCTAGTGGATGCTCAATTTTATGTAAAAGGAAAGTATTTGATATTCTATTATCCATATGCTATTAAGCCATGGAACATTGTAAATATTGTAAATATTAATATTGCAATAAAAATACCAAAAAAACTAGCTATGGAGGCAAATAATAAGAGGGGGCCATGTGTATCCACTAGGGATAGGTGAGGGGGTTGTGGGATTGAACCATAGGCTGACAAACGTCTTCTTGAGAACCCATTTGACTTCCCTTGCTAACATTAATTCTTCTATTAGGAAGTGGTTGAAGAAAATTGTTTATGAGGTCGATGGATATGGGAAGACTTGATATTTAAGATGGTAGTGTATGGGGCTCTGTTTCCTTGATCCACAAGTCACTCTTCCTCCTAGCAATTCGTCTTCCATAATCCCCATTCGATTGTTGACCAGAGAGGGGAGCTTTCATGCATGACAGATCCAAGCAGTGAAAGAAAAAGGGAAATCAAAATTCTGAGAAGAACCATAATTTGGAGTGTCGAATTCACCCAAGAAATTGGTTTCGGAAGTTAAATCCATCAAGAGATTCGTCGTCTTGAACCCCAGGGTGAATTTTCAGAGTGTGAGATGTTCGAAAACCCATCAGAAAACACTAAGTTGAAAGTCAAGAACCGAGTTGCGGGACAGATTCTCTTTGGCCATATAAATTGTGAAAATCCAAGTTGGAATGACCGAGAAGAATTAGAAGAGAAGGTGGGATTGCTTGATAAACCCAGTCAAGGCTAGAGTCTCAAAGAATCACCATCTTGGACCTTTATATGCCCATCCTGAAGAGCACTAGAGGCAAGGGGCACCTGAGGAACTATGCAGCAGAGAAGGGGGCCTTCCTTGTGTTGGGTGTGGTAGGTATTGTGGGTTCCAAGGTTGTTTGAGTTAGAATTGAGAGGCTTGTAGCTCTGGGGATGGGCTCACTAGCTTAGCATCCTCCTCCATTGTCTTTTACATGCTTGAAACACCCAACTGTGTGTTGTCTTATCATGTTTGCTTATGTGAAACCATGGCTGTGAGGGAGCCTATCTAATCCCTCCTTAGTGGATACACAGCCCAGGTCGAGGGTGGTCTCTCATCTGAAAGAATATAGGCTGGACAGAGACGTATGGTTGGGTGGAACATTGCTCTCCCATATCCAGTTGCTTGGATAGTTTCATCTTAAAATATAAGTGCTCTCTGTGGTTCTAAATGATACTAATTCCTATGTGTGATTATCTGTTATTTCAACTCAATTTGAATGAAATGATCACATGGAGTTAATCAATAGGAATCATGTGTTTAAGCCTAAACATGAAGCTGGTTCATATCTGATTGTTTATCCATTTTTCTTATGATTAAGTATGTTATTATCCTTGTATGTTGTAGATGTATTAATCAGAATTAGTTCAACTATGCATGTTATTATGAATTGTGCACACATGTAGAGGGTTTGTCTCTCATTACTGAGGTTTAGGGGATGAATTAAACACCCCCGTGTTGTGTTCATGATCCCTCTATGGGTTAGATGAAGGGAGGGGCCATGAAAAAAAGGGATCGGAGCTCTTTACATAGTGTTAAAGAGACATTGATGAGGTTTGGGGCAACACTTTGGTTGGAAAAATGGAAAAAATCATAATCTTCATGTGTGGTATAGGACCACACCGTTGCATAGGTCTTGCGAGAGCTTTCCAATGGTAATAGGTTTTCCAAAAGTGGACTTAGGATGAGAAAGTTATCATCCTGAGAATTTGGTAGTAACAGGAGCATATGGAAAACTTCTGAGTTTCCGGACCAGCAAGGAGGATTGCAGAAGTCGGAGGCAGAAGTTTCTCAGAGTTGTGAATTCGGGGTTCCGACTTCCGACTTCTGCATCACAGACCGCAGATTGTGGAAGTCAAAGGTGTAAGTTTCCCGGAGTTGTTAATTCAGGGTTCCAACTTTTTACTCTCGCATCACGGACAACTGATTGCAGATGTCGGAGGTAGAACTTTCCTGGAGTTATGAATTCAGGGTTCAAACTTCTGACTCCCGCATGGTGGACTACCGATTGCAGAAGTTGAAGGTGGAAGTTTCCCGGAGTTGTGAATTTGGGGCTCCGACTTCTGACTCCCGCATTGCAGACTGTGGATTGCAGAAGTTGGAGGTGGAATTTTCCCGTAGTTGTGAATTCAAGGTTTCGACTTATTACTCCTGCATCATGGACTGCAGATTGCGGAATTCGTAGGTGGAATTTTCCTGGAGTTGTGAATTCAGGGTTCCGACTTCTGACTCCCACTTTGCGGATCTTGTGGAAGTCGGAGGTGTGATTCTGCAAAGCTGCAATTTTGGAGTTCTGACTTCCGACTCCCGCATCACAGATTGTGGAAGTCAGAGGCATGATTCGACGAAGCAGAGAATTGGTTGTTCTGAATTCATGACTCCTGCATCGTGAATTTTGGAATGCGAAAGTCGGCGATGCATTTATTTGACGTTGTCTATTTTCTGTTCCGACTTTCTCAGTCTCACATCACAGAACGCAGAATGCGGGAGTCGACAATGCATTTCTTTGTCGCTGTGTAATTTTCGTTTTGACTTTTTGAATCCCTCATCGCAGATTGCAGAATTTAGAGGGGTAATTCTTGAACTGGCGTGATTGGGGTGTCGATTTCTGACTCTCAACTGTGGATTGCGTCTTGTGGACTGAAGTTATTGCGGCTGTGCGAAAAGTGCATAGTTTGGAAGAAACAAATATAGCTGGTTGTTTCTAAGGAACTCCCCATCACCTCTAAAGGGAACCGAGATGAACAAGGACGTTACATACATGTATTAATAAGAACTTGGAATGATTTATTTGTATCTGTTACAAAACAAGGATAGATCAATCAACAAAATCTGAGGGATGTTACAAAGGCACTATGTCAATGTATTAAAAATAAAATGAAAATGAAAAATTATTTGAAACATTGAGTACAAAATATGTACATTGCTTGTTTGATAACCCAAATCTTTGAAAATTAGTTGAAACATTGAGTACAAAATATGCACACGGCTGGTTTGAAAACCCTCATCTTTGAGAGTTCTTTCTTAATTTGAACCTCCGAGTTGAAATAAGTCTCTTCCGTTCTTGTAAGTTCTTTCTCCGACCAAACCTCAACATCTCCTAAAACCTGTCTCTGCAAATTCTTTCTACAGCTAAACCCCATCTCAATCAAAGTAAAAACCAAATCCTCAGTGGAACAAAATCCTCATAGCCTTACTACCCTATTTTGTTCAGAATCACGACGGTCTACACATGTAAACTGCGGAAAAGGTGATGCAGAGCTTGTGTTTTGAAATCGTGACCTACCGACGCCTGTCACATATATATCCACTTCAACTACACTGGACGTGTTGCTTACTGTCCCGCCACGCGCTGGTTGTCCTTGTCCCGGCCTGCAATGCCCGGAAAAGTTTAATAGTGTTTTCAGAACCCAATTTTGTCTTATATTGCCCCAAACTAGTGCGCTTAAATAAATTTAATCTGAAATGGCTAGTTCAAGACAGAATTGGTCTAGACATCCAAGATATACTAGTACTACATAAAACTTGGGGAATCATTTTTTTTATTCTATGTGTATATGGTTAATAGAAACTCATCAAATACAAGGAGGACACTCGTTGTGATCCAGTGGTGTATGTTAATGATCCAGATTCAATTTTCTCTTAGTGACGCTTTCATATGCAGTGTGAATTAACGTTTTTGAAAAACAAAAAAATGAAACAATGAAATAACTAATACTTATTCTACATTAAAATTATCGTGTGAAGAAATTATACAAGAAGGAATGTCTAACAACTATGATGTCCATCCACCCTGTTAGGCCTAAAAGAATATGAGAGAAAAATAATAATCTCCCTTAATCTCAAACAAACAATATCCATGAGCTCGAAATAAAATCAATGAATCCCATTCATATGTGGCGTATCCGCGATGCTTCAATTCCTCGTTGAATCACATTCAAGGGGAAATGATAATGCATGGAGGTAGCTCAAAAAAAGAAGGCGGCCCCTCCAAACAAGGCGTCTCCAAATATGGCCATCTTCTCCAAACTGGCGGTAAAGAAAGCTCTAATGCTGGCGCTCGTTAGAGAAGAGGTGCTTGGAATTAAACAATCCATCTAATATTATCGTGTTTATCATATTTAAACCATAATACGTGAGCAAGAATCCATCAGAGCATGAGCTCTCCCTCTCTCTTCTCACTCCTGTGACTTTGCACCTGGAGTGTCAAAGAACCACGCTATGCTGCAATTTCTTCCGCCTACGACTCATAAAGTCCTCAAAGCATTTTTAGGCTTGCGAGAACCATCGATCCCTAAAATTCCCTGCAATATTTGCAGAAATTGTGCGAATGTCAGTTTGAGTCTACGATTGTTCGGAGGATAAAGGACGATTTTAAAAACGGGCAGTGGAGCTTCCATCGACTCTGAATGCATAGAGGGAGCAGTATCTGTTTTTTTATGTTTGCGGTGCAATTGTGAATCCAATACATGGATCTGTTTGACTTTCGTGGTCATGTAACTATGCAGTGTGTAAAGCGGGAGTAGAGAGCTTCCTGTGAGGAACGTCTCTGCCATTGCGCGAGATAGTTCTGTGTCTCATCTAGTACAAATGGAAACCATTTCCCGCCATGAGCACCACAAATTAGTGAATATCAGAGGAAAAATGAAGGGCCTGTCAGTTGTGACATTGGGGTTTAATCCCAGCATAACAATTATGCAACTAACTCGTCGATGGTTTCTGCACTTAACTTGCGAACGGGTGGGTGATGGGTAGATCGAAACAATTAAGCGAATGGTGTGGGTTGTGGGTGCGCCGAAACATTTCGACTATTTAACTATTCGTTAACCACTGGTTACAGAAGCTTAACCACTGATCATTAGTCGACGACCATGAAAACAATCTGGTTCGCACAGCTGCATACCTCTCCAATCTATAAATTTTGCACATCTACTTCTATCAGGAGAAAGTGGAGATATTAACGCCTATCGACGTAATTACTTGCAATAATTTATTCAAGTTATAATCTGTTTCATTAATTTTTTTTTTTAACATGAAGATTATAAGTGAGTTTTTAGTTAAAAATATTTAAAATGAAGTTTGATTGGGTCATATTACATATCGCTAAGGGACCGATTGAAATCTATAATGGAATGTTTTAGTTAAAGTGTAGAAGTTTATGCACGTTGAAACTTCCAAGCTTAGCTTGAAGGTCTCTTTTCCTTTTCGAATCACTTAAACACCTATACTAACCTATAATAAGGATAACTCCAATAAGAACACATACATCCAAATAATTGAAAAAATAAAAATATGTTGTTTATGAGGTTTGAAAAAATAAAAATACGAAGATGTTTTTTATTAATGTAAAATGCAAGTAGCACATCCACTTAATTTGTTCTCTATGTATAGTTGCAATCATTCATTCGCAATGCCTTTTTTCTAGTTAAATGGGTTGTTTTCCACGAATTGCTCGTCATCCATGCGTGAATTAGGTGTTATCCATTATTAATGTCATGTTCCTTCCTTAGTGGCCAGTTGGCAAGCCTTGGACCCTCCAATCCCTAAGGGTCTAGGAAGAAGAATTAAGTTGGAGAATAATTAATTAATTGGGATATATTTTGGTACAGGGCCTAGAGTGATTAAAATTTTAAGAATTTAATATTTGAATTATTTTGTAATTATTTCATTATGATTATTAATTAAATTTTGGAAAGTGGTGATGTTCACGTGGCTAGGATGGCGCATGAGGAGAAGGTGGAGCTCACCTACTCAATTGACAAAAATAGAAACAACAAGGAGTTAGATAAAAGCAATGTGGCAATAGAAAAAGATGGAAACTGACAAAAGCAATAAGAAAAAGGAAAACGCACAAAGCAAGAAAATGAGAAAGAAAAAAAGTGAAGAAAATAATCCATTTTGAAAAGAAGGCAACATCCAAAAAAGATAAGGAGGGCACAGTTGCTAAAAGAACACGAGAAAACAAAGCAAGCAAGTTGAACAATGAAAGAAAGGTTGCTAATTTTCCCAAGGAAGGCGCCCTCACCTCTCATACGTGTAATTTTCTTTCCCAAGAAGTTATCCAATTCTATAAAATAAGGCTAGTGAACACCATTCACATCTTTTGGTTATTTTCTTATTGTTTTGAGAGATTTTGCTTCTCATAGGTTGAGTGATGTGCCTCAACCAAGCATGGGAGACGAGCCCCAATGTAGTGTATGTTTTAGTTTATCCATGATCATATCCACACATAAGGAACCCTAATCTACAGGCCAGCATCAACCCACCATTGAATAATCTAAGTCACCCAGAGAGATCATCAATGATAGTGCAATTGGAGAGAGTTCTTGAGAAAGTTACATCCATAAGAGGAGATCTAATCTAGTGAATGAACCCCTGAGCAACCCCTGAATCTTAGTGCACCTTCCATAAGCATATACCATCTCTTAATTCATCATACTTTCAAATATAGTGGCAAAATTCTCTTTCTCCTATTCCTAGCAAACTTATACTCTCAGTTTTGTAAGATTTCTCTTGTATTGGAGACTTGCTGAAGATCTGAAGATTAAAATACTTCTTATTTATGCTCAGAGTTAGTAATTTTAGTTTTCTACTGTCATTGAGATCATTTTTGGGACATAATGTACTTCATAAGTGAAATTTGAAATCCTTAGAGGCTGTTTGAATCAAATATTTCAAGACTAGCTCTTTAAGCTCGTTTTATTGACTAGTTTTACAATTTTTGCACTCAAAAGTTATCTATGAACCAATTTTCTGTTCTAATGGTCATTAATGGATCCTTAGACTCTTATGAAGCCTCTACAACCATTTTCCTGAGAGTTCATAGGCATATTATCCCATTTGGGAGAGCGTAGAAAAAAAATAACCGAGCAATCCAATCTAGCACCCTTCCTTCTTTGGCCTCCAAAATCCACTAAAACCTCCCAAATTCTCAGAAACTATTGTCCATCATATAACTATGGTTTTACTATATGATATACACCATTTGGTTACTTTAAGGTGTGATCAAATGAGTCTAGTATGCATATGCTAGTGTGATAAGGAAGCCTCGGAGTAGACCTCAACGACAACTGTTATTGAAACGTAAATGACAACAGTAGTTTGTGCATAGGAATCGAAAGCTGAACCTGAATCTTATATTTTTTTTGCTGCACATTCCCCAAAACATTTTTTAGATGCAACAGAGTTCACATCTTCACTTCTTGGTGGAATCATTAGTGAATAATACTAGTTCTTCCTTAACTAGTTCTGATAACTAGTTTTAGCCTATATCCTTTTATGTTTTAAATCTTGAAATTGATATAATATTCCTTGAGATCATATCAGGTATATTACAGTGGTATCATAGCATGTTCCTATGAACCTTCTCTTTATTAATTGTGATGAGTCCCAAGAGAGTTCCATTCCCCAAAGGAAAGAATCCGAAAAAATTCAAGGAGGAAATGATGTGTATGACTTGGATGAAAAGGAAGAGTTCATAATATTTTTCCAAAGTATGTTAAAAGGGTTGCATGGTATATCTCAGAACATCATCCATTCTAGGGAAGTCACCAGAGAATTCTTGGCTAAGCAGCTAGGAAATAAAGATAGAGAAGGGATCAGCAGTGGCTCTCAAAATGAAGAAAGTAATGTCCCTAGTGGATCTATATTTTCAAAGAATGGACCCCATAATAGGCCTAATGAGTTCAAATTTGAAATGAAGAATAATCCCCAACCTACCATGTCTAATTTCATTGAGGAACACAATGAATATCATGAAGTGCAGATTGAATCAGTTGCTTCATGGGAAGATCGGTATGTAGAATACAAAACTCTGAGTGAAGAATGCATAAGGGAATTTACTTTCAAGGATTTTTGTGAAGAACTGTATAAAAATCATCCAAGAGGAGTTCATAGGATTCCAGCAAAGAATTATGAGTTAATAAATTCCCTCGGTAATATCTCATTACCCTTTTTTGATGGATCTTCAAAGTGTTCTGCTAGCTCTTGGGTGCAGAAGCTAGACACTTACTTTCAATTGAATTTGATGGTTGAGAGTGATGTCATTATAATGGAAACCTTGCATTTGGATGGAGAATAAAATGATTGGTGGTTCCATAGCATGAGGACCCTGGGCCATGATCAAGGAAATTCCAATGAATATTTCACCAAGAGGTTGGTAGAAATATTCGATAGGAGAGATTCTGAGATCTCTTTTAGGGAGATGGCGCATGTGAAAAAAATTGGAACTACTGAAGCATACATATCTGAGTTCTAGAAGATTCTAGTGATGGTAACTGACATCTATGAATCTCACTTGATATTTTTATCCACAAAAGGATTAGTGGAGCCTTTGAAAGGATTGGTAAAGGCATACAAACCATCCACCTTCCAAGAGGTAGTGAGTAGAATACGGGATCTACAAGATGCTATCCCAAGAACAAGGTATGCTCCCAATATTAATGTGCCTACAAAATTTCATAATCAAAGACCACCTTTTAAGAATTTGGCTTCCCCAATTAAAAACTAATATTCATACAATGACCGGGATGAATTAAGGAGGAAGAAGATATGCTTCTCTTGTTATGAACCTTGGGTTTCGGGCCACAAATGTTCTAAGGGAAAATCACATTGCATTGAGGTATTTATGGAAAGTGAGGAGGAAGAGGTTGAGCAAGTAGCACAAGTAGATGATGTCTATGAAACATCGGGGGAAGAGCATCCCCCACAGTTAGATAGAAAAATTGCAGTATTGAGTGGAGTTCTTGCTTCCATACCTTGATATTCAAAGGGGTAGTACAATGGCAAAGAGTATTAGTTTTTGTTGATAGGGGTGCCACCCATAATTTCATTGATGCATCCATGGTGGAGAGGAGAAAGCTTCCAACATAAATATTTAGAGGTTTCACTATCATCATTCCTAACAACAACACTATGGAGTGTAATCGATGGATTCCCAAGTTGCAAATGACTAATTATACCGTGACTAACAACTTTTATGTTGACAATGTGACTGATACCAATATGGTTTTGGGAGTGCAATGGTTGTACTCCATTGGGTAACATTAAATGAATTACCAAATACCCCAAATGAGCTTCAAACATACCAATGGGAAGCAAGTGGTTTTGCATGGTGTCAACACCTACCCAAAACAAGTGGTTTATGCTCATAGTATGAGATCAATATTGAGGCATGTTGAAGTTAAGTGGGATCCTGAATGTTTCATCACCAATAAAGGAACTTCCATAGATGTCTCACATCATCTAGAGGACATCAAAAGGCTTCTACACAAGCACAAGAAAGTATTTGAAGATCTTCCACATGGAAATCCTCCTGATAGAGGTATTGAACATAGGATTGAGTTGGAAGTTGGCACACTTCCTATCAAGATACATCATTACAAGCACCCCAAAAGATTCAAGGATGAGATTGAGAAGACAATAAAGGAGCTACTTAAGTTGGGATTCATAATACCAATCTCAAGTCCCTTTGCATCATCAGTGGTCCTAGTTAAAAAGAAAGGTGGAACAATGCTCATGTGCATTGACTATAGGGCCCTGAACAAGAAGACCTTCAAAACCAGATATCATATCCCAAGGATTGATGAATTGATGGATGAGATGCATGGAGCCAAGTATTTTTCCAGGATAGACCTTCTCTTAGGATACCATCAAATCATGATGAGGGAAGAAGACATCCATAAAAATGCTTTATGGTGCTATTATGGGAATTTTGAGTTTCTTGTCATGCCTTTTGGCTTGACCAATGCACCGGCGACCTTCCAATCCTGCATGATCGGATTTTTTAGTAAGTAGTTGCGTAAGTATGTCCTTGTATTCTTTGGCGATATTCTGATTTATAGTATGACACGAGAGGAGAATCTGCACAACTTGGACAATGTTCTGACAATTTTGGTGGAACAATATTTTTATGCCAAACTGTCCAAGTGTGAGTTTGTGTTGACTGGGATCCTCTATCTTGGTCACATAATTGGGAAATAATGATTCAATGTGCATATGGAGAATATAAAGGCCATACTTAATTTCCGAGCCCAAAGAACATCACATAATTAAGGGGATTCATTGGGTTGTGCACCTACTACAAAAAATTTGTGGCTAAGTTCTTCATAGAACAAATATTCAATAGATTTGGTGTCCCAGGGAATTATTTTTTTATCATGGAACAAAATTTACCTCCAACCTGAATGAATAAATCCTTAGAAGAAACAAAATAAACCATAGGAAATCTTCTTCCTACACCCCATAGGCTAATGGACAGGTGGAAGTCACAAACATAGAGCTTAAAAGAGTTCTAATAAATACAGTACAATTACATAAAAGAGATTGGGAAGATAGGTTGAATGAAGCATTCTGGGAATATAATACAACATGGAAAACAACCGGTTGGTTTACTCCCTATGAATTAGTATATGGAAAAAAATTTATATTGCCCATTGATTTTGAGATCAAGGCACTTAGAACAACAACTGAGATAAACATAAAATATCATAGATTCAACAAGAATGCATTCTCCAATTAAACCAGCTAGATGAACACCGACATCAAGCTCTATCTCACACTGAGATAATATAACAACAAAGGAAACAATGGCATGACAAGAACATAAAGACAAACAAATTCAAGGAAGGATACTAGGATTTATTATATGAATCCAGATTCCATAAATTCAAAAGCAAATTAACAACCCGATGGCTAGGAGCATACATTGTAGAAACAATTTACAACAATGGAGCTGTCAAAATAAAAACAATATATGATAGCCAATTTTGAATACTAGTCAATGGACACAAACTCAAGATGTACAAGAAACCACAATCTAAAGAAGAATTCACTCAAACCTTATATAAGAAGCATCTCATGCTTATAGAGGACCCATATGTCCTCCACTTAAACTGAGAGCTTCTTTTTCCTCTTCTTAAAAAAAAGTATTATGAAAACAAAATGAAAGAGAAAAATAAAAAAGAGAAAAAAAAGAACAAATGATCTTCCTATCACAAGGATTGACCAACAAAAATAAAATAAAGCGAGGAAGAAAACAAAATATCAACCGAAGCAACAAAAAGAAAATCAATAGAGGAAGAAAAAAAATATCAAGTGAGGTAGCAAAAAGAAAATCAAGCAAGGCAACAAACAAAATATCAACCAAAGCATCAAAAAGAAAATCAAGGGATGAAGCAAACAAAATATCACATGGGGAAACAAAAACAAGATCAAATGAGGCACCATATCAATTACCAACCAAAGAGACAACAAAAACATTCATCAATCAAATTGATAAAGTACATAATCACACATTACTTCAGTACTACATAAATAAACAACCAAACTACAAACAAAGGTAAAATAACTACAGAACCACACATGCGCAACTTTCCACTAAGGAGAGCTCCATGTCACCACTCCAGGTATGCTAATCATGAAAGGTAACCATTGACGTAATTATTTCCACATTCTTTCAAATCTACTCTACCTACAGAAAGTATAATTACCCATTACTGAGTTGATTACAACTCATCTTTAGAAAGGACGCGGTGCATAGCTTGAGAGAAGGCCTTCGACCCATGTAAAGTAATCATTTCAGATTCAAAATGGGAAAATAAAAATCTAATATGGTGAAGAAGGAGAATGAAAAAGCATAATTAAGCACGAGTTTCATATCTCCCCACAATTTCCATGTCAATAAACAATATAGCAGGGGGAATGATGGAATAATGAGGCAGAGGTAGAATGAAAACAAGTGAACAAGTTTGAACTGCATACATTTAAACACACAGACTAGATCGAAGAGAAAAAATAACAAAGAGGAAGCAGGGGCGAATTTAGATGACAATCTAGTTCTCGACTCAATAACAACACAAGTTCATTCAATCCTTCGTCCTCTTCATATCTTGTTCATCTCTTCAGTATATTTTAAGACAATGACTGTTGGGTTTAATAAAAGTGAGTTGGAGGATCATTCCCCCATTTATGATAACACGTAGGTATTGACCATCCTTTGCACTATGGTTTGGAAGCCCTTCATAACCAGTTTAAAGGGATATGACTTGAATGTGGCCCTTTAATTTGCTAAGAACCTCAAACATTTGAAGGAAATGGAATATGTGATGAGGGTGGAGGGGATTCCCATTCGCCTAAATGAAGAAAGAATAGTGACATACATAGGAATTCCTCAAGGTTTACACTGGGGTAAATATGATAGAGAAATCAACATAAAGGCAAAGCAAAATTTATTTGCAGAAGGAGAATGGTATGACGAAGAAAAAAAGGGGTAAAAAGGGAAATCATGCCGAAACCATGGGATGAAGTTGTAGCTATCATCCTGAAGTACATCACCTGTACTGGGAGACTTAGTTACATACCCACATTTCATTTCTGAATATTGGATGTCTTGAGGAACAAATGGGCATATTAAACCCAACAAAAACATCAACATTCATTTTTACTTATTACAGTATACATGGGTGATGAGTCGAAACATGCTACAATGGAAAGAGTATGCCCTGGCACATCATGGGCTAATTAAGATGATCATTTGCAAAGAATTGTCATCCCAGTTCCCAAAAATTTACTGGGAAGAGTTCATACATATCTCCACGAATGATGTGCATAGAATGAGTGGAACCTCAGTTTCGACCTCAATTCCTACTACAAGGAGAAAAGAGAAGAAGGTGGCCACTCAGTCAGGGGATAAAAGGAAAATTCACTCGAAAAATAGATGGCAATGAAATTGTGGCTAACACCTTGGTGAAAATAAAGAATTCCAGAGATGTCTTTGCTCAGAATCCACCAACATCATCCTCTAGGGCATATGAATTTAGATGGCAGAGCAGGAGACTTAAAAAGGAAGCAAAAATCAAAGAAGAAAAATAGAGAGAAGAGGAAGAAGCAAAGATTATCAATGATAATGAGACAGAATAAGAGGATGAATATAAAGAGGAGTAAAGACAATCATCCCTGGATCAAAAAGACTCCAAGGATTTTTAAATGGGATAAGGATACCCCTTTTTTACAATAGAAGAGGATACGACACTCAAAGGAAGCTCATTATAGGAAGAAGAGACGTAGAACAAAGAAGATTCCCATTTATCCAATGCATTTTTAAATTATTGAGGGTTAAGGAAGGGTTGGAAGCACTGAAGCTTGCATCGCAGCCCCCTATAACTACCATTATAAGTAGAAATTTTTTGTCATCGATAGAATCTCCCATCATCCATGAGAAAATCCAAATTTTAAAAATGAAACATGTCCACCAGCATAAGCATTTGGAATAGCGAAACCAAGTACTACATGAAGAATTGGGAAAATATAAAGAAAGTTTGGCAGAGAAAGACCAACATATCCTAAAACTAGAAACTAACCTGTATATCACTACTAAAATTTATGAATAAATCGTTCGTTCTAGACCCTCGTCAAGGATCTATACTGTGTATCTTAGATAAAAGTGGTGCCAATTTCAACTACAGAGGTTGAAAAATAATTTACCATTGGATGTAGCCACCCGAAGATATTTTGTGGACACTTCGCTAGACAACATAGAACTTGAAAAATACTAGTTGTGCTATTTTTTCCTCCATAACTTGGTAATGCCCCATTTGTCTAACTATTTTCCAAACCCATACATTGGTGATTTCCAGCTAAGGGTTCTTTGTTCCTAGATGAACCATGAAATCAAAATAGAATAGGATATTCATCTATACCAGTCAGATGAATGGGTGAATACATTATGGGTTAGAGAAGAAGCCTCTCATCTTGAAAAAAGTGATCCAATATCATGATACTATAGCCGTCGATTAGGACTTAATTCCTATCCTCGAGCATAAGCAATAGGAATTTATTGATCGCTTTGACAAAACCATTCAGAGCACCCTTGAGGATGTAGAAGAATCCAGAAGGGATAGATGGAAAATAATTTCAGGAGATTTGAAAAAGAGAGAACCACATTCCCCCATTAGATTGGATGTTGCTCTAGTAAAGGAAAAAATGTACAGAGAATCTTTGCTGAAGAATAAGCTCAAAGGGATTGGAATGAAGTTGAACCCACCATTATTTGTTCCCCTGATTATCAAGGAAATCATTGATGAAGAAGAAGAAAGGATGGATTGGGAAAAAGAAGAATAGAGTCAAGGATACTACTGAAATATAGGGGCACCTAGGATCGTTGCATGGGAAATCAAAGAGACCGTTGAACAGCAGGGAATCCCACCAGGCCAAGGGGATATATTACACTAGGATGTGTAACATATTCAAGTTTGGGGGAGATGATGCAGCCACAATATAGGTATCAAGTGCATTCATTTTGACTATTAAGGAGTAAGAAATTAAGCTAGTATCATCCCTTTCTATAGGCTAGGATATGATTTTATTGACTATGGAATTATGATGGTTAAGTAGTAATATTTTATGTGCTTAGCATGTTTTAAGTTTTAATAAGCTAACCAAGTGGACAAGTGCCATGTGAAAACAAGTGCAGGTTTAAATACAACTATGAAGATAGAAGGTAGCACCTTTCTCCAGTTACACAAGCTTGTCAAAGTTAGTTCCAGTTAATCTCTCAAAGTAATGAAAGAAGACATCAAGATCACTCTATCAGTCTCTCCTGATTTCCAGGGACAAATATAGAATAGATTGATCTCGTGATTTCCAATGAAGACACCCTATTAAAACTATGTAATAAATAGAGGCTCATTCATAGCGTGAAGCTCTCTCTTAGGAATTTTTTTTGTTTTTGTTTTCAGACATCTTTAGTTTATAGCACTCAATTTTTGTTTTATGGATTGACATGGATTCTATATCAGCTTAATGAAGAAATCACATTTTACATCACCTGTGATTTTATAGGTTTAATTTATCTCCTGTAATATGCTTTGAGGTGCCCCCCCCTTATTATGTTGAGTAGGAGATCTTTGTTTTCCATATATTATGATTTCATGCATTTCATTATTTTTTGTTAAGTAAGAAATCGTGAATCATTCGAGTATCATTTATTGAATAGGGTATATTTCTTGAAATGATTGTTTTTATATGTAGCCCCATATAACAGTGTCTGTAGTTCCATTACATGGCATTTGCAGTCATGTAGGTGCATTCCGTAAAGGTAATTTTACGTATTTATATTTTTTGCATTAAAACAGTTCCATGATATATGCACCTTAGATTTGATTTAGATTAATTTCTCTTTGGAATTCATAGATTAGCATATCTGTAGTTTTCATAAATAGTTATTTTCCTTAGGTCAAGTTTCCAAATCATTTCATTAAATAGGATATTTATGCTTTCATAGATTAGATGCTTGATTTCGTTAAATATATGTATTCTTTCATAGATTAGATCTATTCTTTCACAGATTAGATGCATGCTTTCATAGATTAGATGTATGATTTCACATATTACATGTATGATTTTATTAGAATAAATTTATGCTTTCAGAGATTAGATGTTTTCTTTCATCAAAATAGATTTATGATTTCATAGAACAGATGTATGCTTTCATATACTTCCATAGATTATTCGAGTAATTCCTTCAGCAAGAAAATAAGATTGTCAAATAGCTGTTCTTTATATTCTTTTGTAAAAACAAAGGATTACCTACCTTCACTTCCCAAATCACATCACTCTAAGTTAGTATTCTCTCAGCGTGCACATATAGTGTATAGTGTCTCCCAAGTTTGTATGATCCCTAGTCGATAATTAAAGTAAGGTTCCTGAACCGTAATCCTGTTAAAAGGTCATCATATCAGTAAACCACAAGGGAGTTGCATGGAATGATGCTGGTAGGTTGTGGAGGTTGAAGGAATATAATGATTAAGGGGGAGAACTTTGATGACCAAGCAAGTGTTGATATAACAATAGGAAGGTCAAGTATTAGAGAATAAATTACATGGAATAAACAAATGATAATGGAAATGAAGAAGTGTGAGTAGTTATCGAAGAAAATGTTTGATGTAGTAAGTTACGAGGAAAGGTTGAATGAGTTGTATAAAGTGACAATACATGGATAGTTGGTCAGCTTATGGTTGAAAGGGAGAGGTTTAATAGTAGATGATAGCTCAGAGAGAGAAAACTAGGGAGAGGAAGTGTATGTAGAGGTGTAATATGGAGGTAATATATTCATTATGAGAGATGTTGGGATGTATACTAATGATGTAGATCTAGTCCAAGTATAGGATGGGGAATCATTAGAGCTACACGAGAATGAAGACAACCAATACATTGAACCCTTGTGAAATCCATGGGGCTATCCCAGTTTCAACAACTCCCCTAGTGTCTATAAATCATATGGTACTTTCTTTTTCTATTTCTACTTTATACTTACCTTGGTACCATCATGATCCTAGTAGTAGTAGTTAGTCTATTGGTGTATTAGTAGGTGAAACTAGTAGTGGTTTCGATGTTAGTACGACATCAATATCTCAAAAAATTAGTAGTAGTTCATGCCCAAGTGTGGCTTCAAATTTGATTTAACACCTGGTCCAAGGGGATTCATTTTAGTAGGGACTATAGTCACCAAAATCACCAGGATACATGGGGGATATTCCATGGAGTGACACCAAAATTTTTAGGGTAAGGGAGTTGAAGAAGTTGCAGAACAACACTAGCTCATGTGTGAGGGATGTCAATCAAAGTAATTACCTTAATTCTTGTACAATAATTATCAATACATGGGTCATAATACTTATGAAGTGTCAACACTACATGTGCAAGGAGAAGACTTGTAATATTGTTAGCTAATAAATCCTAACAAGAATCACACCAATCAACTACTCAATGCAATCTTTCATATCAAAATCACTAGTTATTTATGAATCCCCTCGGTGGAAACAAAGAGCATCTCATATTCATAAGGATGATAGATACTCTATTCAATTCATTTAAATGAAATAGATAATAATTCATAAATAAATCAACTGAAAACCTTAAAACATGAGAGAAATAGGTGTTCACTTGTTCGCAAGATATTTTTCATGCAAATGCATTAATGAGTTTATAAGGTAAGGGTGTAGGCCAACAACAATATTTGATGGCATTTAGTACTCCATTTTCTCAATTCAATGAATAACATGGGAATACTTGATACTCATAATAGATTCAATGAAAACTAACACTCAACACAAAGGGAACCTTACTGTCTAAATTGCAAAATATACTAATCACAAATCTTAATATTTCATTGTTCATAGACTTCAGTGGTGGATATGCAAGTCAAAATTAACTCTTATGATTGAAAATACTCCCTTAAATTTACAACAATACCGAGCTCAGAGATGTATCATTGGAATTAAAATCTAAGAAACTAGGCAAACAACATCCCTCAACTTAGACCATTCATAAAAAGGATAACAAGCATACTATATAAATGCAACTAAAATGATTCATATCTTTCACAGGGTAATATGTTCTTGTATAAACTCTTGACTTATAAATTTATGAATCCTAATATTCAATGCCTATAGGAAATAAACATCATTCCATTTACCAAATAAAGAAACTAGGCAACTTAAGCATTTACAAATTCATCAATTATCATGAACTGCAATCTACAAGATATGGAAACTACACCAAATAACAACTGATGTGTAGCGATATAATCTGATTAAATATAACACTAGAAAAAATATGCAAATAATAAACTAACTAGGCATTGTCGCTGAGTTGAAGGGGGTCCTTCCTCCTCTAAGGAATGAGCCCCTAATTAATTTAGAAACTCAACTCACCAACATATTAATTTTGGAAACTAGTCTTCTAATAAAATCAGAATAGGTATAGAGTTCATATCTGCAAGTATATCCTCCATTCCATCCTTCACTAACTAATCCCCACTATCATCTACGTTGTTATTTATAAGTGTTACATTGTAGAAAAAAAATTCTATAGGATCGCAATACAAATTTGCTATGCCAAACTAGTACGTACTTACAATAGGGGGGAAGTTACATTTGATAACATGTTCGCAAAAGTAGTCAAGGAAAAACAACCCATCTTTGCCGCGAGATTTTATGATTGAAGAATGAAATCTCATCTCGTATGTTCGTGCTGCAGGACCAATTGACTGAGTTATGTATCCCGAGTTAGAATATTCTCCAGGTGAAGGTTGTGCAGATTTGGGAAACAAAATTCCACATTGTTGCGGTTCCATTCAAACCCCATGTTTCCTCTTTGATCCAGGAGGGTCGAAAGTATCTAGAACTTTTATCAAATAAACAAAAAAAAAAAAAAATTTAATATTATTACAATAACTTATATATATATATATATATATATATATATAATTCCATTTACTTGATTTTATGCCTATATAAATTTGAATCTAAATGATTAGTTGTTAGTCTCGTTGAATACTCATATTTAATACATATAACCATGTGATGAATTATTAGTTAGCACACATATACCCTGTTACCATTACATATAGATACAAGTGGTATACTAAGGTGTAACAGGTAAAAGTCATTAATTTTAGATAGAGTATCATTAACTCAAATGGTTATGAATGACAAGTATGGACAAACTATCTAAAAATAGCCATGTAATAATTTCTTCACATTGTTTCTAATTCTACCAGATTGTGGAAAGCAAATCATTCCTAGAATTAATTGCAATTTTTTCATTTTTTACATGATTTTAAACAAACACAAAGTTTGGAATAACTACATACAAATACTCATTATTATAAGTGCAATAGGTAGGTTATATTGTAATGTCCCCATTCAAATAAATTTCAAAAGAGGAAATTCCACCAAACTACTAGTTTCATAGGTTGGGGTGGAAACATTGGGATTTTGAATAACGGAGCTAATAAACCCCATATGGACATTAGATTGACATAAATATATTAATAGGGGTTAAATAAATATTTATTATAGGAAAATAAGGTGGCACTTGGTCATGGAGACACATTGGTGGTGTGAAACCCACACAAAGCTAGATTCCTCATGTCACATGGCATTCTATTCTCACCCATTCAAATCCAAGGTGGAGTCTAATGATATTGGGGAGTTGTAAGGTCAATATAATTGACATGAATCGATGAAGGTTGAACTGGAGTGGAAGAGTAACTCCCATGGAAGAGGAAGAGGAATTTTGGAGCTAGTGGGACACTTCGACTAGATTCCCTAGCTCTATGACAACAATGATGAAGTTGCTATGACACAAATAAGACTTGAATGTTGAAATATGACATATATGACATGTTAGGGCTAAAAATAGCCCCCAAGAAGGCCCACAAGGGAGTTAGGGCAGCCAAAGAGACACCTACTTGAATTGATTGAAGGAGGAGGCTAGATTTGGAGGGACAAGTGGCATACTTGGGAATCTCTTCCCAAATCGAGTTGGCATGAAGCTCATGGATGGAATTTGAGTTAGGGAAGCCTTAGGAAGTTTATAAAATTCATGCAAATAAGAATACCAGCTTTTTATCATTTAATATTTCGCATGTGGAGAGGAGAGGTAGTAGAGTGTTATTCTACTTGCCTTAGAACCCATTTCGAGGGTGAAAGATTCCCATCCTAATTGGAAATTGGAGAGGCCATTCATACATTTCATTTGGAGATAAAATGGAGTATTTTGTTACAGTTTGAAGCTATAGGGTAGCTCGTGATCACATTTCTTTCAGATTTCTTCTACAACCATTCTTCCATTTCTTGGCATACTTTTGCTCCTTGAGGAGAGGCGCACTTGATGAGGTGATGAAATATTTGGGATAACTCTTGAGGCCTCATATATTTGTAATCTAATATATATACTCTGTATTTATTGCTTAAAAGACTTTCAGGACTAAACTCCAAGTTATTTGATGTAAAAATTCTAAACTATGAATAAATGGTGTCATTTCCCCAATACCTTGTTATTTGCACTTGAAGTGGTATAAAATTCAAATGGTTCAGTCACTATATGATATATTAATGTTTTATGGAGTGCCATTAATATTCTGAAGAAGTTTCATATTAATTATAAAAGCATTTGGAGCAATATTCTTAAGTTTCATAACAATTTGTGAATATTTACTATCATTTCCCCCTATGTCAAAGCTAGTATACAGACATCTAATTTATGGGAGTTGTAGAAGCTTATAGAAAATTATTAATGATGAATTGGGTATCCCATTGAAGTAATTTATTATTACCATGTCTCTATTCTTAAATTTGGGAAGGTTTTACAGTGTTTGAGAATCCATCTTTGTCTCCTACCCCTGTGGATTGTGAACCTCGATTTGACTAGTAAAGTTCATCATTTTCTCGTGATTATAAATGAATGTTGCAAAAGCGTTTTAAGAGTGTCCAAGCATCCATAAGAATCATTTACATGTATTAATACCTTCCAAACTTATTCATACCCAATTCAGAACCATTTGGAGCGATTTGGAAGCAGTTGAGTCAAGACTAGTCTAAGGGTCGAATTGGTCAAAATTGGCAATTTTTCCCAGTTTTTGCAAATTCTTAAAAAGTGACACAACATTAGTTTATGTTCAAATTATTTTAATTTTTAATTTATTTGTTAATTTTTTTCAAATGGTGGTTCATCAATGACAACATCCTTAATTAATTTGTTAATCATCAATATATTTGTATAAAATTTTGTATAATTTTGTAATAAAATAATATTAAACTAAATTTTTAAAAAATAAAAAAGTAATTTTTAATTTTTTCAAAAGTTAAAGTGTGGTGCCTCACTTGAAGTGCTATCTAAAACTCTACTTAAAATTTAGCATTTACCATATCTCAAACAGAAATCACAGCATATTACCAATTACAACAATAATTTCTAAAATTTCAACAAAAAATAAAACAAATAATTGAAATGAACTTGATCTCCGAAGGTCGATCCAACAGTTGACGGTGATGAATATGTAGCTATTTTTCCGATTCAATCCGAGCTTTCGAGGAAGCACCAAATGACCCCTCGGTTGACCTCCCTACCACATTTGGAGTAGTCTTCTTCCTCTTAGTCCCTCGAGCTAATGGGGGTCGCAAAGAATAACATACAAGCCCAAATACACAGTCGTGGCCTCCCAATCACCAAAGTATTTCTCAAGCAAAAATCACATAGATGACATTGTTTCTCAAAGTTTCATTATAGAATCTATCCAATATTAGGGAATCGGAGTCCCTTGCTACTCCAAACCTTCTTTCTTAAATAACAAAATCCAAGGTGACATGTGTCCTCTCATGCAAAATTGATGATTTATTAATTTTAATTTATTAATTATCCTTCAACCATGTGTCAAATTAACATGTGGGTGCACACAAGTTCCATAGTTTTCTATTAGTTGTTCCTTTATCCTAAAATCCCAACCCCTAAATTAGTGGGTGCAAGTGGAGACTAATTCAATATTGTCTCCCAATCTAAATTTGTTCCAAATCTAAATTTCTTCTATTCATTTTTTTTATATATTTTATTCAATGCATGTCTTCCTAAATCAGTGGGTGCACATGAATTCTACCTCAAAAATATCTTCCCTCACTAGTTTCTCAAAATTAAATATTTCTCCATATAATTATTCTCAAATTTAACTTTAACATATGAACAATTCAAATATATGTATACATGTTTCGTGCAGGTATGTATGTAGTTCTATTTCTTGTCGTTGTCTAGGTACCACATTTATGGGTTTTGTTGCCACGGGGTTAGAGCGTAGAATATATGGAGCTGACAGCGATGAAAGGGTCATCAATGAAGGAAACAGACCATTCGTAGAGGATAAGAAGTTGACGAAAGAAGAATTTTTGGTCCATGTTAGTTAGATTTGGTCATTTGGACCATTTTGTAACCGCCTTAGGAATCTAAAATATAAACACAAATTGTAATAGATAGGCATCCTAGAATCGAATCAAGAGAGAAGATTCATTGATAAGTTGATGTATTTTGTCTCCCTTCGGCAGTTTTGATCGGGATATATGAATCTGTGTTGATTTGATCAGGATCATTATCTGCAAAGTTCATTCTGCAGCCCTTTTTGATGAGTTAATGAACGAAGATGTTCGACTATGTCTCTATTCTGTGTTTTCTGTCGACATGAATTATATTCTATTCTTTCTATATATCGCGATGTTATGAATGATGTCTTGTGAATTTGTTGTTTTGTTAATCGGTAATGTTGGTTGATATGGGTTATATTACACATTCGGATTGATAGTATAATGCGAAGACAGATCTATGGTTTCTATAGCGATTGAGTAAAGGTTGACGGATGTCTTCTCCCTACTATGGAAACTTGGTTCCTGTATCCCTCCTTGAACATATCGGGTGAGATCTCACTCGCTCTACGGGTGTTGATGGAAAGGGAAAAACCTTTCTGGGATGATGATTAAGGGTGTTTGGTTGGTGTCTCCCTATTGACAGAACTGTGTCAACAAATGGTTCCGTTGTTGGGACCGTAGTGCGAAGAGAAAAAGAGAGGACATGTTATGGCATCCGACGAAACCAGAGATCGAGGAGTGTTTCAACAAGAAGGCACGAGAGTTTTCCGAAGAACATAATTGTAAACTTGGATGGTAGACGATTGAATGGTTACATAAATATGTATATGTTGATATTCACGAGATATATTTCTGTGAATTCCCAATACTACTGCATGAGTGGTTGGCACAACTGACATTTCAAAAGAAGAATTTCCAAGGAGATGAACTTGAATAGTGGACATCTGAATTGATCTAGCAATTGAAGCGAGTGGATAACAAGGCATCTAGAGCTGTCGCAGTCTGAGTAGATAGTATTCTAGAGGGATATATTACTGAATTTGCTGTTGACACAATCAAGTCAGATAGCGATGCGGAAAGGAATTTTTTTAAGGGACCCCGAGGAAGGTTTCTACTGTCGCTGAAGTTGTGGATTAAAATGCTCATTTCTGAAAACGGTATATTGAAAATGAATTCCGACGAGTAAAGCTCAATGTGTGGAGGCTGTGGGTACCGCGTGGATGCGGGTCTGGTAGAATGATGTGGGGTAGATGGATCTAAGCTATGAAGAAATTATAAGGGAAGTTAAGAAAGAGTGTGGTACCATGCGAAGTGGGGTGAGGTTCCATATGGAGAAGAAGAGGAGTATTGGGATTGAGAGAGAGTCTCCTAGAGCGACCGGAATGGAGGAATGCGAAACGGGACCGAAAGGGACTAAGAGACCTTACTGTGATGAAGGAAGTGACTAGGATACCCCTAAAGCCAAAGAAGGACAGACCCAAAGCTACAACGTACCCACAACTCTGCGCACTATGCCCAATTTCGGAGGAAGAGACATAAGTTCCTCACAATGTTGTTTCAAGTGATAGAACAGCGGTAGAAGTAGTGGGTCTATAAATAATAGTAGGAAACCAGGAATGATGGGTGACAATGTTAAATTGCCGATTTTCCAGCGTAATGGGACCGAGAATCCCAAGCAGTATTGGTTTTTATGCGAAGTGGTATGGATGGCAAAGCAGGTCCAAGACGATGACATCAAGAAGGGACAACTAGCGACGACCTTTATGGGTTGTGCACTAGATTGGTTAATGAAATTCATACAAGTACCTATAGGAATTCCAGAGAAAACACTGCTGCAGATCAAGGAAGGATTAATTGATGACTTTAGGAAGCCGAAATCTGAGTTGCAAGATATCACAGAACTGAAAGAGATAAATCAGTTTCCAAATGAGTCAGTGTGGGAGTTTGACGAGAAATATAAAACTTTGATGGAGAAAGTTATTTTTGGGATGAGAGACATACAACACAAGGAATGGTTCATTGCAAGGCTAGCACCACACATTTTTATTCCATTGATGGAGTAGAAAATCACATCGCAAGAAGAAGCACTAGAGATCGCAATGAAGTTGGTGAAGCAGGATTAGGCATGAATCACATTCAAGCGCAGATAGAAAATATGATGATTTAACTCTGACATTGAGAAGGGAAAAGAGGTACAAGAGGAAATATGGTGCACCCACTGCAAATCAGAAGGGCATCACAAGGACCAGTTCCTAGGGTTCCATGAATATTTACAATCTGGAGCACTGAATCCACTTATCCAGGGAGGAATGTCATGGTGTCAAATCTCTCAGATGAGGGGGCATCGGTTGGAAGAATGCATATATTTATAGAAGGTGGTGTTCAAACAGGAAAACCTTTTTGTTAACTTATGTCCATTAGTTGGGAACAAAGAGAAGGATTGTAGGGCATATGAACTGCTCCAAGAAAGGACCGCAGATACATATTTTATGAAGGGGGAGGAGCAACCCACGGTACAATATCAACCACAGTATAGTCAGCAGCATCCACACTACAATCAGTAGTACAACCAGCCGCAGCTCCACTATAGCCATTCACATTCAGTGTAGAGTCAACACCTACCACAGTATCAGACTACGCAATATAACCAACATCCATATGGCCAACTGCGAGGAAGATTCAGATGAGGATTCTGTGAACGTCGAGGTGGAGGTGTTGGTCGGGGAGTAGCTTTTGGACGAGGTCGAGGACCAGTTGTATTCTACAATTGTGTTCAAGTCATAGATTATCAAAGGGATTTCCCAAAACCATTTCCACAGTGTACTTATTGCAGCGCACCAGACCACAGTGTTGAGGATTGTCCCCAGCTGATTGCGAAATGGAAAAATTAAAATCCACCTCAACCTCAACCAAATCCAAATCAGAGTCAAAATCCTCCTCCAAACATACATAATATTTTGACAGAGATAAGAAGTCAAAAGGAGAACATTGCATTAGTGACCAGAGGAGGGGCTATGATAGGAGAAGATAGGGCACAGTCGAGTGTTCGACTGACAGCAAGAAAACAAGTCTAATTTGATTTGGAAGAGTAAAAGAAGATATTTTTAGAAGTGAAAGAGACAATAAGACAAATGAGGCAGCCACCTAGTTTCCAGAAAGGACCCACCTATGAGATGCCACCAATATTCGATACAACGAACTCATAGAAGAAGATCAACACCTTGAGGGACATTTTAGAAAGTTGTTTGGAACTAGCGAAAGACCAAGATGTGCTAGCGGAAATAACCAGCCCACTACACCAACAGGATGATGGATGACATATTCAAATAGTAAATCAACTGCACAGGAAGAAGACAGGAAGAGAAATGAGAATGAATGCGCAGATTGGTGCATTTGATGTCGACTCCATTATTCTGGACTTGGGGTCAGATGTGAATATCTTGACGAAATAGACATGGGAGAAAATGGGGAAACCAAAGTTGGTATGGTCCCCAGTATAGCTTCGAATAGTGAACCAGAGCAAGGTCACACCCATCAGTCGATTATGTGACATCCCAGTTGAGATAGAGGGACTAAACACCTATGCAGATTTCGACATGATAGAAATAGTTGATAACACAAGCCCTTATCTGTTGTTGTTAGGAATATATTGGGCAATGGAAAATGAATCCGTGATCAACTTTAGGAAACGAACAATGTCATTTGATAACTGCGAGATGAGGGTTGTCACCACACTAGATACATCAGAGAGGAAGAAGTTGTTAAATTTTCAGAATTTACTTCAATCTGATCTAGGATCTTAACTGAGAGAACAACATGTACATCAAATCTACAGCATATCAATCATGGACACAATAAACCAAGCACACAAGAGACACGGAGTTTACTTGGGGAAAACCATAAAGGTGAAAAACCCCAATAACTTCCACAGAGATAGATAGAGCAATGATACAACCAGAATATAAGAGATAGTCTTCTCCTAGCAGCAGAGCCTCCTCCTCCACAAGTGCGCCACTCTCCAAAGTGTGAGTGAGAGAATAGAATGTATAAAATGAGAGAGACACACTCTCTATTTATACACTAACTTGACTTAACCTTTACTCAACTAGGTTGGCCTCAACTTAATCACTTAACATAATGCTGACTGGGTCGACCCCCACTAGGGTGGTCTAATAACCCTTTGACCCACATGGCCGACCCCCAATAGGGTGGTCTAATAACCCTTTGACCCACATGACTTATACAGGGCCGACCCCAACAAGGTGGTCTAATAACCCATCGAGTACAAGTTACGACACTTACAATATAAATGACGACACTTCCGTATAGAGGAATAATAACATCTCTATAGGAATACAACCACTTCCGTATAGAGGAATAATAACATCTCTATAGGAATACAATATACATATATGTGAAATACATTCCAAATTTACATATACATCAACACTCCCTCTTAACTAGGAAGGTATTTCTCAACACAGGTCTCTTAGCACAAGTCTTCTTCTCTGGATCATCATCAACGAATCATCGTCCTCGAATCATCGTCATCGTCACTACTACTACTATCTCAATCAATCTCTGAATCTACTCGTCATAGGAAGTTCTATAGAGTCAGTCCTTTTTCATACTGGATGTAGGCCCACCACCTACAGGTCTTCATCATCACTGGCCATACTATGGAATCCTCAGGACTTATTATGTGAGTCAACAAAACCTGGAAAGAGCATCCCAGGACTGATTACGAGCACACAGCTCAACCTATCGGATCTCCCAGGACCTTTTACATGCTACTGCACAACCTGTCCATGGCCATAGAGTATCATGCCGCACAACCTAGATGCACACACACAACACTTACACTCACCGACATGGGAGGACCAACCTACCACCATCCATGAAAGGCTCACAGCACTTACATCAATGAACATGGGAGAACACATCTGCCACCATGTCGGAAAGGCTCTGCACTTACATAGACGCACATGGGAGAACACATCTACCACCATGTTGGAAAGGCTCTGCACTTACATCAATGCACATGGGAGAGCACATCTACCACCATGTCGGAAAGGCTCTACACTTACATCAATGCACATGGGAGAACACATCTACCACCATGTCAAAAAGGCTCTGCACTTACATCAACGCACATGGGAGAACACATCTACCACCATGTCAGAAAGGCACTGTGCATCTGTGTCTTCGGAACTCATCACACATAATCCAACTGATTATGTAATGTATCCACCTGATACATATGATCATCCTGATCATCATCATAGCCTCATCCTGATGCATGTCATCTAGAGTATCGTCCTGATACTCATCACTGCATCGTCCTGATGCATATCTGGAGCAACATCCTGAAGCTCGTCATCCATGATCATGCTGATCATACAATGCATCTACCTAATGCATACCAAGTATCTACCTGATACATATCATCATACATGATCCACCTGATCATATAATGTACCCTCCTGAAACATACACAGATACATGATCCACACAATGTATCCACCTAATATATATCAATACACATGATCTACCTGATCATACACAGTATCTACCTGATACATATACAGATACATGGTCCAAGCATCCAACATGATGCAAATACAAATACATATAAATGATCAAACTGATCATATC
Source organism: Larix kaempferi (assembly GCA_027924585.1). Classification (NCBI taxonomy): domain Eukaryota; kingdom Viridiplantae; phylum Streptophyta; class Pinopsida; order Pinales; family Pinaceae; genus Larix; species Larix kaempferi. The sequence continues at coordinate 5,021,279 of BSBM01000435.1, forward strand.
CAGCATCCGACATGATGCGTTCATACATATACATATAAATGATCCAACTGATCATATCCAACATCATGTTGATGCATATACAGAGCAATAACTGGAGCATCGTCCTGATGTTCATCATCCAGTGCTTACATCCACAGCCATGTGAAGGATCCTCCTTCCAACATGCTTGGAATGGCTTCTACAAATGTGTCCATCACTTCTTCCTCGAAGTGTCATCAATCTGAAGAACACCAAGCCTCTATCTGAAGTACTCGAACTTCACTCTGGCCAATGGCTTGGTTAATACATCTGCATCCTGCTAATCCATCACAACATAATCTGCTTCGGCTTTACTCAGTGATACATAGGACTGCTTCCTGCTAAACCAAGAGATCACACCTGATCCCATAATGAAGCAGCACCCAGGAGTGCTCTTCTTATCTGCAACACTACCTGCCTAGTCTGAATCAACATAACCCTACAGATTAATCTTTTGATTCGCGTCATACTTGAGCCCATAGTCAACTGTACCCTTCAAGTACCTCAGAATATGATTTATAGCAAGAAGGTGAACAATCCTCGGATCTGTCAGGAACTGGCTCAATGCGCTCACCACAAAGCAAATATCCAGTCTTGTGTTCATCAAGTACATCAAGGACCCAGTCATCTGACGATACATAGTGACATCAACCAGATCAGATGAAGCATCACACAAAAGCTTCAGGTCCGATGCCATAGTTGTGTCCATAGCCTTGCAGTCCATCATTCCGAACCTCTTCACGATCTCTACTGCATACTTCCCTTGTCCAAGGAAGATTCCATCTGCACCCTACCACACCTCTATGCCAAAAACAAATAGTGCATCATCCTCAAGTTCTTCATCTCGAACTCGGCAACAAGCTTCTGTTGCATGTCGGCAATCAATCTATCCTCACCTGTTACAAACAGGTCATCCACATACAATAGTAGTATCATTGGATTGCCTTCCTCAACCTTGTAGTAAAGGTTGGAATATGCTTTACTCTTGGTAAATCCCAAATTGGATAGAAAACTATCCATCCTACCATACCAAGTTTTGCACATATATGACTCCCTGTCATGTGTCTCAGAACTAAGTGGCTTCTCCACATACACTTCTTCTTCAACTACACCATTGAAGAAAGTTGTCTTGAAATCCATTTGGTGTATCTTCCACTTCATCACTACAACCAGAGCAAGTACGGATCTAATGGAAGTGTATCTGGCTACAGGAGAAAAAGTCTCTATGCTACCACCTGCAGCATGCTTGATCTTGTAGATCCTCTTAGAAGTCACTATAGACTACCCTTTTTGGGACTGCATCCCAAACATCTTCATGATCGACTGGTACTCCTCGATCATGGCATTCTTCCTAGATCTTGGGAACTTCAATATCTTCAATATTTTCAATAGATAACTTTGTTGCTGAACAAATGTTGTAGTCCTTCTTTTGTAGGTGATGTTATATGATCTTCCCTACACAAGTTAAGTTGCATGATTAGAAAACATCTCATAGTTTTCAGAACAAATTCTTACACACAAAGAAATATGTCATACAGTCATGCAATTATATTAGCCAATGCTTCAATACAACATTTATCCATATTCCGTAACTTTCTAGATGCCTTCCCATCTCTACCAGAACATTGTTAAGAGTGTGCACAACTCCTAACATGTCAGCAAAGAGGCTTCATTCTAGATAAGTAGCAATGGGATGTTGTACAGTGTCATAGGCCACTTACCCATGTATATTAGTAGTATAATGTTCATCAATGCAACTATTCTAATATGCATAATACACAACCTAATTCTAGGAACATAAGCATATACATCATTGAATAACATTATGTGAGAAATGACAATTCAAATACTTATCTTTGTTTGGATGCTGGGTGGACTCCCTCTGAATCTTGGCAACTCTATTATGAGGTGGATTGTGAGAAGTGGACAACTCCCTCTGAAGATCTACATCCTTTCAGAAACTACTGAAGTGTGCTCCTTTGCTTTCTTGCAGGAACAACTAGAGTGTGCTCCCTGTATATCCATCCTTAATCAGTATGCATGCTTATTAGTATCATCATTGTGTTATCCTTGAGGTCTCATACATAATCACACATTTATTAGTATAATCTTAATACTATCAAAACACAATAATCTTAAACATGTATAGTCATGATCATTCGCAAATAATAAACATTAGTATTCAAGGTTTTAGGGAAGTCTTCTTTTACTCATACATATTCTTATTTGATCATAGGACTCTTTTGATTAGTTAAATCATCAATCCATAAACCCGTGATTACTCAAACCTATACCTTCATGATTCTTCTGGTTAGTCATACCATCAATTATGGTAAGAAACAGAATATGCATACAACCATGACTATTCAAACCTATGACTTCAAGAATCATCATTATCAGCAACACAACAGTATAAGATCCTAACACAAAGTAGGATTATAGCTTGATATAAAAAAAACATACCTGGATTAGCATGCTAGCTAGTTATGTCTAACATACCCGCATAATGTCTTTTGGTTCTCTTCAATGACTTGTGCTAGTAACCTGCATGTCTCATAAGTTATCCATTGTAGGGCCAAGTTATACATACCTCGTAAGTAGACATTCTAAGTGATCCATGACAATGGATGAATCTTTGTCCTCATGTCATCATGATCATATGTTCTTGAACTAGAACATGATTTGTCTTTCTTGGTGTACCTTTCATGTTAACGGACAACATAAACCTCATACAATACCATAATGCATTAGTACAATCATAAGTGTCAAAACCTTAATCAATGAATATCTTCTATTAAGGTGATACGACAAGTCTAGTAATTAATCAAGATTGTACTGTAATGATATGAATACAAACATATCATAAACTTAACCAGAACATAATTCGAAAAATACCTGTAAGCCATACCTATCAAGATCGCTTGTAATCTTCTTATGTAAGGCCTTAGCCTCATCTCCCTCTGAAACAGGAACTTCTTCACTTATGTAGGTGACCAATCCATCTTCTTCTAGGATTAACCCAATCCACTTGATTTGCAAGAACTGGACCTGGACCTGGATTAGGGTTTGTCAGAGAAACCCCAAAAATTCAAACTTTCAATTTCAAACTTCCGAAAGGATAGAAATATGCGCCTTGATGAGCTGATCAAGCTAGTATATTCAAAATTTGAAAACTACAAAGTTTCATTCCTCAATTTTTCCTTTGAAACTTTCAGATTCACTAGACGTGACCCCAAAATAGGGTTTGATGAAGCCCACTCTTCTGCCCAATCAAAAGCTTTGATCCAAATCTCTAAGCTTCTATTTTTCTGAGGAGCTTCCAGCCATGGTCACAGATTTCACAAATTCCATTTTTGCAGAAGCCCTAATTTTTCACTTTTCCAATCAAAGTCCTGAACGAGGGTCTGATCAAGCCCGATCTTCTGCCCAACCAAAAATTATGAACTTGGTCTCTAAATTTCTATTTTCATGAGTGGCATTCAGCCGTAGTCTCCGATTACAAAAATTCCAACTTTCTTCGAAACCTTAAATTCCAGAAGCCATGAATGAAGGTGCTCAAAAATAATTTTGTTATGACAGAAATATGTACCTGATTGTTTCTGGTGTAACTCTAAATTTTAAGATCCATAGGGTCTGAAATTTTTTCTTGAGATAGCGTGAGCTGTCATCTTTCCATCCCAATAGGTCTGACCTGAATTGGATTCTCTGAGAGAGACTTATGCCAAGTGTCGCAACATGACCTGTTTATAGGATAAAACAAGAGAGCAAACTTGTACGACGTGCCACGTGTCACTAGTTGAACTTCGGCCTTTGAAAATGTTTTCAGAGATGTTATAGTCTGTTTACTACCAGTCAATTTTTACAAAATTTCATTTGGAGCTTCCTAGCTCAAGTTATGACATTTTTTCCAAGGTCACCTGTTTATGACTGAGATCTGGAAGAGGCAGAAACCCTATATTGTATAGATCATAAATCACAAATTACAACGAATTAGAAGTTTTCCTTTGGACACAAGGTACATGGGGATATTATCTTCGACCTGTAAAATTTTTAGATCTGAAAAGTTCTCCAAAATGGATTTATAGCAAAAGTTCTACGATGACTGGTTTTTTCTATATCAAGCCCTAGCATCGTAAGTGCAACAAGTGTCATACATGCCATATCATGCCTTCTTTCAGGCTAGCTTTGATACCATGTTAAATTTTCAGAATTTACTTCAATATGATCTAGGATCTTAACTGAGAGAACAACATGTACAGCAAATCTACATCATATCAATCATGGACACAATAATGCAAGCACACAAGAGACACAGAGTTTACTTGGGGGAAAACCATAAAGGTGGAAAACCCCAATAACTTTCTCAGAGATAGATAGGGCAATGATACAACTAGAATACAAGAGATAGTCTTCTCCTAGCAGCAGAGCCTCCTCCTCCACAAGTGCGCCACTCTCCAAAGTGTGAGTGAGAGAATAGAATATATAAAATGAGAGAGACACACTCTCTATTTATACACTAACTTGACTTGACCTTTACTCAACTAGGTCGGCCTCAACTTAACCACTTAACATAATGCTGACTGGGCCGACCCCCACTAGGGTGGTCTAATAACCCTTTGACCTGCATGGCCAACCCCCAATAGGGTGGTCTAATAACCCTTTGACCCACATGACTTATACAGGGCCGACCCCAACAAGGTTGTCTAATAACCCATCAGGTACAAGTTACGACACTTACAATATAAATGACGACACTTCCGTATAGAGGAATAATAACATCTCTATAGGAATACAACCACTTACATATAGAGGAATAATAAAATCTCTATAGGAATACAATATACATATATGTGAAATACATTCCGAAGTTACATATACATCCAAAGAGGTATGTCGAGCTAATGCGAGACAAATTGATGGAAGGATGGGACAACATGTACAAAATCTCGAAGGACTATATTAATCCCACCACCGATAGAGAATTGGAGTGGCGAAGCATTAGCTTGGCATCATTAGATCTTGATGAAGCACTGGAGAATTGGCACAATCTACTACATGAGGTATCATTGAGGAGACACACATGCATCACCCAGTCGCTGAGATGGGTGGCGACAGAAGTCTGCTAACTACCAACATACGAAGGATTTCCTAATCTAACTAAATTCATCACCGAACTTGAAGACAGAAGTCTGTGAAAGGTATCATTCAGGAGATGTGCAAACATCACCCAGTCGCTGAGATGGGTGGAGACAAAAGTCTGCGAACTACCAAAATACGGAAGGATTTCCCAATATGACTAAATTCATCGCCAAAGGACTATGTCTAAAAAAAAAAGAGAGAGAAGAACAAGACATTGGAGATCTATCGACCGCGTGGGGTATGTACAATACCAAAGGAAAGAGTAAGCGACAAAAGTTGAATCTTGTCGATGGTTAGCATGTGGTAGTCAAAGCAGATCATAATTACAACATTTAAGCATCGACAGAAGGCAACAGGGGTGTATGATGACACACTCAATGGAAGAATTTGGAAAATCAGGGAAATATTCGATGAATGACTTGGTAATCATTCCTCAAAGATGTGGTAATGGATAGCGATCGAGCAAATTAAGTTATAAATAACCAAACAAATTGATATATAGCATTATGAAGAGTTATTGAGCTGAATATGTGACTCTGAGGAAGTTGTAGTGTCAAGCAGAAGGAATAGAGGGATAAGAAAGTTGCAGAGTCAAGCAGTAAGGATAGAGGGGTAAGAAAGTTGTAGAGTCAAGTAGTAAGGATAGAGGGGTGAGGAAGTTGAAAGATAAAGAACTGATATTAGAGGGTTGTGATGGTGCACTTAATTTCTAGTGAAAGAACCCAAGGGGTGCTAAGGGCGAAGATGACAAGTGTTCACGAGCAACTGGCAGATGAAGATGTGCAAAAAATATGGAAGAAAAGAGATGAAGTCTCACCCGAGATGTCTAAGCGAAATTGAATTGATGGAAGAAAAACAATCTTGTCGACCGTAGAAGCACCAAGAGAAGGGGCACTCTGGGTCCAGCAAAGGATGATCAAATTTGTGAAACATATGTGCCAGAATAAGAGTCATCAGCACAATTGTCAGCGAAGTATGATCAAATTCGCGAAATGGATGTGTCAGAAGCATAGTTGTCAGATAAGGATGATCAATTTGGTGAAACAGAGTCGTAGCAGAGGCATCCAGCTGAGGTGGATCGAGGGTGAGCCACAATTTTGTGTTGGGAGCCTATTGGAACGAGGTTAGAGTGCAGAAGATGTGGATCCGACAGTGGCGAAAGGGTCATCAGCGAAGGAAAATTACCATTCGCGGAGGATAAGAAGATGACGTAAGCAGAATTTTTGGTCTATGTTATTTAGATTTGGTCATTTGGATGATTTTGTAACCGCCTTAGACATATATAAATATAAACAAAAATTGTAATAGATAGGTATCCTATAATCGAAGTAGGAGAGAAGATTCATTGATAAGTTGATGTATTTTTTCTACCTTCGACAATTTTGCTAGGGATATATGAATCTATGTTGAGTTGATTGGAATTGTTATCTGTGAAGTTCATTCTGCAGTCTTTTTTAATGAGTTAATGAATGAAGATGATCGACTATGTCTCTATTATGTGTTTTCTGTCGACATGAGTTTTATTCTATGCTTTCTATACATTGCGATTTTATGAATGATGTCTTGTGAATTTATTGTTTTGTTAATTGGTAATGTTGGTTGATATGGGTTATATTTCACATTCGGATTGATAGTATAATGTGAAGACAGATCCCTTGTTTTTGTAGCGATCGAGTAAAGGTTGGCGCATGTCTTCTCCCTACTACAGAAACTTGGTTCCTACACCCCTCCTTGAACATCTTGGGTTAGACCTCACTCGCTCTGTGGATGTTGCTTGGAAGGTTAAAGCCTTTCTGGGCTGATGCTTAAGGGTTTTTGGTTGGTGTTTGTTGACAGCAGTGTGAACTGAACCCTGTCGACAAAACTGTGTCAACAGGTTTTTTCGACAACTTATTTGTCCATGTCCTTGTGTGGGGAGTGTGATGTTGTGATTAGGAATCATTACCATAATCATCATACTACATTCTATGTGAGACTAATGGAATTTGGCGAATAAGGTCGTCCTTATTGCGTGCCCCTCAACTTTGTCATACACGACCAAATCGTGATGCTATGATCGTGCGACACGCTACCGAATTAGAGTGGATAAGGATTTCAAATTGTGCATGGAATTCTATTTAAGAGTCGACAACCTATCATCATTCTCTTATGTATGTTTTCCCTTTCTTTGCGACCCCATTTATTTCCATTTGAGAGTCAGTCAATAAGTCATTTTAGCTGCCACTACACACACTCCAAGCACACATTAGTAGTGTTGCTCAATATAAAATATAATTATGCTTTACTCAATTTTGTCCATTGCTAATCAACAATCAACATTTATTCACATCTATAGAATAAGAAAGTGTCATCTCCATTTATTCATAACATCAACTTTATTTTGAATTTCACTATATATGGAACGTAATCATCAGTTGTTGTTTAGTCAGCCATTTTTATTTAAAACAAAACATAAAACAATATTCTAGTTTATTTAGCTGGGTCACTTCAAAATAAGTTCCCTCAAACTCCAATCAGTCATATTCAGTCAAAGGAGGGCATTACATACACCCCCTCTTATTAAAACTTCGTCATGAAGTTAATTTTGTTTTCGTACCTTCAATGCCAGCTTCACTTTCATTTCATATTCTCATCTTCCTGCCATTATCTTATATTTTCATCAAAAAAGCATGGCCATAAGCACTAGTGGTTCTACCATGACTACTTTTATATTTCATCCATCATGGTTTCAACACATTCCGAACAATTCAAGAGTAATTTCACCTAATGTAAATACACGAATAGTTTTCAATAATTGTCGGTAAACTTAGATTTATACTACCTCCTAATCATCCACAAGGATCCACGATATTCAATTAAACTAAAAGATAAATCATAGCAATAGCCACATGATCGGTAACCAACCAACTTTAAGCATTAAAAAATCGGGGTAAGAATTCATATCTATTTGGTTATCCTTTCTTCCAAGGTGAGAAGATAAAAATCATACAATCTTTAGTACAATACATATGGGTAATTTATAGTCACAATTAACAAATCAAGAGTGACTATCAAGTAGTCTGAAAACCAATTCTCATAAGATTACTTCCAAATCCATAAGTTCTTAATAAAGTTGATTTTCAACTTGATACGAAAGTGTCAGAACTTAGCAAATTGGATGAACATATTAAATTTAACTACCTAGTTATTTGGTTAGCACCATAATGTGTAGTTCAAGGAGCTCATCTTGTCGTTATCCGATTTCATCATTTTCGTGGTCATATGACCACTTAGGTAGACTCTGCAAGTCACATTATGTTTGTGTTCTTAATCTCATTGAGTCCCATCTCAAGGACAAGTTGTCTTCTTATTTAAGCTCCACCATGTCAGATGGATAGCATCTTTGTGTTCCACTCATTTTGTTGATTGTTTTCATACTTGTTTTACACAAACAATCTTTAATTGACCATTTTGATGGGTATTCCAAGTTATAATTTCTCCATTCACCGAATCATGGTCAATTCAAGTTTGTAGTTTTTCATTTTCGTTAGCAACATTGTGCTTAGTGTCATTGTGTTCAGCTCATCACCCTTGTCATATGGATATCTCATTTTCCAAATTTCCAGTCCATCACACCCCTTTGAAAGCTAGTTGAAATCTCAAGAAGTGCATGTATTTTACGTTATGCTGGGTAAAAGTAGCCAGTTTTCACAGCCTCCATTAATTCTTAATTGCAACAATACATTTAACTTCAGTGTAACCATTATGTAATATTACTTCAATTCCATTTAGAGCATATAATATGTAACCCTTTAAACTTGTTAATTATAGGAATGAAACCTTGTGAATTCAACGTAAGGTAGACTTCATGCAATATTCCTATGCATGTGAATCATATAACATGTATTCCTCCAATACATATTAAAACAAAATGTATCCCTTGGAAATACATAAAATTAATTCTTCTAATATATAATTAAGAATAGTCTTACCCTACTAAATCAATATATTTAACTTCAATCAATTTCATTTAGAACATATATGAAAAGAACTCCTTAATCCATACAAAAACATGTAAAATGAAATTCTCCAACGTATCTAAAACATACAAATGCTTCTTCTCCCATAAATGAAATCCCTTAAATATAAAATATAAGACAATCTCCCCAAATTATATAGGTTATATAAAGTGTATTTTTCATAAATATAATAAGTGCATAGAATGCATTCTTTCATCATGCATACATAATATTCCATTCTCTTTGATATATATACACTTAAATTAAACGGTATGTAATATTCTATTCCCTTTGATATATATTAAATGTTTTTTTTTCTTCGATTTTGTTCAAACGAATTAGTAGTAAACGATTCCTTACTAGCCGATATGTGATATGGTGGTTGACATCGGCACTATATATGAGACTAGAAGATCATAACCACTCCCCTGGACCCCCTGTTGTGCATGCTGGGATCATAACCAAAATTGGGGTACAAACACGGCTGAATCATCATCTATGAGACTGGAAGATTAGGCTCCACAACCAACAATCTCCTACATGGGGACTGATCACAGCAACTCCACCATTGTTGTACTTGATGGATATTGGACTTGGAAGCTTTCTCATCTTCACCTTCATGCTAAAAGGCCAACTGAAATTGAGCAGGAACTCAATTTCTCTATGGTCACTACCTTTCTAAACATGTCTGCAGGATTCTGGCTAGTATGTATCTTCTCCAGCTTCAACAGTTCATATTCCAAAACAGAGCATATGAAATGGTACTTGAGCTATATATGTTTAGTCCTGGAATGGAATGTTGAGTTCTTTGCAAGATGAATGACACTCTGGCTGTCACTATATGGCCTGATATCCTTTTGCTTCTTACCCAATTCCTCCATAAACCTCTGCAACCAAATCATCTCTTTACTAGCCTCTGTAACAACAACATACTCTGCTTCCGTTGTTGAAAGTGCAACAACATTTTTGCAATTTTGAAATCCAGCTTACTGTTGTTCCACCTGCAGTAAACACATACCCTGTGGCGATCCTCCCGCTATCCTTATCACCTGCCATATCTGCATCAACATATCCCTGTAGAACAATGTCTGAACCTCCAAAACGTAATGCATGAGTGGTAGTACCTCTCATATACCTGAGAATCCATTGTACTGCCTTCCAATGTTCTTTACTTAGATTGTTCATATATCTGTTCACAACTCCCACTACATGTGCAATATCTGATCTTGTGCACACCATGGCATACATCAAGCTTCCAACTGCTGATGAATAGGGAATCTTGGACATGTAATCTCTCTCTTCCTAGGTCTTGGGACACTTTTCCTTACTTAGTTTGAAATGGCTGGCCAAAGGTGTACTAACTATTTTTTCATTCTATATTTTGAACCTCTCCGCCACCTTTTGTATGTACTCACCCTGAGACAATGTCAATTTGTGATTTTTCTTGTCTCTTGTTATTCTTATACTAAGGATTTGCTTGGTAGCACCCAAATCCTCCATCACAAATAAATTTGCTACTTCCTTTCGAGCACATTTATTTCCTGCATGTTAGACCCTGCAACAAGCATGTCATCCACATACAGTAACAAGATAATATATGTTCCATTATCTAGCCTCTTGAAATAAACATAGTTGTCGGAATGACATCTACTATAACCTTGTTCTGTCGTAAACCTGTCAAATTTTATATACCATTGCCTTGGAGCTTGCTTCAAGCCATGCAAGCTCTTTTTCAACCTGCACACCAAATTCTCCTTCCCCTTGACCTCATACCCTTGTGGTTGTTGCATATATATCTCTTCCTCCAAATCCCCATGGAGAAAGGTTGTTTTTACATCTAACTGTTCAAGATGCAAATCTTCTACCACTACTAGACTCAAAATAGTTCTAATTGAAGTCATCTTAACAATAGGAGAAAATATTTCATCAAAATATATACCTTTCTTCTGTGCAAACTCCTTTACAACAAATCTGGCCTTGTACCACTTCTTATCTCCTTCTTGTTGCTTCAACCTGTAAATCCATTTGTTCTGCAATGCTCTTTTACTAGTAGGCAACTGAACCAAATCCCAAGTCTAGTTTCCTACAAATGATTCCATCTCCTCATTCATTCCTTGCTCCCACTTCTTTCTATTTTCCACTTGCATTGCTTCTTCATAACATTCTGTTTCACCGACATCAGTCATCAATAAATAATACATTGAAGGAGAGTATCGTTCAAGGAGTCTAATTAACCTGGTAGATCTTCTTACACTTGCAGGAGTTTCTGGTACTTGCTACTGTTTTTGATATTCTGGCACATTTGGAATTTCATTTTCTTTAATTTCAACAAATATTGTGTACACTGCATTTTCTTCCTCATGTTTATTTCCCTGCAACTGATCTTTATACATGACCTTTTCATTGAATATCACATATATACTCCTAATGATTTTTTTATTTTCATAATCCCATAAGCGATAACCAAAATCATCAACCCCATCTCCAATAAAAGTACATTTCTTGGATTTAGCTTCAAGCTTTGTTCTATTTTCTTTATCAATATGGACAAATGCTTCATGACCAAAATTTCTCAGAAATGAGTAGTTTACCTTTTTACCTGTCCATGCCTCCTCTGCAATACCACCATCCAAAGCACTTGAAGGCCCTCTGTTTATTAAATAAACAACAGTATTTATAGCATCTGCCCAAAACTATAAGGGCAATCCTGCACCCAATCTCATACACCTTGCACGCTCCATGATCATTCTATTCATCCTTTCTGACACACCATTTTCTTGTGGTGTTCCTGGGACTGTCTTCTCTTTATGAATCCCATGGTATGAATACTAACTATCAAACTCCTTGTCATAGTACTCACCTCCATTATCAAATATGAGACACTTCAACCTTTTTCCTGTCTCATTCTCAGCCAAATATTTCCACTTCTTAAGAGTAACAAACACATCATATTTATGTTTAATGCAATAAACCTAAGTTTTTCTAGTTGCATAATCAATAAATGTAACATAATAATGAGAGGCACCAAGATATTGTACCTGAGCCGGTCCCCATACATCTGTATGCACAAGATCTAACTTTTCATTCTTCTTCTGTTTCCCAACCCTGAGAAATCTGACTCTCTTTTGTTTTCCATAAACATAATTCTCACAGAATTTCAAACTTACTTGCTTCAAATTTGGAAGCAACTTTCTTGAGTGGAGAATCTACATCCCCTTCTCACTCATGTGGCCAAGCCTATGATGCCACAATGCTGTATCTATTCCTGTGGAAGCTAACGAGATAGAATGGTCAGTATTATGAGGACATAAGTACAATGCACCTACTCTGTCTCCTTTTGCTATGACCATTGATCCTTTAGTGATCTTCCACCACGTTTCTCCAAACATATATAGACAGTTTCCATCTCCCAGCTGCCCTGTTGAAATCAGATTTCTTTTCATAGCAGGAATATGCCTAACATCTTTCAACAGCCATTAAGTTTCATTCTTAAATTTTATCCATACCTTACCCATTCCAACAATTTTACATGGCTCATCATCACCCAACAAGACATGTCCAAAATCACCTGGAACATAATCATGACAATATTTTCTATGGGGTGTAGCATGACATGAAGCCCCTGAATCTACTACCTAGTAATCACTAGTATTATCTAATGCAAGAATCGAAGCATCTTGTAACACATCACCTACTACATTTGCTTCCTGAGTAGTCTCCTGCTATCCATCTCCTTTCTTCTTTAGAGATCTGTAGTCTTTCTTCAGATGTCATTTCTTTCCACAATTCTAGCACTCTATCTTTCCCAGTCTGGACTTGGTTCTACCCATTTTAGATTTTTTGCGATTACCATGGCACTTTCCTCTCTCCTTTTGTCTTCCCCTCCTCTCCATGGTCAACGCATTACCTAATGTCTCACCTGTGCTATTTCTTCACTTTTCCTCGCTAAGAATAACACTAACAACATCATGAAATATCAAGGTATTTGAACTAGAGACAGAGTTACTTACAGACATGACCAAGCCATTCCAACTTTTTGGAAATGAACACAAGATTAGAAGAGCCCTAACCTACACATCAAAGTCCACACTTACAGGACTTAGTTGATTTATAACCGTATTAAATTCATTTAAATGATCAACAACAGATCCACCTTCAGACATATTCATATTAAATAAATGCTTCATTAGAAATACCTTGTTGGAGGCTGACGATTTATCATATCTCTCATTAAATCCTTTGTTGTCTTTTCTTTTGAGATATTGAAAGCCACCGACGAAGCCATGGACAGCCATATTGTTCCCAGTTCCTTTCTGTCAAGAACCTTCCATTCTTCATCCTTCATAGTTGACGACTGCTTTTCTCTTCCTCCCAACGGTAGGAATAGATCCTTTTGGTACAGATAGTCCTCCATTTGCATCTTCCATAACTGGTTGTTTTCTCCATTAAATTTCTCGACCTTAAACTTTCCTTCTTTCGCCATTGCTCCCACTTGAACCAGAAACCCTAGTTTCCTGCGCGTTTATCTGCCAAATAGACCTTTGGCTCTGATACCAATTGTTAGAAAAACATGAATGCATAGCAATGAAAATAAACAAGATGCAGATACAATCACACAAATATATTAGAAGATAGACACCAATATCTCGTGATTCACCCAAGATGGGCTATGTCCACACTGAAATTGTGAGTCCTTATTATTATACCATTCAGTAAATGAAGGGATACAACCTGCAACGCATCCGTTGCACTTCCTCTTCACTATCTCATAGTCTCTCTTTCATGATCTTAGAGATATTTACAATGCTTAATACCTAATACATCAACCTTAGCCGTATTACAATGTCTTTCTTATAAAGGGGAAATACAATGGGAAAATACCACGAGTTACCCAAAACCATGGGCCCGTAATCTATTGACGAAAAAACCAACCCATAACAAAAATTTATTTTGGGGGCAGCACCCCCGAACGCTCGACGGGGGCCCGCTAGCCCCAGCAACTCCTAGCCGAAGGAGTGCACCACAACCACGGACCCCCTGTTGCGCATGTCGGGATCATAACCAAACCTGGGGTACAAACATGGCTGAATCATGATCCATGAGACTGCAAGATCAGGCTCCACAACCAACAGTCCCTTCATCCTAAAATCCCAATCCCTAAATTAGTTGGTTCCAAATCTAAATATATTCTATCTATTTATTTATTTTATATTGTATTCAATGCATGCCTCCCTAAATCAGTGGGTGCACATGAAGTCTACCTCAAAAATATCTCCCCTCACTATTTGACCAAAATAAAATATTTCTTCATATAATTTTTCTCAAATTTAACTTTAACATATGAACAATTCAAATATATGTCTAGGTGTTTCGTGCAAGTATGTATGTAGTTCTATTTATTGTCGTTGTCTAGGAACCACATTTATGGGTCCTTCCTTCTGACAACTTATTTTTCCATGTCTTTGTGTGGGGAGTGTGATGTAGTGATTAGGATTCGTTACCAGAATCATCGTGCTACATTCTATGTGAGAATAATGGTGGCTCAGGAATAAGGACATCCTTATTGCATGCCCCCCAACTTCGTCGTACGCGACCAAATAGTTATCACCTTCCTGTATGACACATGCTACCTTATTAAAGTGGACAGGGATTTCAACTCATGCATGGAATGCTATTTAAGAGTTGACATCCCATAGTCGTACTTTTACGTATGTTTTCTCATTCTTTACGACCCCTTTATTTCCATTTGTGATTTAGACGGTAAGCCGTTTTACTTGCCACTGCGCGCACTCCATGTGCACATTAGTCGCGTTGCACAAGATAAAATATAATGATGCTTTATTCAATTTTATCCATTACTAATCAACATGAAACATTTATTCACATCTATAGAATAAGAAAGCATCATCTCCATTTATTCATAACGTAAACTTTATTTCGTATTGCACTATCTATAGAATGCAATTATCAGTTGTTGTTTAGTCAACCATTCTTATTCAAAACAAAATATAAAACATTATTCTAGTTTATTTAGCGTGGTCACTCCAAAACAAGTACCCGCAAACTCCAATTAGTCAAATTCAATTAAAGGAGGGCATTACATAAAGTTTATTTTATAATGAACTAATATATCTTAAAAGACTAAATTCAACTAATTTTGTTCACAATTCCTATCAAAAATATAATTTTAAATATTAAAACTTAAATGCAAAATATAATTATTTGTTATCAATTATAATAATTAATTTTAATAATATGTATATTTTAATAATTAAAACAACTTTTTATTATTAATTGCATTAAGAAAAATATGCATCATATCCCATTCTCTCGAAACGCCATTTCCCGAAGTCTTAATAAGCATCATATCCCAATCTCTCGAATTGCCATTTCCCGAAGAGTAGATGAGAGTAGACGTAGTATATAGTTAATTATGTTATAAGATTTAATTTAAATTTTGATCACCAATAGAAAATATTTATATAGTCTTAAATATAAAATAAATAAATAATTATAAAAAACGATCATTATTATTATTTATTTATAATATTTAAATTTTGATAACTATATAAATTTTATATAGTTATCAAAATTTAAATATTATAAATAAATAATATATTTTGAAACTAGTATATATCTATTTTAAATTTGGGGAGCGATGGCAGTGAAGGTCTTTTCTAGGGTTTTGTAGGTTGGGACTGCAAAATTGTCGGGATCTGATTGTTTGGGGATTCATTATGGACGTGGACCGGTTTGAGTGGGGCGTACTTGGCTACAGGTCTCTAGGTAGAGTTCGGGAGCTAGGTGTCGGAGGCTTTGGAGGGAGGTGTCACTTTCTTTGGCAGGTTCGGACAGGTGTGGGTGTTACCGGCTGAACGGGTGGTCAGAGAAAAGATGTCTGTTGTGGGTGGGGTTTCTCCTCATCCTCACCATTTCTTTGGTGATGAGTTAAGTTTTTGGTCTGAGGCCCTATCTCCCCCGGCTCGGCCGTTTGACAGGAACCCTAATCTGTTGGGGGAGAAGGCTAAATGCAGGAGGAGGACCAAAACTATTAAGGCTCGGGATGGTGTAGAAAGATTTCTTATCCTTGCGGCTGCTAATTTAGACAGGGTAGAAATGCTTGCGGACCGTGCGTTGGTTGGCCGCCTGGAGTATGCTTCTGGTTCTAGGGTGGAGATTGTAGAGTGGGTTAAATGTAACTGGTTACCGCTTGTGGGGAATGTGCCGAGGATTAATTTACTAGTGAATAAGTGGATATTGTTCATTTTTCCCTCTGCTGAGACTATGATGCGGATACTGGAGGGCACTTGGTTGTTTAAGGATGGGTCGTTGAATTTAAAACGCTGGCATATTGATTTTGATCACATTTGCGAGCGTCAGGGTATCCGCCATCTATGGATGATCGTTCCCGGTCTCCCTATCGAAATCTGGACGGAGGAAATGGTGGCTAGGCTAGCAAATACTGTGGACAAATGTATAAAGGTTGATAAGAATTCTATCTTCGGCATTGATAGAAGATATGCGAAGGTGCTCGTGGAAGTTGACCTAAGGCTAGGTTTGTCGGCGGCTGTTGAGATAGAATGGGGGGAGCACAGCTGGACTCAAATTTTGGATTTCTATAGGATCCCTTTTCGTTGCTTCCTCTGTCAGGAGGTTGGTCACACTAGGGCGAAATGCCCTTTTCGATCGTCTTGTCCGAAGATTGAGGACCGTCTGGACAGTGCGATTCCCACACAAAATGTTTCGGCTTCTCATAAATTGGACTCTCCGAAAACCCCGGTTTCTGGTAAGTTAAATCCTATTCTGGACGCTGCTTATACTGATATTACTAAAGAGGATTTAGAATTTATCTCAGGACAAGAATTGGATTTAGATAGACGGATATCTATGGGGGTTGTTCAGTTACGGCATGGCATTACAAAATCTGAGACTGTTCTTGGGTCGAATGGGGGTGATGGCTGCCCAGTTTCTGTTGGTACGGATGAGTTTTGCCCTCCTAATGTATGTCATCGCACATCTTTGGATGGAAACATTTGTGGGGATACCCATATTGCTTCTGTTTCCTCTCCGGAACATCCTGGACTAGTTCCGGTTGAAGATTGTTCCGGAAAATGGGTGGACGTTGTTGTTTCTGAGTGTTTGGGGGACTGTAGTGTCGGGGGGGAGTGTGTTCTGGAACCTTTGGACATTTTCGCAAAATACCCTGCAAAGAACTCCTCTGTATTGTCTATTCCTCCAAGGTTTCAGAATGTGACGATTAGGAAAGGGAAAAAAAAGAAAAAAGGGTCTGATTCTAGGTCTTTGCAGATTGGTGGTGTTGATGTGAGTGATGGTGTTTCTGAAGGTGATTTGGGGATGGGTCTTAGAGCACAGAAGCCCATGATGGATAGTTCTTAATGTCTATCATCTCTCTGAATGTGCTCGGGTTGGGTGGGCTTTTGAGGGCTAGGGCCCTATCCAATCTTATACAAGCTACTAGACCTGGTATTTGTTTGTTTCAAAAATCTATGTGCTCGGGTGCGGATGCTGTGGCCAAATTGGTTAGTATTTTACCTTATTGGGAGATTTCGGCTGTGGATGCCTCAGGTCTATCTGGGGGTTTGGTTTTCACATGGAATCCACAGTTATTTTCATTTACTGCTTACAGGACTAGGTGGGGGATTTTGTTAAAAGGTCATTGTCTTGGTTTGAATCTTGGTATCTCAGTCTTTAATTGCTATGCTCCCTACTCGAACAGACTGAGCTTCTGGGAATCTCTGTCAGACTCATGTATTTTGAATGATAAGCAGCTTATTTTTGCTGGAGATCTAAATTTTACTTTATCTCCCTCGGAGATTTGGGGAAGAAAGGCCCGACTTGATCCCTTGGCGGATTTTTTCAACAATCTCCTATTGAAACATGAACTGATTGATATTATGCCAACGAAATTGAGTCCATCTTGGAGTAATGGAAGAGTGGGAGATGAAGGTGTTCACAAGAGACTTGATCGTTTCTTGGTTAAAGCTTCTTTGCTGGAGAAGTTTCATAGATATAGGACTTGGATTCATGAGCATAAGGTTTCTGACCATTGGCTAGTCTATCTCCAGTTTGATGATTATGGGATCAAATCTAATGTTCCTTTCAAATTTAATCATTCATGGCTGTTGGAAGAAGATTTTTGTAAATTGATAAAGGATCACTGGTTTTCTGTTGATGTGGAGGGTGAAAATCCATTAGATATCTTCTGCAACAAAATGAGATGTCTTAAAAGGGTGGTGACTGATTGGGTGAAACAAAGGAAGATAAATGATAAGAGGGATTTGGTTATTCTTGAAGATGAGATTAATGGGATTTATAAGAATAATTTTAAAGGTTTATTGAGACAGGAGGATTTTGATTTGGTAAAGCAGTTGGAGAAGAAACGAGAAGATATCCTTCTTAGGGAGGAGATGGAGTGGCGTTTAAAAACTCGGGCGTTGTGGATTAAATATGGTGATCAAAACACCAAATTTTTCCATAAATTTGCTTTGGCTCGTCGTAATTTAAATGCTATTTGGGAGCTGGTTGATGCTGATGGTAATATTTGCTCTGGCGATGAGGTTCTTAAACTGGAAGCTTATAAACATTTTGGGAATATTTATCGAGAAGATGGCAATTGTGATCTTAGGGAACAAATCAAAATTGCTGGTCTTTTTCCCCGTTTCTTCAATGATGATGAGGCAACTTCTCTCGGCAGGGAAGTTACTCTTGAGGAGGTGGAACAAACCTTGAAACTGTTTGCTTGTGAGAAAAGTCCTGGCCCTGATGGGTGGCCAGTGGAGATATATACTCATTTCTTTGAGTTTATGGGTCCTGATCTATTGAAAATGGTGGAGTATACTAGGTTGCAGGGGTTTTCTTCAGGTGCATTGAATTCATCCTTTGTTACTCTGATACCAAAAAAAGGTAAGCCTGAAACATTTGGTGATTATAGGCCTATTGCATTGTGTAATTTGGCTTATAAATTGGTATCAAAAATTATTGCACAAAGAATCAAAGCAGTCCTCTCACTCCATATTACTGCAGAACAGTTTGGTTTTTTGCATAACAGGCAGATACATGATGCCATTGGGGCATCTGAGGAACTTCTTCATTCCATTAAGAGTCGAAGAATCAGTGCTATGTTACTCAAATTAGACTTGGAAAAGGCATATGACCGGGTTAATTGGACTTTTTTGAGACTTATTTTGATCCAAATTGGATTGCCTCCTCTTGTTATTAATTGGATCATGTCTTATGTTACTTCAGCTAGCATTTCCATTTTGATTAATGGATCGCCTTCGTCTTTTTTCAAGTGTTCTAGAGGTATAAGGTAAGGGTGCCCATTATCCCCTTTGCTGTTCCTGTTGATTGTTGATGCTCTCAGTTGAATGTTAAATTTTACTAAATAGGAAGGTTTGCTTAAAGGTATTGAAATGGGAATTGATTGTATTATTTCACATCTTATTTTTGTGGATGATGTACTTTTGGCTGGTTTGGCTACTGCTGCGGAGTGGGGGGTCATTCGGAATATCTTGAATTGCTTCTGCAGAGTTTCGGGGATGAAGATTAGTCCAGTAAAGTCTAGTTTCTATCATCATAATGTGGATTCTGCAGTAAGGTTCGGTATTACTTCATTACTGCCTTATAATTGCTATCCTTTAGATGAAGGACTCAAGTATTTGGGTTTCTTCTTGAGACCAAACAACTATCAGATCAAAGATTGGTGGTGGATGGTGCGGAAATTTGAGGCTCAGATATCACATTGGGCATTTAGATTGCTTTTTGTGGGAGGTAGACTTATTCTGGTTAAGGCTGTTATGCTCGGCTTGCCTGTTTATTGGTTATCCCTTCTCGAGATCCCTTCATATATTTTAAATGTGATCAGAAAATTGATCTTCAATTTTCTGTGGTCCAGTGGTATTGACAGAGCATCTTTGGTAATGACGGGATGGGAATCGGTATCTAGACCTGAGGTGTTCGGAGGTTGGGGTATCAAGGATTTAAAATCTTTAAGCATGGCGCTTAGGGCAAAGAGTCTTTGGAGGTGTCTCTTTAATTTTAATCCTTGGTCCAAGATTTCTTTTGTTAAGTATATTAATATGAATTTAGTGGATTGGATCAGATCGAATATGCCGTTGTGTTCTGGTTGTTCTCCTTTACGCCGTGGTCTGCTGAAAGTTTCTGGATGGATTATTCGTGATTTGAAATGGCATGTTGGTAATGGGAAGTCTATCAGGATTGGTAGAGATGATATTCTGGGTGTTATTGATCCTGTTTATCCTTCAAATCGGATCCTGGATTATCTGAAAATATATGGTCTAAATACATTAGATCGTCTTAGAAATCCTTATGGTCAGACATATTGGTTACATTCCTCGGATCTGGGTCTGATTGGTGATGATGTCATATCTTGGGACTTATTTGTTAGATCACTTGCTGTAGCTGGCATTCATTTATCAGATCGGGATGATAGGTTGGTATGGTCTGGAGATGATAAGACTGGAATTGTCACTGCGAAATATGCATATGTCAGGATTATGCAGGAGAAATTTATCTATCCACAACATTGGTGGTATAGAAAGATATGGAAGTGGAATATTGCATTGAAACATAAGGTTTTCTTATGGCATGCACTTCAGGGTACACTAAAGACTTGGGATAATCTTTCTAAGCGTGGATGGAAAGGACCAAACTGGTGCATATTATGCAAGGAAAATTCGGAATCCATCAATCATCTGTTTGGTTTTTGTTCTTTTGGTGAAAAAGTCTGGGAGTTATGTTGTTCAAAGCTGGCTATCACTAGAGTATGGGGGAAGGTGAATTTTGGTGAGGCCTTGCTGAGATGGTTCCCTGAGTCCAAAGAGACTATTCAGGTCCCTATTTTAATATCATGGGCTCTTTGGTATTTTCGGAATTTATGTACTTTTCAGGATATTGTGCCGGATGTTGTATCATGTGGAATTATTGTCACAAATGTTACACAGCTATTTACTGAAGTGTCTGTTCCAGCTGTGGAGAGAAGAGTTGGACCTTTCTCCTTCATTGTTAATAAGCCTACACTTTTCTTTGATGGAGCTTCACAGGATGGATTGTGTGGGGCAGGGTGTGTCATATATTTGAATGAAGGTCATTATTATACATTTTGTCTCAACTATGGGAGGGGCAGTAATATGAAAGCTGAACTTTTAGCCCTCTGGTGTGTACTGAAATGTGCCAATATTTTTGTTTTGGTGAATACTATGGTTTTTGGTGATTCGAGGGTTACAATCAAGTGGGCCACAAAGGAATTTGAATTAAATGTTGTTGCTCTTACTCATTGGTTCAGGCGAGTTCGTATGGAGATAGATATGCAGGAACAGATCACTTTTACACATATCTACCGTGAGCACAATGGAAAGGCTGATGATTTATCTAAGAAGGCATTAAAAGGATCAGAAGGTTTATTAATATGGGAGGAATGGATGGAATCCAGAATGCTGGATTCTGGTGATATTTTCTTTTTCTAGACTGTTTATGACAAGTTTTTTGGTGGCTCTAATTTGTAAGGATATAGTCATTTCTGGTTGTAAAATTTGCATGGACTGTGATGTAAATTTTGAGGAGGTTGATAGACCACTATCATGTATATCCAGATGGTACCTTGGTTTCAAAAGGTGAATATCTTTGTACTATTTGATTCGATGAATAACAATAGTACGTTTTTTTTTCGGTTGAAAAAACTATATAAATTTTTTTATCTAATCTTAAATCCTAAATATTTGATATTATTTTATTTATAATATTTAAATATTTTTGTCGTATGATTATTTATTTTGTGAAGTCATTATTTTAATTAATTGATATCGTGTTAGTTTTTCAACTTTCATATATATTTATTTATTTTTATTATTTAATTATTTGTTTTATAAATTGATTATTTAAATTAATTAATACTTATGCAAAAATATATACTAAATTAGATATTATATAAATTTAAAACTAAATTTTTAATTTTAAGTATTAAATAAATAAACAAAATTTTAAAATAATAAAAATAAAAATATTCAATTATAACTATTTATGTGTTTATTTACACTACATTTTTAATGTTGTTATTAATTTGTATGAACCATCACGTAGCTTTATGTGTCTTATAAAATCTATTTTTCTGAGAGTTTTTCATATAAATAAGATATTATTTTATTATTTTCATATAATATTAAGTTGGGTGTTTTATAATTCTTGTTATAATATGATTGTTTTAATTTTTAATATATCAAAATTATAATAACTTAAGAATGAAAGGAATAAATCGACATTAGGTATTACCATTATCATTACCATATAAATATTAATTTGTATAATTATTTTTTATTGATCTTATTTTTAAATTATATATATATATATAATTATATATATAATTTTAGTTATATAATAAAAATTAGCTAACAATAAAAAAAATTTGTTATTAATTATTTAACTAAAAATTATAAACTATTTATTACGAATATATTTTTAAGTGATTTTATATCTTTATTTATTACCAATATATTTTAAAGTGATTTTATATCATTTTTCTATTTTTTTTTAATTAAATCATATTTTTTTAATTTATAATATTTTTTTAAAATATTATTTTAATTATATAAAATTATAATAAAAGTTAATTTACAATAAATTTAAAATAATTTTTAAACTATAAATTATAAAATATTTATTTTAAATATATATTTCAACTATTGTTAATATTTTTATATGTAACCATTATTACAAATATATTTTTAAGAGATTTTATATAATTTTTTAGTGTTTTTTTAATTGAAGTAGTATTTTTTTTTTAACTTTTCTTTGTATTTGATTATCTAAGATTTATTTTGTTTTTTTGCTATATACCATATAATATTTGAGTAAAATTTACAATTGAATTAAAACAATATATTAAAAAAATATTTTTTTTTCAAAATAGATAAAGCAAATACATAAACAAGAGGTGCGTGTAGTTTAATCCCTACCTTATTGTAACATCCCAAAATAATAAATATCTTGTTTTTGCAAGAAAAAGAATATTAAAAACAATTATTATTATTTTTGTTATTTTTTTACTGAGAAGTCAAAAATAAAACAGTTGTATTGAGAATATTATTTTTATGATTATTTAAAATAATAAAACAGGAGACAGGGATGGACCTAGTTGTTAAAGAGTGTTTGCTGAACTACTTGAGGAAAAAGACAAGTGTCAAGTACTGTTAAGGATGCAGGAGGCATCATCCCTAAAAATCAGGCCTTCAGTCCCAGTTGAGTGTTGAAGAGTAGGAGGCTCATAAATGGCCAAGACCTAGGCAAATACTACAAATAGTAAGTCCATGAGCAGCATGAGGCTAGCATTGGACATGGATTGGAAATTGTAAATGTAAGAGATGGTGCATTGTGGTTTTTCCTCAGGTAGTTCAGCCGATGAGCTTTGAGGTTTTGGAGCTTGATTTCTCAAGGAGTTTGGTTGGGAGGATTGACAGGGCCATCCTTGTTTTTCCCACGTTGGTATCAGGTTTTACTTCTATGTTCTGTTAGTGATGTTATTCCAAATGGATTATGGCTTTGTAAGTTTAAATTAAGATGTTTTTTCCTTAATAGGGGCTAATAATGAAAAGGGTTTTACGAATAATATCTAATATTCTAGAGATTAGTTTTTCTGATTACTTTTGCTTCTAGCCTTACTTAAAATTATATGAAAATACAATAAGAATTATATTTAGTTAGTGCGAAACTAACATTTTTGAAACATAGAAAGCACCTTTATTTCCTTTAGATCTTCATCTCTGTCCTATTATGTTATAGAGAAATATTTATTTTTTATTTTTTGTATTTTCTTGTTATTCTTTTACTATCTAAATAATAATTCCTTTTGCTAAATTTCAACTGAATAACTCTCCTTTGAATCTATGTCATTCAAACACTATGGACTTACTTTGCAAATAGTTTATTTTTGGATTCTCTATCGTTTGCCTTTTCTTTTAAAATCATCTAAATGAATAAATCACTTAAATCTAGATCTACGAATTTGATCCCAAATTACAAACCCTAACCAACAGAATCGAAATTCATCCATGTAACAATATTTAGTTAATATATGGAATGCTTTTCCTTTTTTCTTTTATATATTTACTTTTTACGGAATTCATCCACGTAACAATATTTAGTTAATATGTTGAATGCTTTTCCCTTTTTCTTTTTATATTTACTTTTTACAACCTTTCTAGGTTTCGATTCTTTTAGAGGTTGGTTGAAATGAAATAAAACACAAAACGCTTTGACTTTCCTCCTTCATATATCGGGATGTTAGCTACAGGTTAAGTTTAATAGCAACGGCTGAGAGTTCTTACGGTTTACACATCCACCATTTTAGAACTGGAGCTAAGATAGGGCTCAAAAGGGCTTTTTCTTTGATTCAATAACAACCATAGAGTAAAAAAAAATAAAAAAAAAATCTACATCCGATTTCATTCATCTTTTCATTCTCAAGACTGAGCTAGAAATGAATCCGATAAGGTTTAGGTTTTTGCTTAAAAACATTGGGTTTTCCTTGTTTATCTAGGAGTCAACTACAATTAGGTTGGTAACTATTGTAAATCGACGCATTAACATATTACCTCGATTCTAAGGGTGAGATCAACTAAATCTTTTACTATCTTCTTTTTTTCATAAATTTGACAGTTGGAATCTTAAAACAAAAACAAAACCCAGAAAATTCATATATTTTTCTTCTGCAGAATGCGTCATTAGGGTCACTAAGATTTCTTTACCTTACCAAGCCTTTTCAACTTTGCAAATGGATTTAGGTACATGGCCTATAGCCATTCCTGCACCCTTTTAAGACATTATTTTCATTCATATGCAAAAACGTAAAGATATCTTTTATTTATAATTAAAACAAGCAAATTGATATTTCATCTCTTTTTGGAAATCACATTTTAATTACACCATAATTGTTGAACCATTCGAACCCTGGTTTAAAGTAAAGAAGAGTTTTGTATACAAATTATTTTATAGATCGGGTGAAACCCCAAGTTTGGCGTTTTAGCCATCAACGCAGAAGCTAAAGCTTCGCGGATCCAAAAGAGTAATAATAACCATGGTTATTTACTTTTGCTTCAAAACAAAGTTATTAATTCACTTCCAAACGCGGAATTCAACTAAGATCTGGGCATCTAGCAGCTAATGAGGGTCACTTTTGGCGTGTTAGATACAATAAAAAATGAAAAATCAGGCATCCCTCAACTTGGTTTTTTTTACATTCTTACATAAGATATCTTGCATCGAGTAAAAAAGATGAAATGTAGCAAATTGAGTCATGTTTCCGAATATATAAGTTTTAAGTATTGAAAATTTACATAACTATGTCAAATTTCATGTTTTTTAACAATCACTTTTTTTTTTGGCAAATGATAAGGTATATGTTTTTGTGGGTGTAGCCTTTCAATGCCTAAATGACACTTTCAGGATTCAAAAATTGGTAGACATGTATAGAACCCATAGCATTAGTGCAGCGCTATTTTTCCAAAATTAAATGTTTCATTTTTATTTTTTTTTAATTATCTAAGTGATCAAACCTCGAGAGCGATATGCCAAATGTAGGTGCAGCCTTTGAAAGTCTTAATGCAGTTATTTCGACTTGGAGTTTTTATAGCATGTAAAGGTCCATGTCTTCTAGTGCAGCATACAATTTTTTTTTAAAATGGTTGTGAAATGAAAAAGTTATGGAATAAACACTAACAGTATGTTTTTTGACCAACAGAGTGATGAAATAAGAAAATTAGGAAATAAATAGAAAATCTCAAAAAAAAAATTTAAATTACATATTTGGAATCTATATAAAAAATTCTATCTATGCCTAAAATTTCATCAATAATGGTAATGTATGTCATGTTGTAGAGAGCAGTGAAAAACATGCATATTTAGATGCATAATTGCACCTAAAGGGTCCCTTAATTTCGTGCACAAACCCATCTTTCTTTTATACAATGTTGCTTTTTCAAACCCACAGAGCCTGGAGCTGCAAACTGAACTAACCCCTTTTTCCATAAGGTTTTAAGGACCAGCCATGGCTTACTGGTGGTCTAGCTTGTCGGCGTAGCAGTGAAGACCCTCCATTTAGAGATTTCGTTCTCCCTCCACCTGCAAAGACAGAGTTCGCTTTTGTAAACAACAACATATAGTTTTAAAATTTCAAAATTGGTAAAAGAAGTATGGAACTACCATATTACCTCGTACCTATGGTCTTGAGCATTGCAAATGGGCGATTAGGTGCTCTTGCACCAGCATCATGGTCTCAATATTGCAGTAGAGCAGAGCTCCTCGGCCATGGCGACCGAGAGCCCCTTGTCCTCTTTCTCAACAAATTTTTTCGCAAAACCCTCTTGCTCTTTTGGATAGGATTAGGGTTGCATTAATGGTGACAACTTGTCCTCCACCCAAGCGAGGTACCCTTTAATTGGTTAATGCATAAGTTTCCTTCGAATTTAATAATGCTTTCTCTTCCATTAAAATTTTAGTAACAAGGTATGTAAAGTAGTATAGTCTTAGGGTTAAGGGTTCACTAGGAGTAAGGTGTTTTGCTTCTTGAGTTTTTTTTTTGTAGGACTCCCACTCCTTTACACCCGAACTCTCAATCCCTTTTGCAACCAAGTTTAGCACTAGGTCCTGGCACATTATCATTGGGATGTATCCACCTGCAAACCTGTTCCACAAAGAACAAGTATTGTATGTTAGCATTAAGCTAAGTAAGCCAAGGGGGGTCCATATATCATCCCTTAGGCGCAAAGTTTGTTCAAGGTTGTGCTTTCAACTAGGATTCTAGCTTATTTTAAAACAACAAACCTTTTCTTTTAAATGTCCCTATTAGAGTGTACTTTTAATTTCAGTTATGTTGTGGATAAGAGGTTTTTTATTTATTTATGAAGTTTTGGGTTATTACAGTCATAGTCCAATTTAGAGTATGCATCATATCAAATTTTCATTACCATGATTTATATAATATGTTTCATTTGAATTTCATATAAAATAGATGAGATTGGATCGTTTCATATAAATTTGAGAGATTAGATATCCATTTAAGTTGGAATTTAAGTTGAAATCCATAATATATAATAAAGATTTCAAATTGGAAAAATGATTTTTGAAATAATTGTTTAAAATAAATAAGAATATTACAGTAGACCATTCCACTTCATAATAAATTGTATTCCACTCCATAACAAATTGTAATTAATAAAAACTATAAAGCTTTTGCCTCAACTAATCCATCTCCCCAAATACAAATACATTACATTGATGGTACACCTATCACTTAGGCTTATCATTATATCATTTGAACAAAATACAAGGTATCATGTGCAATGGAATAAACTCAATGATAAAATAAATTTTTTTGGGTCAACTTTGAATAATTCTCGGAATAAAGTTTGAAAAAACGCAATGAAATAAACTCAATGATAAATCAAGTTTTTTTTGTCAACTCTGAATATAATTCTTGGAATAAAGTGTGAAACAAAAGAGGAGGAATATTAATGAGTGAAATATGATGAAATGATTATTTGAAAGAAGACATTTTACATTAAGCACGATCTCTGTAGTCCTTTATTGTACGTTTTTTTGAATGGAAACTGAAACAGAGTATGTATATTATACATGTTAAAAACATTTATTAATGATATTTGACGTAAACATAAATATAGAATTAGATACCTTTGTGGGATATATAACCATACTTCGAGTTGGAATTTCACTTTGACATCTCTGAGATCCACATTTTTAGAACTCTAGCCTACATATTAACTTTGTCCTACAAAGAAAGTAGTTGTTGCTATTGTTTGAATACACATGCATTGATATTTTCATTAATATACAATCTAGAGTCTATATATTTTTGGATAGCTTTTATTTAATATAAATATATCAGCTTTCCACGATCCCAAGGGTGAATATAATTTAAGCATAAATCTAGAAAACTAAGAATTGTGTATTGTCTTTCTTATGTCCAAAAGTTTGTTTCCATATTTAAGAGATGTGATGGAAATATGTTGTATGATTGATACAAAATAATATGTTTACAATCATTAGACAAAAATACTGGTGCCTTATGGATGGATGGAGATAGGGGCAATACCTTGGATGCTTAATAGTTGGCTTTTTGCTATGAACTTCATTTAAACATTAGAGGACATTTTCAATGGTTGTCATAAATTGTAGATTTCTATGTTTATCTTGGGTTAAATTTGTGTTTGTATTGGATTAAATTTGTTTGTTTTTTGGATGAGCTAAAATTGATTTTTCCTACGGTCATTTATAACTACGATATTTTCAATTTGTGTTGCAAATTACAAATAAAAAACTTTTAATTGCATGGACTAGTGACCACGATATAAATAAAACTCTAATTCATTTTAAATGAATCACGATTAGCTTAGTCTCTTACGAGGATGGGTACTACAATAGTTTTGAGTATAAATTGCCTAGAAAATATTGTGTGCATGGAATCAATTTAGATTCCTATCTACATGGACAAGGAGATACTTCTACCAATAGGAGCCAAGCAACACAGAAGCCATGATATCTAGCTTCAACATGCCCACAATTTAATTATATGCTTTGTGTCTATTTGGATTTCTGTTATGAAACTAAAGACAAGTATGTTAGTATGTGTATGTAATTAGCTCTAGTCTTTTGGACATAGTGTGTGAATACTCAATTAGGATGGACTAATATAGTCCTTATTTTCAAACTTTTTATCCCAATAAATATATATGGTTCTCTCTAGAGTATGTACAAAGAACATTATATATAATTTATAAAAAAAATTGAACCAAAAAAGTGCATGCTACTCAATACATTGATTCGAGAAAAATCTAGTCAAAATTTAACTCAAGTTCGACACTGACTCTCTCGAGTGAGCCTGTTATAAAACATCAAATTTTATTTGACCGAGCTATAAACTGTAATTTTTATTTTAGACATTACTAGAAATACCCTTGATCCTATTTATTATGCCAAAAAACACACAGCATTTAGGACAATGTCTCATTGGAAAAAACATTTGAATTAAGAAATTATGTATTGAATCTGATGGTATCTTAAATGATCATCCAATTTGGGTTTCCTACTAAATTTGAACTATTTCTTAATAGATTAATTTGCAGCTTCACACTGAATTCTGGTAAGTGCTTCTATAAGGTATTTTCAATCCCGGGAACTAGTATTATCAAGCTCAAGCACATATATATGTGTGCCATGGGATTGAATATAGATCTATTTGGAAACAATTCAACCAAGTATTATAGTAAAAAAATGAATCAAAATGAGCATGAGATGAGTTTGCAAGCCACTTTGGAACCATAATCATAAAAATTTTCTCTAATATAGTATGATATTGTGGATCCAAATTTCATCAAACAATGGAGGGATTGGTTGCTAGTGTAAATTATCCCTGATTGGTACTTAGCAATGTCATTACTGTTTATGCAAAATTAGCAAATGTGGTTCACTCGAAAGAGGATTTTAATTGACTGTGTGATATTGTATTGATGTAGATTGTCATAGGTCACTTCTTGTTGGGGTGTCCATGCCAATTGCAAGTAGTAATATTGAGTATCTATTGACCTATAATTCTAGAAGCTTTGTCACTACTCCAACTCTTGTATTCTCTTCAGCTTCACTATCCCCACCCACACTTATTCAGAAATACCAATGCTTCATACTTGGCAATGCTATCATAAGATTTGGTCTTCTAAGAAGAATTTTGCTCATGGAGAATCTAAAATCTCTAAGACAATAAAGATGGGGGATTTTGGGGCCATCCTTTGTATCATAAGCAACAGTTTATCACCTACTGAAAACCCCTGCCACCTATCACTACAAGGTTTCTTCAAACACAAAGAAATAAACTCTATAATTTACCATTCAACAACTCAACGTACACATCTTTAGATACCTCTTCTAACCGAAATTTTTTTTTTTGAAATAGATAACACTACTCATGCTCCTATGAGACAAAAAACAAATAAACTAGAACGCGCAACCTTGGAAGCATCTTTAAAAATCGTTGGATTCATCTAACACACATGAAATATTGCTAAATTCTCAATCTAAAATGTTATAATAAATAGAAAACTAGCGAATACCAAAATTAACAGTTTTAAGGAAAATAAAGAAGGAAACCTTCATAGTAGCTTTAAATACCACTAGGTTTCTAGCCTATTCGTTGTAAATATCACCAAATTCTTGAGCTAAAATGTTAAAATAAACAGTAAGGCTGGCACCCAAAAATATCCATTTAAAATAAAATAATAATGGAAACCTTCGAAACAACTTCAAATATGACTAGCTTAAGCTAACTCACATGAAATATCACCAAATTCTCCATCTAAAACTTTAAAATAAACAACAAAGCTTCCAAATTCCAAAATCAGCAGTTTCAAAGAAAACAAACAACCTTCAAATAAGCTATAGAGTCCATTGGATTGAACTCACTGACATGAAATATAGCCAAATTTTTGAGCCAAAACAAAAGAAATAGAAAAGATTTCAAATTCAAATTACTATAGAGAAAAAAATTATTCAATCTACCAAGGGATCTTTATCCTTACCCCTTTCTTCCTTGAGGGCTTTTAGGGGATTTCCGTGAAATCCAAAATACACATGAAAATGAAATTTTAAAACCAAAACATACCTTGTCTCCGTGCTTCATAAAATATGGTTTCCATAAGTATAACACTCACTATGTCACTGTATACTTTTAGTGTGAATTATTTGTCAACTTGTTGATAGAAAATGAACCATTATGTCTAGCATACATAGAATAACATAAACAAGGACATAATAACACATACTAAATTGCCCAACATACCAGACCAAAGTGTTGAAATTTGGTTGACCATTGATCCTTAATTCTTTTATATGTAGAGACTTGAAGAAATGAGAGAATTCAATCCATGAAATTCATACAACCATAACACAAGATATACCCTGAGGGAAAATCCTCAAAATTATGAGAACAAAAATCCCAACAATTCTTCTCAATATAATATAATGGATAGCAGAGAATGATTTCTTTTACAACATATCAGATTGCTTTCGGAAGATAAGAGATCACCAAACTTCTTGGTGAAGATAAAAAATCAATAGAGAAGAGAGATAAATCGGATTTGTTCCCAACACAACAATAACAAGCACGAATAATACCCTGCACAAAGAGAAGAGCCTTGCCTTCAATGGAGAAGAGATTTCGCTTCACACTAGATTCAACAATCCTCTATATCATATTTATACATTCTTCTCTTCTATTTTTAACTTCTAACTTCGGGATGAAATCGCCCTCAAACTGGATGTATTCATCTTGCAGGGAGTGGTTCACCCCACTTCTCATGCAGTGCCTCATCTCACTGAGCTGTCACTTAGGATGAACTCATCTCTTAAATGAAATCTTTCCCAATTAGTTAGGTGGATAACTTAAGTGTTCACAGGCAAGTGTCACAACTCACATGTCATATTTTAGTTTAACATAAGTGTCGTCATTGTTAAATTTTGAGCATTAATTCACAATACTCTAGGATCTTTACTGAGCGAATAACATGTACAGTATATCAATGCATAAGAATCATATCAAGTATGTCAAGCATCACAAGACTCAATAGCATGAGAGACAAGAGACACAGAGTTTCTGTGGGGAAAACCCTAAGGTGAAAAACCCCACAACTTCCTCAAAGATAGAGAGAGCAATGGCTCAACCAAAGTACAACCAAAATACACTGAGATAGTCTCCTAGTAGAAGATGATATTCCTCCTCACTAGTGCGCCACTTTCTGAGTGAGAGAAGTATGAGTTTCCAAGTGATCCAAATAGAGGTCTCCCAATCTCTATTTATACTAGTCTGTTTGCCTAGTGACCTTATGGGGCCGACTTGTCTAGCTAGGTATATCAACCATATAATATATATTTCAGGGCCGACCCCACACATGGTGGTCTAATAACCCTTCACCAAGTACACACACTTGCGACACTTGTCAATACACATGAGAACACTTCCTTATAGAGGAATAACACATCTCTTATAAGGGTACAATAAATATATATGAAATACATAGATGAAATACATTCCGAAGTTACATATACATCAACACTCCCTCTTAACTAGGAAGGTATTTCTCGACACAATTCTGCTAGAAAAGTCTTCTTCTCGGGATCATCGTCATCGATGCATCATCATCATCATCGTCACTGCTGCTGCTATCTCAACCAATCTTTGACTCTAATCATCATAAGAAGTTATACAGAGCCAGTCCCTTTTCATACTGGATGTAGGCCCACCACCTGCAAGTCTTCATCATCACTGGCCATACTGTGGAATCCTCAGGACTTATTACGTGCGTCAAAAACCCTTACAAGAGCATCCAAGGACTTATTACGGACACATAGCCCAACATATCGGATCTCCCAGGGAGCTATTACATGTGACCCTACCACAAAACCTCAAAAGAGAATCCCAGGACTGATTATGAGCACACAGCTCAACCTATCGAATCTCCTAGGGCGCTATTATATGTGGTCACCACAAAACCTTGCAAGAGCATCCCAGGACTTATTACGGGAACACATCGCAACCTATCGGATCTCCCAAGGCGATATTACATGTGGTCATGGAAAAACCTTGCAAGAGCATCCTAGTACTTATTACGAGCACAGAGCTCAACCTATCGAATCTCCCAGGGTGCTATTATATGCCATAGGACAAAACCTCAAAAGAGCATCTGCCAGATATCCCAGGGCCAAATTATATGCCATATGAAAAACCTTGCAAGACTATCTGCAGATCTCCTAGGGCCAAATTATATGTCCTCCCAGAGCAAAACCTCGGAAGAGCATTTGCCAGATATCCCAGGGCCAGATTACATGCCATAGGAAAAACCTCAAAAGACTATCTGCAAATATCCTAGGGACAAATTATATGCTCATCTGCGCAACCTGATCCATGGCCACAGAGTATCAACCTGATACTCACCATACATCATCCTGATGTATACATGATCATCCTGATCATCATCACTGCAACATCCTGCTGCATGTCATCTAGAGCAACATCTTGAAGCTCGTCATCCATGATCATCCTGATCATATAATGCATCTACCTGATGCATACCAAGTATCTACCTGATACATATCATCATACATGATCCACCTGATCATACAATGTATCCACCTGATGCAAATACAAAAACATGATCCACCTGATCATACCTAATACATATCAACATACATGATCTACCTGATCATACACAGTATCCACCTGATACATATACAGATACATGGTCCAAGCATCCAACATGATGCATATACAAAACATATACAAATGATCCTACTGATCATATCCAGCATCCAACATGATGCGTACATACATACATATAAATGATCCAACTGATCATATCCAACATCCAACATGATGCACACATACATATAAATGATCCAACTGATCATATCCAACATCCAACATGATGCATACATACAGATACATATAAATGATCCAACTGATCATATCCATCATCCTTCTGATGCATATACAGAGTAGTAACTGGAGCATCGTCCTAATGCTCATCATCTAGCACTTACATCCACAGCCATGTGAAGGATCCTCCTTCCAACATGCTTGGAATGGCTTCTACAAATGTGTCCACCACTTCCTCCTCGAAGTGTCATCAATCCGAAGAACACCAAGCCTCTCTCTGAAGTACTCGAACTTCAGTCTAGCTAGTGGTTTCGTCAGCACATCCGCAATCTGCTCGTCCGTCGCAACATATATGAGCTTCACAGCTCCTCTCTACACCATATCCCTGATATAGTGATATTTGATCTCTATGTGTTTCGACATGTCATGAAACATTGGGTTCTCGGACAGCTTCACACAACTTTGGTTATCACAAAAGATACCAGTAGCATCCAACGAGAGATCAAATAACTTAGACAGTAGCTTCCCTAGCCATACTGCCTCACAACTAGTTGAACAGGCTGCAACATACTCTGCCTCAACTGTACTCAGTGCTATGCAGGACTGCTTCCTACTAAATGAAGAGATCACACCTGATCCCATACTGAAACAGCACACATATGTGCTCTTCCTATCTGCAGCACTGCCAACCCAATCTGAATCAACATAACCCTGCAGGTTAAACTTTTGATTTGCTTCATACTTAATCCCATAATCCACTGTACCCTTCAGGTACCTCAGAACATGCTTTACAACAACCAGGTGAACACTCCTCGGATCTGTTAGGAACTGACTCAATGTGTTCACAGCAAAGCAAATATATGGTCTCGTGTTCGTTAGGTACATCAAGGACCCAATCACCTGACGATACATAGAGATATCAATTGGCTCAGATGAAGCATCACATAGAAGCTTCAGGTTCGATGCCATAGGTGTGTCCATGGCCTTGCAATCCATCATCCTGAATCTCTTCAGGATATCTACTGTGTACTTCCCTTGACCAAGGAAGATCCCACCTGCACTCTGTCACACCTCCATACCTAGGAAATATTGCATCATTCCCAAATCTTTCATATCGAACTTGGCAGTAAGCTTTCTCTTAGTATCTGCAATCAATCTATCATCTCCTGTTACAAATAAGTCATCCTCATACAGGAATAGAATCACAGGATTCCCTTCCTCAACCTTGTAGTAAAGGTTGGAATTCGCTTTACTCTTGGTAAAGCCCAAACTGGATAGAAAGCTGTCTATCCTACCAAGTTTTGCACACATATATGACTACACCATTCAAGAAAGATGTCTTG
This sequence comes from Larix kaempferi, assembly GCA_027924585.1. Taxonomy (NCBI): domain Eukaryota; kingdom Viridiplantae; phylum Streptophyta; class Pinopsida; order Pinales; family Pinaceae; genus Larix; species Larix kaempferi. The sequence goes on from BSBM01000435.1 coordinate 5,056,246, forward strand.
AAATCCATCTGGTGTATCTTCTATTTCATCACTTTTATATTTCTCTATGTTGCCATCTACAGCATGCTTGATCTAATAGTTCCATTTGGAAGTCACAACAGACATCCCTTCAGCTCTTGGGACCGCATCCCAAACATCGTTTTTCATGATCGACGGATCATGGCATTCTTCCCATATCCTGGGAACTTCAATAGATAATTTTGTTGTTGAACAAATGTTGTAGTTCTTCTTTTGTAGGTGACGGCATACAATCTTTCCTACAAGACAAGTTAAATTGCATGATTAGAAACATCTCATAGTTTTCAAAACAAATTCTTATACATAAAGAAATATGTCATACAATCATGCAATTATTTTAGCCAATGCTTCAATACAACTTTCATCCATATCCTATAACTTTCTAGATGCGTTCCAATCTCTACCACAACATTGTTAAGAGTTTGCACTACTCCCAACATGTCAGCAAAGAGGTTTCATTCTAGATAAGTAGCAATGGAATGTTGTACAGTGCGATAGGCCACTTACCCATCACATGCATATTAGTAGTATACTATTCATTAATGTAATCATTCTAATATGCGCAATACATATCCTAAGTCTAGGAACATAAGCATATTTATTATTGAACAATTTTATTTAAACAAACAAATATGTAAGAAATAGTAATTAAAATACTTATCTTTGTTTGTTTGTTGGGTCGACTCTCTCTGAGTCTTCGCTTCCTTGCAGGAGCTGTTGAAGTAGCTTCTTCTACACCTTTCTGTTGTGGAATGTAGAAAGATGGTCAACTCCCTCTGAATATCTGCATCCTTGCAGGAGCTGTTGGAGTGTGCTCCCTCTTGATCTTTGCTTCTTGGATTACTTGTCCTTGAACTTATATTCATCCTTGGTCCTTATGCATGCTTATTAGTATCATAATTGCGTTATCCTTGTGATCTCATACAAAATCATACATTCATTAGTATATTCTCAATACAATCAAAACAAAATAATCTCAAGCATGTATAGTCATAATCATTTCAAACAAAAATAATAAGCATTAGCATTCAAGGTTTATATATGACTCTTATGGTTAGTCATAACATTAAATAAGGTAAGACACATAATATGCATATGTCCATGATTATTCAAACCTATGACTTCATGAATAAACATCATCAATCATGTCATGCATACTTATATAATAGATCCTATGATATAAGAAACACATACCTGGTCACCATATTTGCTGGTTATGTCTATCAATGTTTTCTTGTTCTCTTCAATGACCTGCATAACTCATTAGTTAACTTTTGCAAAAATAAATTATACATACCTCTATGTGATCCATGAATATGGATGAATCTTTGTCTTTATGTCACCATGGCATGTTCAGGTTGTCCCTTCAATTTGTACAATCCTCCCTCTTGCTCTCCAATCACTATTGCATCATCGATTGATTTACCCTTTGGCCACATTAGGACTTGGCCATCCACAAATGAAACCCTCATACCTTTTGCATCCAATGCAGAGATGGAGAAAAGATTCTTCTTGAGCCCAGGTACATAAATAACTTCTTTCATCTTCAAAGGTTTTCCAGAATCTAGGTTGTAGGAGGCTTCACCACTTCCTTTGATTGGGTATTGAAAATCATCACCAAGTTTCACCTTATGGGGTGATTCATGTTCATATAGGTTTACAAAAGATTCCTTAAACCCAGTCATGTTTTTGGAAGCCCCACTTTCAATCAACCAATCATTACAACCATGGGAGATAGTACATGTGAGAGCAAAGATTAGAACATACTCTTCTTCACTTGATGAGTCATCTTCACTTTCTACCCTAGCTTTCTTCTTTGGAGGTTCATCTTCGGTAGCATGAGCATGGTACCTTCTTTTGTTACCCTTCTTCTTCTTGCTGGAGTTGTTTTTGTTGTGGTTGTCCCTTTTGTTCTTCGGACATTCTAAAGCAAAGTGACCCTTCTCATTACAAGTGAAACACCTTAGATCTTTCTTGTCTTTGTGATAATGATGAGAAGATTTCTTCTTGTAATCCAATGGCTCCCTCTTGAACTTTCCCTTCTTAGTGTGAGCTGTGAGAGCTTGATCTTCATTTCCGATATTTTCTTCTCTTGCCACAAGCCTTGCTTCTTCTTGAGAACATTCCTCCCACAATCTGCTGAAGGAGACAAATTTCTTTCTGGCACAAATCCCCTAGATCAAATAGTCCCATGACCTAAGTAGGCCATTCAAAGTGGTCATAACAATTTCACCATTCTCCACTACTTCATCCACAACTTCAAGTTGTTCCTTGATCTAAGATACCTTGGAGAACTAAGATTGAATGGTTTCTCCATTCAACATCTTGACCCCTTTCAATTGATTCTGCAGAGTCATCTTTCGATTTATGTTCTTCCCTTCAAATAACTTGGTCAAAGAGTCAAACATCTCCTTGGGTGTCTTTAGAGAAGACACATGGGGTATGAGATGGTCTTTGATAGAATCAACAATGATTCTCTTTGCCTTGACCAAGTTCTTCTTATGCAATACCTTAGCCTCTTCATCCTTTGGGATAGGAATGTCTTCTTTTATATATGAGTCCAACTCATTCTCTTCCTTTATATATGAGTCCAACTCATTCTCTTCCAGGATTAACCCAATCCTATACTTCCAAGCTCAGAAGTTATCATCCCCTTCAAGCTTATCCTCAAGCTTGGTGTGGTGAGACATCTTAAGAGTACTTCAAATGGAAATAGGAAAGATTTAGGTCTTACCACTTGAATTTCTGAAAACTGGATCTTGTCCGGGATTAGGGTTTGTCGAAAAAACCCTAAAAATTTAAAAAGTGAATTTCAACTTTTTGAAAGGATAGAAAGATGCACCTTGATGAGCTGATCAGCCTGGTGTATTTAGAATTTGAGATCTGCAAAGCTTCACCCTTCAGAAATGCCTTTTTGTCTTCCCAGGTTCACTGAGGAGGACCTTGATTTAGGGTTTGAGTTTCTCGGAGATCTACCCAGCCAAAAATCTCGATCCAAAGCTCTAAACTTCGATTTTTGCAAGAATCTTCTAGTTATGTCTTCAGATTCCAGAAATGCCTATTTTTGTGGAAACCCTAATTTTTAGGGCCAAATCTGAAAATGGTCAGAATTGAATTCTGATTGAACAGATAGATTCTCCTTGATGAGTAGAGTCAATCTACTATACTTCTTTTCCAAAATCTATGGAGAGAAACCCAATAAACAAGAAACTCAAGTTTTCGTCACTACAAAATGTCTTCTTCTCAAGTTAGCTCTGATACCATGTTAAATTTTGAGCATTAATTCACAATGCTCTAGGATCTTTACTGAGAGAATAACGTGTACAGTATATCAATGCATAACAATCATATCAAGTATGTCAAGCATCACAAGAATCAAAAGCATGAGAGACAAGAGACATAGAGTTTCTGTGGGGAAAACTCTAAGGTGAAAAACCCCACAACTTCCTTAGAGATAGAGAGAGCAATGGCTCAACCAAAGTACAACCAAAATACACTGAGATAGTCTCCTAGTAGTAGATGATCCTCCTCCTCAGTAGTGCGCCACTTTCTGAGTGAGAGAAGTATGAGTTTCCAAGTGATCCAAATAGAGATCTCCCGATCTCTATTTATACTACTCTGTTTACCCAGTGACCTTATGGGGTTGACTTGTCTAGCTAGGTATATCAACCATATAATATATATTTCAGGGCCGACCCCACACATGGTGGTCTAATAACCCTTCGCCAAGTACACACACTTGCGACACTTGTCAATACACATGACGACACTTCCTTATAGAGGAATACCACATCTCTTATAAGGGTACAATAAATATATATGAAATACATAGATGAAATACATTCCGAAGTTACATATACATCAACAGTCATGCAATAACACTTAATTAACTAGATCTTCTTTATTGTCACTTAGTTAACTCTCTTTAACTAAACTGCCATGTTTTAGTTTAACTAAAGTGAAAACACTTTAGTTAACTAGTCTTTTTTTTAACACTTAGTTAACTGAAATCATGCTAATTGATTTACTTGAAGCGACCACTTTGAGTTCTTTAGTTAACCGAGGAATATCTTTAACTGATGATTTAATTGAAGCATTTATACTTAACTAAAGCTTTAATAACTCGAGTTCTATTTAATTAGTTGAAGTGTCTGCATGGGCAATTTAGAATTCTATTGATCTCTATGCTTTATCTTTTATTTCTTTATCTCTTACTGCATGGTCAATATGTGCTAACTTTAATTATCGATCACATTACATTATACTAAGAAGAATTATCTGATGCTGTGATCATATTATATTATTATGGACCAAATGATCATATGCTAAAGTAATTCACTTTAGAGGTGATCAATCTCTAAAGGAGACTTAATAGCAATCTGGTGATCATGGTTAATAATATATCACACAACATTAAATTCTTTTAACAAGTAAAGCATGACCTTTGTACGGAAGGTCCACCTCTATATGGGAGGTTCATCTCATGGATACCTTTATATGGAAGGTTCACCTCTATACTGGAGGTCTATCTCATAGATACCTTTATACAGAAGGTTCACATGATAATCATGACTTGATACACACAAGTTCGGAGCCTTGTCCAACAAGACTTTACAACATCATTACTTTGATCAATTACCTATATACGGGAGGAATAACCTTTACACGGAAGGCAATCAAAGTGCTCACCTCTATACAGGAGGATCAATCTTGGATACCCAATATTGGTTTGGAGAATGTCATCGGATGCTTTATATTTAACACTCCCTCTCAGCGAGGGTGGTATTATCTACCATACCAAGCTTGTATCGGAAGTACCTGAACTTTGTCACTTACAGAGGATTTATTAACGCATGTGCAAGCTACTCATCAGTAGCAATGTATTGAAGTTTCACTCTACCTTTCTGGACTATGTCTTAGATGAAGTGATACTTCCTTTCAATGTGCTTCGACTTGTCATGAAACACTAGGTTTTTGGAAATCTTGATGCAACTCTGATTGTCACACCTAATAAAGGTAGGCTCCAGTCTTTCACCAAACAACCCTACAGGTAGCTTTCTGAGCCACACTACTTCTTAGTAAGAAACATTAGTAGCTAGGTATTATGCTTCGGTAGTGCTCTAGGCTATGGAGCCGTGCTTCCTGGTAGACCAAGATATCATAGTTGATCCTAGCTATAACAGTAACTAGATGTGCTCTTAGGGTCCACAATGCTTCCTCCCCAGTCCGAGTCTATATAACCAAGTAACATGACTCCTCCACTGGAGGCATATCTGAGTCCATATGAAATTGTACCTCGAAGGTACCTAAGCACATGCTTAGCATCTATCCAGTGTCTAAGTCTCGGATCAGACATAAATTGACTCAGAATTCTCATAGCATAACATATATTAGGCCTTAAATGTATGAAGTACATTAGCGAGCCTATAAGATGTCTATACAAAGTGGGATCTAATGGATCTAATCCAGATCCTGACTCATGAATTTTCCTCAAATTCAAAACAATTGGTGTAATCATAGATTTGCAATCTATCATGACAAACATGCGCAATATATCCACACTATACTTCCCTTGAGATATAAAAATTTCATTTTTTCTTTTCCAGATCTCAGGGCCAAGAGAGTAGTGCATTAGACCTAAGTCTTTCATCTCGAACTCTGATTTGAGATCCCTCTTGCACTAAGCAATCAGATGTTCCTCTCGAGTGAGAAACAAATCATCAACATACATAACCAATATCAATGGTTTGTTCTTCACTACTTTAAAGTACACTCTTATAGAAACCCAGTTTCTGAAGGTAGCTATCAATTATGGAGTACCAAGCCCTTTGGGCTTGCTTAAGCCCATATAGAGCTTTCTTTATCTTGCAAACATGAGACTCCTTCCCATGCACCAAAAATCCTTCAGGATGTTGAATATAAACCTGTTCCTCAACCTCACCATTGACAAAGGTTGTCTTCACATCCATCTGGTGAAGTTTCCATCCTAGAAAAGATGCAAGTGAAATCATTGCTCATATTGTGGTGTACCATTCTATGGGGGAAAAGGTCTCATCATAATCGATGCCTTCTTTTAGAGAGAAACCTATTGCAACAAATATGGCTTTATACTTCTCATTTATACCATTCGCAACATTCTTTATCTTGTAAATCCATATGGAAGTCCCAAAGGACTTCCCATCAGGTTTGGGAACAACCTCCCACACATCATTCTTCATTATAGAGTTGTACTCATCTATCATTGCATCTTTCCAAACTTCCTTCTTTGCATCTTCTTCATATGAGGATGGTTCTAAATCACTGACGTGACTAATCAATGCAACATAACCTAAATATCTATGAGGTTTATTGCGCTCTTTGGATGAGAATTCTAGTGCTCCATGTTTCTCTGCATTTTGTAAGATGTCTCGGCACCAAGAAGATATTCTTTTAGTGGGAGGTTCATCAAGTGACCTCTCAACCAGTTCTATTGGTTCTTCAGGAGCTAGAGAATCTGAGGCATCTTGTCGTTTCTCCCTCTCTAACTTTCAAGGGGGAGAATCAGACTTGGTATCCTCCATCTCTAAATCACATTGAATCTCCTTCGATATTTTTAAAGTAGCTTACTCATGGAAGGTAACATCTTAGATGACTCCAATGTGTCTCTCACTAGATACATATATTCAGTATTCTTTGGATGACTTGCTATAACCCCCAAAGGTGCCTTTCTTTCCAAAAGGCTCCATATTTTTTCTCTTTTCTTTCAGCACATGAATGTATATTGGGCTCCTGAAGATCCTCAAGTGTGAGATGTTTGTATTCTCACTAGTAAACACTTCTTCTGGTGTCTTCTCATCTAGAATGGCATGCGAGCTTCTATTTTGGATGTACACAACTGTATGGGTGGCTTCTTACCATAATGAGGAAGACACATCTTGATCATGCATCATGGATTTTGCAGCCTCACATACAGTTCTATTCCTTCTTTCGACAATCCCATTTTGTTGAGGGTTGTATGGTATTTTTAACTATCTACATATTCCTGCATCACTACATAGCTCAGTAAATGCATGTGAATCAAATTCACATCCATTACCAGACCTTAATGTATGGATGTGATTTTCTTTCTGATTTTCAACTAGGGCTTTGAACTCTTTAAAATTGCTAAGAGTTTCACTTTTATCCTTCATGAAATAAATCCATGAATTCTTAGAAAAATCATATATGAACAATACATAATATTAGAAGCCCCTCATGAAGGGAGATGAAATGGGACCACATACATCATAATTTATTAAATCTAAAATCCCTTTAGATCTAGTAGAACTGTGAGAAAATATTTCCTTAACATTCTTCCCAATTGCACAACCCCAACGTACACTATGATGCTAAAAATCAAATATGGGCATACCTTTTACCATCTTTTAAAGTCCTGGTAGCGCCTTTTACTGTAGGTTTCCAAGCCTTTGGTGCCATAGCTCGCATGGAATGATAGTGTGGTGAATCATAGCTTCAATGTACTTCTTGGGTACCTTGTAGAGTCCTCTCGAACTCCAATCACAACAACAGATTCTAGGATTTTGTTCTTCATCCATAAAAGTGATTTGTTATCCATGAAGATAACTCAAAAGCCTTTGTATTCAAGAACTGAAACTGAGAGGAGGTTATTATTCAAGAACGGAACATATAGAATGTCCTCCACATGTAGAATATCATTGGTGCTCAGTTGGAATTAGGTGGATCCAACTCCTTGGATCGAATAAGTTGAGTTCTCCCCCAACTCTACCATGCATGTGAATTATTTCTCTTTCAGATTGATGATGGTACTCTTGTAACCACTCATATGTTTGGATGCACCACTTTCAATCAACCATGTAACACATATTTCATTAAATTTGGAATTATACAAGGGATCTAGAATTTAGAACTTCAACAAGATTGAGTTTTCAAAAAATGAAAAACCAAAAAATTACTTAATTCACTCATTTCAATCTTTATATTCACCATTTTTTTATAATATTATCAATATAAGCTATATAAAATCAAATTTATATAAAGCTGAAGCATATCTTCCTAATATTAAACTTAGATTCCTTACATTATTTTATTATTATAATTTTTTAATTTGTATTAATATTTGAGTTGATCAAGGTTTACCTCATCTCATGAACAATAGATGTTGCAAGAAATTTCTTACCTATTAAGTTATCTAATGGCATTATTTGTATGTTGAAATTATTAACCATTTTATTTATAATTTGATAAATCATATATTGTGCATGTGTTGAATTACCATATTAGTAAGAGATTGTCTCCATTTTAGAGTGACCTACAAAGTTATTTAATGATATAGCAGTCAATGTGTTTGTTACTGTAACAAATTTATGTATTGGCATAGTAACTTATTAATTCCCAATCTTGATAATGGGTCGCTAGAACATGGGTATTTTTTCTCAACTTCAAGAAACAACAAGAACTGGAAATGCCTAGGAATTGGCTGAAACCTCTAATACAATGAAAAATTATTAGCTCATATAGTCACTGTAATATTGAACCTGTGGATGAGGACACTACCCCTAATCATATTTAGAATATTGACTAGAAAAACAATTAGTAACATATACACAAGCAACAACATGGAAAACTAGGTCATACTCTATTTTATTTTCTTCCCTTTATATGTATTGTCGAGTACGGATCTAGAATTTAGAACTTCAACAAGATTGAGTTTTCAAAAAATGAAAAACCTAAAAATTACTTAATTCACTCATTTCAATCTATATATTCACCATTTTTTTTACAATATTATCATTATAAGCTATATAAAATCAAATTTATATTAAGTTGAAGCATATCTTCCTATGCTTAAACTTAGATTCTTTACATTATTTTATTATTATAATTTGTAATTTGTATTAATATTTCTTACCTATTAATTTATCTAATGGCATTATTTGTATGTTGAAAGTATTAACCATTTTATTTATAATTTGATAAAGCATATATTGTGCAAGTGTTGAATTACCATATTAGTAAGAGTTTGTCGCCATTTTAAAGTGACCTAGAAAGCTATTTAATGACATAACAGTCAATGTGTTTGTTACTATAACAAATTTATGTATTGGCATAATAACTTAGTAATTCTCAATCTTGATAATGGGTGGCTAGAACATGGGGGGTTTTGCTCAACTTCAAGAGACAACGAGAACTTGAAATGTCTAGGAATTAGGTGAAACATCTAATACCATGAAGACGTATTAGCTCCTATGGTCATTGTAATATTGTACTTGTGGATGATGACACTACCCCTAATAATCTTTACAATATTGACTAGAAAAATAATCAATAACATATCTACGAGCAACAACATGGAAAATTAGGTCATACTCTATTTTATTTTCTTCCCTTTATATGAACTGTCTATTGTAAGCCTTAGGACATTTTTGTCAAGTATATAGCACAATAGGTACTTAGGCACTTCACTTTTTCGCTTCATTTTATGGGATTATTATGAGCCCACAAGTTTCTACATGTTTTGGACATTGTTAACTATCAATTATTACATTGGATTATGTTGATTGGTTAAGCCTAGATTCCTTTTTATAATATAAATATAATCATCTAACATTTAAAGAAATATTCCTTATTCAATACTATATATTATGATATGTGGTTGGCACTATTTTAGAGCCAACAAGAGAAAATATTGTATTGGATAAAGTTTAAGTATACCAATTAACGTCAAAAAAAATTATTAATTAGAATATAAATTTTATAGTACAATTGGTTTTTTTTCAAATACATGAAGAAAGAAGGAAAACCCATTCTAGTTATTGCAAGTGTCCAGTATTTATTTTTGAAATGTTTGAACATATTACATTGAAAAAACATTAACTAGCTGCTCCCATAGTAAAGTTTTTATAGACAAAGTCTATAATATGTTGTATGTCCAGTATTTATTTTTGAAATGTTTGAACATATTACATTAAAAAACATTAATTAGCTATTCCCATAATAAAGTTTTTATAGATAGTCTATAATATGTTGCTTGTAAGTGCTTTACTGGACTCCATTAACCAAGTTTGATGGATCGAGAAGTGTGGTACATTTGAAATCAATGAATTAGAATAGAAACATTGAAGTACATTTTTGTTTCTTACAAATACAAAAGTGAAAACCCACTAAACTTATTAAAAGTGCATTTAACAATCAATTTTTTTTATACGTATCTGTGTGTCATTTAACAATCAAAATCAAATTATTATGAATTTTTATTGGTAGTGCATTTAACAATCAAAATATTTTATAAGTATTTGTGTGTCATTTAACAATCAAAATCAAATTATTATGAACTTTTATTGGTAATTTTTATTGGAAACATTTTACAGATGTCAAAAGAAAATATTTTATAAGTCTAGGCGTGTTTTTAATGATCAAAATAAATAAATTTGTTATGAATTGGAATAGAAACAAAGTAGTATAGTTTAATTTATTTTATTATAATATATATTCATGAAGTGTTTGAATGTATTATATTGAAAAGAATACGAATTAGCTAGCCCAACATTATCGTTTTAATAGATCGTATCTAGAAGATGATGCTTTTAAATGTATTATTGAACTTGATTATCCAATTTTGATGGAGTGAGAAGTTATGTCGATCTAGACAAAGCATTGGAATTTGTAATTTCCATGTTAGATATTGTTTGGTGTTTGAACGTATTACATTGAAAACAATGCTAATTAACTCCAATATAGTTTTAATAGGCCAAAACTAGAATATATTGATTTTAAGTGCATTATTGGACTTGATTATCCAAGTTATGGGAGAAGTTATGTTAATATAAACAAATCATTGAAAGTTTAATATTTCATGGTGTCATGTAATTTGCATGAAGTAATGTCACATGAATACATTGCAATTTAAACAACATTTTCATATTTGTACCAAATAATATAAAACTCCTCAAATAAATTTGAAGAGAATATTCAATATACAAGAAAAATTGAAAAATGTTTCTTCATGTATTAATTGGTCCTCCAAAGAAAAAAATTACATCCATGAATCATCTCCACCTAATCTTATGTTATTCGTTCAAGTAGGTCAAGGACAGCTTGTACACCATGTTTATTTATCTTGGCCTTCTTGCAATGTTCTTTCTTAGCCATCCATGCCCAAACTATGGTATCAATTGGAATAGATCCAAGCTCTATGTCATCAGGATTTGGTACCCAATATTCTTCTAATACTATTCCATTGTATTTCCCTGAACCGGGCTTCCACCAATCAACTTTAACATGAAGAGTATCACTTTCATCATCTTGAAATATATTTGAGTTGGCTTTTTCCATCCAAATCATCTCCCCTTCATCCTCGTTTCCTGATCTAACTAGCAACATCTTTCCTTTCTCAACATCATTAATAGGGTTGAATGTTGTCTTTGGCTTATTGCACTTGGGTCCAACATACATGGGTTCACCTGTCATAGTATCAAAATCCCCATCCATAATATTTGAGATTGCATGAAGCGCATTACGACCAACATCTGGAGTTTGCCTTGTCTTGGGCCAGAAATCTTCAGAAGATTAATCACTTGCATCCACTATTGTATGATCATTGTAATCTTAATATAAAGTATCAAGAACTCTTTCCCAATACTCTACCTTATTTTTCCATTCTGGTGTAACAATTGGCAAATCCTCACCACCCATTGTGTCTTTCCACATTTTTATGTATGATGTTATTCCTTCTTTTAGTTCTTTTAAATAGATTTCATTCTCTTTGGGATGTAAGAAAGATGGCTTCCCTATGGGCAGTTTAGAGAGACCTTCATCGTATGTATTCCATAACTCAACTAGTTCTGACCACTCAACATCTCTTATGGATTATTTATACCTTAATACCGGAACATCATTGAGTACAAGAAATTGGAAGTACTGAACATTAAGATGTCCAACTAGTGCATTTTTTCCTTCCTTGATGTATCCATTAAGGAAGCTTTTGAAGTCATACACCTTATCAATCAGTTTAGGTGGAAACACTCTTTTTTCTTCAATTTTGCGATATGTATCCATCATCTAAGGTAGAGAATATATATCTTTACTTTTCAAGATGGAAGACATTCTCCCATAGGTCCCGTCTATGTCTTCATGGGTGTGTCCCACAAGCAAGAACCCAACCTCAATAGTGATGAAGACACCAAGTGCAGTGAGAAGTGATAGAAACATGAAAAGATAACGATTTTTATTATCACTTGCTGCATTATCCAATTGTAACAATAAATGTGGAGGAAGAGGTTTAAAATCGATATCTTGATTTTCTAATCTTCCATGAGATAAAAATTCATCCTTGTACACTCTACATTTTGAGTAAATAGAGGTGTCAAGTAATGCATTTGAAAGTGGGTTTCTTGAACATCCACTGTCATAAAGAAGATCACCATACATATGAAGATGTGGGTCTTCAAGGTCCCTTAAGCACTTAGCAAGTGATGTAATGGTAAATTGTGATCCCATATGTACAAATGGTAGGGAGAAATGACCAAAACCTCCTGTCTTATGCCCATGTGTTAGCATACCTGTCAATGACAAACCCAAGTTTATTCCTACAATAGATTTTGATTTGACGCGTAGCCTTGGAATTGAAGTCTTTGTTTTATCCATTTTATCATGGATAATACTCAAATACTCCTTTGGAAACCTCTCTGACATGATTCTGTGGGCATAGTAGCAATGTCTTCTGCACATAACGATCTTGTTATGTTTGTTCAATCTAGCGCGTGCCATTTCTTCCAACTCTTTTGTAGTTGCTGACTTCATTTGTGCTTTCAACACAATACATTCACTACATTTACTGAAGTTGGTGTTCTTTCAAAATGCCACGTCTCGAAAATGAGTGTTCCAAATCTTGCTCATTGTTGGTTGTGATATTAATGGACAATTGAGCTTTTCCAAACCCACATTGATCTCTTTTAACAAAGAGATTTGTGTCTAAGTCGAAGGAAACAATCTTAGAGGAGAAGAAGTTCCATCTGCTTCGACTTGACGTGTTTGGTTTGGCGAAAAATCTGAATTGTCCATTACAATTTTATGCAGTATTTCTATGGCCGCCACAGTATGTGCATGTGCTTTACATGTATTGGTGTTACCATGAATGGATTCCATATGTCCTTGTTCAAAATTATGTTGGTATCTATAGAAGGTGCTTTGAGGAATCTTATGTATCTTGTACCATGCTTTCTTACAAATAACATTACCATCAAATCTCATGTCCTTTACTTTTCTAATAATAGGAGGTAGGCCATGGCCATGGCTCTTTGACATGATCGTGTTTGAAACAAGTGAATTCAATACAAATTCCCTGATACCATTTTTGTCTTTGCATTCCATATCCCTTCTAGCATTTGCAATGGCATTCCTATCCACATGTTGAAGACAATCTTGTTTACAACATTCATCTGCAGCCAAAAGTCGGACTTCTTTCTCTTTATCTATCTTGGTTTGACGTTTTGCAACTTTTTCTCTTGTCATAGCTCGTTTAATCTTTTTATATGGCCTCGATGCATTAAGAACATTGACATCTTGATCTTTTTGATTATAAAGATCCCCATCCCATTGGTATAAAGGACTTGTATCCTCTATAACATCCCATATCAGCATTTCCATGGGTGGCTCTTTGTACTTTGTCTTGACCCTTAACATCTCACCTATGTTGTCCACCAATTTATGTATTGGCCATCTAACCAATCCATGTATAGACTTATCCCCAGTCTTGCATCTTTCACAATACCCATGTATCTCTTCCACAAAAACACCAAAGTTATCTTCACCTAGTGTTTCACCCACAACCATGTCATCCTCATGGACATTAACTATCATTCCTTTGGCAATGCACATAATTGTTCCTATGCATCCATGTGTAAGAGAAACCCTTGTACATGTGAATGCAGCCCTATCTTGTGGAATATTTATGGGTTGATCTTCACAATGAGCTTTCAAATCTATTTTTGGCCAAATCTCATAAGATTCTATTGCACCCCCTAGTGTTTCCTCAAATCCAGTTGGATGTGGTAAAGGAGCATCATTTTTTAACACCTTCTCAATTCTAACCACTATGCATCCTTTCTTTACAATCTTTCCATGAACCTTATTCCCAAGCTCTGTATTGAATATGGAGCCCTCACCCACCTTCACTCCATGTTGTAAAAGATCTACTTTGTCTCCAATAGAAAATGTTGAACAAACATTTGCACCTGTACACCAAACATAACAAACTTAGTATTTTCTCAAAAAAACATTCAATAAACTATGAATAATTCTTAACACATGCTTTGGTATTTGATTTACCTATGGTGTGCCTCAAATCTGTAGTCCTCCATGGATGTGTGTCCCCTTTATCAACATATTCCACAATCAAATGTGGTTGAGTGACATCAATTATCAAAACCATAACATAACCTGCAACAACCCTTCCTCCACCCGAATAAGTTCCAACTTCTGTAGATTCAACCTTTCCTAGCCCAATAACTTGACCATTAACCAGGAAGTCAACATAGTCCCCTTTTGTGAAAATTATACTTTCCATTGTCGCTCCTACAAATTCTGTAACACACAATTGAATTATAATTTGTAGTTAAGGTTAAACCATGTAAAGTGTGCTCTTATATTTTAGGCAAAACACAATCTACAAAAAAATAATGTACTTGTAATAGATAAAAAGGGTATGGCATCATTTTGTTGTGCAAATTAAACATTGTTCCCCACCATTTAGTCCCCACTGCCAAAAGGGACTTTACATATAAATTATGATGGAGCTACAAAGCATAATCAAAACAAGATTGGTTATCAATGTATATAATCTTAATACAAACACAAAACTATTATTAGAAAAACTTGTAAAAATGTCTAAAAATTTTTCATACTTAAGAACTTGTAATAATATTGAAGGTAGTTATTAAGTATGTTGGAATCCAGCCATGATCAATCATGCAAGTTTGTATAATCATGGAACTTGTAATAGTATTGAAGGTAGTTATTAAGTAGGTTGGAATCCAACCATGATTGATCATGCAAGTTTGTATAATCATGGCTCACTGAGATTTATTTTTTGTATCAATTGTTCAAAGTAAATTCAATTATCCTTGATTGGAGTCATCCCTATTTTAAGTACTCCCAAAAATAGTTATTTGGTGTCATCTAAACCTATATTGTAGATTAGTGAAGAATAACATCTATATGGAACTAGAGTAATACAAAATCCCAAGCAATGCTACTTGATGCCACTATTAGTATACTAATACATAGTAGAAGTTTTTTGAATTATAAGCGACTCCTAGCTTAGCGACTACTAATACATAGCGACTACTAGCTTTCCTTCTAGCATAAGCACACATGCTTATGCTAGAAGAAAAGCTAGCACTCATTAGCTTTCCAGAAGAAAAACCCTACGCATGGTGATTGGTGGTTGCTAGGTTATACCTTGGTCTTGTGCCATGTACTCTATTTTGAAATAAGCACATGGCACAAAATCAAGGAAATCTAGTGACTCCTAGCTTTCGTTCTAGCCTAAGCATTTCCTTATAGCATAAGCACACATATTTATGCTAGAATGAAAGCTAGTAGTCGCTAGCTTTCTAATAGATAAACCTTGGGCATGGTGATTGGTGGTTGCTAGCTTATACCTTGAGCTTATGCCATGTGCTCTATTTTGAAAGAAACACATGGCACAAGATCAAAAAAAGCTAGCAACTGCTAGCTTTCTTTCTAACATAAGCATTTCCTTCTAGCATAAGCACACATGCTTATGCTAGAAGGAAAGTTATCAATCGCTAGCTTTCCAATAGAAAAACCCTAGCCATGGTGATTGGTGGTTGCTAACTTATACCGTAATCTTGTGCCATGTCCTCTATTTTGAAATAAGCACATGGCACAAGATCAAGGAAAGCTAGCGACTGCTCGCTTTCCTTCTAACATAAGCATTTCCTTCTAGCATAAGCACACATGCTTATGCTAGAAGGAAAGCTAGTAGTCGCTAGCTTTCCAATAGAAAAACCTTGGGCATGGTGATTGTTGGTTGCTAGCTTATACCTAGAGCTTGTGTCATGTACTCTATTTTGAAATCAGCACGTGGCATAGGATCAAGGAAAGCTAGCGACTGCTATCTTTCCTTCTAGAATAAGCATTTCCTTCTAGCATAAGCACACATGCTTATGTTATTGGAAAGATAGAAATCACTAGCTTTCCAATAAAAAAACCCTGGGCATGGTAATTGGTGGTTGATAGGCTATACGTTGATCTTGTGCCATGTGCTCTATTTTGAAAGAAGAACATGGAACAAGATCAAGGAAAGCTAGCATAAGCATTTCCTTCTGGCATAACCACACATTCTTATGCTAGAAGGAAAATTATCAGTCGCTAGCTTTCCAATAGAAAAACCCTAGCCATGATGATTGGTGGTTGCTAGCTTATACCTTGAGCTTGTGCCATGTGCTCTATTTTGAAAGAAGCACATGGCACAAGATAAAGGAAAGCTAGCGACTGCTAGCTTTCTTTCTAGCATAAGCATAAGCACACATGTGCTTATGCTAGAAGGAAAGATAACAATTGCTAGCTTTCTAATAGAGAAACTCTACCCATGAAGGAAAGCTAGCAGTCGTTAGCTTTCCAATTGATAACATTGTCCATGGTGATTGGTGGTTGCTAGCTTATACCTTCAGCTTGCGCCATGTGCTCTATTTTGAAATAAACACATGGCACAAGATCAAGGAAAGCTAGCGACTGCTAGCTTTCCTCCTAGCATAAGCATTTCCTTCTAGGATAATAACACATAATTATGCTAGAAGGAAAGCTAGCAGTCACTAGCTTTCCAATAGAAAAATCCTGTCCATGGTGATTGGTGGTTGCTAGATTATACTTTGAGCTTGTGTCATGTGCTCTACTTTGAAATAAGAACATGGCAACAGATCAAAAAAAGCTGGCGACTGCTAGATTTCCTTGTAGCATAAGAATTTCCTTCTATCATAACCACACATGCTTATGCAAGAAGGAAAGCTAATAGTCGCTAGCTTTCCAATACAAAAACCCTGTCCATGGTGATTGGTGGTTGTTACCTTATACCTTGAGCTTGTGCCATGTACTCTATTTTTAACGAATGCTACCTTTCCTTCTAGCAAATGCATTTCCTTTTAGCATGACACACATGATTATGTTAGAAAGAAAGCTAGCAGTCGCTAGCTTTCCAATAGAAAAGCCCTGGGCATGGTGATTGGTGGTTGCTAGCTTATACTTTGAACTTGTATCATGTACTCTATTTTCAAATAAGCACATGGCACAAGATCAAGGAAAGCTAGCGACTGCTAGCTTTCCTTCTAGCATCATCATTTCCTTTTAGGATAATAACACATACTTATGCTAGAAAGAAAGCTAGCAATTGCTAGCTTTCCAATAGAAAAATATTGTCCATGGTGATTGGTGGTTGCTAGCTTATACCTTGAGCTTGTGCGATGTGCTCTATTTTGAAACAAACACATGACAAAACATCAAGGAAAGCCAGCGACTGCTAGCTTTACTTGTAGCATAAGAATTTTTCTTCTAGCGACTGCACACATGCTTATGCTACAACGAAAGCTAGCAGTCGCTAGCTTTCGAATAGAAAAATAATAAGAATCTCTTTAAGTTCACATTTCCTAAAGATTCATAATAGCCTATCCCATAGAGACCATCATTTAACTTGTTAGATGAATAACTTTTGGACATGTCAACATGAGAGAATAAGTGTTTATAAATTACAAGCTTTAAAAACTCAGCGTCTTCTTGCACATTCACCTCATAATAAAACTTCCCATAACATAGAATAAGCACACATGCTTATGTTATTGGAAAGCTAGCAATCGCTAGATTTCCAATAAAAAAACCCTGGGCATGGTGATTGGTGGTTGATTGGTTATACGTTGATTTTGTGCCATGTGCTCTATTTTGAAAGAAGAACACGGAACAAGATAAAAAAAAAGCTAGCATAATCATTTCCTTCTGGCATAACCACACATTCTTATGCTAGAAAGAAAGTTATCAGTCACTAGCTTTCCAATAGAAAAACCCTAACCATGGTGATTGGTGGTTGCTAGCTTATACATTGAGCTTGTGCCATGTGCTCTATTTTGAAAGAAGCACATGGCACAAGATAAAGCAAAGCTAGCGACTGTTAGCTTTCTTTCTAGCATAAGCATTTCCTTCTAGCATAAGCATTTCCTTCTAGCATAAGCACACATGTGCTTATGCTAGAAGGAAAGATAACAATTGATAGCTTTCTAATAGAAAAACTCTAGCCATGAAGGAAAACTAGCAGTCGTTAGCTTTCCAATTGATAACACTGTCCATGGTGATTGGTGGTTGCTAGCTTATACCTTCAGCTTGCGCCATGTGCTCTATTTTGAAATAAACACATGGCATAAGATCAAGAAAAGCTAGCGACTGCTAGCTTTCCTCCTAGCATAAACATTTCCTTCTAGGATAATAACACATACTTATGCTAGAAGGAAAGCTAGCAGTCGCTAGCTTTCCAGTAGAAAAATCCTGTCCATGGTGATTGGTGGTTGCTAGATTATACTTTGAGCTTGTGTCATGTGCTCTATTTTGAAATAAGAACATGGAAACAGATCAAAGAAAGCTGGCGACTGCTATCTTTCCTTGTAGCATAAGAATTTCTTTCTATCATAAACACACATGCTTATGAAAGAAGGAAAGCTAACAGTCGCTAGCTTTCCAATACAAAAACCCTGTCCATGGTGATTGGTGGTTGTTAGCTTATACCTTGAGCCTGTGCCATGTACTCTATTTTTAACGAATGCTACCTTTCCTTCTAGCAAATGCATTTCCTTTTAGCATGACACACATTCTTTTGTTAGAAAGAAAGCTAGCAGTCGCTAGCTTTCCAATAGAAAAACCCTGGGCATGGTGATTGGTGGTTGCTAGCTTATACTTTGAACTTGTATCATGTACTCTATTTTCAAATAAGCACATGGCACAAGATCAAGGAAAGCTAGCGACTGCTAGCTTTCCTTCTAGCATCAGCATTTCCTTCTAGGATAATATCACATACTTATGCTAGAAAGAAAGCTAGCAGTTGCTAGCTTTCCAATAGAAAAATCTTGTCCATGGTGATTGGTTGTTGCTAGCTTATACCTTGAGCTTGTGCCATGTGCTCTATTTTGAAATAAACACATGACAAAAGATCAAGGAAAGCCAGCGACTGCTAGCTTTACTTGTAGCATAAGAATTTTTCTTCTAGCGACTGCACACATGCTTATGCTACAAGGAAATCTAGCAGTCGCTAGCTTTCCAATAGAAAAATAATAAGAATCTCTTTAAGTTCACATTTCCTAAAGATTCATAATAGCCTATCCCATAGAGACCATCATTTAACTTGTTAGATGAATAACTTTTGGACATGTCAACATGAGAGAATAAGTCTTTATAAATGACAAGCTTTAAAAACTCAGCGTCTTCTTCCACATTCACCTCATAATAAAACTTCCCATTACATAGAATAAGCACACATGCTTATGTTATTGGAAAGCTAGCAATCGCTAGGTTTCCAATAAAAAAACCCTAGGCATGGTGATTGGTGGTTGATAGGTTATACGTTGATCTTGTGCCATGTGCTCTATTTTGAAAGAAGAACATGGAACAAGATAAAAAAAAGCTAGCATAAGCATTTCCTTCTGGCATAACCACACATTCTTATGCTAGAAAGAAAGTTATCATTCGCTAGATTTCGAATTGAAAAACTCTATCCATGGTGATTGGTGGTTGCTAGCTTATACATTGAGCTTATGCCATGTGCTCTATTTTGAAAGAAGCACATGGCACAAGATAAAGGAAAGCTAGCGACTGCTAGATTTCTTTCTAGCATAAGTATTTCCTTCTAGCATAAGAACACATGTGCTTATGCTAGAAGGAAAGATAACCATTGCTAGCTTTCTAATAGAAAAACTCTAGCCATGAAGGAAAGCTAGCAGTCGTTAGCTTTCCAATTGATAACATTATCTGTGATGATTGGTGGTTGCTTGCTTATACCTTTAGCTTGCGCCATGTGCTCTATTTTGAAATAAACACATGGCACAAGATCAAGGAAAGCTAGCGACTGCTAGCTTTCCTCCTAGCATAAGCATTTCCTTCTGGGATAATAACACATACTTATGCTAGAAGGAAAGCTAGCAGTCACTAGCTTTCCAATAGAAAAATCCTATCCATGGTGATTGCTGGTTGCTAGATTATACTTTGAGCTTGTGCCATGTGCTCTATTTTTAAATAAGAACATGGCAACAGATCAAAGAAATCTAGCGACTGCTAGCTTTCCTTGTAGCGTAATAATTTTCTTCTATCATAAACACACATGCTTATGCAAGAAGGAAAGATAACAGTCGCTAGCTTTCCAATACAAAAACCCTATCCATGGTGATTGGTGGTTGTTAGCTTATACCTTGAGCTTGTGCCATGTACTCTATTTTTAATGAATGCTATCTTTCCTTCTAGCAAATGCATTTCCTTTTAGGATGACACACATGCTTATGTTAGAAGGAAAGCTAGAAGTCGCTAGCTTTCCAATTAAAAAACCCTGGGCTTGGTGATTGGTGGTTGCTAGCTTATACTTTGAACTTGTATCATGTACTCTATTTTCAAATAAGCACATGGCACAAGATCAAGGATAGCTAGTGACTGCTAGCTTTCCTTCTAGCATAAGCATTTTCTTCTAGGATAATAACACATACTTATGCTAGAAAGAAAGCTAGCAGTCGCTAGCTTTCCAATAGAAAAATCTTGTCCATGGTGATTGGTGGTTGCTAGCTTATACCTTGAGCATGTGCCATGTGCTCTATTTTGAAATAAACACATGACAAAAGATCAAGGAAAGCCAGCGACTGCTAACTTTACTTATAGCATAAGAATTTTTCTTCTAGCGACTGCACACATGCTTATGCTACAAGGAAAGCTAGCAGTCGCTAGCTTTCCAATAGAAAAATAATAAGAATCTCTTTAAGTTCACCTTTCCTAAAGATTCATAATAGCCTATCCCATAGAGACCATCATTTAACTTGTTAGATGAATAACTTTTGGACATGTCAACATGAGAGAATAAGTGTTTATAAATGACAAGCTTTAAAAACTCAATGTCTTCTTCCACATTCACCTCATAATAAAACTTCCCATTACATAGAATGCTAATCTTTTCTCTTGTTACATGAGAATTATGTCCAAACACAATGTATAGTTCAATGTGCTTTGTGTCAGTGATTATTTTAGCACCCATCTGCATTTCATAGTTCAATACATCTTCTATCCTCTCAAATTCTTGGTGTATTTTCTCTATATCTAAAAAAATTGGATTTCTCTTTTATGATGGTCTACCTCTATACCAAGCCGGTAGATGTTGCACGTTTGTTGAATTGTAGCAACAAGGGAATGCAAATTGTAATTATTCTTTCCACGGAACCTCTTCAAGAGACAACTTGAAGTTTTTATGATATCATCTTTACATCTTACCATGGATTTGGCATTAATGTTATTTTCCCAACACCATTTCTTCCTTCTGAATTTTCGTTTATCCTCCCACTTCTTGTAAACTGAGAGAAGAGTAAAAAGGTCTCCATAGAGATGGAAGAAACGAAGTTTGAAACAATCAGACTCTGATTTTTCTACCTCTGTACCAACCTTAAAAAATATCCTTCTTGCAATTTCCATCAAAGCTCCAAGTACAAGGCCCTCCTTACATAAACCCTGATAAAAATTGTCCAAAGTAATCGTTCCTAATCAAGGTTGGATAACCAACTTCACAAGTTTCAAACATAATTCAGTTAATTTCAAAACTTCCTGGCCACAAATCATTACACCTAACTGCACTAAATATTTATCAGCCATACTAATTGTCTCTTGGCTTGAAGATTGAAAAAAATCCAAAGATTCAAGATCGTGAATGGGAGACAAGAAGGACATAAGATATTGAATAAGTGTACTTCTTTTCGAGTATGGGATTCGTTGGTTTGTATTCAAAGCCACGTTCAACTACATATCTTTCAAATCACCAGAAGAAGCCTATGGAATATTTAAAGTGCCCAAAATTTGCTTCATTTTTTCTTCAATTAACCAATCCCATTGAAACTTCAAGTCCATCGAGTAAGAGTCACAAATTCGCTTCTTGTTGTGCACTGTCACCATCGATACTTTACCTACGCCGCTTGAGACCTTCAAAATATTATCTTTACAAATATCGAATTCTAAAGAACCTAAATCAATGAGAAATTCCTTTATCCTACTGTTGGCCCAGGTGCTTAAATTTATTTCGTCCCAAGTTCCTGCACGATTCCAAAATGATCCCAAAGGCGCTAATTGTTGTTTTTGATTTGATAAATCCTCCACCGAGAGTTTGCAGGGAGTGAAAAGTTGTGTCGCTTCAGTTGTGGTCATTACTAAACCTTGTTTTCCATAATTATTCATTTTTACATTGTAATGAGGAAAATACCTTGCAATGCCTAGAGTACCATCCATTGCTTGAGTCCACGTTGAATTCAAATATAGATTCTCATAACACTCTACTTCAACATGTCCATATAATATTTTACTAGAGCAAACCGTTATGTTTTAGGTGCTAAATCACAGGATATTTCTGGGGGTGTGGCTGGAAGTTTGGCTTCTACCTTCACTCTTTCTCGACCACATGGATCCTCTACAAGCTGCTTTGAAGCAGTGGCCGTGATGTTTTCCACCTTCTCATCATAAAACATGAGCCATTGGTCACCTCTCTTCACTATAGAAATGTAATTCCCATCATTAACCGTGCATCCCACATGCACCACAACATCAAATGAAGAATACAAAAAACCATCTGCTTCTCCATCTCCACAATTGTTAATTAGCAGTATGTACTCCATGGGGAATGCAACATGATAGAACAACTTCTTGAATCCCTCCATTTCACCTTCATGTACTGTGTATTTGAAACCTTTTACCTGGCAAGTGAGAACTTGAGGTGCAGATTTGACCTTCAACTTCTTCTTGGCATCTTGCAAATGGCAGCAGTTGTCACACCAGCACTTGCTTTTCCCACTTAGTTTCTCCATGGTGCTGAAAGAACTGAGATAGCTCAACAAATAATAATGTTGTTGTACGTCCACACTTAGATACTCGTCTTACATGTTACCCTCTCGCAATAGGAACATTGAGTTTCATTGCCGGAAAGTGTAGGGAATTTGAAACATTTGAGATTCTTGAATTTATCCCAGACAGAGATAGAGAAGTTACCTAAATCATTGGCTCATGTATGAAGCCTCTTGTTTCTTGATGTTAGTGGGTGCAAACATCTATGTGAGCTGCATTCGGGCATAGGTGAACATAAGTCTATGGTATATCTGAATGTGAAAGGCTGCAAAAATTTGAAGTCCCTGCCTACTGGAATATCGAAACTCATATGTCTACAGTCGTTGAAAGGTGTTGTTCACCTAGAGGATGGGACTTTTGGGGCTATGACAGAGATGGGAGACCTCTCCTTCAAATATATTGATCCCTGCAGCCTTCTCAATCTTCCCAAAGACATTGGTGTCATGAAACGCCTTGAAATTCTTCATCTAGGTGGCTGTGAAGTCCCGAAATGGATCTTTCACCTCCAAAACCTCATGGAGCTGAAGTTAGTTGGTGATAACGATTTAGAACATTCACCTCGAATTTTGAATGTTCTAAAGTGGGGAAATTGAAAATTCGAAACCTCATGGAGTTGAAGTTACTTGGTGATAACGATTCAGAACATTCACCTCGAATTTTGAATGTTCTGAAGCAGGGAAAATGAAAATTCGAATTCGAATTTTGAATGTTTGGGGGGAAATGAAAATTCAAATTTTGAAGGTTTGAGGGAAATGAAAACGCAAATGCAAATTCAAATTTTGAATGTTGACTACCATTCAAAAATACACATATTAAGAGAGTGGTTGCAGGCAAGTGCATGTAAAAAGCTTGGATGTGCCACTTTCAAATCCCTCAGCTATTGAATATCTTTCTGCAGTCACCTGTTCTCTTATATAAGGGTTTTGTGGCATCTCTTCAGATATTAACAGTCCACTTCTGTCCGCTTCATCTTTGTCGTATCATATATACATAAAAATCAATCAATATTCAAACTTCAAATCCATCCATCAGACTTGATTGGTAAAAGAGGCTAACCTAGCTCTTCTGTTATGGAACCATAGACTTCTACTTGACGCGGGCGAAGGTTAAGCTTCTTGGCTAATGCCAGCTTTTGCTTCTGCAGTTGAAAACGCTATGAGTAACAGATTGTATTTATCTTGTGGGAATGCAAAAGACGAGGTATTAGGCACACGGAGGCTTACTGAATTAAGGGTATTGTGCTCATTAAAGCTTTCTTCTAAATAAGCAGACTATTCTTTGGAAAGATGGAGCTTTTTTCTGCTAGTTCTCCCGTCTTCTTCTTCATCGCTTGCTCTGGAGCAAGCTCTATCCAGTTCGTGGTCGTTAGCGTTGTTATCAGGATGATCGTCGTCTCTCTCCCTCTTCACAGCACATGTCCCATTACAAATGGCGAAATCCATCTGAAAAGACGATAGACGCCAACGCGGTGGCTCCTACACCTTGACCACACGATCAGTTTCCTGCCAATTTTATCAATAGACAAAAGAAGCATTAGATTAGATAAGAAATGGATAACCATTAAACCTGAAAGAGATTGGACCATGAGTGAATGAACCAACATACATACCATCGTTTTCAGAGATTGGTGGTTGGTACATTTTAGTGTCGAGGTGCCATGAAAAACAGCGCAGAACGGGAGCTGAAGGAATCAGATCCGGCTGAATGGGAGGGTTGGGATTGGCTGCGGTTTGCCTCTGTGAGCCCAGTTCTAGTCCCAGTCGCAAAACCAGTTCCGTATTCTGTAAATAGTCGGAGTGCCCACCGATAATTTCAAATTCGTGCTGCGCATGCATTTCAAATTCGTGTTGGGCATCGGGCGGGCATTTCAAATTCAAAATCCCTTATCGGGAATGGTGGCACAGGGTACAATTAAGTTGATGTGCAATGTTCATGCCACAGGTTCATGGGAATGATGGGATATGGTATCCATGAGGGATCAAATTTGAAGGGTAGGGTCCCATTTCACTTTGAAGGTTGTGAGAAATTGAACCCTTCAATGTTGACATGTAAAAATAAATCATTCTTTTATGGGAGTGTATAACAAAATTTTATTATTTATTAGAAACAGTAAATAGGAAAAAAATGAAAATAAGACAAAATTCCGAGTGACTCAACATTTACATGGCATTAGTGAGGTAAACCATGTACTCTCTCGGTCCTTGGAGCATATAGTTTATTGAACTTAGATAAGGGACAATT
This sequence comes from Larix kaempferi, assembly GCA_027924585.1. Taxonomy (NCBI): domain Eukaryota; kingdom Viridiplantae; phylum Streptophyta; class Pinopsida; order Pinales; family Pinaceae; genus Larix; species Larix kaempferi. Next base: position 5,081,635 of record BSBM01000435.1, read on the forward strand.
CTGTCAAGCCGGTGAAATACTCAATTGTTGGGTCATTGATAAAATAAGGCATTGGAATTTGGAAGGACCTTTGAATGGGGGATTGTTTCAGCTTGATGGTGGCTCTATTGGTCAAGTGTGATTGGACCTACCTAAAAGAAAAACCACAGAATATAATACCTAATGCTTTTACGGAGAAACTTTTTTATTAACCCTAAATTCAACAGTTATTTTTAGAATTGAATCAAGTCCTCCCCACATGCTCAAATCAAAGTGATCAAACAAAGGCCCCAATTTTAGGTGGATTATGGATGGTTCCTCCAATGTATATCAATTTTATACCCCAATTCAAAGTGATCAAACAAAATCTCCAATTTTAGGTAGATTATGGATAGTCCCTCCAATCTATATCGAGTTTATCAGCCCTATCAGAAAGGTTAAATATTTATTGGTCCACTATAAGGAAGAACTTTTAATTCTCCAACAAATATCACTACAATTTGGGTGTCCAGTTTCTACCAAAGTCAACAAGGAAGACGAATCATAAACACACGTTTGGGAAGTTTGCGACAACGAGGATGTCGAAATCATGGAGACTGGGATATGTTTGCAAAAAAAGTTCTCTCATCCTGTAATCAATTACCACAGGTTTCTATGAAGTCGAATTTCTGCAACTCCGGCGACAATATTGACAGAGCATATTCTGAACCAATATCCTCTGCTCATAAAACACTAGATTGCCTTCTAGATTTGCAGGATGGTTTAATTGAGAAGAATAGTGCTATTAGTGAAGCCTTGGACACTGAATTGACATGCGTTGAACTTTTCCAGCCACCATGCATAAGGAGGTGCATTGGCTTATTAATTGTAATATTAAAACAGGGAATGGAAAGAGTAAGAACAACGTTCTATCATCAATAGATGCAGAATGGACAAGTATAAATACACTTCATACTCAAATAGTTCCAGTCCGTAATTACTCTGTAGACAAATGGGTACATCGTGTTGGGTTCTGACCAGAGAGAATTATTCCAGCCCTATTCAAGTGAAAGCGTCAATTGTTAGCCCACCAGAACAGACTTATTAGCTGTGTTCCTTGATTTTATCCGGATGATCTAATAAATTGATGAGCCAACAAAATGAAATCTTCATTTGCTCCAAATTCAAAGAATTACACTGAATAATAAAATTTGAATGAATTCATGTGCTAGCTAGAGTTAATATATAAGGGAAAGCAGGATGCCAAAGTGCGCAGGTATTTCCCATGAGATGTTGCAATTGTTTCTATGAACATTCCACGCACTAAACCCGACTGACCAGAAATTGGATAGTATTTGGTTTAGGGACTGAAATTTTGTTAAGAAAATTCCAGAGAATTTGATGGGACAAGAATTCCTTGTAGCACTAGGAGATAGGATGACATGGTAGAGAGATGTACCTGGAACTAATGTGGTGCTGTCAGGATGATTCATGGAGATGGATGAAACACCGAATGAAATGCTGCTGGCCACCCACGCTCGTGAAGGTTATTTCGGCCTGCCAACTCCTGTAAAAAATTCATTACACATATCTTGAGAGCTGGAGATACCAACAGAAGCAATTTATGGAAATAACAACAAATAATGCATACGCTGAGGCTATTTAGTTTATATACCAGTTGGTGCAAGGAGGAAATGTGCGCTAAGCAGGCATAGACTGGATCTCGTAGTTGATCATGTGCCTTGTAGGATGTGTGACAACTGTTTGGCAGCACTAGATTATGAGAATATATAGCAAATATTTCCAGACAATGCTCGCCCCAAAAATCTTATGAACTATTGCAAAATGCTCACCGCCTTCATCATAGCCTTAGTATGGAGAGAACAACATCCTTTCACCCATTTCCTTCTAAGAAACTTGCAAGCCCTGAAGGCGCTCCTCCAATGCACAAGATTTGAACTACCGAGTCCCGACGGTGAGTTTTCTGAGGTATCCTTGATGGATCTTCTGCCATGGCAAAGAATGGAGGAAATTGGTGAGGAACCGTCCTTTGGTAACTTTTGTGGAGAGCGGGCATTTGAGATTTGAAATTCAAATTCGCTTTTTTGAACACCGTGTCTGAAGATTGAAGGGATAGGATATATATATTATGCATTGTATGCATGGACTTGGTATATTACATACATTAGATTCTTAATAAATTTGTGGTCAAAATAGGTTATTTTGATATAAGATTATTTTATTTTTTATATATTTATTTCTTCTTCAAATATAGGATCAAAATAAGATTGAGTTACAAATTTTTTAATTGAACTAGCTCAGACTTTAGAGTGATAACAATATATTAAATGAAATAAATCTGTGAAGTTGGTTATTATTACAGCAAACTAAAGAGTTGATGGGCATAATTCTATGAAATCATATTTATGTAGACTAAGTACAATGCTTCGAAAGATATAAGTTGAAAATAGAAAAGCACTACAAACATAAAAGTTGAAACAATTTTAGAGGGCATACAAAACCAAATCATAATAAGGGAATTTCTCTACTCATTTTCATTACTCAAACATAACAATATATATACACATTTACAACATTTGCCTTACCACTATGTTTGAGGTCCATGGTAGACTCTCTCAATTGCCATGTCTCAAGACCATCTAGCTAACCCCTCTCAAATGACAACCATTTTTTTATTATTCATGTTTACTCATGGTGCAACTTCCCCTACACTTCATCCATCTTCAACTACTCTTTAACTTCCATATGACTAATTGAGCACATCTTTGTCACTTCAACTTCCACATTGATATTTCATCTCCCCTTAGTGCACTTCATATGTCATGCACAATTACCCCATGCTCATCATGTGCACTCATTGTCATGCACATTTTTGCTCACATGCACTTGACTCATAGTTGGAATAACTAACTTGCATCCTCCTTGGATGCACATTCCACTTGAGCACACCCCTCAAAGTATCGCATGTTTTTTTTTGTTAATCCATGCATGATCGACATTATGTTATTTTCTCTTGCCGTACCACATTATATCTTCTATGTCTTCTTTTGTATCAAACTTGCTTGTGTAACACTAACATGTACCAAGTACTGGTACATGCTAAGTACTGTACTTCCTTGAAGCCTGTACCAAGTCGCTTAAGTAGTCCTAGTCCCCTTATTGTTACAACTATGTTTGAAATTCATGCAGGCAAGCATTCTTTGACATTGGTGTTCGTGGAAACAAAAAAGGGATCTGATTCATTGGAATACTGGTTGTGTTCCAATAGGTTTCCACTGTTCCAGCGACCAGTATTCATGGAGACAGAAGCCAAAGGAGCATGAGAAAACGACTTCAAGCATCGAGCTATTGACTCATCAACCGTGTGAGCTCCATCAACCATTCAACCAATGTTACATAACGATGTGCGGGCTCCATCGACCATTCAACCAATGTTACATAACAATGTGCGACCTCCATCGACCATTCAACCAAAAGTTGTTTGATAGTGCAGAGAGTCACATTGTATCGTTTTGTGCGGGCTCATGGTTATGATTGGAGACTAGTCCTTGGAGGGTGCACAAAATGGTACATTGTGCAGCCCCTCCACAATGCCAAGAGTCAAGACCATGATCTGTGCACAAAACTAAACTTGTTGTCCCATGTGCAAGCTCGACTCTACATGCGACGATACACATTTGATGGTTGCACCATGGTATTGCAGGCTCATCATATACACATTGGCTAGTGCAAAGGCGATTTGTGCGAGCTCACCATCATAATATGTGACTGGTCTTAAGAGGGTGCACAAACTTTGCTTCGTACTTTGTGCAAGCTCTCATCACATGATGTTGCAAATAAGATTGGACACACAAAACGTATGATATACCATATGATATAACCCATGTAACATTTCATTGTTTTTCACCGCTTTTCATATGCCATTTCAGATATGTTACATGGGTGTATAAAGCTATTTTTCCAAAATTATTTTTCCAAGGACGCTTCTTCGAAAAAACTAAGTCTTTTCTTATTTTTCTTTTAGGTTCACTCTTTGGATGGTTTAGGGTTGAAACAAACTGAGGGTTTTCATCAAGTGGAATTTAATCTTATGGAATCAGGGATAGTTTTCTCACTCATATTTTGTCAAACTTTTCAAGGATGAATTACTTGTAAAGAAAGAATAGGCATTAAGGGCAGGGGGGGTTTACTATATCCAAGTGTATGGCATGATAATAAAAAAACCTGTAAAGGAGAAATATTAGACATGGTATGATAAAATGTACCTTATAAGGACTCTGTCCAAATTGTAGTTGTATAGACATCATTAAAGAGTAACAACACTTGGATCAGTGGCCTTTAGCTCAAAATTTCAGGTGGGGCCCCACATCACATAACTTGGGGAGTTGTTGAGGGATCAATAGATTATTACATACGCCAAAGGAGAAGCTCGAACTAGGCATAAAATTACTTGTGGAAGGTATTCCAAGACTAGGAAAATGTAGGGTTGGAATGTGTTTGCTAATAGATGGCGTTATGAATGAAGAGACATTGGGAACATGTGGCATATGGGTAGAAGAAATGATTTTGATAACTAAATATACATAAGAATTCTTGTGGGTAAAACTATAATCCATATGATATAATTTACAATTAATCATTAATGCCAAATTGAACATGTACATCTTCACAACATGTGTTGCAAGCACTTATACATGATTGAAACTGCAATAACAAACGATCATCATAAGTATAAAATCATGATGGAAAAACTCCATTATCATCATGATCATGTGTTGATAAATCATAAACCATCAATATATACTCTTAAGGGTTAAATAAACCATGATGTTCACATATCTAAGTAAACAACAATCTCTCTTAGTCACATTACAATATTGCACTAGAGAATATCATGTCATGGATAACTTTGCCTAGTTCTATTTACAGTTGTACTCATGCCATTGACTATCTTCTTAAGATGATTTCATGCATAGTCTATCATATTCATCAAACTCAAGTATAATATACACAAATTATAAAAGAGTAATACACACGTGACACAATAACTTGATGAATATGCCTTTCTCATTCAGAATTTAACTATACATACATGGAAGAAATTATATTCTACTATGCCTTTGGCCTGCTTATCATCACTTGGACATTATCTCCTACCTCTATCCACTCCTAGCCTAGTAGGCTTACCAAAACCTATATTCTACAAGACTAAACCTCTAGTCCCTTAAACAAAATCCTACAAATCAACACTTGCTAGGACAACCCTAAACACTTGCTCGGTCTAGGGTTTTGCAGAGTTGACCCACCAATGCAAGATTTGCATTGAGGTGCACTGGGAAAAAAACTAGTTTAGGAAATGACTGTACAACGGTGTCATTGGGCCACGAGGACACGAGAGAGAGGGCCCCCTAGGGGTAATGGCATGCTAGGAGACCAACGGATTCGACGGTTCGTCGATCCGACCTCTGGTTTCCGAGATATGTCAAGCCCTAGGTCGCATGAAAATGTCGTTCAAGGACACTACGTCAATCTTGGTCTGGGAGCAAAAAACCAAACGGAGCAACGAAAGTGCATGCCGTTGGCTCCTGCAAGTGTGTATGGGCAATGCCGACATGAGTAGACCACCAACACTTGCTCAGTCTAGGGTTTTGCAGAGTTGACCCACCAATGCCAGATTTGCATTGAGGTGCACTGGGCAAAAAACTAGTTTAGGAAATGACTGTACAACGGAGTCATTGGGCCACGAGGACATGAGAGAGAGGGCCCCCTAGGGGTAATGGCATGCCAGGAGACCAACGGATTCGATGGTTCGTTGATCCGACCTCCGGTTGCCGAGATATGTCAAGCCCTAGGTCGCATGAAAATGTCGTTCAAGGACACTAGGTCAATCTTGGTCCAGGAGCAAAAAAACAAACGGAGCAACGAAAGTGCGTGCCGTCGGCTCCTGAAAGTGTGTATGGGCAATGCCGAAATGCGTATACCACCAACACTTTCTCGGTCTAGGGTTTTGCAGAGTTGACCCACCAATGCAAGATTTGCATTGAGGTGCACTGGGCAAAAAACTAGTTTAGGAAATGACTGTACAACGGAGTCATTGGGCCACGAGGACACAAGAGAGAGGGCCCCCTAGGGGTAATGGCATTCTAGGAGACCAACGGATTCGACGGTTTGTCGATCCGACCTCCGGTCGCCGAGATATGTCAAGCCCTAGGTCGCATGAAAATGTCGTTCAAGGACACTAGGTCAATCTTGGTCCGGGAGCAAAAAACCAAGCAGAGCAACGAAAGTGCGTGCCGTTGGCTCTTGCAAGTGTGCATGGGCAATGACGATGTGGGTAGACCACCAACACTTGCGCGGTCTAGGGTTTTGCAGAGTTGACCCACCAATGCCAGATTTGCATTGAGGTGCACTGGGCAAAAAACTAGTTTAGGAAATGACTATACAACGGAGTCATTGGGCCACGAGGACATGAGAGAGAGGGCCCCATAGGGGTAATGGCATGCCAGGAGACCAACGGATTCGACAGTTCGTCGATCCGACCTCCGGTTGCCGAGATATGTCAAGCCCTAGGTCGCATGAAAATGTCGTTCAAGGACACTAGGTCAATCTTGGTTTGGGAGCAAAAAACCAAATGGAGCAACGAAAGTGTGTGCCGTCGGCTCCTGCAAGTGTGCATGGGAAATGCCGATGTGGGTAGACCACCAACACTTGCTCGGTCTAGGGTTTTGCAGAGTTGACCCACCAATGCCAGATTTGCATTGAGGTGCACTGGGCAAAAAACTAGTATAGGAAATGTTCGTTACAATAGATATTACAACTTACTTCATTGCGTTAGTAGAATTCCACGGAATGATAAATAGATTAGAACTAAAAGGAAAATAACTATAAAAAAACAACACATCCACACAAATAACACAAGATATACCCTACAAAAACCCACCATGGGGAAAAACCTAGCCGTCAGTGAGGACTATGGCTTGCTCTTTTCTACTCCAATATGCAATGCAAATATAAAGGAAGTGGTACTCACTATGTAGTTACCTCTAATAATGTGGCCTACATAACTACTTCATGATCTCCTACTTCTTCTGTTATGATCTAATATACACTCCCTTATTGTTTCTCAGTTATGAAACAATACAATGACATCATCAAAATGGAACACCTTCTCTTAATGGCATGGTATTTAACATAGCCTGATAGTCGCCTAGGGTTAATTTTAGGGTTTGTACATGCCACAACTATAAATTAGGCTCAGGGTTTTGGACACTCTAGAATATTATTGAAAGTCCACGTGTGACTAGCTTAGATGTGCAGATAGTGAGAGTTGACATGGCATCTACTTGGTACCATGGTGGTCAGCTAATGAAGTCCATTTACAAGAGGCATAACTTCCTCATACAAACTTTGATTGAGCCAATCCTTGAATCGTTGGAAAGGCATCGAAGTGTAGAACACTGTTGATGGGGTTGGGATCTATGATCCCAAAATTTTTACCCCCAAAAGCATAATTTAAGACCTCAAATGAGCCTAGAAGTTTCTATACCCCAAATATGCAAAGTAAGACCTACCCCTAAAATGGGCTCTATAAGCCAAGTCATCCAATTGTTCCACCTAGAAAGCACCGAAGTAGATGGAAATTTTTATATGATCCGGTTTGGATCACATAAAGTGAAACAATCCAATTTCTAAGAGAACTTCCTCATCACAAAATTAGTTAGTAACCAAGTTGAAATGAAACATGGTTTAAATGTATAACAATAGTGGTGTATAGTTGTAGGTGGTTTCTATTTGAAGAGAAAGGGGTACTTCTAAGGTATGATTTGACCCAAGTGAGGAAAAAATGAATGTTTTTCTCTCTCACACATTTTGGGTGCTTCCAATAAAGCTTTAAAATGTACGTCTTAAGGGGGGTGGGCCCTTTGTTCCAACTATAAAACCTTTGGAAGTTTCAGGTAGCTAAGGGCCAACGAAATAAGTCACTTCCAATCCCTTAAAATGTTATTTCATTTCTTTTGGGTAAATAATTGAGTTTTCATGGACAACCCTTATAAATTAAACCTGAATTGAGTAGTCCACCAACTAAAACATATCTAAAATCAGAGGCTCCAAAGTAACTGAGAATAGTTTACAAGTTGTCGAGATAATATGTGCTTCCCATAAGTTGTTATATAAGAAAATATAAGTGGAAATAAACATTGCGAATGATATAATAGTCCATGATCTATAATTTTCATGCCCACAAATACCAAGAGAAACAAGAAACGAGAAAATAGTCCACAATCATTCATAGTTCTACAAGTGCATAAACACATTTTCTAATAACAAAGTCTTTATTAGCATATCAAGATAGACTACAATGCAAAAAATAAAGCCCTTTGTTTGAATGCAAGGGTCAGAATTAATAGTTTACCATAAGACTCTTGGCCTTCCAACATCCCAACTCTTGAACTACCTTTGACTGTCCATCCTTTCACAAGTTTTGTCTTTGTCCTCATGTTGACTTTTCAACCTTATCGTGAGAATAGTATTAAATTAACGTGTTATTCACAAATTTAATTCATTTGTCATTTTGAAAGATAGGTTCCACACCATATACTTGATCAAAATCCAATTGAATGAGGAAAAACATAGAAGTTATTCATCTTGCATTACATTGAAAAATAAAAACAATCAACCTCTTGTTCACTTATCATAACAATGCATTCTATGCCTAAGTATGATAAAGGGTTTTCCCACTTAAAAACATTGTTGATTAGCTAAAAAAATACCACCATTGAACTATTAATACGAGCAACCATGGATTTAAACCTAACAAATCATTTTATGTGATGCATGCATTTCAAAACATAGATTTCACCTAACAACTTCTAGGCATCAAATAGTGGTCCTCCACAATCTTCTTTACCTCCATATTATGAGAGAAATAATTTGTGATAATCCCAATAATATTTTAACATTGAAAATCTCTTTTATGATGCCTAATAATAATCCCAATAATAGTATACCGGCTAAAGAAGACCGGTTATCCCACCCATTCTAGTTATACCGTGCATTCTGTTTCCTTAACTATAAGCAGTTTCCTTAAGCACTACTCTAAATCAATATCCTTCCTCTAAATTTGAACTATTGGACAGAGACCAAACTTTCCCCATAATGCCTATTTCCAGCCAGGTTGGAGCTTAAGTGATAAGCCAGGTGACATGACATCTCCGCAGGTGGTATTTAATATCCTTAGCTTTATAATGACTATAATGGCAGGTTCTAGGCGAGTAGCGAGGCAGGTTGGATTTCATCTGCTTAGCTTATGATTTATGTTATCTTATGGTTTATGCTTTAAGTGATGAGCCAGGTGACATGACATCTCCGCAGGTGGTATTAACTAGCAATAACTGGCAACTGGGCAACCCCCCCCCCTTCACTCACCCGGTCAGGATATATTTATTTTACTGACGAACTGACAACTCCTCCTTCACGTAATAACCTAGCCCCTTCTTCGATCACTTAACCGGGATATATTTATTTGACAACCGACGTAGTACCACACGAAGCGCCACACCGTGGCGATAATCTTTAGCTTTATAATGACTATATTGGCAGGTTCTAGGTGAGTAGCGAGGCAGGTTGGATTTCATCTGTATGGTTTATGTGATTTGAAATAATTGAATGAAAATTTTAAAATTGAAAACCTCGAATTTTTGACAGTCCCATCGAACCTGCAGGTTGATCATGAGCCAGCTGCAGCCATATCCTGGATATCTCATCGTACATAGTCTCACTGCCGCCATATCCTCAAGGTTCAATGCCCATCTACCTGCATTCAACGCCCATCTACCTGCATTCAAGGCAGTGCAGTCCTTTGCAAAATGCCAAGAGACCTGGTCCTCATTCTCGTCCTGCAAATTCCTATAGCTGGAGCTGCTGAAACATTGTTCTTGTCCTCTGCAAATTAGAACCTAAATCCTATTGCGAGCAGCTGGAGTGGCTGAATCGTCCTCCTGTAAATTAGAACTTCAGGTACTCCTCGTCCTACAAATTCCTATCATTCTCGTCCATTTAGTTTAGTATCTGGATTTTGTACAAGGCCCATGGGGTATGGGTATTTTTGTGCCTTCTTCAAGTTATAAGAGGTTGCATATTTCAGTCACTGGAGATATCTGCAAGTCTGTTGTATGCTTGAAATCTTGATCTAAACATTCCCATATAAATTTCGTAGCAACGTTTTGTAGTTTGTATGTTCTTATTTCAAACTTTATCAGTTTTTAGAGGTTTGTACTGGTTCTTATACTTTGTAGTGGTTGTTATACCATAGCATGGATTTATATTTAGTGTACCTGACTATTGCTCAAGGGACGCTCCCTCCAGTCACTCATCCTAGTACTTTTGTTTAAAGCACTTCCCAGCACAGTCTTTGCAAGGTCGGAAAGCCCCCCTGGAATAGATGGAAAAACCTTTTGAAGGTCTAATTTAGGCGCTTCACAGTAGCGAAAACACTCCAGCTCTCCATAGGAATCAGAAAGATGCTTCAGGTCAGAGTGCAAAGCATACCCTAACTTCAAAATGCTAGTTGAATGAAATACAGCTTTAAGGCACAAGTCCAGTGCACCTGGTTCTTTGTTAAATAAATTCACCATCTCAAATATAAAAACCTTTTTTGTAGTAGCAATCTCTGATATCGAAACCTACAGAATTAAAGGTAATTCAAGGTTCCAAAAAAATAAAAGACAAATCATCCTTGGTTAATCGAGACGATGGAAGGGATGATTTTCCATAACTTGATTGCAATTATCTTTTTGAGGATCTTGTATTAAACGTTGTAGAGGGAGATGGGCCTAAATCTATCTACAGATGTCAGGTGTATCTCTTTTGAAATGAGCACCAGAAAGGAAGAGTTAATAGCACCCTCGTCCTTTGGCTTCCTCTGAAGGCCCTTTTTTATGATATCGAACATAGTTGGTAACAATGAATGGTAAAATCATGAGGGATTGGGCGCTTTCAAACTCGATATTCTAGATTGATTTTTTTATTTCCTCCTATGTGGCCTTCTGGGTGAGGGTCTCATTCATCTCTTTGTTGATTAGTTGTGGAATATGCTTGAGTGTTTCCTAGTGGAATTCTTCACTCTCTTCTACGTCTTCTCAGTACAACTTATTGAACTCTTTTATTTGATCAAACTCGATTAGTTTTTCCACATTTTCCCTTTGGATTTCATTTACCGTCTTCCTGTGAAATCTCATCCAAGTTTTTTTGTGGACAAAAGGGGTATTTATGTTTCTTTCCTCAAGCCATAAGCTTCGAGACTTAAGCCTCAAATCCTCTTCTTGGTGTCGGTCTATGTGGAGTTCTACTTCAATATGTTTTTCAGTTTTCAAATCCTCTTGTAAGATTTATTTTTATTTGAGAGATGCTTGGAAGGTTTCTAGTTCTTATTGCTTTTGCTTCTCTCCAATGACCAAAGATTTGCTAGTTTTTTTCCGAAACATCTAGGCTCCACTTAGTGTTCCTGATTTTTTCTTCCAATTAAAGGGGAATGTACACACATATTTAACCATGCCTATGCCACTATTTGTTGGAAAATTTATTTTCCCCCCATGCTGGATTAATTGTGAAGTAGATAGGTCCTAGGTTTTGAGCTTTTGTCATAGTGATCATAGACACTTGAGTTGAGAATTTTTGGAGACAATGCGAGGTCTTCCATTAGGAAAGATCTATGCGTAAGAAATCCGTTCAACTTGGATGCCATGTGTTTAGGTTTTGGCCTTTTATTAGTCCATGTAAAGAGTCTCCTCTTTGGTCTGATATCTACTAGGCCGCATTGTGGTATGAGGTCTTCTGCAAATTCTCTGAATGAATCCCTAATCTTCAAGCCTTCCTTTTTTTCATTTGGAGTTCTCTGCTGCCATTTTTCCCGTCCCCTTAAAACTGAGTACAGTAAGAATGTTATTGAGATAACAACACGCTCAGAAAATGATAGAGCTTCGGAAGAAGTTCAACGTGTCTCAACGTGTTTGAAACCAATAAATTTAAACAGTATTTATAGATAATCTGCTGGGGTTAATTTTTTTTAAAGACGTTACATGTCAGGTCATATATCAGATCCTTTTTAATCCAAAGAATTGGGTGGGTTGGAATTTAGAATAATTAGATTTCTATTTTATAATTTCTGTGATCAGTTTTTAATAATTAGATTGACTCTGTACTTTAATTACAGAGCTCAATCTAAATACTCAGATCGGCTTTCTATACAGTGAATAATTTTAATGCATAGATCAGTTTCTATTTTATAATTTATGTGATTAGTTTTTAATAATTAGATCGACTCTGTTCCTTACTACCAATGAATTTCAGCGATCAATTTCAATATTTCAATATCAATTTCAACTTTTATTAAGACTGACTCATGTTTATGTTTTTATGTTTCTCTTTTTAAAGTTTAGCCATCTTTAAAAGTTAAAATGGCGTTATTCACTCGTAGCTGCTAGAATTGACTATGCGTATTTTATTAATGGCTTAGCCAATTATAAAAGTTTAAATGGCTATTATTTATACATGCTTGAATGGCTCATACTTACTTTTATTTAATAGCTCAGCTAGTTATGAAAGTTAAAATTGCTTTGATTAAAATGTAATTGCTATATATGGTGAAGGACTTGTGTTTATTTTTGGTAAAAGCTTAGCTATTTATAAAAGTTAAAATTGCTTTTATTAAATTGTAATTACTAAATATGACGAAGGATTTATGTTTATTTATCGTTAAAAGTTTAGCTATCTATAAAAGTGAAAATGATCATTATTGAGTTGCAAATACTAATATGATGCAGGATTTAGGCTTACATGTATTTATAGTTTAGTTATTCAAAACTCAAATGTCGGTATGCTATATTCACACCATTTAAAACCATTTCTAAAAATTCAAGTATGATGTGTAGGTATGGTGAAGATAAAAGAAAATTAAAGTGGTTAGTTGTATTTATTTTACATATACATCTTAATATATAGATGTATTATATAGTAAATGACATATGTTAGATTATTGATACACAAAAAGAATATAAATTGTTGGTTATATTTCTTTTATTTATGCACCTTAGTGGTATAGATGTATTGTATAGTGAATGATTTGTACTAATCTTTTTAATAAATATATATATATATATATATATATATATATACTTTAAGATTTTTATATTGAATTAGTAGAATTGGAAAACAAACTCTTACTATTATAAGTTAATTGCTTTTTAATATATACATATATACTTGAAAAAAGATTGTATAATATATTTATATATTTTTTTATATGTGAAATTTAATGAATTCACAATGATGGTTCGGTTGTGTTTTGAATATATACACCGCAGGGAGTTCGGTTGTGTTTTGAAGGATGGTTCTATTTTGGTTGGGTCTAAATGCCTTGCATTATTGCCAGAATCAGTTGTGTATGATTACCCAATGTTGTGGTTGGTAGGTGGCCAAAGTGGCTCGTAGCTGAATTTTCTCCATAGTATAACATATCATATTTATGAGAAGAGTTTAAATAAACAATGGGCAAATTATAATATTGAATGAATTTAGGGCTACTTAGGTCAGCTGGAAATAGTTGTCTATGTTCATGAAAGTATTTTTGAATGATGGGGCATATGTAACTTTGTCTGGTTAACTGTCATTCTAAGTTTTCCGGTTTTCCCCAAGTACTGAACCGGTAATATGAAGATACTGTCATTCTTAAGCTTATGTTTCTCAAAGTGTGGAGCATATCTTTATTCAGGACGTGTTACATGGATCCTTTCTTCTGGCTTTGTTTTCCAGATATATATGATTTCCCCATTTAGAGTAGTCTAACCGGCTTTGCTTTTCAGATATTTGTACTTCTTTTAATAGAGTAGTCTAAACAAGTGCCATTGCGTTTTCCAGCAGGAATTTGACAAAATTTGAGAGAAGAATTCTTTGAACTTACATAAATCTGAATGACCTAGGTATTTAGATATTCAAAGCTATTGAATATATTTATATATTCAAAACCAAATTTAAAAAGAAAAACCAAAATACTTTCCCCAAAAATAACCAGCATTTAGACTCCTCTTCTAATCAACTGGAATATGGGAATCGAATTAAACCCATCCTCTCTTGTTTTTTCATGGTCAGCAACATTTCGAAATTGAGTTGTGGATTTAGTAGACTGTATACTGAATGGTTACATAGTTGTTCTTTATGTCAATATTTGACACAGAATTAAGAAAATGAACAGTTTTTTTAATTTTTATTTGTGTATGTGAACTGAATTAAACCCATCTTCGCTAGTTTCACAGAGTCCAGCAGCAATTCGAAACTAAGTTGTTAATTCCATAGTTTAAATGGTTGTCAAATGCACAGCAATACTGGTATTCTGCAAATGATCTTGATTTGGGTGGTTCCTTCGAGTTGATTTGGAATGACTATATTAATGGTCTATTAGGAGCTGGTATTCATTTAAATAACAGCGCTGATAAGCTGGTCTGGAATTATAATTATAGCAGGGATTCTATTACTACAAAAGATGCTTATGAATGCATCTTTAAATCCACATCTCGCCCGATATCTGTGATTGATTGTATTCCTATTTGGCATAAGCCTCTGCCTAGCAAGATCTCTTGTTTCATCTGGCTTTTACTTCATAATAGTATCCTTACATGGGATAATTTGCAGTGGAAGGGGTTCTCTGGTCCTAGTATTTGCTCTCTCTGTTGGTCAGAGGAGGAAACTGTTGATCATCTCTTCTCTTCCTGTTCAGTTTGGAAAACTATGGCAGGGTATATCTGCGACTTCTTCAATGTTCCAGATTGTCTCACAGGTACTTCTTCAGTTGATCTTATTAAAGATTGGGCTGGCAAGTCTTCCAAGAGCTCTCCACTCTATTTGCTCCCCTACAACATGATGTGGACTATATGGAAAGCCCGTAATATGGTGATTTTTGAAGGGAAGAGAAGGAATATTCATGGCATTATCCAGCGTATTATATCAACAGTTCAGGATCGTTATATTGGGACTGTGGTTAAAAAAGGACGCTGCAGAATTATTGGAAATCCACCTGTCAAATATTATCCTTCTGGTTTTATAGATGGAGCCTCCAAGAATATGAAAGCTGGTGCAGGCCTGTGTATTTTTCTTAATAGCACTCACTTCCTGGAGTTCGCAGTGGGGGTAGGATATGGCACAAATACCAAAGCAGAGCTGCTCAGTCTCTGGGATCTCTTAAAAATATCCCATATGATGAGGATCCCCTTAGCCCACATATACGGTGATTCCCAGGTAATCATCATTTGGGCTAAGGGATCGACTGCTCTCTCCCCACCTACCCTATTTCATTGGTGTCGGGAGACTAAAAAGCTAGCCACTAGCTTCGAGGACCTATCATTTTCTCACATCTACCGAGAGCACAACTAGACTGCTGACCGAATTTCAAAAAGGCGCTCTCCTTTCCCCAAGGGAAAGGTGTTTTGATGGAATATATAGAGAATCACCTGGTTTCTAAGGAATTCTTCCAGCTCTTTTGAGCATGATTTTGAAAGTTTTTTTCTGTTGGACTTGAAGTCTTTCTGTATCTGAAGGGCATCTTTTTTCCCTTTCATGTAGATGTCTCATTTGCAAATTATAGTGCGTCTCCTTTGAACGCAGATCAGAGTGTGATTGGCTCTCAGTAGATGTGATTTTGTGGATAGTCCACATCACATGATGAGACAGTTTTCTGATGGGTTATTTTTTGGTATTATGTGCCTTTCCCCCTGTCTGGAACTCTGGACGAGTTGTTATGAAATGTCATGCTGAAGCAGATGTATGTACTAATGGCCTTTGATTCTATTGAATAACAAGGACAGGTTTTTTTCGCTCGAAAAAAAATTGTCCTTTATTTTCAAATATGGTTTTATATTTTTTTTGAAATTTATAGTTTTTGATGTTGTAAATTTAGAATTAGCTTTATTTTAATCTGTATTTTAATGGTATAAATAGATTCAGCATTTTTTAAAAATTTCGAAACACCCAAAAATTCCACTTAACAACTATAATCTAGATTTTGAAAAATTACAGTAAAATTTTTTCAAAATAAAAATCATTCTATTTAAACCTAAATAACTATTTTAAATAATTGCCAATCATTTATTTGAATGTTGTATTTCTAAATTTCATTTTGTAAACCTCCATGGTATAATCAACTCTATGAATGTATGTAGGATGTAATATATGGCATTACTTGTACATAAAAATAGCTATCAACTCTATGAATGTATATAAGTATATGGCATTACTTGTACATAAAAATAGTTATCAACTCTATCAATGTATATAAGATGTAATATATAGCATTACTTGTATATAAAAATAGCTAAATAGCTAGTGTTTTTTATATTTAATTATTTGATATAAGTTTGTAACTTACAGATAGTTTCAATATATTGTACAGTTTCCATTCAAGTAGTCTTGGCTTCATAGCTTCTAGATTATTGTCTATCAAAGAAGAAAGACCAACTAAGATGAAGATGAAGTTATGGGAAAAAATGGCATTGGCATTGGCATTAGCTTTAGTCTTAGCCAAACAAAAAGTAAAGAAGAAGACTGGATTAAAAAGAGGTTGAAAATCTTGGTAAGTTTATAGATTTTCTTTTACTTTTACAATTTTGTTTATAGATTTTTTTTTATTTTTACAATTTATTTTATTTAGTTTTTTTTACATGGTTTATTTAGTTGTTTTTCTATTAGGTTGAGTTGCATTATTTTCATTTTAAAAGAAAAGCCTTTTCATTTATATGCAATATCTCATGTGCGCTCAAAACCGTCACTTTCTTTGGTGCACACACACACACACAAGAAACTCTCTCGTCACTCACTAAGATCAAAAATAGCTTAAATCTACTCACTTAATACCTCCATAGGAGGGCACAAAAGAATCTTGTAGTTTAGGTAGGATTTTGGGGCTAGGCATCCAAAAACATAGTTGTTGTCCTTAGGGTGCTATAAAAATCCTTCTAAATCAAGTGGTCGTGTATAGCCACATGGGGCAAGTGAAAGAGCGGCGTCGCGCCATAGGAGGTCAAACCCAAGGTTGCGGGTGTATGTTCTCTCAAGTGGGCTCACCACCACTTGTTGAAAAGGAGACAACCCAATACCGTTCGAGGGATAACTGCTCTTTCTCCACTTGACGAATGTACTTAGTGACCAACTTAGGATGTCATTCCTTATAGGTGACTGTCGTGGAAGTCGACAGTACCTGAGACAGATTTTGTCACAAGATCAAGGAAAGCACACGTCACAAGATCAAGGAAAGCTAGCGACTGCTAGATTTCCTTCTAGCATAAGCATTTCCTTCTAGGATAAGAACACATACTTATGCTAGAAGAAAAGCTAACAGTCACTAGCTTTCCAATAGAAAATTCATGTCCATGGTGATTGGTGGTTGCTAGCTTATACCTTGAGCTTGTTCCATGTGATGTATTTTGAAATAAGCACATGGAAAAAAATCAAGGAAAGCTAGCGACTGCTAGCTTTCCTTCTAGCATAAGCATTTCCTTCTAATATAAACACACATGCTTATGCTAGAAGGAAAGCTAACAGTCGCTAGCTTTCCAATAAAAAACCATGTCCATGGTAATTGGTGGTTGCTAGCTTATACCTTGAGCTTGTGCCATGTGCTCTATTTTGAACGAATGCTAGCTTTCCTTCTAGCATAACACACATGCTTGTGTTAGAAGGAAAGCTAGCAGTCGCTAGCTTTCCAATAGAAAAACCTTGGGCATGGTGATTGGTGGTTCCTAGCTTATACCTTGAGCTTGTGCCATGCACTCTATTTTCAAATAAGCACATGGCACAAGATCAAGGAAAGCTAGCGACTACTAGCTTTCCTTCTAGCATAAGCATTTTCTTCTAGGATAAGAACACATATTTATGCTAGAAGGAAAGCTAGCAATCGCTAGCTTTCCAATAGAAAAATCATGTCCATAGTGATTGGTGGTTGCTAGCTTATACCTTGAGCTTGTGCCATTTGCTCTATTTTGAAATAAGCACATGGAAAAAGATCAAGGAAAGCTAGCGACTGCTAGCTTTCCTTCTCGCATAAGCATTTCCTTCTAAAATAAACACACATGCTTATACTAGAAGGAAAGCTAACAGTCGCTAGCTTTCAATTTGAAAAACCCTGTCCATGGTGATTGATGGTTGCTAGCTTATACCTTCAGCTTATGCCATGTGCTCTATTTTAAACGAATGCTAGCTCTCCTTCTAGCATAAGAATTTTTTTCTAGCATAACACACATGCTTATGCTAGAAGAAAAGCTAGCAGTCGCTAGCTTTCCAATAGAAAAATCATGTCCATGGTGATTGGTGGTTGCTAGCTTATACCTTGAGCTTGTTCCATGTGACATATTTTGAAATAAGCACATGGAAAAAGATCAAGGCTAGCTTTCCTTCTAGCATAAGCATTTCCTTCTAGTATAAACACACATGCTTATGCTAGAAGGAAAGCTAACAGTCGCTAGCTTTCCAATAAAAAACCCTGTCCATGGTGATTGGTGGTTGCCAGCTTATACCTTGAGCTTGTGCCACGTGCTCTATTTTGAACGAATGCTAGCTTTCCTTCTAGCATAACACACATGCTTATGTTAGAAGGAAAGCTAGCAGTCGCTAGCTTTCCAATACAAAAACCTTGGGCATGGTGATTGGTGGTTGCTAGCTTATACCTTGAGCTTGTGCCATGCACTCTATTTTCAAATAAGCACCTGGCACAAGATCAAGGAAAGATAGCGACTGATAGCTTTCCTTCTAGCATAAGCATTTCCTTCTAGGATAAGAACACATACTTATGCTGGAAGGAAAGCTAGCAGTCACTAGCTTTCCAATAGAAAAATCATGTCCATAGTGATTGGTGGTTGCTAGCTTATACCTTGAGCTTGTGCCATTTGCTCTATTTTGAAATAAGCACATGGAAAAAGATCAAGGAAAGCTAGCGACTGCTATCTTTCCTTGTAGCATAAGCATTTACTTATAGGATAATAACACATACTATGCTAGAAAGAAAGCTAGTAGTCACTAGCTTTCCAATAGAAAAATCCTATCCATGGTGATTGGTGGTTGCTAGCTTATACCTTGAGCTTGTGCCATGTGCTCTATTTTGAAATAAGCACATGGAAAAAGATCAAGGAAAGCTAGCGATTGCTAGCTTTCTTTCTAGCATAAGCATTTCCTTCTAGCATTTTTGAGAAGGAAAACTTTTCTTTTTAATGAGTCTCTACTTGTGCTGGATGCAATGGATTTTTATTTATCTTTAAGTATTTAATATGTTTCCAAGACACATGACCCTTATGTTGTTTAATGAGTTAACAAAATGTAATGATAAAAGAACTACTTGGTTAATGACATAAAATATGATGATTTAAAGGTCTTCTCTGACGAACAAGGGGGTTCGGTGCTCCATCAGGAACTGTCAGTGCTCAGTTGCATCCTTAATTGCTCAGCGCGTGAGGGTTCGTGTAGTAATTTAACTGTTGATTCTTTGCTCAAGCAGTTTGATTGTCTTGTTATTTCCTCTGATTTTGGCAGAATGGCACAGCCAGGGGACAATACCGGCATCCAGGACATCAAGAAAAGTTTGAGGCGGCTGTATGAGATAGTCTCCATAGGAATTATGGATAACAGGGAGATAGCCTGCGTTATAAAAAAGATGGAGGACACTGTGAGCTACACTTCCCTTCAAATCAACAACCATGACTCCAGGATCGATGATAATGAAAGATCCTTGCGCGAGATGATGGGGAAGGTGGATATGATCCAGGAGGACCTTGCGCGACTCATTTCCATGAACCAGGGCAGCAGGAACAATGCAGTAACTGTTGAAGGGGAGCGTCAGATGGAGGAAGAATCAGTGGTGCAGCCAGTCCACTTTAGGGGCCACCTGTAATCTGGTTTTTATGGATATATGTTTTTTTGTCTTTTATTATGTAAGCAATATATAAGGGTATATACTGCCCGTTCTGTTAGTCATCATGGAAGAACTCTGTATATAGTTTTTTGGACCCTTTGCAGGCTTAGTCTACAATGCTCTATCTCTGCTCTACAGGACTATCCTTCCTCTCTTTTTGCTATGTACTGAATGGCTGTGCACAGCCCCTTTATAATATACTCCTTTTTAGTTTATGTTCAAAAAAAATATATGATGATTTATAGTCTATCATTTATATGGGTTCAATTTATTTCTTTTTTTGTTCACAAGTCTTTAAGTAAACCAATAAACTTAATTTGGTATAAAAGCTATAATGAAGGAGGTCTTCTTTATGTATATTTTAGTATGTTTATGTCTATTTTCGCATTAGAGGTAATCTATATGTAACATTTAATTGTTATTAGCAATAGAAAACTAGAGGTAGTGTCTTTGTATAATTTACTTGTTATTAGCAATAGAAATTATCTCAAAAATTATATTCTTGGTGTAGCCTCCAAGCTTCACATGAGGTCAGAAAACATAAATTAGTTAGGTAGGATTGATTGGGCTAGGCATCCATTAATGCCCTCCAATCTACTTTCATTAGGTATATTTTGAAACATAGCATTGTTGACTTATAGGGTGCTTTATAAATCCTGCTATAAGCAAGTGTTAAAAGAAAACCCGGATCATTTATATGGGTTCAATTTATTTATTTTTTTGTTCACAGGTCTTTAAGTAAACCAATAAACTTAATTTGGTATAAAAACTATAATGAAGGAGGTCTTCTTTATGTATATTTTACTATGTTTATGTCTATTTTCGCATTAGAGGTAATCTATATGTAACATTTAATTGTTATTAGCAATAGAAAACTAGAGGTAGTGTTTTTGTATAATTTACTTGTTATTAGCAATAGAAACTATCTCAAAAATTATATTCTTGGTGTATCCTCCAAGCTTCACATGAGGTCACAAAACATAAATTAGGGCTAGGATTGATTGGGCTAGGCATCCATTAATGCCCTCCAATCTACTTTCATTAGGTATATTTTGAAACATAGCATTGCTGACTTATAGGGTGCTTTATAAATCCTGCTATAAGCAAGTGTTAAAAGAAAACCTAGATCATTTATATAGGTTCAATTTTTTTTTTTTGTTCACAGGTCTTTAAGTAAACCAATAAACTTAATTTGGTATAAAAGCTATAATGAAGGAGGTCTTCTTTATGTATATTTTACTATGTTTATGTCTATTTTCGCATTAGAGGTAATCTATATGTAACATTTAATTGTTATTAGCAATAGAAAACTAGAGGTAATGTCTTTGTATAATTTACTTGTTATTAGCAATAGAAATTATCTCAAAAATTATATTCTTGGTGTAGCCTCCAAGATTCACATGAGGTCACAAAACATAAATTAGTTAGGTAGGATTGATTGTGCTAGGCATCCATTAATGCCCTCCAATCTACTTTCATTAGGTATATTTTGAAACATAGCATTGTTGACTTATAGGGTGCTTTATAAATCCTGCTATAAGCAAGTGTTAAAAGAAAACCCAGATCAGAAGTGCGCCGTGCCCAAGGAGGTTAAAGCCGAGGTATTGTTGCCCTGCTCTCCCCTACGAGTCACCCAACTCGTTGTAGGGAGACGACACTATACCGTACAGGCCGAACCACTAATCCACACTTGACGCAAGGTATCTTAGTGGCCAAAGTTAGGAAATCACCAAGGAGCACTTGTGGGTGCAATTGACTCCTGAAGTCAGCTATTGCCGTTGGGAGGTGTTGCCAAGTCCTCTAGATTGGAACATTTGCCCCATCGCCAGTAGAACTGCCTCTTTCTTACCTTCACTAGTCAATTGGTATGTGGACTCCATTGTCACCATCAATTGTGCTTTTGGAAGGCCCAGTTACATATCCACGGAAAACCATACACTTTTTTTATATTTATATATTCAACCTACCAAACTCATAATTAAACATAATCTACATTTTGTGACTATTTCACTAAACTGACTTTGAACATATCACTCACTTGTTGCACCTTTTACACTTATTTGTAGCTTGTGATTTGTTTTGTTCATAGTCCATTAACCACGATAGATTAGAGTGGGAACGATAAAAATTCGTAGTAGAATTATTTACCCACACAATATGTGCAGTTTTGAAGAGCTAGGTAAACATGCACTTGAAGTTGTTTTTTTGTTTTGCTTTTAAATGGTGAAACTTAGGACAAACATAATTGCATGTTTATCAAGTCTCCACATCCTTATACTCATTTGGAAGGTCTTCTTGTAGAAGTTGATAAGAATTTCTAACAACAAAGGTTTTTAAATTTTACATTTTATTTTTTACAATTTCAAATATTATGAGTGATTCAATATCAAGTACTTATATTGAAAAATCCATGGAAGTACATCCCATTGGAGATTCACTACTCGTCAATCTTTTTTTCTCTTCGTCTCATTCTCATCCTCCTCTTGATTATTTATCTCCTTTGTTTAAGAAAGAGGGTTCATGAACACCCCAAACATATTAATGAACTCGGCACAAGTCCTCTCTAAATGATTCACATGATATTAATCATATATTTCTCCATAAGTATAGTGAAAACTCACATGTCTTTACATTTAAGTCATGAATTTCCATTTCGAGCCTACATGAAATACAATGGGCTCTATTTTGTCATGTGCTCTATTTTGAACGAATACTAGCTCTCCTTCTAGCATAAGCATTTCCTTCTAGCATAACACACATGCTTATGTTAGAAGAAAAGCTGTCAGTCGCTAGCTTTCCAATATAAAAACCCTGAGCATGGTGATTGGTGGTTGCTAGCTTATACCTTGAGCTTGTGCCATGTACTCTATTTTTAAATAAGCACATGACACAAGATCAAGGAAAGCTAGCGACTGCTAGCTTTCCTTCTAGCATAAGAATTTCCTTCTAGGATAATAACACATACTTATGTTAGAATGAAAGCTAGCAGTTGCTAGCTTTCCAATAGAAAAATCATGTCCATGGTGATTGGTGGTTGCTAGCTTATACCTTGAGCTTGCGTCATGTGATCCATTTTGAAATAAGCACATGAAAAAATATCAAAGAAAGCTAGCAACTGCTAGCTTTCCTTCTAGCATAATCGTTTCCTTTTAGCATAAACACACATGCTTATGCTAGAAGGAACGCTAACAGTCACTAGCTTTCCAATAGAAAAACCCTGTCCATGGTGATTGGTGGTTGTTAGCTTATACCTTGAGCTTGTGCCATGTGCTCTATTTTGAACGAATGCTAGCTTTCCTTCTAGCATAAGTATTTCCTTATAGCATAACACACATGTTTATGTTAGAAGGAAAGCTAGTAGTCGCTAGCATTACATGGTGATTGGTCGTTGCTCGCTTATACCTTGAATTTGTGCCATGTGCTCTATTTTAAACGAATGCTAGCTTCCCTTCTAGCATAACCCACATGCTTATGTTAGAATGAAAGCTAGCAGTCACTAGCTTTCCAATAGAAAACTCTGGACATGGTGATTGGTGGTTGCTAGTTTATACCTTGAGCTTGTGCCATGTATTCTATTTTCAAATAAGCACATGGTACAAGATCAAGGAAAGCTAGCAACTGCTAGCTTTCCTTCTAACATAAGCATTTTCTTCTAGGATAATAACACATACTTATGCTAGAAGGAAAGCTAGTCGTCGCTAGTTTTCCAATAGAAAAATCATGTCCATTGTGATTGGTGGTTGCTAGCTTATACCTTGAGCTTGTGCCATGTGCTCTATTTCGAAATAAACACCTGGAAAAAGATCGAGGAAAGCTAGCGACTGCTAGCTTTCCTTCTAGCATAAGCATTTCCTTCTAGCATAAACACACATGCTTATGCAGGAAGGAAAGCTAGCAGTCGCTAGCTTTCCAATAGAAGAACCCTGTCCATGGTGATTGGTGGTTGCTAGCTTATACCTTGAGCTTATGCCATGTACTCTATTTTGAACGAATGCTACCTTTCATTCTAGCATAAACTTTTTTTCTAGCATGTCACACATGGTGATGGTAGAAGGAAAGCTTACAGTCGCTAGCTTTCCAATAGAAAAACCCTAGGCATGGCGATTGGTGGTTGCTAGCTTGTACCTTGAACTTGTGGCATGTACTCTATTTTCAAATAAGCACATGGCACAAGATCAAGGAAAGCTACGGACTGCTAGCTTTCCTTCTAGCATAAGCATTTACTTATAGGATAATAACACATACCTATGCTAGAAAGAAAGCTAGCAGTCATTAGCTTTCCAATAGAAAAATCTTGTCCATGGTGATAAGTGGTTGCTAGCTTATACCTTGAGCTTGTGCCATGTGCTAAGTTTTGAACGAATGCTAGCTTTCCTTCTAGCATAACACACATGCTTATGTTAGAAGGAAAGCTAGCAGTCGCTAGCTTTCCAATAGAAAAACCTTGGGCATGGTGATTGGTGGTTGCTAGCTTATACCTTGAGCTTGTGCCATGCACTCTATTTTAAAATAAGCACATGGCACAAGATCAAGGAAAGCTAGCGACTACTAGCTTTCCTTCTAGCATAAGCATTTCCTTCTAGGATAAGAACACATACTTATGCTAGAAGGAAAGCTAGCTGTCGCTAGCTTTCCAATAGAAAAATCATGTCCATGGTGATTGGTGGTTGCTAGCTTATACCTTGAGCTTGTGCCATGTGCTCTATTTTGAAATAAGCACATGGCAAAATATCAAGGAAAGCTAGTGACTGCTAGCTTTCCTTCTAGCATAAGCATTTCCTTCTAAAATAAACACACATGCTTATACTAGAAGGAAAGCCAACAGTCGCTAGCTTTCAATTAGAAAAACCCTGTCCATGTTGATTGATGGTTGCTAGCTTATACCTTTAGCTTGTGCCATGTGCTCTATTTTGAACGAATGCTAGCTCTCCTTCTAGCATAAGCATTTCCTTCTAGCATAACACACATGCTTATGTTAGAAGAAAAGCTGTCAGTCGCTAGCTTTCAAATAGAAAAACCCTGGGCATAGTGATTGGTGGTTGCTAGCTTATACCTTGAGCTTGTGCCATGTACTCTATTTTCAAATAAGCACATGGCACAAGATCAGGGAAAGCTAGCGACTGCTAGTTTTCCTTCTAGCATAATAATTTCCTTCTAGGATAATAACACATACTTATGTTAGAATGAAAGCTAGTAGTCGCTAGCTTTCCAATAGAAAAATCATGTCCATGGTGATTGGTGGTTGCTAGCTTATACCTTGAGCTTGTGTCATGTGATCTATTTTGAAATAGGCACATGACAAAATATCAAGGAAAGCTAGCAACTGTTAGCTTTCCTTCTAGCATAATCATTTTCTTCTATCAAAAACACACATGCTTATGCTAGAAGGAAAGCTAATAGTCGCTAGCCTTCCAATAGAAAAACCTTGTCCATGGTGATTGGTGGTTGTTAGCTTATACCTTGAGCTTGTGTCATGTGCTCTATTTTGAACGAATGCTAGCTTTCCTTCTAGCATTAATATTTCCTTATAGCATAATACACGTGTTTATGTTAGAAGGAAAGCTAGCAGTCGCTAGCTTTACATGGTGATTGGTAGTTGCTCGCTTTTACCTTGAATTTGTGCCATGTGCTCTATTTTGAACGAATGCTAGCTTCCCTTCTAGCATAAGCATTTCTTTCTAGCATAACCCACATGCTTATGTTAGAATGAAAGCTAGCAGTCGCTAGCTTTCCAATAGAAAACCCTGGACATGGTGATTGGTGGTTGCTAGTTTATACCTTGACCTTGTGCCATGTATTCTATTTTTGAATAAGCACATGGTACAAGACCAAGGAAAGCTAACGACTGCTAGCTTTCCTTCTAGGATAAGCATTTTCTTCTATGATAATAACACATACTTATGCTAGAAGAAAAGCTAGTCGTCGCTAGCTTTCCAATAGAAAAATCATGTCCATTGTGATTGGTGGTTGCTAGTTTATACCTTGAGCTTGTGCCATGTGCTCTATTTTGAAATAAGCACATGGCAAAATATCAACGAAAGCTAGTGACTGCTAGCTTTCCTTCTAGCATAAGCATTTTCTTTTAGCATAAACACATATGCTTATGCTAGAAGGAAAGCTAACAGTCGCTAGCTTTCCAATAGAAAAACCATGTCCATGGTGATTGGTGGTTGCTAGCTTATACCTTGAGCTTGTGCTATGTACTCTATTTTGAACGAATGCTACCTTTCATTCTAGCATAAACATTTTTTTCTAGCATGTCACACATGCTTATGGTAGAAGGAAAGCTAGCAGTCGCTAGCTTTTCAATAGAAAAACCCTAGGCATGGTGATTGGTGGTTGCTAGCTTATACCTTGAACTTGTGCCATGTACTCTATTTTCAAATAAGCACATGGCACAAGATCAAGGAAAGCCTTGAACTTGTGCCATGTACTCTATTTTGAAATAAGCACATGGCACAAGATGAAGGAAAGCTAGCGACTGCTAGCTTTCCTTCTAGCATAAGCATTTACTTATAGCATAATAACACATACCTATGCTAGAAAGAAAGCAAGCAGTTGCTAGCTTTCCAATAGAAAAATCATGGACACCTTGAGCTTGTGCCATGTGCTCTGTTTTGAACGAATGTGAGCTTTCCTTCTAGCATAACACACATGCTTATGTTAGAAGGAAAGCTAGCAGTCGCTAGCTTTCTGATACAAAAACCTTGGGCATGGTGATTGGTGGTTGCTAGCTTATACCTTGAGCTTGTGCCATGCACTCTATTTTCAAATAAGCACATGGCACAAGATCAAAGAAAGCTAGCGACTGCTAGCTTTCCTTCTAGCATAAGCATTTCCTTCTAGGATAAGAACACATACTTATGCTTGAAGGAAAGCTAGCAGTCGCTAGATTTCCAATAGAAAAATCATGTCCATGGTGATTTTTCGTTGCTAGTTTATACCTTGAGCTTGTGCCATGTGCTCTATTTTGAAATAAGCACATGGCAAAAGATCAAGGAAAGCTAGTGACTGCTAGCTTTCCTTCTAGCATAAGCATTTCCTTCTAAAATAAACACACATGCTTATACTAGAATGAAAGCTAACAGTCGCTAGCTTTCAATTAGAAAAACCCTGTCCATGGTGATTGATGGTTGCTAGCTTATACCTTCAGCTTGTGCCATGTGCTCTGTTTTGAACAAATGCTAGATCTCCTTCTAGCATAAGCATTTCCTTCTAGCATAACACACATGCTTATGTTAGAAGAAAAGCTAGCCGTCGCTAGCTTTCCAATAGAAAAACCCTGAGCATGGTGATTGATGGTTGTTAGCTTATACCTTGAGCTTGTTCCATGTACTCTATTTTCAAATAAGCACATGGCACAAGATCAAGGAAATCTAGCGACTGCTAGTTTTCCTTCTAGCATAAGAATTTCCTTCTAGGATAATAACACATACTTATGTTAAAATGAAAGTTGGCAGTCGCTAGCTTTCCAATAGAAAAATCATGTCCATTGTGATTGGTGGTTGCTAGCTTATACCTTGATCTTGTGTCATGTGATCTATTTTGAAATAGGCACATGGAAAAATATCAAGGAAAGCTAGCAACTGCTAGCTTTCCTTCTGGCATAAACACACATGCTTATGCTAGAAGGAAAGCTAACAGTCGCTAGCTTTCCAATAGAAAAATCCTGTCCATAGTGATTGGTGGTTGTTAGCTTATACCTTGAGCTTGTGCCATGTTCTCTATTTTGAACGAATGCTAGCTTTTCTTCTAGCATAAATATTTCCTTATAGCATAACACACGTGTTTATGTTAGAAGGAAAGCTAGCAGTCACTAGCTTTACATGGTGATTGGTGGTTGCTCGCTTATACCTTGAATTTGTGCCATGTGCTCTATTTTGAATGAATGCTGGCTTCCTTTGTAGCATAAGCATTTCCTTTTAGCATAACCCACATGCTTATGTTAGAATGAAAGCTAGCAGTCGCTAGCTTTCTAATAGAAAACCCTGGACATGGTGATTGGTGGTTGCTAGTTTATACCTTGAGCTTGTGCCATGTATTCTATTTTCAAATAAGCACATGGTACAACATCAAGGAAAGCTAGCGACTGCTAGATTTCCTTCTAACATAAGCATTTCCTTCTAGGATAATAACACATACTTATGCTAGAAGGAATGCTAGTCGTCGCTAGCTTTCCAATAGAAAAATCATGTCCATTGTGATTGGTGGTTGCTAGCTTATACTTTGAGCTTGTGCCATGTGCTCTATTTTGAAATAAGGACATGAAAAAATATCAAGGAAAGCTAGCGACTACTAGCTTTCCTTCCAGCATAAGCATTTCCTTCTAGCATAAACACATATGCTTATGGTAGAAGGAAAGCTAACAGTCGCTAGCTTTCCAATAGAAAAACCCTGTCCATGGTGATTGGTGATTGCTAGCTTATACCTTTAGCTTGTGCCATGTACTCTATTTTGAACGAATGCTACATTTCATTCTAGCATAAACATTTTTTTCTAGCATGTCACACATGCTTATGGTAGAAGGAAAGCTAGCAGTCGCTAGCTTTCCAATAGAAAAACCCTAGGCATGGTGATTGGTGGTTGCTAGCTTATACCTTGAACTTGTGCCATGTACTCTAGTTTCAAATAAGCACATGGCACAAGATCAAGGAAAGCCTTGAACTTGTGCCATGTACTCTATTTTCAAATAAGCACATGGCATAAGATCAAGGAAAGTTAGCGACTGCTAGCTTTCCTTATAGCTTAAGCATTTACTTATATGATAATAACACATACCTATGCTAGAAAGAAAGCTAGTAGTCGCTAGCTTTCCAATAGAAAAATCCTGTCCATGGTGATTGGTGGTTGCCAGCTTATAACTTGAGCTTGTGCCATGTGCTCTATTTTGAAATAAGCACATGGCAAAAGATCAAGGAAAGCTAGCGACTGCTAGCTTTTTTTTCTAGCATGAGCATTTCCTTCTAGCGTTTTTGAGAAGGAAAACTTTTCTTTTTAATGAGTCTCTACTTGTGCTAGATGCAATGGATTTTTATTTATCTCTAAGTATTTAATATGTTTCCATAACACATGACCCTTATTATTCTTGTGCATGTGAATAAAAGACATGTAATAGAATATTCTTTGATAATGCTCATTATTTCATGTATTTTTAAAACAATTTAAACTTATAGTCGACTATTTATTATTGTTTTTAGAAGCTATGGACTCTGGTGCAATGACAATTCCAAGGAATAATTTGAAGAAAAAACGAATTGCAAGTGACACACAAACAACGTCTCCCCCATGTGGTATGGTGGTTTTAAATATTATTCTCTCATTTCTAAATGGTTAGACTAGTAGACTATATGGTAATATTTGTGATTTTGATTTCATTTTATTTATAGTAATAATTGCTTATTATTGTTTTTAGAAGCTGTCGTCTCCAAAGCAAGTAAAATGCCACAATTAGCATTCAAAAAACAAAAGCGTCATTCAACTCAGATTATAAACTCAACAATGGGTTCTAATTTTGAAATGATTAAAAAGTTCAAAACATCTGCTGTATATGAGTATGCCGAAGATTGGTATGTTGAGATTGAAAGTCCCATGAATATGTTTCCAGATATGTATCTATTTGGATCCATGGATGGAAATGATATACAAAGGCTAGGGATAATTGTTAGTTGCTATGCTCTCAATCATAGTTAGATCTATTTTCAAATGGAGGTAATTGAAGAAAATGAAGTGAAATTATTTTCTTGCCAAGTTGATTACACAAAATTTAGACCAGATTTGATTGATACTAATACAGAATTTCCAGAGTCAATAAAAAAGTCACAGTTTAAGTTGGACAGTTTTGAGAGCTTCAATGAATCTGGTCTAAAGAGTTGTGATGATCTTGTACAACATATTACCAACGTTATGAAATATCGCTATGTGAGATGTAAGAAAACATCATCAGTGTTTCTTTATTTGCAACAAAGAGGTAAACTGCTTGATAAAATACCAGATGATAAACTCGAGGCTCAATTGCTTGCTTTGAGAAGGGTATATTTAGCTGAGCTAGAACAGAGCATTAAAGAAAGTGAGTTCATGCCTACTACAGAGTTTGTAAAATCCCAAAAAGAAGACTCTCAGATAGAGAAGCTTGCTGACCAATGCAATGAAATCCATGAAAATTTTAAGGACAGTTATTTATTTTCAAGCTCTTTTACCATGAAGGTGGATGTTTGAAGATGTGTAGAAGCACCCAAGTTATATAAATTGAGATCACGGGATGATTTAAATGTTCGAGTATTAGTAAAATCATTCCTATAGAAATTTCATGCATCATTGCCTGATGCTCTTTTGATTCCATTTGACACAAAAGAGTCTAATCTGATTGGAAACCCTGTGAAAATCATGAATGAAATGGATATAAATGCCAAGAACATCAATTTTTGGATAGTTGATGGGCAACACACCATTCAAGCAGCAAAAGAAATATTATCAAATCCTAAATTCAGTCTATCTGGGGAGGCAAAACAGAAGTACAAAGAACGTAATGCTCAATTCTTGGATCCATTAGTTGCTCCCAGTGTGGTGATTCGTATTTGCTTCCAGTTAAATTCTGCAAACACAGTGTTCTTCAAAACTCTATTCATTGATTCTGTGCGATCTGCAAGACAATTCCTGATTGCCACAAATAAATTAAAGAAACAAAAAATGTGGGAATTCTAAGACGGCTGAAGACAAGGTATGCAAATTTTTTTTTTTGCACTTAGTTTATATTGTTATAACTAAATTCATGGCTATTTTATTTTTGATATCACATTCTTACTAATTTATATTTGTTATTTTTTAACAGGTTGATGATGAAATGTTGTGCTCTTTCTTCGATTGTCCACTAACAAACTTTGCTGAAAAATAAGTCTTGTTATATCTTGATGATACTACTTGGGATAAATGGGAAGTTGTTTTTAATTGTTACAAACTAGGGACATTAATGTGTTCTCCAAACCAACCTAAGGATCCAAACTATAAGACAAATAGTCTGAACAATTTGGTATCAAGTTCTTTCCATCCCCTTCAGGGACTAACTACTGAAGAAATGTGTTCTGTAGCAGATAAACTATTGGATGGAACTGTTTGGTTTTCTATTCCAGTGAACCATCCAACCAATGCCATAAAAATGAAAGATTATTGTTCACAATTGAAAACCAAAAGAACAATTTTGGAGGCAATGGTAACATATTGCAAAAGTCATGATAAGAATCTGAATGATAAGATTCTTACAATATCCAATATTCTTGAGCATTATGGAATTACTGATATCATATTTGCCAACTTCTATAAGACAATGGAAGGGTGTAAATATGTAAAAGGACCACGAAATACAAAAATAGAGTCCCTTTCTCCACAAGCCTGTGTGGTCCTTGATAGAATAATTGATGCATCGATAGATATACAGGAAATTGAGAACAGTTTTGAATTCGGTTGTCATTATGGGGGTCCTAGCCTCTTGTCAACACTTTTGCACTCTTTTCCTTATCAGTTTCAACCAATGTTATACACTGACTTTGTTGTGTTGGATACATTGGCTTTGAAAGATGAATCATTCCTTAAGTATCACTATATTGAATTGTTTCGATTTTTAATCAAAAAAAATGGGTTGAAAGATTTTACTATGATTATCTTAGTAGAAATTTGGTCTTGTAAGGATGTACACCAAGCTCTGGAGATTGTTGTCAAGGACTCAAATGTCAACTATAAAATGGCTACCGGTCTTTATGAATATAAAGAACAAAATAACTATAGTTATGATATAGTTTTAACTATACATTTCTATAGTGAAGAGTAAAAAAGTTTAGAGGCCTCAAGATACTCTCACAGTTTTAGAGACATATCTGATGAAAAGGAGAGAGATTTTGAATTCTGGGAAGAATTATTGCAAATGCATCAACAACATAGTGATCTAAATTTGATTATTTCTCTTTATGCGGGGACAAATTTACAGCAGGCTTGCTGTACATATGGAAGAAGAATGGCATGTGTCATAGAAAACGAGTTACAAAGGACTACCATGCTGACTAATCAAGAATCCTTCCAATTGCAAAAACCAATGTCTAATATATTGCTGTTGGAATATCCAGGTATTGTACTTGTTTTGTTCTTTCTCTAGTGATTCTTTGGATTCTATGCTATTTATAAATCTTGATTAATAAGATGTTTACTATAACTACTAATGGCGGAAATTGTAAAGAAAACAACGATGACACTTTGCAACAAAGCAATGATCAACATAGTGTGCACAATGTCGAAGAAGTTTTTGAGATGCAAATACAAGACGAAGAAAATACCATACCAGGTACATAATTTATTTTGTTTCTTTTGTTGTATTGTACTTGTTTTGTTCTTTCTCTAGTGATTCTTTGGATTCTATGCCTATTTATTTAATGAATTTCATTCATTGATACATTTTATAACATTTCATATGTTTATTACAGTGGTAAATGAGGAGAAAAAAGACAGTGATCAAGGGAATGTGACAGAAAGCCATAGTCAAGAACATGATATCATATCAGGTACTTCACATGTCTCTTATTTTCAATTAAACATAAAATATGTCTTATAAAAAAAAATGATTTAAAGAAGTATTATTGGTATTTGATTGAAGGTTTGTTATTTTGGCTCTAGGTTCTATGAAGACAATACAAGAGAAGTGTGGCTTATCAATAACTAGTACAAAAAATACTCAAAGTGAGTGTATTTCTTCAACAATTTTTTTTATTAATAATTTATGTAGCATGAATAAAATGAATTCACTATGATATCCATTATTGTTTTGCAACTATTATAAGTCAAAAGAAATTAGTTATTTTTGAATTGAATAACATTTTCTATCATAGCGTTGATGGTGATGCATCACAAAAAGAATTTATCGAGAAAATGGGAAGGGCCGCAGATTACACGATAGAAAAAAAATCATTTTGGTTTTGTCCACATGCTAAAACATTTCTTGAAATGTGTTCCAGAAAAGAATCTCTTGACATTGCAATTTGGACGACATCTTTGAAACAAAACACAACAAGAGCTATGAAAACGCTGGTTTCAGAAACATTACAAGCTAAATTTTTGTTTACATGGACTACTTCAGATTGTAAACAACAAAAGGGAAAAAATGACATTGATAATTCAACACAAGTTATATACAAAAAACATCTGAAAAAAGTGTGGAGAATGTATTCTCAATATGATGCTACTAACACTATTCTAGTGGATTGTTCAATGGAGACAAAGAAAGAAAATCCCAAAGAAAATGTGATTATTGCCCCTTCGTTTGATGGAAAGAATGAGGATAAATGGTTGATCGCTGATATGTGGAGCTTATTGAATAAATTCTACAAGGCACCCGATGTTCGAGATATTTTGAAGAATCTTCAATGACTTTTAATAGTACATTAAGATGATTGTTATTCATTTCCTCTATAAACAAAATCTTGAAGTTTATAATATAAATTCTTGGTCATTGTACATTTGATGACTTAATTCTACATGTGATGTGTTATTACTGTGTTTTATTTTATTATCAATTTAATGTCAATATTATTTCATAATACTCATATAAGGATTGTTGTTGTGTCATTATTATAAATTAACATATTATTATTTTGTTTATTTATATTGAGATATTGAGTTATAAAAAGTTAGTGATTTGAATAGTAGTCTTATGTGTTTGCATAAAAATGTAGTATTCCATATTAATTAAATAATTGTATTAGGTTGTATGTATAAATTAACGTACAATTACTATGTTTGAGCAATTGCAGTTTATTTATCAATTGCGTCTTAATTGATCATTATAACTCTTACAAATCAATGATTTGAATGTTAGTTCAACGTTATCATATGAAATTTTCTTATTTCTTAAAAATTAAAAAAATGGAAAATCATACCAGGTTGTATGTAAAAATTACCTATAATTAGCTTGTTTAATTGAAATTTAAAAAATTGTAAATCTAGGTGGTGTGTATAAATTAACATATAATTGGTTTGAATTGGACCATTGTAACTATATTTTTAAATTGTGATTTGAATTTCATTGCAATGTGCTTATATGAATTTTTCTTATAATTTCTTGAAAATTAAAATATCGTATGAGGTTGTATGTAAAAATGAACATATAAATAGTTTGCTTGATTTAAACTTAAAAACTGTAAATTTAGGTAGTATGTAGATATTAACATATAATTAGTTCAAATGAATTTGACTATTGTAATTATATTTTTAAATTGTAGTTTATCTCATTACAATTCTTAAAAATTAGTGATTTGAGTAGTAGTTGAATGTGTTTGTATAAAAAAACTATTCCACGGAAATTACTTTTATTTTTTTCATTAAGTTGTTTGTTTGGGAGTGGAAATAAATTGGATATGTTTTGATGCCATTAAGCAATGAAGTTTTGAAGTGAAAATATGTTAATGTTATATATGTGGCAGCAATGCAGATGGGAGTTAATATTAGTCGGAAGATCTTGTTGATCTTTGAAATGGAAGGAGTATTCTTCTCGTTGTATTCCAAAGATGAAACGAGTTGTCAAATTCAAAGAAAACCAAATTGGGAGCTTGGTGATAGATCCTAGTTTTGTAGGCCTTTTCAATTAGAAGTATTAAAATACTGCCTAAAACATTATGATGTTGCGATATGGACATCAAATGTTACTAACAAGTACATTCGACAAGTACTTGAAAAATCAAATATTGATACAAGTGACTTTGAATTCATATGGGATAGGTCCCATTGTCACTTGAAAACAAAATCCAAATCATGTAGTATGATACAGTTTTATGAGAAAAGGCTAAGCGACGTGTGGTCCCAATATGGAAATAAGTACACGGAATCAAATGTATTGCTAATAGATACATCAAAGTCTACTTCTCAATTCCTCAGATATCGGTCAAACTTTATCTTAATAAAGGCTTATATAGGACATGAACACGATACCTGGCTTGTGCAAGTTCTATTCCCCTTTTTAAAGACACTTCATCGTATCAAACAGAAATGTAACTACATTCGAATGTTCAATAGAACATTGAAGTTCTTTGTATTAAGTAAAGATATTAGTTTATGGAAATTTGTTGACGATTACATTGCAATATTTCAATACAAGTTGGACACATTTTTTGGTGAATTAATTTGTATGATTTTATAACTTTTATAGATAGATGATAATTGACAATGATATATAAATACAATTATTAGTATTATTTATGATTACTTTTAGATTGACAAGTTTTTGCATCATACAACACTTGATTTCCCCATTCAAAATATTTTCTAAATTTGTGCTCTTAAATCAACTATTTGTAATTTAAATCATCTCATAAAAGCCAACAAGGCATGCAAGAAACTCTCTTTAGTTTTATTTATCTATATGTATTAATACAAGTGCATTACAACACTTGATTTCTCTATTCAAAATATTTTTTAAATTACATACTCTTAAATCAATTATTTGTAATTTAAATCATCTCACAAAAGCCAACAAGTAATGAAGTTCTCTTTAGTTTTATTGATCTATATGCATTAATACAAGTGACACACAAATTTTGAATTAAACCTCCATCTATATAAAAGCACATTTCTTATAAAAAATATTACTTCAATGATAATGAGTGCTAAGTGTACTAGAATTTAGATTAAAGCATGATGAGTCATAGATGAATGATTTTGAAAGGTATAGGCATTTGATTTCCCAATCTATAACTTATTGTAAATGTGTATTCTTAAGTTAATAGTTTATAATTGCAATAATCTCATATAAGCCAACAAGACATGAAATAAATTATTGACTGTTATTAGCCTATATTCATTAATATGAGGAGTTTATCAATGCAATATGTAATTTTTGAAATAAAACCCCATATAATTGAAGTTGCAATTGTTTTAAAACACTAAATTAATTGCTAATGAGTGCTAAGTGGTATTAAGGGTAGTACGAGATTGGTCATAAGTGAGTGACATTGAACTATAAGAAATTTGATTTCCCATATCATTTGTTTGTAAGTTTGTATTATTAACTCAATTACGATTAATTGAAATAATCTCATAATAGCCAACAAAGCATGAGATATGCTCTATCTTTTATCTTCTTGTATGCATTAAATGAATGTATAAATGTGATATGTATTTTTTGGAATAAAATACAATGTAAAAACATTCAACAAGTAGTTGAAAAATCAAATACCAATACAAGTGACTTTGAATTCATATGGGACAGGTCTCATTGTCACTTGCAAACAAAATTCAAATAATGTAGTGTGATACAATTTTATGAGAAAATGTTAAGTGATGTGTGGTCCAAATATGGAAATATGTACGAAGAATCAAATATATTGCTAATAGATACATCAAAGCTTACTTCTCAATTCCCCGGATACCAGTCAAATTGTATCTTAACAAAGGCTTATATAGGACATGAACCTGATACTTGGCTTGTCCAAATTCTATTCCCCCTTTTTAAGACACTTCATCGTATCAAAGAGAAACGCAACTACATTCGACTGTTCAATAGAGCATTGAGTTCTTTATAGTAGAAATTTGTTAATGCGTACATTGCAATATTTCAATACAAGTTGGACACATTTTTTGATGAATTAATTTGTATGTTTTTAAAACTTTTATAGATAGATGAGAATTAACAATAATATTTAAATACAATTATTAATATTATTTATGATTGCCTTTAGTTTGAAATTTTTTTGCATCATACACCACTTGATTTTCCCATTCAAAATATTTTTTTAATTTGCATTCTTAAATCAAATATTTGTAATTAAAATCATCTCATAAAAGCCAACAAGGCACGCACAAAGTTTTGTAAATGTGTATTCTTAAGTTAATAGTTTATAATTGCAATAATCTCATATAAGCCAACAAGGCATGAAATAAATTATTGACTTTTATTTGTGTATATTCATTAATAAGAGGAGTTTATCAATGCAGTATGTAATTTTTGAAATAAAGCCCCATATAATTAAAGTTGCAATTGTTTAAAAACACAAAATTTATTGCTAATGAGTGCTAAGTGGTATTAAGGGTGGTACGTGATTGGTCATAAGTGAGTGACATTGAACTATAAGAAATTTGATTTCTCAATTCATTTTTTTGTAAGTTTGTATTACTAACTCAATTATGATTAACTGAAATAATCTCTTACAGGCCAACAAAGCACGAGATATGTTCTATCTTTTATCTTCTTATATGCATTAAATGAATGTATAAATGTGGTATGTAATTTTTGGAATAAAATACAATGTAAAATCATATAATTAATTGATAATGAGTACTAAGTGGACTATTTAGACTCATTCAATATGTGCCATAAATAAATTCAAAAGAGCATGGGGTCATATATAAATTTCAACTAAAAGATTTGAAAAATATGTTTCAACATCTATTTCTTCGACATTTAAAAATCTTATCATTTTCTTTGCCTTTTGGTGAAAGTAATTCTCGGCCATGATTTCTTAATTCGATTTCTTCACACTTTCATTCTGTATGTATAATGTTGTACCTAACAACTATCCCAATTTTGACGAATTTATAGTTATTATTTGGTTCGACATCAATACATTTCTTATAATTTATTTTATTTTAATTTAATATTGTGATTTCCTTCCAATCATGAAATATTATAATATGTTATTTAACAATAAAAATATTTAATATGATACTTTGTTCACTTCAAATATAGATAGAGATCTTCTTGTAATAAAACATGCAATTATGTGTGCAACTTAACTTCATTAATCCTACATTTTATATCTTCATGAATATTTTTTCTCACGATTCAACAAATTACATATTTTCATATACTCCTCCTAATTTATGGCATGCCGAACTAGTTATAAATGATACAACATTTCATTTTTTATGATTGTATATTAAAAACACTTGGAGTAAATAAAATTTGTGATCAATAAAAACATTCTTTCTAGGATTAGTTTTTCCAATTTTAATGGAATATTTCTTTAATGCATAATTTTTACAAATTAAATAAAATAAATAAAATGTTTACAAAAAAATTCAATGTCATAGAAGTCCTTGTAATAGAATTTTTCTAGATTTCTTGAAATAGGTGTTATGTGTCTACATTTGTGATGACAGTGCCCAAAAGGGATGAGACAAGATAATAATCCCTTATTGTCTCCTTTTCTTTAGATGCATTCTTTTGAGTGATTTCATCTTCTATGGCAGTAGAAGCAGGAAACTTTCCTCTCTGGTTTGCTCTACAATATCTTGAGAAATGGCCTTTCTTGTTGCAATTGAAGCATCTATCGTTTGACTTGTCAAATCCTTTGTTGAACTCCTTCTTCTTTAAATGAGAGAACTTCATTTGGAATAAGGGTTTATTTCCTTTGTTCATTCTTTCTGTGACGGAAATATTTTCTTCTTTGATGAACACTGAATTTATATGGATTCGCCCTCCTCTTGGGGCAAGTCATGGCACAACCTTTGGAATTTAGGTTGTGCCTCTCGTCCATGTACTGCAGCCAATAATGTCTCCTATGAGGATGGGATATCATCAATAGTGGTTTCGAGAAGATCATATTCATCCACCACCACTCCAATACTAGCAAGATGATCTCTTACCTGAGAGATCTTGGAGAAGAAGGAGGCCACTATGTCATCCATATCCATATTTAAGTTCTGAAGCTTATTTTTCAATGCCCTATTTCGACTTAGGGCCTTCTTCTCATATAGATTATTCAATGTATCATAACATTCTTTCACGGTGTTCAGCAGTGTGATCACGGGAATCAAGTTATCTTTTACCGAATCATGGATGATCGGTTTAGCCTTAGCTTTATTCTTCTTGAATTTGATGCGCCCTGCATTAGATGTAGGCTCCTCCACAACAATGGATACATAGGAATCCAAGTCATGTTCCTCTAGGATGTTGAGAATCCTAGCCTTCCAAGTGTTGAAGTTTGAGGTTCCCTCAAGAAGGTCTTTTAGTCATACAAAGATTGATGGCATAGTCTTCAAATCTTGTGCTCAACTTCTCACGATCTATGTAGGCTCTAGTTGGCTTGCAAACTGAGCTCCTTCACACCCTAAGCTCTGATACCATGTTGAAATTTGTTTGAGCTTTGATATTTAATTATTTTAGATGCAGATACTTGAAGCAATGAGACAATTCAATCCATGAAATTCATACAACCATAACACAAGATATACCTTGGGGAAAATCCTCAAATTTATGAGAACAAAAACACAAGCAATTCTTCTTAGTATAATATAATGGATAGAAAATAATGATTTCTTATACAACATAGCATATTGCTTTCGAAAGATAAGAGATCACCAAAATTATTCGTGAATATACGGAAGCAATAGAGAAGAGAAATCAATCGGATGTGTGCCCAACACAACAATAACGGGCATGAATAATACCTGTCATAAATAGAATCTCCTTGTCTTCAATGGAGAAGAGAATTCGCTTCAAACTGGAATCAACAATCATGTATATCATATTTATACATTCTTCTCTTTTATTTTTAACTTTTAAATTCGGGATGAACTCCCCCTGACACTGGATGTATTAATCTTGAATGGAGTGGTGTGGCCCACTTCTCATGTAGTGCTTCATCTCACTGAGTTATCACTTAGGATGAAATCTCCTCTTAAATGAAAGCTTTTCCACTTAGTTAGGTGGCTAAATTAACTGTCGACATGAAAGTGTCACAACTCACGTGTCATCTTGTAGTTTAACATAAGTGACAGCATGCAATAACACATAGTTAACTAGATCTTCTTTGTTTTCTCTTAGTTAACTCTCTTTAACTGAAGTGTCAGCTTTAGTTTAACTAAAGTGAAAAAGCTTTAGTTAACTAGTCCTTTTTTTAACACTTAGTTAACTAAAATCATGTTGATTGATTCACTTTAAGTGACGACTGTGAGTTCTTTAGTTAACTGAGGCATATCTTTAACTAATGATTTTGCTGAAGCATTGATGCTTAACTAAAGCTTTATAAATGAATCTTTAATAATTCGAGTTATCTTTAATTAGCTAAAGTGTAAGCATGGGTAATTTTGAATTCTCTTGATCTCTATGCTTTATATTTTATTTATTTAGCTCTTACTGCATGGTCAATATTTTCTAACTTTAATTATCCATCACATTACATTATACTAAGAAGAATTATCGGATGTTGTGATCATATTATATTATTTCGGACCAACTGATCATATGCTAAAGTAATTCACTTTCGAGGTGATCAATCTCTAAAGGAGACTTAATAGCAATTTTGTGATCATGGTTAATAATATATCACACAACATTAAATGCTTTTAACAAGTGAAGCATGACCTTTATACGGAAGGTACATCTATATACGAGAGGTCAATCTCATGGATACCTTTATATGGAAGGTTCACCTCTATACGGGAGGTCTATCTCATGGATACCTTTATACAGAAGGTTCACATGATAATCATGAATTTATACACACAAGTTCGGAGCCTTGTCCA
The DNA here is from genome assembly GCA_027924585.1 of Larix kaempferi. NCBI lineage: Eukaryota > Viridiplantae > Streptophyta > Pinopsida > Pinales > Pinaceae > Larix > Larix kaempferi. The sequence goes on from BSBM01000435.1 coordinate 5,122,055, forward strand.
ACAAGACTGTACAACATCATTACTTTGATCAATTACCTCTATATGGGAGGAATAACCTTTACACGGAAAGCAATCAAAATGCTCACCTCTATATGGGAGGATCAATCTTGGCTACACAATATTGGTTTGGAGAATGTCTCCTTATGATGTATATTTAACAAAAATATATCAAGAGTTAAAGCATGAACAACAACTGTTTTCAACATGGGTGAGATGGGTTTTCTATAGTTTGTAATGTTTATGGGAAACAAACCTATTCCAGTTTAGTTTATGAGATCTAGAGACCATGGTCATCTACAATTATGTAACAGAAGGATGCTTTGTTTGCTTTCTCCTCTAAAAAATCCATCTGGTATGCATATATCACTTCTCGTGCTCCATTATCCTCAAACTAACATATCACAAAAATAAAGATGAACAAAGTAACCATTAGAAACTAACAAACCAAGCATAGACATAATTATGTAGATCCTCTAAAGAAATATCAGCTTTCAAACATGTTCGATATAATATCTAGGAGTAGAAATTGAAAGAAAAAGAATAGCTTACTTGTGTGTCTGAGTATCTAATTATTTCAATGTTAGGTTGTTTTCTTGATGCAGTATATAATGACATGTGCTTGTTGGACATTGTGATATCAGGAATTTCCAGTTACCATAAGGCTTGGATATATTAGTAAGACTATGATTAATATAATCACAAATAGACGGCCTTGCTACGGCCTATAAATAGCTTGGGATAACCCAGTTCAAGTGAGTAGCAGATCTTCTTACACATAGAAAGGCAATTATCATGCTGGAATGAATTCAAATTGAACTCCCCTAAAACTTGGTTTTTAGTATTTTTTGGATGCCTATCAACACAACCTTATAACACTATATCGATGCCTATCAACCTAACCCTAGATGAATCTCAACTTGACCTTGTCAGATTATTTGTCAGTCCATTAGAAAGCAAATATTTAGATGTTACATTTACAAGATTGAAGTCATGTTCTATTTTTTATTTTTTTTAATTCGCACCAATGATAAAAATGGTCTTTCGAAACACTCTCCACCAATAAGCATTCCACATTCATTAATATAATTTATTAAATAAATACAAATAAATAAAAAAAGTATTCAACATTAGACAAAGTATAATCAAGTTTTAGAAAAATATTTGTAGGGAGTAAGCTAATAGCACAAACTAGAACATATATTCTCTTCCTACGACATGGACTAAAAATACTAACATTACATGCACTTTACACTTTATAATCCATTTATAACTAGAAACTATATGAAACAAATAGGGGAAAATAGTCAATTGAGAATAAGGTTTACTTTGACATAATGTTTATTATTAGTTTTTATAATTCAATTACATAAAACTATTACTATTTTTTATAATAATTTTCTAAAAAGGCAAGTACTAAGCAACAAAGCTACTAATTTCTCTTATTATTTATTATCGTTTGATTCATTGCTGAGTATCCCATCTAGGGATGTGTGTTATAGCATGATTTGCCACATCTTATGAAAAATGCCTTGATGTCCTACCATGTTTCTCTAAAGACTCATATTGTCCCTCTCACTTAGTTAAACCCCTAAAAATCATATTTTTGTTGATGTAAGTGAACTACCAACTCTACAACATGTGCATATGCAATTTTCTCCATTACTTCCTATGTACACTAGATCTCATGCTCGAAATTAAAAATATTTTACATTTTCCTTCCCAAATAATGACCATTTTGGTCTTTGACCTTCCATATACCGAAAAATGCTCCGATTCGACCCTCCACCTGCTTTGAGGGTTATATATTGAGCGATTGTGGAGCATTTGAGGGGAGAGAAATTAGAGAGAAAGGAAACTATGGATGAATTCCCCCCCATTACCATTGTCTTGAGTCTGCATCCCTTTATCCTTATTGTTTGAACTCTTTTATGTTCATATCTCAAGCTCTTCCCTATCTTGTGAAGGAGGAATGCAATTAATCCTTGAACTTGTGAGATTTCCATTGCATGGAGGATTGAAGTGGTGGAGGAACTTAGTTTCTCGGTTACGACGAGTTCCCTATAGAAGGTTGTCACTATGTACTTCTCATCCAATACATGTTACACATGTTTATGTTATTCTCATTGGGTATTTTTGTTCAATATGTTACTGGATTATGCTATTTTACATGCTAACAATTTAAATATATTCCATATGCTCGTATATATTTTTTATTGAGGACAAGTTATAGGTAAGCAGCATTGGATTTCAAGCTCAACAGTGGTCTTCTTCAAACATCCGGCTCAGGTAAGAGTTTTCTCTTTGTCATTGGCATTTCATATTTATATAGAATACTTGAGAATTGAGGTTATTTTTGGTGTCACTCTATCTATTGTGGTCTACCCCAATCCATCATAAGAAAGCTATCTTCAGCAGAAAAGAACTATACAATGACAGAAAGGGAAGGCTTAGCAATGGTATACACATTGTAGAATTTTAGACACTATCTGCTAGATTCAAATTTCTGCATGTTTACTCACCATTCATCTTTGAAGTACTTGGTCAACAAACCAGTGTTAGGGGGGAGAATATGCAGATAGTTGTTTCTATTTCAGGAATGTGATTTTGAAATCATTGTGAAACTAGGAAGCTTGAATTTAGGACCTAACCATCACTCTAGAATTGAGTCCGAAGAGGAACCTAGTAATCTGGAGGATAGTATACCAGATGCGCAGTTGTTTTTTATTCACATAGCGCATGACTACTATAAGGACATTGTAGAATTCTTGACTATAGGTCTAGCACCTAAAGAGTTTACTACGCGGAAGAAGAAATAGTTAGTGGTAAAAGCAGCTGATTTTACTCTAATTGTAGGACAATTATACAAGCTAGGACTAGATGAAGTATTGCAAAGATGTATATTGGAACATGAAAAACCCACGATACTTGTTGAATTAGGAGCATCGGAAGTACACTACGCAGGAAGAGGTACTGTGCAGAAAATTTTAAGATCGGGAATATGGTGGCCTACAATACACAAAGACTCAAAAGAACATTGTCAGAAATGTGATGCATGCTAGAGAACAAGAAATCCATATCGTCAAGATCATATGCCATTGATGCCGCAACTAACACTTGAATCCTTTGATAAGTGGGCTATTGACTTCATGGGGCCTATTAACCCACCAGGAAAGAAAATTGGTTTGAGATATATCATCACAGCTATAGATTATCTAACTAGATGGGAAGAGGAAAAACCAGTGAAGGACTGTAGCGTAGTTACTACCGCGCAATTAATCTTCGAGAATATTTTGACAAGATTTGGATGTCCAAATATTTTAATGAGCGATCAAGGAAATCATTACCTGAACATGACTATTGAATCCCTAATCGAAGAATTTAAGATCTACTATCAAAAGAGCACACCATATCATCCACAAGATAATGGCATTATTGAAGCTTTTAACAAAGTAATAGAAAATGCGTTGACCAAGGTATGCAATAGAAATAGGGATGATCGGGATCTCATAATATCAGCAGTATTATGGGCATATAGAACAACTTATAAGAAGTTGGCAAGTTATACACCTTTCAGATTAGCATATGGAAAGGAAGCTGTCATGCCTATGGAATACATAGTACCAAGTTTGAGAATAACAACATTCACAAATATGGTCGATGAAGAGACAATGCAAGAAAGACTGCTACACTTAGTTGGACTGCAAGAAGATCAGTTTATTGCAGGTTTTCACCGGCAAGTGCAGAAAGGCAGAGAAAAAGCATGGCATGATAGGCACATCAAGTACAAATTCTGTCAGGTAGGAGATCTTGTACTCCTCTATGATAACAAGTTTATGAAATTTCTTGAAAAATTCAAAATGCATTGGTTAGGACCATATATTGTTAAACATGTCACTAGTGGTGGCGCAGTACAGTTAGCCACACTACTTGGAGAAAAAATGAAAGGACTTGTTAATGGGAGCAGATTAAATCCTTATAGGGATAGTCCTAACCCTCCAGACATTAGTTGAGCAACAAAAAGAATATTCTAAGTGTCATGTGCAGTTGAAATTGGACACTAAGAATAATAGAATAAAGAGTGTGCACACAATTTTGGTAAAATGTGAAATTTTCACAAAAATTGAAATTGTGCTGCGAAGCACACACAACAAGCTGAGTTGCGAAGTAAGAGAGGACTCACGCAGCGAAGTTAAAAGTCATGAAAGAGAAATGCGTAGTGAACCTCATAGTTGACATGACAACTAGAGAAGTAAAGGAAAACTAGATGTTATACTTTTACTCGGAAAGTAGCCGTTATACACTGTTTTTGGAAACCGCATGTTTCCGCAATTAAGGCATATTCATCCATTAAAGACATATTCAATGAAGGGAAAGGACCAATATCTATGCAAGATTTGGCCAATGCGCATATAATTTAATACCTAGTTATCCTTTTTTGGACACACCTTAGTGGCGAGATGCCTATAAATAGTAAGGACCGTTTACTTCCCGATTTTACTGCAAATTTTCAATTTTTACTAGTTGTAAAATTTTCTAAGTGTTTACCAATAAAAGCAATAGATACCCTAAAGTAAATGTCTGAACAATCGAAATTAGAAGAAATTTTGAGTGATTTCAGACATTCTGGTCTATAAGGAGTTATGAAGATGTCCGTAAAGCAATCATTCCTAGAACACGGGAGTTCATCTAGAAAATCACCGAGGAATCAACCACAGCAGGAAAAAGACAAGCAGAAGGCCACTAAACAAGGAAAGCCGAAGGCTACAAACATTCCGAAGCCATTTCCACCAAGAAAGTCCCAGGAGGGAACAATATGGATTATTCCAGAGTATATCTCTTTGAGGAAGCGAGATGCACCAGACGTGCTTCTCATAAAGAACCCTCAGTATGACATTCCCATGCTGCCAATGTCAAGACATGTGCGGCTTAAAGAGAATTTGCTAGGTAAAATTCCTGACTACAAATTCATCGACCATGATCTGCTCCAGGACACAAAATTCCCATAATTCCATCTAGATCAATATATGTATAGAAGGTACAATGAAGCTACCATGCAAGCGACGATTCGCCTGCAGGACTAGGCTATGCCATTATAAGAAGAAGGGTTGTTGAACCTACTGCACATCCCCCATTTCGATAGAAGTCAAGAAATTATAGTCATGGTGCGCATGCTACTACCATCCATGCACCAGGGATAATTGTGGTTGGACCACAAGGTAGACATTAATATTGACCTTATCTATTAGATCATGCACCTGTGTAAAAGGGGTTTTGATCCTGCCACTGAGTTCGTTGGAAAGACCAAGGATAAGAGTTAGCTTCAAGGATGAAGACTAAATTTGGCATAAGTAAAGGAAGTCATGGGTACATAACCACCGAAATCAAATTTCAAGCCACGTGGTTTATAGTTCAACTCCTCATAGGAAAAATCCAGAGGAAATGTAGACCAAATGAAGTACCGGCTATTGCAGTATCCTTAGTTGCAAAGGCTAAGGATGGCTTTCAATACAATTGGGCAAGCTACCTATTGAATGAATTTTTAGAAGACATCCGTGACACATAGGAAAATGGAGGTCGGTTCCACTATAGTTGGCTACTGGTATTTTTCTCCTTTGTATGATGGAAGGAGCCTCACTACTAGCAAAATTTCCCGGTATGCATTGGAGACTGCCGAGGACCGAGGTTTGTGAACATGTGGGAAAACTCAAAGCTAGATCGAGAAAGGTTAAACAATATATAGTTGCTTACTTACTATGAGAAGTTATGCGAATTCATTCAGAAGAATCTGTGTATCACGAAGGAAGTGACATCCCGCTACAGCCAGAAGATGACTTTCAAGGATGGATGACATTTCATTTACATACATCCACGAGTGATAATCACGCCTCCTGAATGGTTTGAAAGATTATATCAGCTAGAGGTGCAGAAAATTGATTTAATCATGGAAGAGTGGCCACCAGAATTGAAGGTTGATGTGTTAGCCACACTGATCAACACTTCTGAAGAAAGTGAAGCAGGAGATCCTCCAGCTGGATATGATGAGAAAACAACCGCGTAGAAGCCAGAACCTAGTCAAGGCATAGAACAGTAACAAGCTGCTGGATCAATAGGAGGAGAGAAGAGAAAGGAACCTTAAACAACTGTGTCAGGAGGAACACAAAGGAAGATGATGAAAGCTACTAAGCCTACACTAGACGTGCAGTTGCATGGCGATGATTACAAGTGCATTGCGGTGAAAGTATCATCGCACATTGAAGAAACACTTGCGTTGAAGGAAAGCAAGAAAGAAGAAGCCCAAACAGGGATGATGGCGAGCCTCGCAGAATTGAAGAGCCTAGTTGCAAGAGTTGAATAAGTCCATCAATAATTGGTGAAAGAACCAGATTCTGATGATCGGTGAGGAGAATCAAGCCAAAGGAAGAGAAAGGATCCTTCCTTAGCTATGAGGCCTCGACTAGTGATAATTGAGCCAATGAACATCATATTTCCAACTGAAAACCTCACTAAAATTGAGAAGCAACTCGCACATCTAGATTTCAATGTTGGGATGTTTCCCATAGAGTGATTACATAATCTGCATATGCAAGTTGTGGAGGAAATTTGAGATAGAGACTTAGTATATTATAACCAGCATCTGAAGTTGGAGGAGAGCTACTAGGACCTAAAAGATGAATGCACACTAAAAATTAAGGAGCTCGCATATGCACAGGAGAAGTAGAAGAAACTGAAGAAGGCATTCGCTGAAGTCTATGCAAAGATACCAGAATTCCCAGAGGAACCTGAGGTAGAAGCCACCATTTTTTAGGATTGGTGGCACTATAGACAATCTCAAAACCAAGATGGAAACTATGGAGATTGGACATAAAGAGAATATTTTTGATTTAGAGGCTCGAAAAAAATATGGAACCTTGCAGCAGGATAAAGAAGCAAGAACCGAAGCATTGAAGTCTTCCACAAAAAACATCTATGTAGAAGTGGCGAGATGTCAAAGCTTGCTTAATCACATTTCTAAGGTATGGGCTATGCTGCAGGAAGAAATAGAGTTGCAGAAAATCCAGGATGAGGTACAACAAAGGCAGAAATATATGGATTCTATGAATATGGCTATGAAGGATTTACCACCAAGGCAAAACATCCATAAGTTCGCTAAAAATAATGAGCTTCAGAAAGAGTTAGAAGAATTAAGGGAAAAGAAAGATGAAAATTCATTGAAGTTACAACCATTAAAGGAAGAAACGCTTGCGCTTTTGGAAGAAATTGAGCATAAGTTGCAAGAACTCCAGGCAATAGAGGATACTGTGAAGGAGAAACTTCTATAACCCATCTCAGAGGAGATGCTCGAAACAATTAAGGATTTTGAGCAAGAGGCCAAGGATACATTTGCAAAGCTAAGCGCAAATTTTCAAGAGTTCACTACGAAATCAAACATCTCAAAGGGTGCGCAGATGGAAAATCCCATTCAGAGTGGCTCAGGGACAAGCCACGAGTAAGTGTTAGGGTCCTGTTGGGAACATCCCAAGTGTGTTGGAATATTATCACCATCATTTTTCATATTTGCATGCCTGCCTAATTTTAGATCCCTAGAGCCTGTCTTTAGCCCCTAGTAGCCCTCCTACCTACCTGATGCTCCTTGTTTTCCTCACCTGCATGACATGTGCTCCTTTTCTCACCTACCAAGAGTTAACAGTCAGTTAGAGCATTGATTGACCTGTTCTTCCATTGATTGCTCATCCTAACTTCCTGTAGCTCCTAGTTAGCTAGTTCTGGAGTGCCACTTGGTCTTCTGACAGCCTCATATGCCCTCCTTGGAGTCTCCATCCCCTGATTTGTGCCTAGATGGTTCTATTAGACTCAGTTAGACTCATTTGACTGACTGTTGACCATTTATGATTGCTACTCATGATTGGATGATGTCTCCAATGTTATCCAAGCTAGTCGGAGGATGAATTCGAATGACCTTTAGCTTATTTGAATTATCTTGACAGTTATTGTATTGTATTCAGTTTTCACAGTACCAACTCACAGTTGATATATGATTATACTGCTATTCTCCATTTTCTCTGTTCATGAGTGATTACTGACTACATTCTTCTCTTCTTCTCTGCACTTCTTGAGTGAGTTTTATGTGAGGTTTGTTTCAGCTGTGAGATCTTCCCATGGATTATCACAAAGTGGAAGAAGTTTTGATGCTGTAGTCCAAGTCAAAGGACATTTTTTTATGGTAGAAGTACAAGTTAGGAGAGGCCTAACATCATCCATTTTTGGGAGAAACAACTCCAAAATTCTCGAGAGCAGGGTATGGAGCACAACAAAGTGGAACATAAGGATTTGTCCCCTTAGTAAATGTGAAGTACTAAGGACAGTCAAGGTAGTTGGAGCATTTATGTATGAAGTGGAGAAATTCCAAGCTACAGGAGCAAGAAGTAAAGAAGCGGGATGTTGCAAAGGATGCACCACTGTAGCGTCAGAGTCCCGTGGTCAGAACTACGACTGTCAGAAGAAGCATCAGATCTAGAGGAAGTGGTGCAAAAGGACAACAGAGCTCCAGCGAATTAAATGAAAAGCATGGTCAACATGAGATCCATGTAATTTTGGGTTTAAGGGCACTATGGGGTTTTGGCCAATAGTTATTGTAAAGATGTGACCTTCGGGCACAATCTATAAAAGGGGAAATTTTGCATAAGGAAGGGTTAGCTCAAATTATGTTAGGTATTATTAGAATATTGTAAGAATTATTGTAGATCTGTGTTGAGACATCTAAGAGAGGAAAAAGACTTTGCAGATGTGTGGGAAGAGATTTATTGTAGAGAAGAGTCTGCAGCTAAGTGCGCAGACTGGAACTGTTAACCCCTTCTAAGAAATATAAGAAGAGTTCCCATGGACGTAGCTCCCATATGGGGGGTGAACCAGGTAAATGCTTGTGTTGTGTGATTGAATCTCTGTTGTATTGAATGTTTATGAATACTTATGCTTTTATATCTATTTCCATGTGTATGTTGATGAGAATAATGTTAAGTTTTAGCATTAATTCACAATACTCTAGGATCTTTACTGAGAGAATAACATGTACAATATATCAATGCATATGAATCATATCAAGCATGTCAATCATCACAAGAAGCAAAAGCATGAGAGACAAGAGACACAGAGTTTTCGTGGGGAAAATCCTAAGGTGAAAAACCCCACAACTTCCTAAGAGATAGAGAGAGAGCAATGGCTCAACCAAAGTACAACCAAAATACATAGAGATAGTCTCCTAGTAGCAGATGATCCTCTTCCTCACTAGTGCACCACTTTCTAAGTGAGAGAAGTATGAGTTTCCGAATGATCAAAATAGAGATCTCTCGATCTCTATTTATACTTGTATGTTTGCCTAGTGACCTTATGGGGCCGACTTGTCTAGCTAGGTACATCATCCATATATTACATAAAATAAGGGCCGACCCCACACATGGTGGTCTAATAACACATCGGCAAGTTCACACACTTGCAACACTTGTCAATACACATGACGACACTTCCGTATAGAGCAATGACACATCTCTATAGGAGTACAATAATATATAAATTAAATACATGGATGAAATACATTTCGAAGTTACATATACATCAACACTGCCTCTTAACTAGGAAGGTATTTCTCGACACAGATCTACTAGAACAAGTCTTCTTCTCTGGATCATCATCATCGATGCATCGTCCTCAAATCATCGTCATCATCACTACTGTTGCTATCTAAAACAATCTCTGAATCTACTCATCATAGGAAGTTCTATAGAGCCAATCCTTTTTCATATTGGATGTGGCCCACCACTTATAGGTCTTCATCATCACTGGCCATACTGTGGAATCTTCAGGACTTATTACGTGAGTCAACAAAACCTCGAAAGAGCATCCCAGGACTGATTATGAGCACACAGCTCAACCTATTAGATCTCCCAGGACCTTTTACATACTACTGCACAACCTGTCCACAGCCATAGAGTATCATGAAGCAAAACCCAGATGCACACACACAACACTTACACTCACTGGCATGGGAGGACCAACCTACCACCATCCGTGAAAGGATGACAGCACTTACATCAATGACCATGGGAGAACACATCTTCCACCATGTCGGAAAGGCTCTGCACTTACATCAACGCAAATGGGAGAACACATCTACCACCATTTCGGAAAGGCTCTGCACTTACATCAATGCACATGGGAGAACACATCTACCACCATGTCGGAAAGGATCTACACTTACATCAATGCACATTGGAGAACACATCTACCACCATGTCGGAAAGGCTCTGCACTTACATCAACGCACATGGGAGAACACATCTACCACCATGTCAGAAAGGCACTGTGCATTTATGTCTTCAGAACTCATCACACATAATCCAACTGATTATGTAATGTATCCACCTGATACATATGATCATCCCGATCATCATCATAGCATCATCCTGATGCATGTCATCTAGATTATCATCCTGATACTCATCATTGCATTGTCTGGATGCATATCTGGAGCAACATCCTGAAGCTCATCGTCCATGATCATCCTGATCATACAATGCATCTACATGATGCATACCAAGTATCTACCTAATACATATCATCATACATGATCCACCTGATCATATAATGTATCCTCCTAATACATACACAGATACATGATCCACACAATGTATCCACCTGATATATATATCAACACACAATATCTACCTGATACATATATAGGTACATGGTCCAAGCATCCAACATGATGCATATACAAATACATATAAATGATTCAACTGATCATATCCAACATCCAACATGATGCGTACATACATATACATATAAATGATCCAATTCATCATATCCAACATCATCCTGATGCATATACAGAGCAGTAACTGGAGCATCGTCCTGGTGCTCATCATCTAGCGCTTACATCCACAACCATGTGAAGGATCCTCCTTCCAACATGTTTGGAATGGCTTTTGCAAATGTTTCAATCACTTCTTCCTCGAAGTGTCATCAATCTGAAGAACACCAAGCCTCTCTCTGAAGTACTCGAACTTCACTCTGGCTAGTGGTTTCGTCAGCACATCTGCAATCTGCTTGTCCATCGCAACATACAGGAGCTTCACTGCTCCTCTCTGCACCATATCCCCGATATAGTGATATTTGATCTCTATGTGTTTCGACCTATCATGAAACACTGGGGTCTCAGACAGCTTCACACAACTCTGGTTATCACAAAAGATACCAGTAGCATCCAATGGGAGATCAAATAGCTCAGACAGTAGGTTCCGATGCCATACTACCTCACAACTAGCTGAACAGGCTACAACATACTCTGCCTCAACTGTACTCAGTGATACGCAGGACTGCTTCCTGCTAAACCAAGAGATCACACCTGATCCCATACTGAAGCAGCACCCAAAAGTGCTCTTCCTATCTGCAGCATTGCCTGCCCAGTATGAATCAACATAGCCCTGTACGTTAAACTTTTGATTCGCTTCATGCTTGAGCCCATAATCAACTATACCCTTCAGGTACCTCAGAATATGATTTATAGCAATCAAGTGAACACTCCTCGGATCTATTAGGAACTGACTAAATGTGTTCACAGCAAAGCAAATATCTAGTCTCGTGTTCGTCAGGTACATCAAGGACCTAATCATCTGACGATACATAGAGATATCAACTGGCTCGGATGAAGCATCACATAGAACCTTCAGATTCGATGCCATAGGTGTGGCCATGGCCTTGCAATCCATCATTCTGAACCTCTTCAGGATATCTACAGTGTACTTCCCTTGTCCAAGGAAGATCCCATTTGTACTCTGCCACACCTCCATACCTAGGAAATAGTGCATCATCCCCAAGTCCTTCATATTGAATTCGGCATCGAGCTTCCTCTTTGTATCTGCAATCAATCTGTCATCTCCTGTTACAAATAGGTCATCCACATACAGGAGTAGAATCAGAGGATTCCCTTCCTCAACCTTGTAGTAAAGATTGGAATCCGCTTTACTCTTGGTAAAGCCCAAACTAGATAGAAAACTGTCCATCCTACCATACCAGGTACTGGGAGCTTGCTTCAAGCCATACAAGGCTTTCTTCAATCTGCATACGTATGACTCCCTGTCATGTATTTCAAAACCAAGTGGCTGCTCCACATATACTTCCTCTTCAACTACACCATTCAAGAAAACAATATTGACATCCATCTGGTGTATCTTCCATTTCATCGCTGCAGCCAGGGCAAGTACTGTTCTGATGGAAGTATACCTGGCTATAGGTGCAAAAGTTTCTTCATAATCTATTCCCTCTTTCTAAGAGAAGCCACAGGCTACAAATCTTGCCTTGTACTTTTCTATGCTGCCATCTGTAGTATGCTTGATTTTGTAGATCCATTTGGAAGTCACAACAGACTTCCCTTCAGGTCTTGGGACAACATCCCAAACATCATTTTTCATTATTGATTGGTATTCCTCTACCATGGCGTCCTTCCATTCTTTCTTTTCTGCTGCTTCTTCATAACTGGAAGGTTCTTTGTTCATGATATCACAGAGTAAAGCAACATAGCTGGTATGTGATCTGGTTCTCTTCTTTGCTCTGTGTTCTTCTTCTGGAATGCCAAATCTCTCTACATCTTGAATGAGATCTCTAGCCCATGCAGGTTTCCTCTTGTTAGAGTTGTCCTCACGTGGTGGATCTATAGGTTGTTGTGGATCTTCAATTTCATGATCAACATCTGGAATTGCTTTAGACATGGTAGTGTCTTGAAATCTAGTTTTCTTAGGTTCTTCATAATCTTCAACAGGTGTCTTTCTTGATTTGATGAATGTTGAGTTTTATTCAAATGTCACATCCATGCTGACATCAATCTTCTTGAACCCTAGAAAGTATATTCTGTAAGCCTTCGAGCTTTCACTGTAACCCACAAAGATATCCTTCTTTCCTGAAGGATCTAGCTTGGTCCTCTTTTCCTTTGGGACATGTGTCTATACTAGAAAACCAAATATTCTGAGATGGCTGACTTCAGGTTTCTTACCAGAAAAGACCTCTTCTGGTGTCTTGTTGTCCAATATCTTGTGGGGTGTTCTATTCTGCACATATACAGTTGTCCTAGCTACTTCTGCCCATAGATGCATAGGTAGATCCTGGTCATGAAGCATTGCCCTTCCTGCTTCCATGATTGTTCTGTTCTTTCTTTTTGCAGCTCCATTTTTTTATGGATTGTAAGGAGCAGTCAACTCCCTCTTAATCCCTGAATCACTACATAGTTTCTTGAAGTCACCTGAGGTGAATTCTCCACCATTGTCGGATCTGAATGTTTTGATCTTCTTATCAGTTTGGTTCTCCATCAAGGTTTTGAATTCCTTGAACTTATCAAATACTTCATCTTTGTTCTTCAAGAAGTAAACCCAAGTCTTCCTGGAGAAGTCATCAATGAAAGAGACATAGTAAACATACCCACTCAAAGAACTAGATGACATCGAACCGCATACATCAGAGTGGATAATTTCCAAGATACCTTTTGCCTTGTTTTCACTGCTTGGGAAATCCTTCTTAATGTTCTTACCTTTTGCACATCCTTTGCAAACACCTTCATGTTTGGTCTTGATTTCAGGAAGACCCTCTACAGCCTTGCTTGCAATTGGAAGTGCCCTATAATGCATATGAGCAAGTCTTCTATGTCAAAGTTTACTTGGCTCCATGGATTCATGCACCATGGCATGTTCAAGTTGTCCCTTCAATTTATACAAACCTCCCTCTTGCTCTCCAATCACTACTACATCATCAATAGTTTTACCCCTTGTTGTGGGGAAAATGCACCTATAGTTCAAGGGAGAAACTATCAAGTTACGGTGATAAAGATAGACTTACAAGCATTCTGCAAGTACAACAAATAAATGAAGAGATTAGGGTTTAGAGATGTAGGCACCTCATTCAGAAGGTTGACCCTAGCTTTGCCTCCCTCACTCTTCAATGCTTATCCAGTGTCACAATGCCTAGACCTGCAAAACAACTTGATACCCTTCTCAAACACATTTGACTACATATATAAGACTGATATCCATAATATAAAGAGACATCAAACTATAATCAAATAGTAATCAAATCTAATACATATTAATAGGTCATATTTGGAAAGAGAAGAACGTCTTATCTTTATTGATGAATGAAAGCAAGTACATAAAGTTATACCTTCCTTCAAGCTTGGCACTTCACGAAACCTAGATTCAAGGTCTCCTGCTTCTGTTCTCCAAGGATTCCAGCCTCTAATCAACTGTGCTAGGGTTTACCAAAACTGAAGCACAAGAGAGGGGGATGAGGGTCTCCATTCCTCCAGCATAACTTTGTAATTGGGCTTAGTCCCCTCACATGGACCTTCTACCCTCCTTATATAGTCAGTGAGGAAGAGGAAAAGAAGTTATAACCGAGTAGGAGGTTCTCCAACCAACTTAACTTCCCAAAATTTCAAGATTTTGACCAAAACAGGGGTGTACTCTACTATACAGTAGACAAAGTAGCGTACATATGGAGTTGAGCGCTATTATTTCACAGTGGAGTAGCACTGTTAGGAACCCATGTCTTTACTTTGTTAGTATATTGTTGTTGGATGCATATGCTTTGTAAGTCGTCCCGTAGTATTTGTTGATCAATAGTTTGTGTTATTGTTGTTGGCGCATATGCTTTGTAAGTCGCCCATAGTATTGTTGATCCATAGTTTGTAGTGGCCCATGGTTTTGACCCATAGTATTGGCACCTAGACTTAGTATATAAGTGTGTGTTGAGACCTATGAAGGCACCGTGAAGTTATTTGTATTGAGCTTGCTCATAGGAGGTTTCCCCCTCGAAGTGGCCTGTGATCAATATAAAAGTGATTCTGAGTTCTGTCATTTCTGCTATTTCGCATATTCTTATTAATTAATTGTTGCAGGTGCATCTCATCTGGTATCAGAGCACTTTCTTGGGCTCACTGGGTGAAATTTATGCCAAATTTTTTTTTCGCATCTGTTGCAGGTTCGGATTTGGGAATAATCCCTATCCGCTTAACTGTGGAAAGTACTTGGGCATAATCCCTAAAACTCATTATGAGGAGTACCACAGAAACCCCGAAGTAGCTTTCCCATTGAGAGGACCTGCCAGTGAAAAGGGCAACGACCCCTACCTGAATGACTAGTTCCCACCCGTGAGGTAAACCAAGAGCTGTCATTTGTGGCAAAGCGGTTATCAGTTTTACCTGAGCCGTGGAGTGAGGGGCACTACCCCAATATGCAAGCCGCCAGACAACATTGGTGCCCAAGTGAAACCCCTGAACTGTTAGGAAGCCGCACATACCTGGGGTCCATATCTATTTTCAGCTGAACTATTGTCGATCACTGTTGCGCTGTTTTAGATCCATTCTGTAAGCTATTTCAGATCCAGTCATTTTCAATCCATTCGGCCCTGTTCCAGATCCCTTCCGAGCCGTAGCTGCTCCAGTCTGGAAAAAAAAAAAAAAATCAGTTTTTTCTCCATATCTCCCTTGTTTTCACTCTGTTTCCCTTGAAATTTTTGGGGAACCCCTGTCATCCCATTCTACATATTTCATTCCTGAGGACTCTATCCCCAATTCCCCTTCCCAAATCCTGAAATCTCACATTTGTCTATTTTTAGGGTTTTCCATAACTTCCTCAGATTTCACCCAATCACCTTCAAATTTTACCACAGAACTCCTTTCTGAATTCTACTCCTTTGTCCCCCTCTGCCAAATTTTTCCATTCTTTCACCCCGCTTCTGAAATCCTCATTTTTGCTTCCCTGTATATTCGACAGTGTCCAAAACCTAGTCAAACCCCAACTACCCTTCAGATTTTTTCCCAAATCCAGATTTTCTTTTACTGAAGCAGTTTTTGCTTTTGTTTTCCTACCCAGTCAACCAAAAAAAAAACTCCTTGTTATGGTTGTCACCCGTGCAGGAGCAAAAACCATGGAAGACGCACTTGCAGCCATCCAAGCCAAACTCCAGGATCTAGATGAAAAAATTTTCAGTCTCCATCTTGAACATTCAGCTATGAACAACAAACGGCAGTCCGAGTCTTCATCAGACAATGGGTTCTCTTCTTTCAACAATTTTCATGGTCCGAAGCTTGATTTTCCTCGCTTCAATTGTAGTGATCCAACTGGATGGATCTATTGTGCAGAACAGTATTTCAGTCTGCTTAATACTTTTGATGTCAACAAAGTTCCACTAGCATACTTTCATTTGGAACAGGAAGCTCTTCAATGGTACCGTTGGTACATCAAGGCTCATGAAGAGCCAAAATGGCCAGACTTTTGCCAGCTCCTTTTGCAATGATTTGGTCCTAGTGCTTTTGATGACTTCACAGGAGCCCTCACTAAACTTCGCCAAATTGGCACTGTGAGAGAGTATCAAACCGAATTTGAGAAACTAGTCAACCACACCGAACGATTGTCTGATGAATTTTACCGGAGTTGTTTTATTAGTGGTCTAAAGGATGCCATCCGCTCTGAGGTC
Organism: Larix kaempferi; assembly: GCA_027924585.1. Taxonomy (NCBI): domain Eukaryota; kingdom Viridiplantae; phylum Streptophyta; class Pinopsida; order Pinales; family Pinaceae; genus Larix; species Larix kaempferi. The sequence continues at coordinate 5,138,570 of BSBM01000435.1, forward strand.
AAAATGTTCTATCCCAACACAATGATGGAAACCCTAGGGTTGGCTAAGTTGGCAGAAGACAAGATTGCATCCCAACAACACCCCAAGACCACTTTTGTTCCCTTCCGAAATATGGGTTCTCAACGACCACCTCTACCGCAGGCTCCTCAACCAACTCCTATCAAGCGTTTGTCTGAAACAAAGATGCAAGCACGCAGAGAAAAGGGGCTTTGCTATAATTGTGATGAGAAATTCACTCAGGAACATAGATGTGTTCAGCAAAAGCTCTATCTCTTGGATCTGGACTCTCCGCCTACCTCTGACATTGGTGACGAAGATCCAGAAACACTGAATGCTCCGGTCGACATTCAGGAACCACCTATTGACCCTCTATCTCAGGATGACCAGCCAAAGATATCTCTCCATGCTTTAGCTGGAATCACCACCCCCCAAACAATGTGGGTCATGGGTTACTTCAAGAAGCTTCCTCTTACAATACTCATTGATTCTGGTAGCACTCATAATTTCATTGACCTTCAGATCGCCAAACAAGCTCATTGTTTTATCCATCCTTGCTCCAACTTTGAAGTCATCGTTGCCAATGGGGGCACCTTACCTTGCAAAGGTAAGTGTTGAAATGTGCGTATCTCTATGGGAGATTATACCTTGTGCTCTAACATGTTTTCCTTGACCTTAAGCGGATGTGATGTGGTTTTGGGCACTCAATGGCTACGCACACTTGGCCCTATCTTATGGGATTTTGCTGAACTTTGGATGTAGTTTTCCCTCAATGGACAAAAATACACATTAACAGGATTACAACCAGGTTCTCTCAGCATCATCAGTTCACATCGCATGGAAAAAATCCTCAAGAAGAATTCACATGGTGTCATCGCTCAGATCCATTCCATTCAGATGCAACCATCAACGGTCTCCACTACTCCTTTGGATCTACAACAAATTCTGGATCGATATACAGGTGTCTTTGCTGAACCAGTGGGATTGCCACCTTCCAGGCCAGAAGACCATCGCATTCAGCTCCTTCCTGGTAGCGTTCCTCCAAACCTCAGGCCCTATCGCTACCCATTTCACCAAAAAATGGAGATTGAAATGCTCGTTCAGGACTTATTGAAGCAAGGTATTATTTGCCCAAGCACTAGTTTCTTTTCTTCTCCAGTTATTCTTGTCCGCAAAAAAGATGGGTCATGGCGCCTCTGCATTGACTTCCGAGCACTTAATCACCTCACCATCAAGGATAAGTTTCTAATTCCTGTTGTTGATGAGCTTCATGGGGCTCACTTTTTCTCCAAGTTGGATCTTTATTCTGGGTATTATGAAATTCGGGTTCACGAGGATGATATCCCTAAAACAGCTTTCCGCACACATGATGGCCATTATGAGTTTTTGGTAATTCCCTTTGGCCTCACTAATGCTCCTTCGACATTCCAGGCCTTAATGAATAAAATATTTCGACCCTACTTGCGGAAATTCATTCTACTGTTCTTTGATGATATCCTCATCTACAGTAAAACATGGGATGAACATCTCCAGCATCTGGATCTTGTGATGCAACTTTTCTCTGACCATCATCTCCATGCCAAGCAGTCTAAATGTGTTTTTGGACAAAAGGAAGTTGAGTATCTCGGGTGCATTATCTTAGCACAAGGGGTTCGCGTGGATCCTGCCAAAATCGATGCCATGAACAATTGGCCGCATCCTTAGACACTCAAGAGCCTTCGTGGTTTTTTGGGGTTGACTGGCTACTATAGCAAGTTTGTCAAGGATTATGGGAAGATTGCAGCTCCATTAACTGCTCTATTGGAAAAGGATGCTTTTACATGGACACATGTTGCTCAGTGTGCATTTGACAAACTAAAACAAGATATGTGTACTACACCTGTTCTAGCTATGCCTGATTTTTCCAAGCCCTTCACTATTGAGAGTGATGCTTGCGGCAATGGACTTGGTGCTATTCTCCTTCAAGATGAACACCCCATTGCATTCACCAGAAAAGCCCTTTTAGGTAAGAATTTAGCTGCCTCTACCTATGAGAAGGAAATGATGGCTATTTTGCATGCAGTATAGAAGTGGCGCCCATACCTATTAGGGAATCGTTTCTGCATCAAGACTGATCACCAGAGTCTAAAATATTTCTTGGAACAGCGTGTCTCCTCCCCGACACAACATAAATGAGTTAGCAAACTCATGGGTTATGACTATGAAATCACTTACAAGAAGGGTAAAGACAATATTGTGGAAGATGCTCTTTCTCGCACATTTGATGCCCAAGGTTCTCTTTTAGCTATTTCTATGCCTGTTCCAAATTGGTTGCAATCTGTTCAACAGGGTTATGTCAATGAATCTTCCTTATCTCAAATCATCCAATGCTTGATCAACAACCCTTTTGCTGTACGACATTACTCTTGGGATGGTACTTCTCTGAGATACAAGGGTCGTCTGGTGCTTCCCCAGAGCACAGATCTTCAACAGGTTGTCTTCTATGAACTCCATGCTTCTCCATCGGCAGGGCACTCTAGGTTCCTCAAAACGTATGAACGAACATGGCGTAACTTCTTTTGGCAGGACATGAAAAGGATAATTCAACAGATGGTGGCCGAATGTGATACCTGCCAGTGCAATAAGGGTGAAACAACACTCCTTCTAGGATTGCTTGAACCCTTTCCCATACCTACATGGATTTGGACAGATATTTCTATGGATTTCATTGAAGGGCTCCCTAAATCTGGCGGGAAGATAGTGATTCTCATTGTGGTTGATCGCCTCTCCAAATATAGTCATTTTTGTGCTCTCAGCCATCCCTATACAGCCTCCTCAGTCGCTCAAATTTTCTTGGACCAGATCTTTCGTCTTCATGGCATCCCTTCTTCCATTGTCTCGGATCGTGATGTGACTTTCACCAGTCATTTTTGGACAGAACTATTTCACCACACTGGTACCAAACTGAAGATGAGTTTAGGGTATCACCCACAAACAGATGGTCAAACTGAAATTATAAATAAATGCTTGGAAACTTATCTTCGTTGCTTCACGTTAGAACAACAACATCAGTGGGCAAAGTGGCTCCCTCTCGTTGAATGGTGGTACAATACCTCTTACCACACTGCCTCTAAAATGACCCCAAATGAAGCAGTCTATGGTCAGGCACCTCCAGTTCTTCTTCCATACACCCCCACCAGTTCACCAGTTCAGGAAGTTGACACGGTCCTTCGAAACCGCGATTAGATTCTTCGCATTTTGCTGGACAATCTTCACATGGCAAGAAATCGCATGAAGCAACAAGCTGATCAGCACCATTCTGAGCACACTTTCCAAGTCGGTGATATGGTTTTTCTTCGTCTCCATCCGTACAAGCAATCCTCCTTGAAACTCAAAGGGCGTCATAAGCTCGCTCCAAAGTTCTATGGTCCATATCGGATTCTTCAGAAGATTGGGTCCGTTGCTTATAAATTGGAACTTCCTCCTTCTTCCTGCATTCATCCATTCTTTCATGTCTCTTGTCCGAAGAAAGTTCTTGGCACCAACATCAGTGGACAAACGATTTTACCTAAACTAGATAATGAAGGATCCATCCTTTTGGAACTGGAGGCCATCCTCAATCAGTGCGCTCATCAGCTTTGCTCTCGCTCTATCACAGAGGTCTTAATTCAATGGAATGACATGCAACTAGAGGATGCTACATGGGAACCACTCCTTCAGATTCAACAACAATTTCCACATCTAAAGCTTTGAGGACAAAGCTTTTTTTTAAGGGGGAGGGGCTGTTAGGAACCCATGTCTTTACTTTGTCAGTATATTGTTGTTGGACGCATATGCTTTGTAAGTCGTCCCGTAGTATTTGATGATCAATAGTTTGTGTTATTGTTGTTGGCGCATATGCTTTGTAAGTCGCCCGTAGTATTGTTGATCGATAGTTTGTAGTGGCCCATGGTTTTGACCCATAGTATTGGTGCCTAGACTTAGTATATAAGTGTGTGTTGAGACCTATGAAGGCACCATGAAGTTATTTGTATTGAGTTTGCTCATAGGAGGTTGCCCCCTCGAAGTGGCCTGTGATCAATATAAAAGTGATTTTGAGTTCTGTCATTTCTGCTATTTCGCATATTCTTATTAATTAATTGTTGCAGGTGCATCTCAAGTGATCAGAAGGTTTGAACGTTACTATTGTACACTAGAGTAGGGTACAGACGCTACTATCATGCCTGTGTACCAATGCTCATGTTAAAAAATGGCCAAAAACAAGCTTTTATGCTCATTTTCAGGAGATGGTTTGGTCTAGAAAAATGTTCCTAAGGGTCATATACATCAAATGGGTCAAGAATGAGGTAATTTCAACCATTTTTAGTGTCCCAAATGACTCCTCCATCAACAAATGTCTTGTTGTGTGACTGAAACTTGATCTCAAGAAGTGTCATCATGGATGGAGAGGTGTCACTTCAAACTATAACAGATGCCCCCTAATGTATGAGGTTAGAGAGAGTGTGGGAAACGATGGCCGAAATACATTATAAATAACAAAGTGTTGAATCATGGAGGAATAGAGAAACCAAGAATCATAGGCTCAAATGAAGTATCTGAAAGCAAAGGCAATGTCAGACAAACTTATCCTTGGGGTAACTGTCCATGTTCAAATAGTGGAACATGACCTCCAAGAGGATACAATAACGATCCAAAATACTGATGCATATATCATAGCCACTAAAAATACAAGCGTGGATCCATAAGGAACATAAGTCTACACATAGCCACATAAATACAAGGTGGATCTATGTCAAAACTGGAGAACATAGCCATAGAGAACAAGCTGGATTTATGTCTCATCAAGAGCCCAAAAAGAGTGTGCCTCAGTCTTGCACAACTTGGGCGATAACATAAATGAGGTGATGCTATCGAGGATCCCAAGGTACAAACCTATCCATGCGAATAAATGATTTGATGTCGAACATGGGAGGTATCGTTTGATTACCAATCATTGATGTATACCTTTAACAAACGCGAGGATGTCCACCAATAATGAAACTAGAACCCAAGGTACCTAGTACATTCAAACAAGTGTGAATAAGCGGTCTTGTCGTCGAACACTTGAAGAATCCATCAGATAGGAGACATTGATGTATTCCCATCTATCCAATAGCGAGGGAAACTGCCACTAATGACTACAATCCCGAAGGTACTAACTGAAACTCTAAACTTCATTCCCAGAGCACAATGAGTTGAATTCAATGGGAAGAAATACGTTGGAAGGGAGGCATTAATGCATCCTCCATCATCCAACACGAGGGACACTCAACATGTATGAGTTGATTTGGAGTAGGACTAAACACATGATGAAACATACTAACACCAAGGAATGGCCGACACATGAGGTCAAGACAATTGTAGAATGGCCGACACAGGTCATATCCTTGAACAGTGAGCACGACACAAGAGTGACTTAGGTAGCTTTGAACACAAAGGGACCACGACGCAAGTCTACAATGTGGGAGACATTAACAGATTCTCCATATGATTGTAAGACTAACCAAATGGAGGAGTAAGAAATCTGAGATCAGGTTTATCCTAAGGCCAACACTAGAACCCAACTTGTTTGATAGACTCAAAATAGGTGCTTTGTTCAAGGAGATAGTTTACTTACTGCCATCATATTGAAAGATATTTTAACATTCTTCCCTTCCCTTTCCTTTTTCATTTTTTAATGAGCTTGACAAAGAACTAAAGCATGCTCGACGGTATTTTCATATTTAAGGAGTCTGAAAAACCTAGAAGAAAACTCCATAAACCTATCCGTGGATTTTATATTGAGCCTGGATTGGTCTGTGCTCGGCGGTGTTTTCTTGCTTATAGAGTTGAAAAACTTAAACAGTCCTCTATACACCTATCCGTGGATTTTATATAGAGCCTGAGTAGGTGAATGCTCGCTTGGTGTTTTCACATTTCAAGAGTCTGAAAACCCTAAAGACGACTCCAAAGGTCATTTTTCGTAAAGTTAGTCTCCTTCCCCGAAAAAGTGTAAAATAATGGAAGAAGAACTCTTCTAGCACATACCAAAGTATACCTAGAGTATACCTTTTCCGTAAATTATCAACCAAGGCCCGGAAAAGGGGTAATTCTATACCTAAGTGGATGTCAGTTCAGTTATTTTAATGAGCCTGAAAAGACAACTATGCTCAACAAACTTTTCCTATTTAAGGAGTCTGAAAAGGGCTTAAAAAACTGCATAGGGATCTTTTCCGTAATGATTTAATGAGTCCAGAAAAGTAAAGTCATGACCTCCTTACTACTTTTAACGAGCTCAAAGGATATACAGAAAATGCTCACAACTTCCTTACTATTTTTAATGAGCTCGAAATGAAGATGAAAGAAATGCTCATAGCCTCCTTACTGTTTTTAACGAGCTTGAAGGAAAGGTGAAAGAAATGCTCGTAACCTACTTACTGTTTTTAACGAGCTCGAAGTAAAAGAAGAATGCTCTAAACCTACTTACTATTTTTAACGAGCTCAAAGTAAAAGAAGAATGCTCGAAATGGGAGGAGACGAGTGTCAGGGACATACGAAACTAGCTCCAAGCACATGGAACAAAGCTATGCCTAATGCAAGGAACATGAGCAAGATAAGTACACTCAGGGTGTGTCTCCTCCAGGTAAAAGGTGTAAAATTGTGAGGGAAAAATGATACAGGGATTAACGGAAATGAGATCAGAGATGGAGGCTTATACAACGTCCCAAAAGCATGGAAGCTGGCATTGAGCTCACTAGCGCAAGCGGGATCATAACAGATGCATATGCAACTTGAACATAAAGATGGGAGCCTTATTAAGGATGGCCAGAAATATATGAGGAAGAAAGATATGAGGCTTCTTCTCAAAGTCATGGTAAATCTAAAAAGGCTCCCGAACCTATGAGAAAAACTCAGCATGAGTACCAAAATGGCATAAGGGTGCTGACTAGGGTGACCCATGTTAGGTAGGATCTACTGTTGGACTATCCAATATCCAACAAGTTCGACCCTATGGTGAATTCGAATAGCAAAAGGTTCAAATGCAACATAACAGCGGGGAAGCCTAAACCTATATGCAAGGTTCCGAATATACCTAACATGGTCGCACAAGGTGTCGAAAAGGACCAGTAAGCAAGTATAGATCCAGCTAAAACCCTATCTCCAAGAAACATCAGTACCAAGATCATATCCAAAACATATGTAAAGAAAGACCCAATACAAGTCACTGTGGTAGAAATACTTTCAACTTCACTATCATCAACAACAGGCATAAACAAGGCAGAGTTTTCAAATGAAGACTCTATGGAACCCAAGCCCGAGGACTTACAATCAACAAGATCAACTTCAAGATGAAGATCAAAGTTGAAGGACATGATGGAATCTACAGAAACAAATTCATCATCACGGGAGTTGAAAATTCTAGAAGCAGAATAAACTCAACAGGAACACTGATTTGCGGATCTATAGAAGAGTCCAAAGACTCAACAGTAGGAAGATCAAACTTTAAGGTCAAACCAGGGCTAGACATGACTGTGACTGGATCAACATCCAAATGAATGACAGACTGTACTATAGACTCTAGGAAAACTTCATCAGAAGGAAGCATATCATCCCAGATACAACACATAACTAAACATTTAGATGGAGGTGTCAGTTGGTCAAAAGCTAGGACCAAGTCCCGAGAAGGTAAACATGAACTCAGAGACTTCTTCTCAATAGCAATTGAACTCAAGGAACAATATGCCACATAAGTCCCATCTGACATAGTAGTGCCTAATGACGAGGGATCTGACTGGTCTACAGTTGGGTAATAAGGAGGATCAACAAATGCAAGCTGGTTGATAGTGACGATGCTTTCGTTATGAGGGAAATGTATCACATGAAAGAGCATAGACACCACAGCATGCATAGCATAAACGTAATCACGCCCGAGGATCATATCAAAATCCACAGGGTCCTTTAAAACCATAAAATCAACTAAGACTGTTTTTCCACCCAAAGTAACAGGTGCCTGACGGAGGAATCCGATCGGTTCACTAGGTCTTCTATCAAAGGTCAATAGCCAATTAGTAGCTGGAATAACATTAGGGAAACCCAAATCTCTCCAAGCATAAGCGGATAAGATACTAATGGAAGCACCTTCATCAACAATGCATCGATCAACCGTATGGTTCCTGATATCAACCATTATCTGGAAAGGTGTTGCAGAAGGAAGACGAGGCTCGGCTAGACTATTCCAATCAAAGGAAACAATCCTAGGGATTGGTAGGGGTTCACATGGCACAGATGAAATGCCCCCCTTTTCAGGAATATCCAAACTGGTAATGCAGAAGACTTCAGCAGTAGGTGCATCAATCTCCAAAGGACTGATGGGATCGGTCGAAGATTGCATCGATTCGATCACTTTACTCTCCGAAGGAAGAGTGGGGTCGACCAAATATTGCATTGGTTCAACCACTTTATCAACCAAAGTTTGATCTAACTGTAGGGAATCTATAGACAACTTAGGAACAAAGGTTCCTTCAGACATGGACGACACTCTTCGTGCCTCTGGAATGGCAGGGCATCGGTGAGTAAGGTGATCTCCCTTACAAAGTTTACAAGGGAACTTTGGTTTTTGTCCTATAGGTGTAGACTCCTTTACAACATCAGTACTCTCAGCATGACTAGCATTGGCTAACAGCTTGCCCCTAGCATGACTCACAGAGGCTGGTTGCTTAGAAGCATCATACTTTTGAACTAAGGACCACACTTTTTGCACTTCTGGAAGTACAGGGCACAAGTAAGTAAGGTGATCTCCCTCGCAAAACTTACAAGGGAACTTAAGCTTCTATTTGTTTGGTTTGTCAACAATGTCAACTGCCTGAGCATGACTTGCAGTGGCTGATCTGGTGTCTCCGATATGACTCACAGGAACTGGTGACTTGTCATTAATATGACTAGTAGTGATCAATGACGTGTGCTCAACATGACTGACAGTGGTTGAAGACAAACTTTCAGTATGATTTTCAGTGACTAAAAGTTTTCTCCCAGCATTGTTAAATTTTCAGAATTTACTTCAATCTGATCTAGGATCTTAACTGAGAGAACAACATGTACAGCATATCAATCATGGAGACAATAATGCAAGCACACAAGAGACACAAAGATTTACTTGGGGAAAACCATAAAGGTGAAAAACCCCAATAACTTCCTCAGAGATAGATAGAGCAATGATACAACCAACCAATAGAGATAGCCATAACCTAGCAGCAATCCTCCTCCTCCATAAGTGTGCCTCTCCTCCTTGAGAGGATGTGTGAGAAGTGAGTGAGTAAATAGAGTGCCTCCCGCACTCTATTTATACTTGACTTGACTTGCCTTTTTACCTAACTCATGTCGGCTCGAACTTAACCACATAACATAATGCTGAGTGGGCCGACCCCCAATAGGGTGGTCTAATAACCCTTTGACCCACATGGCCGACCCCCAATAGGGTGGTCTAATAACCCTTTGACCCACATGACTTATACAGGGCCGACCCCAAATAAGGTGGTCTAATAACCCATCAAGTATAAGTTATGACACTTACAATATAAATGACGACACTTCCTTATAGAGGAATAATACCATCTCTATAGGAATACAATATACATATATGTGAAATACATTCCGAAGTTACATATACATCAACACTCCCTCTTAACTAGGAAGGTATTTATCAGCACAGTTCTTCTAGCACAAGTCATCTTCTCTTGATCATTGTCACTGCTGCTGCTATCTCAATCAATCTCTGAATCTACTCGTCATAGGAAGTTCTACAGAGCCGGTCCTTTTTCATACTGGATGTAGGCCCACCACCTGCAGGTCTTCGTCATCACTGGCCATACTGTGGAATCCTCAGGACTTTTACGTGCGTCACAAAACCTCGCAAGAGCATCCCAGGCTGTTACGAGCACACAGCTCTACCTATAGGATCTCCCAGGGCAACGAATTACATGTGACCTCACCACAAAACCTCGCAAGAGCATCCCAGGCTGTTACGAGCACACAGCTCTACCTATAGGATCTCCCAGGGCAACGAATTACATGTGGTCATGGCAAAACCTCGCAAGAGCATCCCAGGACTGATTACGGGCACACAGCCCAACCTATCGGATCTCCCAGGGAAACGAATTACATGCCATAGGACAAAACCTCGTAAGAGCATCTGCCAGATATCCCAGGGCAACGAATTACATGCCATAGGCAAAACCTCGCAAGACTATCTGCAGATCTCCCAGGGCAACGAATTACATGTCCTCCCAGAGCAAAACCTCGAAAGAGCATTTGCCAGATGTCCCAGGGCAACGAATTACATGCCATAGGCAAAACCTCGCAAGACCATCTGCAAATCTCCCAGGGCAACAAATTACATGCTCATCTGCACAACCTGATCCATGGCCACAGAGTATCAACCTGATACTCACCATACATCATCCTGATGTATCCATGATCATCCTGATCATCATCACTGCAACGTCCTGCTGCATGTCATCTGGAGCAACATCCTGAAGCTCGTCATCTATGATCATCTTGATCATCACTGCAACATCCTGCTGCATGTCATCTGGAGCAACATCCTGAAGCTCATCATCTATGATCATCCTGATCATCACTGCAACATCCTGCTGCATGATCCACCTGATCATCAATGCATCTACCTGATGCATACCAAGTATCATACATGATCCTCCTGATCATCAATGTATCCACCTGATACAAATACATGATACATATCATCATACATGATCCTCCTGATCATCAATACATCTACCTGATGCATATCATCATACATGATCCTCCTGATCATCAATGCATCTACCTGATGCATACCAAGTATCTACCTGATACATATCATCATACATGATCCTCCTGATCATCAATGTATCCACCTGATACAAATACAAATACATGATACATATCACCATACATGATCCACCTGATCATACAATGTATCCACCTGATACATATACAGATACATGGTCCAAGCATCCAACATGATGCATACATACATACATAAAATGATCCAACTGATCATATCCAAGCAGAAACCAGAACATCATCCTGATGCTCATCATCCAGCGCTTACATCCACAGCCATGTGAAGGATCCTCCTTCCAACATGCTTGGAATGGCTTCAGCAAATGTGTCCATCACTTATTCCTCGAAGTATCCTTGATCTGAAGCACGCCAAGCCTCTCTCTGAAGTACTTGAACTTCACCTTGGCTAGTGGCTTCGTCAGCACATCTGCAATCTGCTCGTCCGTCGCAACATACAGGAGCTTCACAGCTCCTCTCTGCACCATATCCCTGATATAGTGATATTTGATCTCTATGTGTTTCGACCTGTCATGAAACACTGGGTTCTCGGACAGCTTCACACAACTCTGGTTATCACAGAAGATACCAGTAGCCTCCAACGGGAGATCAAATAACTCAGACAGTAGCTTATGTAGCCATACTGCCTCACAGCTAGCTGAACAGGCTGCAACATACTCTGCCTTAGCTATACTCAGTGCTACGCAGGACTGCTTCCTGCTAAACCAAGAGATCACACCTGATCCCATACTGAAGCAGCACCCAGATGTGCTCTTCCTGTTTGCAGCACTGCCAGCCCAATCTGAATCAACATAACCTTCCAGGTTAAACTTTTGATTCGCCTCATACCTGAGCCCATAATCCACTGTACCCTTCAGGTACCTCAGAATCATGCTTTACAGTAACCAGGTGAACACTTCTCGGATCTGTCAGGAACTGGCTCAATGTGTTCACAGCAAAGCAAATGTCTGGTCTTGTGTTCGTCAGGTACATCAAGGACCCAATCATCTGACGATACATAGAGACATCAACTGACTCAGATGAAGCATCACATAGAAGCTTCAGATTCGATGCCATAGGTGTGGCCATGGCCTTGCAATCCATCATCCCGAACCTCTTTGGGATCTCTACTGCATACTTCCCTTGTCCAAGGAAGATTCTATCTGCACTTTGCCACACCTCCATGCCAAATACAAATAGTGCATCATCCCCAAGTTCTTCATCTCGAACTCGGTAGTAAGCTTCCGCTGCGTGTCGGCAATCAATCTATCTTCACCATACCAAGTTCTGGGAGCTTGCTTCAAGCCATACAAGGCTTTCTTCAATCTGCATACATATGACTCCCTGTCAGGTCTTGGGACTGCATCCCAAACATCTTCTTCATGATCTACGGATCATGGCATTCCATTTCTTCATCCCAGATCCTGGGAACTTCAATATCTTCAATAGATGTCTTTGTTGCTGGAACAAATGTTGTAGTCCTTTTTGTAGGTGAAGATATACGGTATTTCCTACAAAACAGGTTAAATTGCATGATTAGAAACATCTCATAATTTTCAGAACAAATTCTTACAGATAAAGAAATATGTCATACAGTCATGCAATTATCTTAGCCAATGCTTCAATACAACATTTATCCATATCCCGTAACTTTCTAGATGCCTTCCAGTCTCTACCAGAACATTGTTAGGAGTGTGCACAACTCCCAACATGTCAGCAAAGAGGTTTCATTCTAGATAAGTAGCAATGGAATGTTGTACAGTGCCATAGGCCACTTACCCATGCATATTAGGAGTATACTATTCATCAATGCACAATACATATCCTAAGTCTAGGAACATGAGCATATCATTGAAAATTTTTATTTAAACAAACACATATGCAAGAAATGATAATTTTAAAATACTTATCTTTGTTTGTTCGTTGGGTGGACTCCCTCTGAGTCTTTGTTTCCTTGCAGGAGCTGTTGGAGTCCTAATCTGAAGTAGCTTCTTCTACACCTTTCTATTGTGGAATGTAGAGAGATGGTCAACTCCCTCTGAATATCTGCATCCTTGCAGAAACTACTGAAGTGTGCTCCTTTTCTTTCTTGCAAGAACAACTGGAGTGTGCTCCCTCTTGATCTTTGCTTCCTGAATTCCCTGTTCTTGAACTCATATTCATCCTTGATCCCTATGCATGCTTATTAGTATCATGAATGTGTTATCCTTGTGATTTCATATAAAATCATACATTCATTAGTATACTATTAAAACATAATAATCTCAAGCATGTATAGTCATGATCATTTTAAACAAAAATAATAAGCATTAGCATTCAAGGTTTATGTAGGATTCTTATGGTTAGCCAAATCATAAGAAACATAACATGTCTAAACTTATAATTACTCAAACCTATGACTCTTCATGTTAGTTGAATCATCAATCAAGATAAGAGATATATTATGCATAAAACCTGTGATTATTCAAACCTATACCTTCATGATTCTTCTGGTTAGTCATATCATCAATTAAGGTAAGAAACATAATATGCATACAACCATGATTATTCAAACCTATGACTTCATGAATAATCATTATCAACAACAGTATAAGATCCTAACACAAGGTAGGATTCTAACTTGATATAGGAAAAACATACCTGGATTAGCATGCTAGCTATTTATGTCTAACATACTCACATGATGTCTTCTTGTTCTTCTTCAATGACTTGTGCTAGTAACCTGTATATCTCATAGGTTAACTATTACAAAACCAAGTTATACATACCTCGTAAATGGATCTTCTATGAGATCCATGACAATGGATGAATCTTTGTCCTCATGTTATCATGATCATATGTTCTTGGACCAGAACATGATTTGTCTTTCTTGGTGTACCTTTCATGTTAGTAGACAACATAAACCTCATACAACACCATAATGCATTAGTACAATCATAACTGTCAACACCCTAACCAATGAATATCTTCTATCATGCATTCATAATTTTGTTAAGGTGATACGACAAATCTAAAATCAAAATTGTACTAACCGTAATAACATGAAGACAAACATACCATAAACTTAATCATGGACAAATATCGAAACATACCTCGATGAGTCATACCTGTCGAGATCGCTTGTAATCTTCTTATATAAGGCCTTAGTCTCATCTCCCTCTGAAACAGGAACTTCTTCACTCATGCAGATGATCAATCCATCTTCTTCTAGGATTAACCCAATCCACTTGATTTGCAAGAACTGGACCTTGAGCTGGATATGGGTTTGTCAGAGAAACCCCAAAAATTCAAACTTTGAATTTCAAACTTCTGACGGGATAGAAATATGTGCCTTGATGAGCTGATCAAGTTGGTATATTCAGAATTTGAAAACTGCAAAGTTTTACTCCTCAATTTTGCCTTTGAAACTTTTGGATTCACTGGACGTGACCCTGAACTGGGGTTTGATGAAGCCCACTCTTTTTCCCAATCAAAATGTTTGATCCAAAGCTAGAAGCTTCTATTTTTCTGAGGAGTTTCCAGCCGTGGTCACAGATTTCAAAAATTCCCATTTTTAGAGAAGCCCTAATTTTCCACTTTTCTGATCAAAGTCCCGAACTAGGGTCTAATCAAGCCCGGCCTTCTGCCCAACCAAAAATTCTGATATTGGTTTCTAAATTTCTATTTTGATGAGTAGCATCCAGCCGTGGTCTCTGATTACAAAAATTCCAACTTTCTCCAAAGCCCTAAATTCCGGAAGCCATGAATGAAGGTACCAAAAAATAATTCTGTTTTGACATAAATATGTACCTGATTGTTTCTGGTGTAACTCCGAAATTTTTGATCCACAGGGTCTGAAAAAGTTTTCTGAGATAGCCTGGCCTGTTATCTTTCCATCCTGATAGGTCTGACTTCAATTGGATTCTCTGAGAGAGAGTTATGCCAAATGTCGCAACGTGACCTGTTTTGGGATAAAACAGAAGAGCGAACTTGTACGGCGTGCCACGTGTCACTGTTTTAACTTCGGCCTCTGAAACAGTTTTCTGAGATATCTCGGCCTGTTACCTTTCCATCCTGACAGGTCTGACCTCAATTGGACTCTCTGAGAGAGAGTTATGCCAAATGTCGCAACGTGACCTGTTTATGGGATAATACATGAGAGCGCACTTGTACGGAGTGCCACGTGTCACTGGTTCAACTTCGGCCTCTGAAAACGTTTTCTGAGATAGTACAGACTGTGTACTACCTGTCACTTTTTACGAAATTTCATTTGGAACTTCCTAGCCCAAGATATGACCTTTTTCCCAAGGTCACCTGATTTTGACTCAGATCTGGAAGAGGCAGAAACCTAATATTGTACAAATCATAAATCACAAAGTGCAACGAATTAGAGGTTGTCCTTTGGACACAAGGTACCTGGAGATCTTAGCTTCGTCCTGTAACAATTTCAGATCCGAAAAATTCTCCAAAACAGATTTATAGCGAAAGTGCTACGATGACTGGTTTTTGCTATATCAAGCCCTAGCATCGTAAGTGCAACAAGTGTCATACATGCCATATCATGCCTTCTTTCAGGCTAGCTCTGATACCATGTTAAATTTTCAGAATTTACTTCAATCTGATCTAGGATCTTAACTGAGAGAACAACATGTACAGCATATCTACAGCATATCAATCATGGAGACAATAATGCAAGCACACAAGAGACACAAAGATTTACTTGGGGAAAACCATAAAGGTGAAAAACCCCAATAACTTCCTCAGAGATAGATAGAGCAATGATACAACCAACCAATAGAGATAGCCATAACCTAGTAGCAATCCTCCTCCTCCATAAGTGCGCCTCTCCTCCTTGAGAGCATGTGTGAGAAGTGAGTGAGTAAATAGAGTGCCTCCCGCACTCTATTTATACTTGACTTGACTTGCCTTTTTACCTAACTCATGTCGGCTCGAACTTAACCACATAACATAATGCTGAGTGGGCCGACCCCCAATAGGGTGGTCTAATAACCCTTTGACCCACATGGCCGACCCCCAATAGGGTGGTCTAATAACCCTTTGACCCACATGACTTATACAGGGCCGACCCCAAATAAGGTGGTCTAATAACCCATCAAGTATAAGTTACGACACTTACAATATAAATGACGACACTTCCTTATAGAGGAATAATACCATCTCTATAGGAATACAATATACATATATGTGAAATACATTCCGAAGTTACATATACATCAACAAGCATGACCTCTAGAGGCTGGGCCCCCTGCATGACTTGCAGAGGCAGGGTGCTTGCCCCCAGCATGACTTGCAGAGGCTGGGTTGCTGGCATCTTGTTCTTATTCTTCCCCCGTCTATTCCTTTTAGACTGCTGGTTACTAGTATTGCTACTTTCACCACATGAGGTAGAAGGAGGAGGAGAAGATGTTACTAGCAAAGAAGGCCCAGGATTCTGATGCTCTTGATTTGAGGTGCCGACAAAAGAATTGTTAGGAGCATGTAAGAAATTCGGAGTGGAAACAACCAAACCGGCAGCCCAATAGTGAATCTAGGAAGATTCAGAGTAGCCATCAAGGGAGTACTAATGTTTCCAATGAATGAAATAGCACAAGGATCCCCCGGAATAGGGGTACCTTGATTGGCACTCGCCGGAATGCTAGACTTAGTTTCCTGCTCAAATGAACAAGAAGTTCTCTAAGGCAAACTAAAACCAGTAGCACAAAGAGCACACCACTAAAACGGTCCAAGGTAAATCAAACCAGGTAAACAGATGCCTTCCGGAGAAGAGTCTGGGATGATGAGGGCCCATAACAGATCAACGAAGGATGAAGAACAGTTACCCGAGGTCCACAATACAATGACTAAGGGTGCAAGCGCTGGAATCACCCAACTGCCCTCCCAAAGACCTGCAAGGGATTTCCTCCCACGTCTGTCTTAGGTACAATAGATATACCCTCCGCTGTCACCTATGTATGAACCTATGGTAAGATACTAAGGATACCACCACACTGAAAAATCCTGGGGGAACAGTCGCTGGTCGAACCAGAAGGCATGGGCAGGGTAACTGAGCCAGAAACTCAAAAGAGTCCCCAAACGCAATCCAATCCTGGTATATGCTTGAAACAGAAAGTAGGAGGAGTATTCCCAACAATCTGATCTCACAAGACGTACTGCATAGATCCCAGACATGCTTTAACTGAAGTGGGTTTACCTATGATAGTCGAACTACAATTTTTGCGTAATGTGTGATCTTGGGTGGTTTAAGGTGTTTTAAACCCAAGATCCTAACCAAGACTAGTTGGTGTAGTGTAACCTAGAAAAGAAAATGCTACTAGTACATTTTATTAGGGTTCATTTTAAAGGTTACTTGCTCACTCAAAAAGGTAGTGGGTGTGTGAGAGTGGTTATAATAGAGATAGAGTACTGAAAATGAAATATTCAGCACCAAACAAATCTTTTCTTTTCAATGCAAGTCTTAAAATTATGATCTAGAATGTATATGCAAAAGCAATTTTTAATCTTTCGAATGCAAAAAAGGTAAAAATAAAGTCTAAATGTACAAAATTAAACTCAAAACCTAAGAATGCAGCTATTCAAACCAATAAGTATGCAAAAGAAAACTTGTTCTTTTTGATGCAAAGGACTCTAAAATCTTTTAAGCCACTTTCAAGGTACTCTATTCAGAAAATGAATCAAAATTATTTATGCTTTCAAAGGTAAGAAAAAAAACTGAAACTAACCTGTTATCAAAGCAAAGCAAAGAAACTTTTAGGTTCTCTTTATGAAACAGTAAAAGCTACCAAATATGACTTTCAAATTCTTATTGATGCAAGCATGCCAAACATTGGGAAAAGAGTACGAAAACTACTTTTAGACCCAAACGAAGCAAATGACCTACGAAGATGTATGGTTTGGTAAAGTCAGGTCTGTACATAAACAATGCAAACAAGGTCTTGAACAATAGCCAAAACACTTGAGCTTTCACTACAAAAGAAAACTTAAAAGCATAACGGAGGATAAAAAACCAATCTAAAAGAGAAATTTCACTCAAATAGATACAAATAGGGTCAAGAAGACTCAAAAGGTTTCAAATCCAGTGGAAATGGGGCAAGCAGGTTCAGTCAGACTCAAATTAGGGTACAAAACACCAAACGGGTCCACAACCCCCCAACTTGGGTCAACAAGCCCCAAGACTTTCCAAAAAAGCCAAAATTGATCAAAAGAGGTTCAAATAATGAATGTAGGATCAGTACAAGGATGGGAGACCACTTATAGGGGTTCAACACAGACCTAGGGTCATTAGGGACCACAAAAATGCAGTCAGAACCCCCAGATTTGGGTCCACAACCCAAAAAACTCAAAAATTTAAACCCAAATTTTGAGCGCTACTATGTATGAAGGAGACTAGCACCCAGGGCACTACTATACTACATAACAGTAGCCTACAGGTTGAAAAAATTGAAAAAATGGGGTTAAAAACACCCACACCTGGGTCCACAAGGGTTTGTAAGGGTCGGGAAGGGTCTGTAAAAGCCCAATAGGGTCAAACAGAGCCTACTAACTGATCCTAATCAAGAAAATGAACAAATACCATCAAACAAAACTAAAGAAATGACCTTGGATACCCCTAAGCAGTTAGGCTTTCCCCAGCGGAGTCACCATTCTGTTGTGGGGAAAATGCACCTATAGTTCAGGGGAGAAACTATCAACTTACGGTGATAAAGATAGACTTACAAGCATTCTGCAAGTACAACAAATAAATGAAGAGATTAGGGTTTAGATATGTAGGAACCTCATTCAGAAGGTTGATCCTAGCTTTGCCTCCCTCGCTCTTCAATGCTTATCCAGTGTCGCAATGCCCAAACCTGCAAAACAACTTGATACCCTTCTCAAACACATTTGACTACATATATAAGATGGATATCCATAATATAAAGAGACATCAAACTATAATCAAACAGTAATCAAATCTAATACACATTAATAGGTCATATTTGGAAAGAGAAGAACGTCTGATCTTTATTGATGAATGAAAGCAAGTACATAAATTTATACCTTCCTTCAAGCTTGGCACTTCACGAAACCTAGATTCAAGGTCTCCTGCTTTTGTTCTCCAAGGATTCCAGCCTCTAATCAACTGTGCTAGGGTTTACCAAAACTGAAGCACAAGAGAGGGGGATGAGGGTCTCCATTCCTCCAGCATAACTTTGTAATTGGGCTTAGTCCCCTCACATGGCCCTTCTACCCTCCTTATATAGTCAGTGAGGAAGAGGAAAAGAAGTTATAACCGAGTAGGAGGTTCCCCAACCAACTTAACTTCCCAAAATTTTGAGATTTTCACCAAAACAGGGATGTACTCTACTCTACAGTAGACAAAGTAGCATACATATGGAGTTGACCGCTACTATTTCACAGTGGATTAGCGCTCAGAAGGTTTGAGCGCTACTATTGTACACTAGAGTAGGGTACACACGCTACTATCATGTCTATGTACCAGCGCTCATGTTAAAAAATGGCCAAAAACAAGCTTTTCTGCTCATTTTCAGGAGATGGTTTGGTCTGAAAAAATGTTCCTAAGGGTCATATACATCAAATGGGTCAAGAATGAGATAATTTCAACCATTTTTATTGTCCCAAATGACTCCCCCATCCACAAATGTCTTGTTGTGTGACTGAAACTTGATCTCAAGAAGTGTCATCATGCGACCAAGGGAAGCAAGTGTCGTCATGGACGGAGAGGTGTCATTTCAAGCTATAACACTCTTTGGCCACATTAGGACTTGGCCATCTACAAATGTAACCCTCATGCCTTTTGCATCCAATGCAGAGATGGAGAGAAGATTCTTCTTGAGCCCAGGTACATAAAGAACTTCTTTCATCTTCAAGGATTTTCCAGAATCTAGGTTGTAGGAGGCTTCACCACTTCCTTCGATGGGGTATTGATAGTCATCCCCAGGTTTCATTTTATGGGGTGAATCATGTTCAGATAGATTTACAAAAGATTCTTTAAACCCAGTCATGTGTTTAGAAGCCCCACTATCAATAAGCCAATCATTACAACCATGAGAGATAGTACCTGTGAGAGCAGAGATCAGAACATACTCTTCTTTGCTTGATGAGTCATCATCATCACTTTTTGCTCTAGCCTTCTTCTTGGGTGGTTCATCATCTTCAGCAGCATGAGCATGATATCTTTTCCTGCTGCCCTTCTTCTTCTTGATGTTGTTGTTCCTTTTTTTCTTGGGACATTCTGAAGCAAAATGACCCTTCTCATTACATGTGAAGCATCTGAGATCTTTCTTATCTTTATGTTAATGATAGTGTGAAGACTTCTTGGCATGAGGGTGCTCTCTCTTTGACCTTCCTTTCTTGGTGTGTACTGTGAGAGCTTTATCTTCACTTCCCATCTTTTCTTCTTAGGCCACAAGCCTTGCTTCTTCTTGTGAACATTCTTCCTGCAGTCTGTTGAAGGAGATCAACTTCTTTCTTGCACAAATTCCTTGAATAAAGGAATCCCATGACCTGGGTAGGCCATTTAGAGTGGTCATGAAAAATTCACCATTCTCCACCATTTCATCCACTGCTTCTAGTTGTTCCTTAATCTGAGAGACCCTAGAAAAATAAGATTGAATGGTTTCTCCATTTTGAAACTTTACTCCTTTCAATTGGTTCCCCAGGGTCATCTTCCAATTTATTTTCTTCCCTTCAAATAGCTTGGTCAGGAATCAAACATTTCTTTGGGTGTCTTTAGAGATGACACATGTGGGATGAGATGGTCCTTGATAGAATCAGCAATGATTCTCTTTGCCTTGACCAAGTTCTTCTTATGCAATATCTTAGCCTCTTCATCCTCTGGGATAGGGATGTCTTCTTTTATGTATGAGTCCAACTCATTCTCTTATAGGATTAACCCAATCCTATACTTCCAGACTCGAAAGTTATTATCCCCTTCAAGCTTATCCTCAAGCTTGGTGTGGTGAGACATCTTAAAGAGTACTTCAAATGGAAATAGAAAAGATTTAGGTCTTACCACTTTACTTGTTGAAAACTGGATCTGGTCTCGGATTAGGATTTGTCACAGAAACCCTAAAAAAATTCAAAATGTGATTTTAAACTTTCTGAAAGGATAGAAATAGGCGCCTTGATGATCTAATCAGCCTGGTGTATTTAGAATTTGAGATCTGCAAAGCTACACCCTTCAGAAATGCCTTTTTGTCTTCCCGGGATCACTCAGGAGGACCCTGAATTAGGGTTTGAGTTTCCTGGAGATCTACTCAGCCAAAAATCTCAATCCAAAACTCTAAACTTTGATTTTTGCAAGGTGCTTCCAGCTATGTCTTCAGATTCCAGAAATTCCTACTTTTGTGGAAACCCTAATTTTTAGGGCCAAATCTGAAAATGATCAGAATTGAATTCTTATTGGACAAATAGATTCTCCTTGATGAGTAGAGTCAATCTACTATACTTCTTTTCCAAAATCTGTGGAGAGAAACCCAATAAACAAGAAACCCTTGGTTTCCGTCACTACACAATGTCTTCTTCTCAGGTTAGCTCTGATACCATGTTAAATTTTGAGCATTAATTCACAATACTCTAGGATCTTTACTGAGAGAATAACATGTACAGTATATCAATGCATATCACTCATATCAAGCATGTCAATCATCACAAGAAGCAAAAGCATGAGAGACAAGAGACATAGAGTTTCCGTGGGGAAAACCCTAAGGTGAAAAACCCCACAACTTCCTTAGAGATAGAGAGAGAAATGGCTCAACCAAAGTACAACCAAAATACACAGAGATAGTCTCCTAGTAGTAGATGATCCTCTTCCTCACTAGTGCGCCACTTTCTGAGTGAGAGAAGTATGAGTTTCCAAATGATAAAAATAGAGATCTCCCGATCTCTATTTATACTTGTCTGTTTTCCTAGTGACCTTATGGGGCCATCTTGTCTAGATGGGTACATCATCCATATATTACATAAAATAAGGGCCGACCCCACACATGGTGGTCTAATAACCCATTGGCAAGTTCACACACTTGCAACACTTGTCAATACACTTGAAGACACTTCCGTATAGAGGAATGACACATCTCTATAGGAGTACAATAATATATAAATTAAATACATGGATGAAATACATTTCGAAGTTACATATACATCAACAAATAAAATGTTAAGTGTTAATGAATGGGGATGGAAATGATATGTTAAGTATAGGAACATGCATGCATGAACATTGTGAAGTTGCATTAAATATGATAATTGCATAGTAACATTAAATGCATAGTAACAATGATTAAACGAAGTTTGTAGGTTGTTGGGAATTACGATGTGCGTAGATACATGTTGGTAGTGATCTGTGAATTAGATGTTGAGTGAGCTGCACATATCCACCTCGCATAACATAGACGGACGTCACCAAGTTACAGAAACTTGATTCTGTAACCAGCCATCTTCACTTCGGGTGAGACTTCAACCTGCTCTCAGGCTTATGCCGAAAGGGCTAGTGAAGGGGATTTTGTTGGACTAAAGACTAGAGGGTAGGAACCTCGAAGAACTTGGGTCATCCCTAAGTAAAGAAGTATAGTAGTAAAGATAAAGTTATCGAACAAGTGAGACACGATCCCAACTATCAACCCATTATGTGGATTCACAATTGTCCCATTTAACACGACTACATGGAGAACAAAAACAAGAGAGTTTCGTTGTCCACATTTCAACTATAGCATTGTCCAATGTTCTAACTAAATGAAATGCACGAGTTCCCTGGATGGTCTTACACTCACATAATTGTGATCGATCTAAGTCAACCACCTCCCAAAAATATATATGCACATGTGGTTTCCTAGTTGACTGATCTTCTTTCTTTCTTGCTCCCTCCCCCATGACTGAATAACACCATTCAACAATGGTATTTGCATCTCGAATGAGTGAAATAGTTGTGAACTTCATTTCATTCCTATGTAATGCAATCTTGATTCACGCACCTACTCCATCGTGTTTCCTTTTTCTGTGTTCAGAATCAGTCTCAAAATAGTTCCAAATATGTGGCACCTTGTTCCTTTTGTGGATTATACACAACCATTGAAAGACACAAGCATTTTTTAATTTCCTTGTACAACCATCAAACCAAATCCAATGTTGTTCCATCTGTATATTTTTATCCTTCAAGTTATTGTGGAACAACTCAAAGTTGTGTTGTACAAAATCCAAGTCATGATACCTAACATCACTTATGTAGAAGTGACACTCCTTCGATATAACCATGTTGCCTCTAGTACTATCTGCACCATGTCTACATGTGATATGGACCATTATGCTGAGCTAGTCTGAGTGATAATATTGACTAAACTTTCAACAATATGAGAACTTGGTTTAGAATTTTTGATCATCTTTATCCCTAACTTTATCCTAACAATAGTCATAGACCTAGATTTTAACAATGATAAAAATAATTTGCATTTATACCCATCACATTTAGAATAAATTTTTTTATTAAGTATCTGTCTATTTTGATAATCAATAGTGCATTTATACAACATACCTTCAAGAGAATTAATAAGACTTTCATCAACTTGTATATGTTTCGGAGTTCTTCGGCTTGTACTTGCTAACGGAGGGAAGTGTGTTGGATATGTGCCATGTACAACATCACAAGGAAACTCTGGTGTTTCAACAAGAGCTCGTTGACTTTTCTTCTCTTGCTGGAAGCTAGATGTGGGAAATTGGACATTCTCCCTCAACACCATAGATTCTACATTCAACACCTCACCAACTTCATCTCTTGTATAACCAAAATCGATCATAACAGTATGTCCAGATTGATATTGTGATTTATCACACTAAGGTTGACTTGATGTGGAATTGAAACATCGCCCGATAAGCACCTAAATTTTCCTTCTTGATTAGTTCCATGGGGTGCTTGTTCATCAAATGTCATGGAAATTGAGGGCCCCTATAGTGAATTCTTTTAATTTTCTTGTTGTGGATTGGTTGGAATGAATGTGGAATAATCTATGGTTGAAACTAGATGATTATCCATAGAATTCCTTTCGAATCGACATGTCCAATATTTTCTTTTCTCTACTTGTTTCAATGATTTCTTGAGGATTTGTTTTTCTTTTGATTTCCTTGTTCGATTACGTGGATTCTCCATGACCACAATGAACAATACAATGAAAATAGATTCTACCATGCAAGTGTGCTCAATTGTGAATATTTAGATGCTTCAATTATGAATATAGATTACTCAAGTTTTCTCAATTGCGAATGCAAATTCTATATCAATTGTGAATATAGAAAATTCTTCATTTGTGAATATAGGTTCTTCAAGATTGCTCAATTGTGAATATAGATACTTACTCAATTGGGAATATAGATTCCTCAAGCTTGTTCAATTATGAAAGTAAAACTTGCTCAATTGTGAAAGTAAAGCTTGCTCAATTGTGAAAGTAAAATCTACCTCAATTGTGAATATAGAAAATTCTTCATTTGTGAATATAGGTTCTTCAAGCTTTCTCAATAGTGAATCTAGATTCTTCTTCGATTGTGTTCATATAGATTCCGCAAGTTTGATCGATTGAGAATATAGATACTTCCTCAATTGTGAATAATTATTCTTCAACCTTGCTCTCTTCCTCAATTGTGAACATAAACTCTTCAACCTTGCTCTCTTCCTCAATTGTGAATATAAATTATTCAGCATTTCTCTCTTCCTCAATTGTGGTTATAAATTCTTCAACCTTGCTTTTGATTGTGGATATAGATTCTTCCACAAACCTGAATATAGATTCTTCCTCAAACCTAAATATAGATTCTTCAACCTTGCTCAATTGTGAATGGAGGTTCCTCTTCAATTCTGAACATAGATTATTCTTGAGTTTTCTTGATTGTGAATGCAGAATCCTCTTCAATTATGAACATAGAGTCTTCAAGCTTGCTAGATCATTGTAAAAACTATTCAATTGTGCGGGTATGTTTGCATTGTAGTCGGGGAGATAATACACAGAGTATTTAGGGAGATAGTAGGTAATGTAATTTTGAAAAAAAAAATGCTCGAGCATTATTGCATTGTCAAAATGCTCAAGCATTTATTAAATCCATAATGCTCGAGCTTTATTGAACAAAAAAATTCTCAATCATTTCTTATACATAGCACTTGAGCATTATTTTTATAATAAAACCTTCCCGTGCAATCAATATGTTTAGTGCACAGCTAGGTAACGTCTACTAAACAAAAACACTCAATCGTTTCTTTCACAATAAATTCTCTAGCATTATGGTTATCTACACAAAACATTTCTTCAACCTTCTTTAATATCTACTTACCAAACAAATACTTCATTTATGCGTACCTCTCCCTTTCCATCCATGTCCCTCTATCTACCTCCCTCGTCTCTCCCTCTCTCCCTCTCTCTATCCCTCCCTCCCTCTCTCTCCCTATCAGTTCTTCTCTTCAAGGGTTTTGGGGTTAATGTTGTATGGGTTAAGAGGTTAACTGGGGATTTGGGGTTAGGAATTAATGTCTTCGAGTTAAATTGGTAAAGGGGTTTAGTTGCTTAAGAGTTCTGGCATTAGAGGCCTAAGAATATAAGAGGTTATGGGGTTTACTATCTAAGGAATTTGGGGATATGGGTTAAGGGATTAGGTATTAGAGGTTTAAGGTTTAATTAATGGGTTATATTATTTAGGATTTATGATATTTAGGTTGTAGAGCTTAAGGAGACGAAATTTAAGGGTTTTGGAGTTAGGGGTTAAGGGATAATAAGTGATTGACTAGATTTAAGAGGATAAGGCTTACAAAGTTAGGGGATTTAGTTGTTAAGGGATTTTGGGCTCAAGTAATAGGGTATTAGTGTTTCATATATTAGGGATTAAGTTTTAAGGGATTGTGGGTTAAGTGGTTTAGGGGTGAGGGGGTGAACTCAAGGGTTAGTGGTTAGTGGTTGAAGGATTAGAGGTAAATTTGTATAAGGGTCAAGGGGTTTAGGGGTTAGGGAATTTAATGATTAGAGAATTTAGGGATTCAGGTTCATTCAGGTTAGGATTTACGAGGTTATACATTAAGGTATTAAGTGTTTGTGGATAAATTAGGGTTTAGGTGTCAGGTGTTTTAAGTGCTTAGAGGTAAAGGGGTAAAGGGGTTTAGGGGTTACAGTATTTACGGGTTAAGGGGTTGAGGGCACCAATGTTAGGGTGTTAGGATTTAAGAGGTTAAGCATTAAGGGTGGAGGGTTTAATTTTTAAGGGTTTGTAAGATATTAAGGGCTTAGGGACTTAGTTGTTAAGGACATAAGGGTTAGGGGATTGGTGATTATTTAAGAGGCGATGCCTTTAAAGGTTTGGAGATTTATGGCCTAAGGGATTTAGGGATCTAGGGTTAAGGTTTTAGTGTTGGGGAGGTTAAGGGTTAAGTGCCAAGGGGTTAATGTTAGAAAAACAGGTTCGCAGAGCGATAAAATAAACATAAGTGAAAATATAATCACACATACACATTACAAGAGAGACACAGATATATCATGTTTCACCCAAGGTGGGCTATGTCCACACTGAAGTTGCCAGTCCTTATTATTATACCATCCAGCAAAGTGAAGGGATACAACCTATAGCACAGCCGCTGCACTTCCTCTTCCCTATCTCACAGTCTCTCTTCTTGATCTCAGAGATCTTTACAATGCATAATACCTAATACATCAACCCTAGCCATGTTATAATGTCTTTCTTTTATAAGGGAAATACAATGGGAAAATACGATGGGTTACCCAAAACCATGGGCCCGAAAACTGTTGGCAAAAACAAACCCAAAACTTTTTCTTGGGGGATTCACCCACGAACCCCCATTTTCTTGGGGGCGCTAGCCCCCGCGCCCTCCAGGCCCCCTGGGGATCGTGCCGAGATCATAACCAAACCTGGGGTACGGACACGACTGAATAATAATATCTCTGAATCTGGAGATCAAGCTCCACAACCAATAGTTAAAGGATTAAATGATTGGGCGTTTAAAGGGATTAATGTTTTAGGAGATAAGGGATTATGGATTTAGGGATTTAGGGATTATGGGTTAGGGTTTTTAGGGTTGGGGGGTTAACTAGGACTTAGGGGTTAGGGGTTAAGAGTTTAGAGGTAAAGGAATAAAGTGGTTAAGAGATTTAAAGGTTTAGGGGTTAGGTAATGAAGTAGATAGGGGGTTATGTGCTTTATTGTTTAAGGGATTAGAGTTTATGGGTTAAAGGATTATGTATTATGGGGGTAGAGGTTAGTTAAGGGGATACGAGATTTAGGAGCTAGGGTCCTTAAGGGCAGGAGGTTAAGGAGACAATGGTTAATGGGTTAGGATTTTGGGGTTAAGGGATATTTAGGGATTAGTTTATGTTTAGTGAATAGGGTTTTATGGGTTGGGGGCTTTAGGGGTTAAATAATTTAGGGCTCAATGGTTAGGGGGATAGGTTTTAAGAGGTTAGGGTTTAAGGTCTAAGCAATTAAAGGTTTAATTGTTTAAGGTTTAATGGATTAGGTATTTTGGGATTTGGAATTTAAGTATTATGGGTCAGGATGTTTAGGGGTTATAGGTGGACTCGATCTTAGAGGCTAGGGGTTATGGGATTATAGGTAAAATGGTTAATGTGTTTAGGGGTTATGGGATCTAGGGGTTAAGGGGTATAGGGGTTATCAACTTTTATAAATATTTTTGTAGGGGATAAATTAATAGCATAAATTGGAACATATAATCTCCTTTTATGAAAGGGGATAAAAATACTAATATCCCCTACACATTACACTTTGTAATCTATTTATAACTAGAAACTATATGAAACAAATAAGGTAAAATAGTAAATTAAGGATAAACCTTTACTTTGACAAAATGTTTATTATTAATTTTTATAATTCAATTGCATAAAAATATTATTATTTTTTATCATTATTTTTTAAAAAGGAAAGTACTACGGAGCAAAGATGCTAATTCCACTTATTATTTCTTATCATTGGATTTAATGGTTAGTATCCCATCGAGGGATGCGCTGGCTCTAACAACGAAGTAATTTATTTAAAAGCATTGAAACATAAAATCCACTAAAAATTTATATATTTTAAAACTGATTTTATATATATTTATTTTTGCTTGTCCATTGGTTGTAGTCTGGGTGGTTGGGAGGAATGTTTGTTACCCTCTCCACCCAGGTTCAATTCTTGTAAGTGACATATTGCTCTTGTTGAGCCCATATTGTAATGATTGTAATTCGTGCCACCTTGATTCTCTAGAATAGCAGGTGGTGACCATTTCCCAGGTGGACTAGCCCTCTAACAAACGGCGAACCACCTTTGAAAAAATATATATATATATTTATTTTTGCTTAATTCCAAGTTATAGAAAACATTAAATCATTAGAAAAATATTTATTTAAGCTTATTTAACTAGGTTTTAGGCAATAACCTAAGAATACAACCTAGAAAAAATTATGGGGATTAAAATTATAATAGACTTCGGCTTGTTTTACTTGTTTTATTATGCTAACGAAGTGAATTTATTAAAAAGTATTATTTAAAATAACTAATCATTGAATTCAAAAATTCAAAAACATCTTCACTTTACAACATATTACATTAAATCTAGTAAAATAGTAATTTCAATAAACATGCCGATATATAGGTTCTCAATTGTTGGATGTGAACAATCCATCAATCCAGTAGTTCCAAACCCCGTAACGATAAAATTAAATGCTTCGTGAACAACTTGTACAGGTAAAGTGCAAGTCACAACTAAACTACCCATGAGTTACTAGTGCTTTTTGTATGACCGTAGTTAGAGTGAGGGTTCCTATCCAAGGAGTTTAGAGTTCTATCATAATTAAAATTTAAGTATCTTGGAATTTTGTATATATATTTTGTGAGTTAATTTTGATTTAGTCATAGAGTAATTAAGGTCATTTTGATTTACAGTTGATCACTTTATGGTATTGGATAATTAATGGTATTTTCCGACAAGCTTATTTAATGACTTGATATACTCCATTGTAAACGAGCCTTATGGAATAGGATTTAAGGGTTTATCGATTGCTCCATCTAGGCCTCGGTGACCAATGATAGTACATAGTGTAGGCCTAATTTGACATAGAGATCCAAGCAAGAAGAAGCTCATTTAAGATCAATCCTCTTAAGAGAACAACTCTGAAAGTGTATTGCAACTTGGTTTCTAAGAGCACATTAACCTTGCTTTGGAATGAGGTTTTTTTTCATGAAAGGGTTTTCCTTAGGAAATAATATCTTTTAATTGTTTGTTATTTACTTATGCACTTTCTTCTCTCGTGGATTGGTGTAGGAAGGTTATCTTGCACCTAGATTTCCTTAGATTTGGTATCAAGACATAATCATCTCGAATCCATGGTGTTAGAGACAAAGTGATTTGATCTAGTCTTTGTTTGAGTGGGAAGTTGTCCATATGGAAAACTTGTTGTAAGAAAATGGTGACCATAACAACAATTGAAAGTGACACTGAGCTTGAATCATGTGGCTTGTGCATGGATTTGCATGGTGAAGTGCATATTGGATTTGTTGGTGGCAAAGGTAGGTTTGTTATGGAGAAGTTTGGATCTGCATAGTGGAGTCTAAAGAGTGTGGAAAGATTTGGTGTAGATTTGACTAGATTTGGTGGGTCTACATGGTGTATGTATTATCCTCTTTGTGAGTTGCTTATGATAGAGTTTGAAACCATGTGATAAGTAGTTTGTATCATAGATCATGCTTTCATGATTGGTTCCCTCTGACTGAACTTATCATGACATTATAAAGAGTTTGTCCATTATGTATTTTTCCATGCCATTTTTTATAGTTTTCTTACTTAGCTTTTTTCCTTTACAAAATATCTAATCTTTATCATTAAATTTTCAAAGATAAATCTTCTAATAAGATAACAAACCAATGGATTAATTCCTTTTCCTAAAATTCTTATATTAGTGAAAACAAATTATTCCATCTGTAAAAACAAATTTCAAAACAAATTTCATAGCAAACTTTCAAACTCACATGATAATTATTTAAAAGAAAACAAATACAATGCCATCACGCTCTTATTTTTTACCTTAATGGTTAAGCATGCCTTTCTATTGCAACATACTCCATCCAGAACACATTAATTCTTATATTTTTTTACCTTAATTTTTAAGCATGCCTTTCAATATTAATCTTTAATAATAATGACTTGTAATCTACCTTACCATGACGAGTGAATCGTGGAAGTTATTAAGGACCTACAGTTGTTATGTGAATGATCGCTCAGTGCATGCACTGTCCAACTCTGACCCTCCCACTTGTGTGTCATTTCCGTACAATTCTCCTTATTGGATCAAACACCAATTTATATTTACCATAAGTGCCTGCCAATGCCGATTTATATTTCAAAACATTGATTTACTATTAATGTCGATTCTGATTTATATTTCAAAATGACGATTTACTATAAGCGCCGATTTATATTTCAAATTATCATTTCATTGGTGTCTTACTTTGGGTCTCCTCTTCATCTGTAGAGAAGCAATGGAGTATCCTACACAGCTATAGCTACAATTCTGCCTCTCACAACAGCCTTGTTGTTGGTGATTTTATATTTCAAAATGAAATGGAGTGATGACTAGTATCCACCTGCCACAATGTTGGATCACATCTTCAATTTTAATACCTTACATGACTTTCTCTATAATCGTCACCGGCACCTGAAAACATTTAGAATAGCCTATCCTAACTTCATCCTTGTTTGTATCGTTTTCTTTGCACAATAGTCAAACTATTGATTTATTATCATGTGTCATGAGATATAATAGACTCTGGCCTAGTTTTGTTCTTTATTTCTAATTACTTATTATTTAATAATTTAATGGGTTTGGTTAAATTATATATATTTGCAAACGATTTCATTTCATACAATATGTTACTAATTGGTTTTTTTTCTTGAATACTTTGAATTGTATAAAAAAATTAATTTTGAATTTGTTAGATATTTTCAATTATAGTGTTTATTATTTTCTTATGATATATCAAAGTTTCGTAGATCTTGTTTATTTTCTCAAATGAGTATTAGGTGACAATTAAGTAGATCTTTTAGTTTTCCTAAAAGTGTATTTTGGTTTCGTGATGACATGTATAAATTATTCCTCATTATTGCACTCTTAAGTGTCCTAGGTTTAGTCATATTTAAAATCACATTATGTTGTTGTTCTAGTTCTTAGAGTTGTGTTATTGAATGACCACTTTAGAAAACCTAGTTTCTTACATAAACCTATACTAGCCCACACATCATAAAAAATATCTGGTTAGTGCTCATCCCCTCTAACTTATGAGTTAGTTTCATCCAAGACATAAGCTCATGCATAGTCTTCCACTGCGTCCAAGTCAATTATGAGTTTCACACCTTTCTGATCATTAATAAGATAAATAATAACTTAAAACATAACTAACGCTCACACTCTCATGGATTCTTTATGATAGATTATGGTTTAAATATGATAAACAATATAATACTAGATGGATTATTTAATTCTAGGCACCACCACTGAGCACCAGCAACGGAGCTGTGTTTACTGTCAGTTTGGAGAAGATGGCCATCTTTGGAGCCCCCTTGTTTGGAGGGGGCACTTTAATTTTTAATACATTGACATAGTGCCTTTTGTAACATCCGACATATTTTGTTTAATGATCTATCGTTATTTTGTAAGAGATTCGAATAAATCATTCCAACTTCTTATTAATACATGTCGCTACTTTCTTGGAATTCTTTACAGCTTTTTTTGAGGATTGTAGCTACATGCTCTGCCCAGTTTTGTTCGGAATGACAATCTACACAAGGATTGCTCTTCGTTGTTATCTTTGTCGTGGTTAGAATAGAAATTATCCTTGTCTCTATTTAGGTATACAAAACAATAGAAATGGCTTAATATAAAATTAAAAATCAAATAAAGAATTTGAAAAAAAAATCATTATTAAAACTAATGGTTTTTTTCTAATTAAAAAATTAATCTTGAAATCCTATCGGCATTCACCAACTGAATTGGATGCGATGTGCTAGTTTAACCAACAATAGATCTTTTAACATCTTCTTGAACCATAACTCAATAAACTTATTTGCACAAAAACTATTTCACTTTATTTGGTTCATATTCCTCTAGCACTTACAGGAGGGCGGGTGCACAAAGTTCCTCCCCAAAAGGGTTAGCAATGGGGCCACACTAGCGAGGAGAAAACGATCACGCGCGGGCACCTAAGACAGCACGCACTCGCTGCTAGGTTCGGTATTGAACCGAGGTGCATGCGTGTTTCTGGCGTGCACACGCTCTTGTTAAAATTATAAAAAAAACTAGGGCAGAGTCTTTGTAATTCTACCATTTGCAGCCAAGCGCGAAGGGGCCTCGCATGCTCGTCATTACAAGCCACCAAACTCACCATTTCCACTCCAAAACAATCTCAATCCATCCACCAACTCATGATCAATTGAATTGGATAGGTAAATTTCATGTTTTTTGTCATTTTATTCATTTTTGTTTGTTTATTAAATTTCTAATAATTCTCAAATTATTAAAATAATAGAGAATTTTTCAATTGCAGACTGTAAACCTACACAATGAATGAACAAAATGTTAACATGGAGTCCGGTGGAATACAAGAAAACACAAATCTTGGAACCAATGAAAATCCTTAACAAAATCCAAATGCCTAAGAAAATCAAAACCCCCAACAAAATTTTGACCAAGATGACTTGAACCATTATGTAAATGAGACGAGAGTGCACACTCAAGAACTAAGAAACACAGGGGAACCATCTCCAGTGTCCCTTGCCACCTCAATTGAGAGCTCAATTGACTCCATCATCCATGCACATCGCCAATTGACTCACATGACTGAATATAGAGCTAGGATGCAGGAGTATTATTCCACAGGCATTTTCAAGGAGGAAATAAAAGTTTTGGATATTACAAAGGCCCAATTGTATAGTATGTTCACCGATCCAAAAACACAACAACCATCGGACATTAGAAAGCCATGTCTCTGCATGGATTGGTGTCATTCACAACCATGGAGGGACAATTGGATGCATAGGTGGTTCATGGTTTACGATAAACCTCCCTGCAATAATAGGGAGGTTCCACAGTACTTCCTTTGGCAATTGTGGGCTAAGTTTACGCTCGGTTTACATGTCAACTACTTTTACATAACCGAGTTTGAGGGTGTTGGACGTGGCTCTTCCCAAGATCAACTTGTTGCTAGGAGGAACCCACTAAGAGGGCCACTAGCTCTCTAGCACAAGCCCAACTCGTCTCCCCAAGTGCCTTAGTTACCCCACAAACTTGATTAGATCAAGGGCACGAGGAGGAGTGTTGCACGTGGACTGCTTAGACACATTTCCTTTGTAGCAGCTACTACAGTCGAGAGATAGGCTGACCCTGATAGAGATGCAGGTGCAGGGCCTTCCTGACAGATTCAGGATAGACCTATGACTAGAGGTAGCCATGTTGGGCCTTCTAGTTCCACGGGAACAATACCACATATTTGTCCCCATTGCGGGCACACTTTCCCTGGCCCAATTGAGGGTTTCTATATGGAGTAGGTTAGCACTTTTTTTAATATGTTTTCAATCATCACTTGATAATTTATAAAGTAATTTTAAAATATTTTTGCTTGAATTAAACTATTATTTCAATGTACATCTATTTAGAGCTGAGACACCATCATGGGAGAACGCAGCATCTCCCAACCTTGATGCAGCAGTGGCAACTGCAATTGAAATTGCGGCACCTCACACGGAGGTATTTTCAGTACCCCACACAAGATTGTTATTACTTATGGCATTTTTATTTTTATGTATTTATATTCATGACATACAAGATGATAGTTCGTACAATATTTTTTAACATTTCTCTTGACCAAATAATTACTTGTTTAATATGTTTATAACATGCATGTGTTTTGGTGTCCACAGGTATGCACAGACTACGATGATCAACCATCTCCACTGGGGGTCGACATATCACCATATACACAGGTACAATGTGTAGTTAAAAGCACACTTTTAATTTGAAATGTTACGACATACTATGGTTTAATTTGATTTTTTTTTACTAAACTATGATATTACAAATTGTATGCAGGGGCCGTAAACATCCATAGGCCACTTTAGTTCCATGTTTCCACCCTCTCACATGAGTTTCCCTCCTCGCTTACATCCAGACTCCTCCCTCCATCAACCCCCTCCCTTCCATCCACCCTGCCCTCTTTTTCCATACTCCCCCCCTCCATCCATCATCCCCCATTCGTCCATGCCCCCCCATCTATACATCCCCCCCCCCATTCATCCACTCCCACGCGCCCCCCCCCCCCCCCCCAACCCTTGTTTATCCATCCTCCCCCATTCGTCTGTGCCCCCCCCTTCCATCCAACTTCCCCCCTTCGTCCACAACCTCCCTTATATCCATCCTCCTCCCTTTATCTAGGACCACCCTCCCATTCACCATACCTCAACATCCCCCCTATCGCTTTTGGTTCAATACCCCCTATTGTACAGCCGGTAGGGGTTCATCATCCACGATGTCCTCCTCCACCCCATACCACCATATCATCTCCAGTTCCGGCCACTATTGTGGAAACTAATATTCCATTATCTTCCCATGTTTATATAGTGGTTGCATCTACATCTGTGGCCCCCCTCCCCCCATGACTGCATCGGAGTAGGTTGTCCATCCAACTGCTCCACCTGCTCGCCTAGAATCCCAACCATGTTCATTGTCGGAGGTGTTCACGATGAGAATCAAGTTAATTTATGAAAACATTTTGATGCATTAACCAAAATTAATTTAAGCAATTATTATTTTTCAATGAAATGATTGTCGTAAATGTTCTAGGGTGGAATTGCTAAGAGGCTCAGCAGATCCAGGACACCTGCCTCTCGTCTCCCACTTGCATTAGTGGTGAGTTATTTAAGATTTGAATTGTACATTCATTTTATAAATGTGGTAAATGTTACAAATACTTGAAAATAATGGTATCTTATATCATTTGTTTCAGAGAGTGGAGAGGCAGTTTACTCCTAGATGGAAGAAGACCCGAGATACCAATAGCTCCAAGAAGAGGAAGATCGATTTTGGAGATGCACCTGGGAGTGACCGAGGTGGTCAAAATACTTGACACACCATGTTATGTGCATTAACGAGGATGGGGCACCTTTGGGCACCAGTTGAGATGTACTTTGTATCTACGGCATGGGTTTCCATAAATTATGGATCTATGGGACAAGTTGTCATATTTTGTATAGGGCACGAGTTGCCATCTATTTTGTATCTACGACATGAGTTGTCATATTTTGTATAGGGAACGAGTTTCCATCATATATACATTGGGAACCATGTTCCACTATTTGCCTGAAAATTTATATATTTGTTCAAGTTTTGTTCCACTATGGTTTTATCTCATAGATTTATATATAGTTTTGTTCTATATAAGTGTATAATGATTTGGATTCAAATGTATGCACATGAATATATATGTACAATGAAAATTATTTACTTTTTATATGTATTATAATTTAGGCAAGGGATTAGGCTACAAAATAGGGTTTCATTGTGATTAGAATACAAGCTAGGGTTTACGCTACCAACTAGGGTTTTTAGGATAGGATCTCGTGTTTCTAGGATAGGCTCCAAGCTCTAGGGTTTGCAGCTTAATGTTGAACTCCACTATCATGAAAACATTGTCACCAACACCATGCCCACTACCACAATCACCATCAAGCCTCATCATCCTCTTGCTCGTGGTGCCACCATCCTTGTCCCCATAAATCATCTGTCATCCGCCATCAACCTAATGCACTTTGTTTCATTGTCACCGTCACCATATCTATCCTCACGCCCATTATCACCATCATCATCATTGTTCTCATTGTCACCATTGTCGCCATCATGCTCATTGGAGTCTAAGCCATTTAGCCTCTTTGTTTATGTATTTTGGGTCAGATATGGATTGCACTTGATTTGTTTTTAGTTGTATGCACCCTTGCTATATACATGTCAGAAAATTTGCATATAAGTGTATAATTATTTGGATTGAAAACTAGGGTTTTTAGTCTAGGCTATGGTTTTCTACGGTTTTCCCATAAAAACTTGGCAGATAAACTTTCAACAAGGAGTTTCTCTATCAAGTGTCTATGGGAAAACCCTAGAATAGATGTGGAGCTGGGCAAAAGGAGTCGATCTGGGTCGAGAACTTATTGAGTTCCCCTCTATGTGCAAACTCAGTGAGACAATGTGGGGTTCTTTTTTTCATTTGAACTTGCAAATATGGTAAGAATAGGGTAATCCCCATATACACAATAGCTAGGATATTAACCCTATAAGCCTTTAACAAGGAAAATCAACAAACTCGAAGTCCTGCCTCTTTCTCATTGTATTGATAAAAACAATTCAATACAATATTTAGGTGTTTTGCAACATTGCTCAACCCAAATATGCCAAGCAATGTTATATTTCAACGTGTCTAAAAGCACCAAAAATTCAAGGGATTGCTCCCTCCCTTACGCCTCCAACTGAGGGTTTGTCAACCTCCTCCCAAATGCTCCTAATTATCATGTCGGGATGCATAGTCTACCTACAGATAATATAACTCATAAATAAACCAAAATAGAGGAATAATAATGTACTTTTAGAAATAAGAAACCTCTATTCGAGAGGATTTCATGAATCTTTCCTAAATCTTGATGATTCTTAGAGGCTTTGGCTACATTATGGTATTTGTAAACCCTCCATAAGGTAGAAATAATCCTCATCCCTCATTGGATTGTGATTGTGCTTAATGTAGTGGCAACTTTACAAAAGGTTTAAATAACCATTGTACATGCACACAGGAAATAGGGCCCAAGAAATGAATTTATTAGGACTCTTTGATATAATCAACAAAGTGGACTTGACTTAAAAATTACATTATGGAATGAGACTTCAAACTTCAACCAACTCTTGGGTGTTAAAGAAAAGAAAGAAGGAACCCACATTAAAGACCTATGTAAACAAATAGTAAAGGATAGAATTTCTAAGCGGTGTTTTTTAATGTTAAGCCAAAAATGGGAAATTCATATAGAATAATAAGAAACCGGGGTTAGTGTTTATGGTTGAGATATTAAAAATATTCCTTTTTCATAGTTGCTTCCTTAATGAAGGAATAAGCCTTAGTTCTACAATTGTTTCTATCAATGTCTTTGATCATAACCCTAGTGTACGTTCAACCTTGATAAGCCAATTATTTGGTCAGATTTCGTTTAGATACAACCCAACATGGGTTACACATCTAGGGTTTGAATATTTGGCGATAAAATCTTCTTTTATAGACTAGTACATGGATTTTTGTCCTACATATGTGAAAAAAATCAAGAAGTTAAAAATGAAACAGAAAGAATGATCCAAACGCATAAGGAAGATTCATTATGAAGAATAATGGACTAGGAATGCCGCCTCAAATAAGTACAATGCCAAATAGAAGAGGAGGTGTTCTAAATTGAACATGAGGCAAAGAAAAGTGAAGTTAGAACCAACTTGATCAAAGCTCAAAAATATGAAAAGGGGTACTAGAGGTTAAAATCAAGAATCCTCTAGTTGAATGTTGAGAACATCAACACCAATTTTTTTCATTGTCAACCCAACCATTTAAAGGGTTTTTTATTAACATATTTTCCCTCATTATCTATTTTTAACGTATGAAGTTGTAGTCCAAATTGTTTTCTTTAGAGGGCTTGTAGGCCAAACAAATGTCAAGAACTTCACTCTTAAGAAATAAACACAAGTGCATTTGGAGAAGTCATCAATGAAAGTTAAGAAGTACTTGAACCCAAAGAAAGAAGGAAAAGGAGAAATCCACACAAATCCCTATGAAAATGTTGCAAGGGGATTGAGGTGTTCCAAGTGGCACGTTTATCAAAACAATATCGACAATGTTTTCCAAGAGCACAACAACAAAAAAAACCATCTCTGTAAGAAACAAGAGAATAACTAATCACCATCTTTCACTTACATAGTTGGTGCAATGAGCAATAGTTTAGATTACCAAACTACTTATGCCAAAGTTTATTCATGTTATTTCCATGAGCTATAAAAATTGTTGGAAGAGAAGATGACCTAATGTCATCAACTCTATATAATATGGTAATATCATCAATGATTATAGTTGTTAAGACATGCTTGGGATCCTTTAAATCCTTGATTACAACTTGTGAAGGTCAAAATTCTATGATTTTTCCTTCACCTAAATGAGTGATTTGATATACTGATAGAGGGTTGTAGGAATTAGAACACATAATGCATGATTAAAGTGGCCATCATTGTTCCAAACCGTACAACACTAATAGATCTATCATCACCAACAAATATTTGTTATGTGTTACATTCATTAAGAGAAAAACCGCGTATGACCTCTTGTGTGAGGTGTGCCCTTAGGGATTTAACCAAGCAAAACCCTGATTTCATCTCATTAGAAACATTTACCTAGCCATTTTTCATATGTATCAACTCTTGGGATCGAAAAAATCCTAAGACATGTCCTACATGGTATTTTGAAATCTCCTTTATGCATGTGTGGGAGTTGACGGAACCCAAGTCTACTCGCCAGTTTGGGTTCCATGACCCCAGAGCAATTCCTCAAAGTGTCCCTCAATGGACCCGGGGTTCCCAACCAAAATTCCTGTAGTACCAAAATCATGACTCCGATCATGAATCCGTCGATTCCGATGTATCCAAGACGCCGGGTTTTAGCTAGGGCCCCCCCACACCGTGCCTCGAAGTATTGGAACCGATGTTATTGTGCCATCTCCGGAGCTAGGGTTTTTCTCAATGAAGGCCATTCCAATATTGCTCAAGGGGGTCATTTACAATACAAAAGATCCTAGGTGGGCATGGCCATCGTGAAACCATCCACAATGGCCATGTACATGTTTGGGAGCTAGCGGAACCCAAGTCCGCTCAACGGTTTGGGTTCCGTGCCCCCGGAGCAATTCCTTAAAGTGTCCTTGAATGGCCCCAGGGTGACAAACAAAAATTCGTGAAACACACAAACCGTGACTCCAATCGCAAATACATTGATTTCGATGGATCCAAGACGTCGGGTTTCATCTGTGGGTCCCCCCACACCATGCCTCGAAGTATCGAAAATAGTGTTATTGTGCCATCTCTAGAGCCAGGGTTTTGCTCGATGAAGGCAATTCCAATATTGCTCAAGGGCGTCATGTACGATTCAAATGCTCCCAGGCATTCATGGCCATTATGAATAAGTACACAATGGCCATGTGCACATGTGGGAGCCGACGAAAACTGAGTCCGCTCGTTGGTTTGGGTTTCGTGCCCCCGGAGCAACTCCTTAAAGTGTCCCTGAATGACCACGGGGTGCCCGACCAAAATGCCTGCAAAAAAGAAAATCGTGACTTCGATTGAAAATCTATTAATTTTGATAGATCCGGGGCATCAAGTTTTAGCTAGGGGCTCCCCCACACTATGCTTCTAAATCTCGAAAATGGTGCTATTGTGCCATATCCAGAGCTAGGGTTTTTCCTCAGTGAAGGCCATGCTAATCTTGGTCAAGGGGGTCATTTTTCATCCGAAGGATCCCAGGCATGTGTGGCCATCGTGAACACATCCACAATGGCCACATGTATGTGTGGAAGCTGACGGAACCTTGTTCCGCTCGCAGGTTTGGGTTTCGTGCCCCTTGAGCAATTCCTCAAAGTGTCCCTAAATGGCCTAGGGGTGCTCGACGAAAATGCCTATCGCAGCAAAACTGTGACTCCGATTGTGAATCCGTTGATTCCAATGGATCCAAGATGTTGGGTTCTAGATAGGGTACCCCCCACACCATGCCTTGAAGTATCGAAAATGGTGCTATTGTGCCATCTTCGGATCTAAGTTTTTGCTCAGTGAAGGCCATGCCAATCTTGCTTAAGGGGGTTATTTCTCATCCAAAGACTCACAGGCATGCGTGGCCATCGTGAACATGTCCACAATGGCCACATGCATGTGTGGATTGGATGAAACCCAAGTCCGCTCTCTGGTTTAGGTTTTGTGCCCCCAGAGGAATTTCTCAAAGTGTCCCTGAATGGTCCTGGGGTGCCCAACCAAAATTCCCGCAGTAGCAAAACCGTGACTCCGATCGTGAATCTGTCTATTCTGATAGATCTAGGATGCTGGGATTTAGCTTAGGGATGCTCCACACCCTACCTCAAAGTCTCGAAAATGGTGCTATTATGCCATTTCCGGAGCTAGGGTTTTGCTTAGTGAAGGCCATGCCAATCTTGCTCAAGGGGGTCATTTCTCATCCAAAGGCTCCCAGGAATGTGTGGACATCATGAACACATCCAAAATGGCAATGTGCATGTGTGGGATCCGACGAAACCTCATTCCGCTCGCCAGTTTCAGTTCCGTTACCCCAGAGCAATTCCTCAAAGTTTCCCTGAATGGCCCCGGGGTTCCCGATGAAAATTCCAGAACCAACAAAAACATGACTCCGATCGTAAATCCCTCAATGCCTATGGATCTAGGACACCAGGTTCTATCCAGGGGACCCCCCACACCATGTCTCAAAGTCTCAGAAATGGTGCTATTGTGCCATCTCGAGGGCTAGGGTTTTTCTTAGTGAAGGCCATGCCAATCTTGCTCAAGGGGGTCATTTCTCATCCGAAGGATCCTTGGCATGCCTGGCCATTGTGAACATGTCCACAATGGCCATGTGCATGTGTGGGAGCCGACAAAACCCAAGTATTCTCGCTGGTTTGGGTTCCGCGCTCCTGGAGCAGTTCCTGAAAGTGTTAATGAATGGCCCTAGGGTGCCTGACCAAAATCCCCGCAACAGTAAAACCGTTAATGTGATCGCGAATCCGTCAATTCCGATGGATCTGGGGCACCAAGTTTCAGCTAGGGGCCCACCCACACCATGCCTCGAAGTCTCAGAAATGATGATATTGTGCCATCTACAGAGCTACAATTTTGCTCATTGAAGGCCATGACAATCTTGTTTAAGGGGGTCATTTCTCATCCAAAGGCTCCCAGGCATGCATGGCCATCATGAACATGTACACAATGGCCACATGTATGTCCTTGAAATGAAGGAACCTCATTCCACTGGTCGGTTTGGGTTCTGTGCCCCCAGATCAATTCCTCAAAGTGTCCCTGAATGGTCGCGTTGTGCCCGACCAAAATTCCCGCAACAACAAAACCGTGACTCCCATCGCAAATCTGTCAATTTTGATGGATCCGAGGCACTAGATTTCATCTAGGTTCGCCCCCACACTGTGCCTCGAAGTATTGAAAATGGTGCTATTGTTCCATCACCAAAGCTAGGTTTTTGCTCAGTGGAGGCCATGCAAATCTTTCTCAAGGGTGTCATTTATCATCGGAAGGATCCGAGGCATGAATGGCCATCGCGAACATGTACATAATGGGAAAATGCACATGTAGGAGCCTTTAGAACCCAATTCCACTCACCGGTTTGGGATCCCTTCCCACAGAGCAATTCCTCAAAGTGTCCCTCAATGGCCCTGGGGTGCCCAACGAAAATGCCCGCAACAGCAAAACAGTGACTCTAGTCATGAATCCGTTGATTCCAATGGATCCAAGACTTCGGGTTCTATCTAGGCCCCCCCCCCGCACACCATGCCTCTAAGTATCAGAAACGGTGCTATTGTACCATCTTCGGAGCTAGGGTTTTGCTCAATGAAGGAAATGGAAAAACTTAGCAAAACTCTAGCTCCGGAGATGGCAGAATAACACCATTTTAGAGACATTGAGGCACGGTGTGGGGGGGCCCTAGCTGGAACCTGGCATCCTGGATCCATCAGAATCGACGAATCCATGATCGGAGTAATGGTTTTGCTGCTGTGGGCATCTTGGTCCATCACCCCGGGGCCATTCAGGGACACTTTGAGGAATTGCTCTAGGGACATGGAACCCAAACCGATGAGCGGAATAGGGTTTTGTCAGCTCCTGCATGTGCACATGGCCATTTTGGACATGTTTATGATGGCCATGCATGCTCAGGAGCCTTAAGATCGTAAATCACCCCCTTGAGCAAGATTGGAATGGCCTTCACTTGTCAAAACCCTAGCTCCAGAGATGGCACAATAGCACTATTTCCAAGACTTCGAAGGATGGTATGGGGGGGCCCTAGTTGAAATTAGACATCCTAGATCCACCAGAATCAACAGATTTAGGATCAGAGTCACGATTTTTCTATTGCGAGCATTTTGGTTGGGCACACTGGGGTCATTCAGGGACACTTTGAGGAATTGATATGGGGGCACGGAACCCAAACCAATGAGAAGACTCAGTTTCCATCTTCTCCCACATGTGCATGGGGCCATTTTGGATGTGTTTACTATGGCCATGCATTCTGGGGAGTGTTCAAATCAGAAATTCCCCCTTGAGCAAGATTGGCATGGCCTTCACTGAGGAAAACCCTAGCTCTGGAGATGTCACAATAGCACCATTTCTAACACTTCTAGTCATGGTGTGGGGGGGAGACTAGCTAGAAACCAGCATCCCGGATCCATCGGAACTGACAGATGCATGATCGGAGTCACAGTTTTGTTGCTATGGGCATTTTCATCGGGCACCCCGGGGCTAATCAGGGACACTTTGAGGAATTTCTTCAGTGGCACGGAACCCAAACCGGCGAGCGGACATGGGTTCCGTCGGCTCCCAGATGTGTACGTGGCCATTGTGGATGTCTTCATGATGGCCATGCATGCCCAAGAGCCTTCGGATGACAAATGAACCCCTTGTGCAAGATTGGCATGGCCTTCACTGACCAAAACCCTAGCTCCGAATATGGCACAATAGCACCATTTCTGAGACTTCGAGGAATGGTGTGGTAGGGACCCTAGCTGAAACTCGACATCTAGGATCCATTGGAATCGAAGGATTTGTGATCGGAGTCACAGTTTTGCTGCTGTGAGGATTTTGGTCGGTCACCACAGGGCCATTCAGGGACACTTTGAGGAATTGCTCCTGGGGCACAGAACCAAAAGCAGCGAGCGAAACGGGGTTTCGTCAGCTCCTGCACGTCCACGTGGCCATTGTGGATGTTTTCACGATGGGCACACATGCCTAGGATCCTTCGGATGACAAATGACCCCCTTGAGCAAGATTGGCATGGTCTTCACAGAGAAAAACCCTGGCTCCGAATATGGCACAATAGCACATTTTTCGTGACTTCGAAGCACGGTGTGGGGTCTCCTAGCTGGAAATCGGTGCCCCGAATCCATAGGAATCAATGGATTCATGATCGGAGTCACATTTTTGTTGTTGCGGTCATTTTCATTGGGCACCCTAGGGCCATTCAGGGACACTTTGAGGAATTGCTCTAGGGGCACGGAACCCAAACCGACGAGTGAAACAGGGTTTCGTTGGCACCCGCACTTGCACATGGCCATTGTGGACATGTTCACGATGGCCACGCATTCTTGGGAGCCTTTGTATGAGAAATGACCCCCTTGAGCAACATTGGCATGGCCTTCACTGAGCAGAACTCTAGCTCCCGAGATGGCATAATAGCACCATTTCCGGGACTTCGAGGCACAGTGTGGGGGACCCTAGCTGAAACCCAATGTCTCGGATCCATCGGAATCAATGGATTCATGATCGGAGTCACGGTTTTTCTGCTGTGGGAATTTTGGTCAGGCACCCCGGGGCCATTCAGGGACACTTTGAGGACTTGCTCCGGGGGCACAAAACCCAAACCGACGAGCGGACTCAGGTTCTGTCGGCTCCCGCACATGCATAAAGGAGCTTTCAAACTACCATATAGGACATGTCTTAGGGTTGTTTGGCTCCCAAGTGCTGATACATATGAAAAATGGCTAGGTAAATGTTGCTAATGAGATGAAATGAGGGTTGTGCTTGCTTAAATACCTAAGGGCACACCTCACACAAGAGTTCATACACTTATAACCACATCGTGATGGTCCATAAGATATTGAGACAATATTGAGAATATGTGATCCATTATAGAGTAACTCCTTTGACCTCCTAATGTTATGTAAACAAATAAGAAAGTGTTTTACCATAAGTCAATTAGAGAAGATATGCCATAACATTGGTACCAACTAGATGTCCCCATTTTTATATGGTCTATGGAAAGGTAGGCTAAGTAGATTGAAGGTATAATAGAGGTATCTTTGAGCTGGTTGAAAGTGTCTCTATCAAGTGTCTCAAGCCATGGATAATGCCTTAAAGAATAATAGTTGATCTCTAAAGGCTATCATTTGCCTTTGATTGTTGACCTCGATGCAAAAAGTAGGTTGTGGAAATTAGGTATGGGTCTTGGGACCATGAACATTTTCAACGGAGGAAAGATATGCCGTATTCCCTAAACAAGGCTTCTATGCATTTAGGACCAAGAATGATGTGTCCAATCACAACACATCTAAGATCGAGGGATATTTGGCCTCCATATGAGCATATTCAAATGTGATTAGGAGGTTATCAACACCAAGTGTTGGTGTTGAAGGCCTAGATATGACTAAATATTTATCTTATTGGTGAGGATATGGACACTATTTGGAGGTTTTGAACAAGAGCAAGAAAGGAGCTTTCAAAACAACAAATAGGACATGTCTTAGGGTTCTTTGGCTTCCAAGTGTTGATAAATACTTCATTATGATATTTTGAGAATCATTTATGGATATGAGGGCCTTGTACATGGTTGGGAGGAGGACTGCAAACCTTAATAAAAATAAAGCTTCTAAGTGAAGGGAAACTTGAGGTTTCAAACTGAGAGGTGTATTAATTAAATAGGTTCACAACAATGAAATAGGCCTCAAATGACAAGGATATGTTTAGCCTCCAATAAATTATATGGGTGCAACTAGGAGTATTTTAGTACTTAGTATGGGTTTTATGGAACAAAACATGGTTAAACGATGAAACCTTGACCTTAGGCTCTAAAGGAAGTTTCCAAGGATAGGGAAAATGTGAAGC
The DNA here is from genome assembly GCA_027924585.1 of Larix kaempferi. NCBI lineage: Eukaryota > Viridiplantae > Streptophyta > Pinopsida > Pinales > Pinaceae > Larix > Larix kaempferi. Next base: position 5,183,365 of record BSBM01000435.1, read on the forward strand.
CTTAATCAACCACATAATATTGGTCTAGTATAACTTAAATATTTGAATGCCAATATGGACACCATTAGTTTCTTTTGAGCTTTATGGGTGGACCTCAAATCCATAAACATGATTCAAAGAGGGAGACCAAAATATACAGGTTAGAAATATATATTTATTGCTTGGGACCAACGATAAATTTGATCGGTCTTTTGTAATGCTTCAGAGCACCATTCATGAACCTTGGTAGCTAGAAGGTTCCTTTAGACCCTAATGCATAATTCAAAATTCAAAATATTTGAAAGTGATATTTAGGTGTGTAATTGTGTTTGAAAAGATGATGTTGTGTGGTATTTTATACTAATATTTGTATGGTTTTCTTTGTGCAAGTGTGTATGAAATCTTTGCCTATGCGTGTTTTTTCTAACATGTACATTTTTGTATATGTGCATAGATATTTGCATGTGTGCATGTATTTTTCTTATGTTTATGTAAATATTTTTATGCATGTAGGTTTTTATAGTGTAAATATATATGTATTTCTACATCTTTGATATATGTGTAAATATAAGTATGTGCATATAACCTGTGTGTGTAAATGACTACGAGTGGTAGGTACACAAGGGGGGTGTCTAGGGGTGGTAGGTACATAAGGGAGCTATTGCCCAATGCCTATCAAATTTCAGTGCATCTATGTGTATCAGTGTGATTTGTGAATGACAAATGTGTACTCATTGATGTGTATTGATTCTAATTTCTATTGAATATTATGAAATGTTATAATATAAGATGAGTTTTCAGTCTTGTTTAAATGAATGTGAAGTTTTCCTAAACAGATGGAAACTTGAATTGGAGTGGTTGGTGTAAAACATCAATGTATTGTAATAGTAGCTTAATCATAACTCAAACATCAAATAAACGATATAAGATAACGATATCAAATAAACTATCTAACATGAATAACATTAGACGTGCATGAATAAACAATCACATGACTATACTATCTACCTCAATCAATTAGTCCTTCTGGATCCTCTCAGTTTTTTATTGTCTCAAACAACCTCTCATGCTCTACATGAGGTAGTGAGTAGCATACCTTGTTTGATGTCTTCGTTGAAATTGTTTGTAGTTGGATGTTTGTACCAACGATCAAGTGCGTAAAGTGATACACTTGTGAACCTGGTCTATAATCCGTATATGTGTATCCATTGCTCTTTTGTCCCTTTCCATCTACTGTAAGATATTCCCCCTGAACAACCATCGAGCCAATCAGAAAGGTAATGCCTTCACTATCGGTTAATGATGCGAGGAGGGTTTACTTCCCTTGGATGCATCGTGCCAACCAATAATTCGTCCTAATTGCACTATCTGTGGGGGCGACAATTGCATAGATGTGTCCTGCAAAAATGCATTTTACGGTCTTATTCCAACAAGTAGTGGTTTGATAACTTGGATAATTCCAAAAACAAGGAGGGAACCAGGATATGCATGCATAAATGTTTACCTGGTTGTACAAGATCAAGTATATGATCATATTCATTCGAAATAGAGGACTGGCCTTCCTCTAACTGGATTGTTTCAACAACTACACGTGGGTCCACTGCAAGTGATACATGATCCCATTCATCAACCCAATCCATTGATTACCACTCATCCCAGTCACAACTGCTGCAAGGCCCACAATAGAAAGCAAGATTATGCATCCATATTTCAAATAAGGGGTTGTTTGAGATTCGAACTAAATGAAATCCATGAGTGCCTTGCACAATACTACAACTATAAGAACGCAATCAATATATATCAACCACATGCCATAAATTTCTGACAACATGTCCTCTACCTATTGGTCTGTGTTGCTCCGTGTTTCGATCTGACATTTTTGCAGAGCACCATTGAACTATCGATTATGCATCCCGAATATGATGGTTTGTGATGCACCTCATCTCCTCCCTTCATAGGGAAGTTTTGAGACATGCTCCATCTCCATCATGCTCTCCCTTTCCATGCCTGGTCTCAAAAAAATTTGATATATGCAGCACATCATAAGTCTTGTGCAAAATACTCAACCACTGGAATACATGTGCATTTTTTAACTATCTTGCACAACCATCTGACCATATCCAATGCTCATCCATCTGTATACCTCTCTCCTTCACTTGATCATAGAAAATTCTTAAACAATGCTGCACATAATACAGGTCGTGGCACATTTCGTCACTAATGTAGAAGTTGGTCTCTTTCAATATTATCCTCATGTCATTACTGTTGTCTGGCGTGTGCATATACATGATATAGACCATTATCCTAACTTGGTATGAATGGTAGTATTGACTTTGAATCTCATTCTATGGCTACAGGGTGTAGTTTTCAGGAAAGTCCACAATGGATAATATTTTTCCATTGGGAAAGGTGTCCCTACACTGTCTGTATTGTTCATCCTGCCATCATGCTACATGGACATGTTGTACATATTTCTCAGTATTTTGGTAGAATTCCTTCATGAAATCGCAAATTTGTACCTCATGCCACAAAACCAAGGGCATTAATACAACATGACATTTGCAATCTGAATATATATGTACAAATTCAACATGTACAGTATGAAAGTATGCAAACTTAGATTACCTATGACTTCACCAATGCAAATTTTTTTCTTTCCTTCGCACTATCTACTTGATATGTTATGTACTTGAAGTTCTGCATTTCTAATAACATCCTCCCAAATTTGTGCTCCTCGGTTTCATGGATGCATCGGCTCAATAATGCAAATCCACTGCAACTTGAACATGTCCCATATAAACATGATCTTTTATAATATTTTTGTCCTTCAGGTCTTGGACACATTATGCTATGTATAAATTCTTTGGATGCATTCGGTGGTTGTAATGATGGGAAATCCTACACAATGTTAGTATGAAAATCACAAAATATATGTCTATATGTATCATAATAGTACTCAAATTCTACATGGTATCTACAGCAACATGTGTTGCGATCAATGCAAATTCTAACATACTAGGGTTTGTATTTTTCAAAGGACCTTTGGCCCAAGCTCAATTGTGTGTGCTCATTCTTGAACCTCTCATAGAGTTCCATTTGTGTCATGTCAAGGAAGTGCTTTACATGGGTTTCACACCCCTTAACACCTTTTCTCAACTTTAACACATCTCTTTGATTCAATGACGGTCTAGTGTTATCATGCCAAAAATTTTGTACTAGTTCTTGAACAGCATCAATAATATTCATGTATAAACGAGGTAACCTCCCAACAAAGGCCCAACAATCTTTTTGTCCTAGGGTCTCAAGTTTCATAACATTCTACGCTCTTTTATAATGTATCATAAACAAGAAAAAGGTAGAGAGAGAAGCAAAAACGAGGGAGAAAAAGAGAATATTATAGTATTTTTGCGATAAATTTTGATCATGAACTTGGATTTGGGTGCACTTGGTACCGTGGGAAATCTCTCATCGAGGGTGACCACTTTCATGTTTTTAGCTTTGCGATATTCCTCATAGTTTTTCCAAGGGGGGCATTTTTGTAAATATGGTCATAAAGCATCTTTCAAAACATGCTTTTCGAAAAGAATCTTTTGAAAGATGCTTTATTCCCAAATTTACAAAAATTCCCGCCCCATCCAAACCGTTAGGAATTCCGTGAATGAAGATCAAAACACGAAAGTTGTATCCCTAGACGAGATCTTTCCAATGGTACCAAGTGTTCCCAAATCCGAGTTTTGGATCAAACGTTATCACAAAAATACTATAATATTCTCTTTTCCTCTATCCTTTTTGTTTATCTCTCTCTACCTTTTTATTATTCAGGATGCATTTTGGCCTTGGTAATTCCTTATGTTTTCTCTAATAACTGAATACTTTTGAATATTTTTTCTATCTACTTTAAATATTTTACATGTGTGTGATAGCAGGTGACGTTTCCTTATGGATTTGTCTATAATCGATTCCGACAGTACACGATGGGCCGCACTAAAATATTTTGTACAAGAAGTTTTTCCCGATTAGAGGAAATTTCAATTTAAAATGGGCCTTCAAAAAATAATACAAATTCCATGTCATCATGTATTAGCCAATCAAAATTCTTTAAAATTCAACAAGGAAGCACCTAAAAAAATTGGAGGGAAAAAATAAAAACTATTTTTTTGGATTGTATTTTCAACTTATCTCCTTGTAGGTTTACTCAAATTTCAAGCGGGAGGACTCGTTGGATGTATAATTAAATTATGCATCCAACGTGTACCCATGTTTTATACTTTTAACAACATCCACACCATGAAAAATTGAAAATGCATTAAAAAACCTGTTTTCTCTCACTAGAAACACATTTTTTTAATGTATTTTCAATTTTTCATGGTGTGGATGTTGTTAAAAGTATGCAACATGGGTATGAGTTGGATGCATAATTTAATTATACATCTAATGAGTCCTCCCGCTTCAAATTTGAGTAAACCTACAAGGAGATAAGTTGAAACTACGATCCAAAAAAGTAGTTTTTTTACTCTCTCTCTACTATTATTTTATTATTATTTTCCTTACAAGGCCCATTTTTTACCCAAATTTCCTCTAATTGAATCAAATTAAATGCATACTGTAGATTTATAAAAACATGATTGTTGGCCTCTCAACTTCTAACTACCTTTATGCCCAAAATTCTCCTAACATGAGCTAGACAATGTGATTTTAACAAAGCCAGAAACAATTGACATTTTGCTGCATCGGTTTTGGATTCAAAAAATTCTTTGATTATCCTGTTACAGTGGAAATCAATAGTGTGTTTGGGAAACTTACCTTCAAGTCCTGAAAATGAATTTTCATCCACCTAAATACGTCTAGGAGTTCTTCGTCTTCTGCTTGATAGTCGAGGCAAGGGAGTCAAAAAGGAAGTACGAGTCTTGTCACTGGTTTGTTGTGGCCCTCCGTTCACAATTTGGTCCAGCAAGAGAATGTGTTCAACATGTGTGTGCTCTTCTTGAGGAGGTTTCTAATTAACAACTTGTTCAACATCCATCCCTTATTACTCGACATCAAGCAAGATTTGCTTGACTTCAACCACTTCGCCACTGCTTGCTGATGGATCTAAGGCACTAACATTTTGATGTCTATGGTTTTCTATGTACAACCTGGCCTTTTCTCTTTTCTCATGGGTGTTTTCAGGGGGCGGCTCCTTCCTTCTAGAATTTATTTTATTATTACTTTTGTTTCCCATATTAAATACGTTTTTTAACAACAAAAAAATATCACCCCTGCAAGAATGAACAACAAATAAGATATTAAAACTCGATCTGCATGATTATTAAAACTCGATGTAGCAATTGATTATGTACAACAACATCTAGTGAGAATTTTTTCATATAATCTTAAAAGCTATTGAGAATTCCCTAGATATAACAACATCACCTCTAGGAACTCAATCGGATGGTGGTATGGGATGTTAGTAGGAGCACATCCCTACAGAAGGAGAAGCTCCTACTCACTTCATTTTCATGTTTTGGATGAAGGAAAATAGCCCCAAAATATTAAGAGCTTTCAATTCTTTAGGTGTTTGTGTGAGTTGTTGTAGTGAAATCATGAAGAATTCAACAAATGTTTGTGTACTAGATGGAGTTATGTGATTATGAAAGGTTATTGGTGGTGATGCAAGCAAGTTTTTTTATTATCTTCCTAAAAGGTTGAAAGCATTGCTTGGTGCATTTTGTAGTTTTTTTTGTTGTAAGATGTTTTTATTATCTATGTTGAAGATTAAGAAGACTAAAATACATCTATCATACAATTAATGAGAAAAAACTAAAACCTCAAGGATTATGATTGCTATTTCCTTCAAATGTAAAATGCTCTTTTGATGTATCCACTATATGTAAGAAGAGTTCAAGTGTGTCCAAGCAGCATGAGAATTCAATCCAAGGATCCAAATAGAGTCCAATTGTTGTGTATTCAATCAAAGGAGCCAAATAGAACCCAACTGGTGTGTATTCAATCCAAAGAGCCAAATAGAGTCCCCACTGTTATGTATTTTATCCAAATTGTCAAACAAACACCAAATGGTGTGTGAATTCAATCCAAAATGCAAATGGTTGTTGGACTATGCTTGAAAATAGCGAAAAACATGCGTGGAATGAGAGAAAAAATGCGGGAGAAGAGCGCAAGTTATTTTCTGAATTTTATGCTCAACAGGGATGCACGCACGCTAATAGAGCGTGCATGCTAGATGCACGTGCACATTGCTAGCACTTGTGCACCACTGTTAAACATTGCATAGATCTGTGGGTAATGTTTACTTAATTTATTTCCCAATAAATTGATATGTGTCGGTTTATTCGTAGAGCCCGTCCCCCATTAAGGCCTTTAGGCCCTCTTCTAAACCATATTCCCTAAGTGTATAAGTCCTTCTAGGTGTTTAGAGGTTTTGGGATTAGGGTTATAACGATTTTAGGTTAGGAGTTAAAGGTTATAGGGATTGTAGGCAAATTATGGGGTTAAATTTTATATAAAATAAACATTTTCCAATCTGCATCATCATAAGGAGCTTCTCTAATTTTGTTGAATCATTACTAGTGTGATATGATGATGATGATGATGATGATGATTATGAAGGAAGAAGATGATGATGGGGAAGAGGGTGACGAGGAAGATGATGATGATGAAGATGATGATGAGGAAGAGGGTGATGACGATGATGATGAAGAAGATGATGATGAAGATGATGATGATGATGATAATGAAGATGATGGATGATGATAACATGGTGATGTTGATGATGATGGCAATGATGAAGATGAAGATGATGATGATGATGATGAAGAAGAAGATGATGATGATGATGATGATGACGATGACGACGATGATGATGAAGATGATGATGATGATGGATATGATGAAGATGATGGTGATGACGATGACAACGATGATGATGAAGATGATGAAGATGATGATGATGATGATGATGATGAAGATGATAATGATGGAGATGTTGATGAGGAAGAGGGAGCCAATGATGATGAATATGAGGATGACGACGACGATGACGATGATGATGATGATGATGATGCCGATGACGAATGTGATGATGATGATGGTGATGATGACGACAACAATGATCATGGTCTTCGTCATCATCATCATCATCATATTCGTCATCATCATCTTCGTCATCATCATCATCATCATTATCATCATCATATTCATGGTGTTCAACATCATATTCATCATCATCCTCATCTTCGTCATCTTCATCATCATCATCATCATCATCATCATCGTCGTCGTCATCATCATCGTCATCACCCTCTTCCTCCTCCTCATCATCATAATCATCATCCTCAGCATCATCATCTTCTTCATCATGATCTTCATCATCAACATCAACATCATCATCATCATCATCATCATCATCATCTTGATCATCAACATCACCATCATCTTCATTGTCTTCATGATAATGATGGTGATGATGATGATAAAGATGTTGATGATGATGATCATCATCATCATCATGATCATGATGATGACGGAGATGATGATGACAATGATGATGATGAGGAAGAAGATGATGATGAGGAAGATGGTGATGACGATGATGATGATGAAGATGATGATGAAGATGATAATGAAGATGATGGATGATGATAAAATGGTGATGACGATGATGATGATGATAATGATGATGAAGATGACGAAGATGATGATGATGATGATGAGGAAGAGGGTGATGACGATGATGATGATGATGATGATGATGATGCGGAAGAGGGTGATGATGATGATGATGATGATGATGATGATGATGAGGAAGAGGGTGATGACGATGATGATGATGATGATGATGAGGAAGAGGGTGATGACGATGATGATGATGATGATGATGATGATGAAGATGAACACGATGAAGATGATGGTGATGATGATGATGAAGGTGATGATGAAGATGACAAAGATGATGATGATGATGAAGAAGAAGAAGATGATGATGGAGAGGTTGACGAGGAAGAGGGTGATGACAATGATGATGAAGATGAGGATGATGATGATGATGATGATGATGAAGATGAGGACAATGATGATGATGATGATGATGATGATGCTGATCATGATCATGATGATGATGAGGAAGAGGGTGATGATGATGATGATAAATATGATGATGATGATGAATATGATGAAGATGATGGTGATGACGATGATGATGATGATGAAGATCATCATGAGGAAGAGGGTGATGACAATGATGATGATGATGACAATGATGAAGATGAAGATGATGATGATGATGATGATGATGATAATGAAGATGATATATGATGATGAAGAGCATGATGATGATGAAGATGAAGATGATGGTGATGATGATGACGATGATCATGATCATGATGATGATGATGATGAGAATGAAGATGATGATGATGATGATGATGATGATGATGACGACGATGGTGATGATGATGACGAAGATGATGATGATGACGGAGATGCTGAAGATGATGGTGATGAAGATGAGAACGATGATGATGAAGATGAATATGATGATGATGATGATGATTATGATGAAGAAGAAGATGATGATGATGATGAAGATGTTGATGAGGAAGAGGGAGATGACAATGATGATGAAGATGAGGATGATGACAATGATGATGAAGATGAGGACGATGTTGATGATGAGGATGATGATGATGACGATGAAGATGATGATGATGATGATGATGATGATGATGATGATGAATATGATGATGACGAAGATGAGGACGATGATGATGATGAGGGTGATGATGATGATGATGATGATGATGATGATGATGATGATAACGAAGATGATGATGGTGATGATGATGATGATGAATATGATGATGATGATGAAGATGATGATGATTATGATGATGAAGGCCATGAAGATGATGGTGAAGACCATGAATATGATGGTGATGACCATGAATAAGATTGTGAAGACCATGAAGATGATCATCTTTATCATCATATTCATCATCATTATTGTCGTCATCATCACCATCATCTTCATGGTCTTCATCTTCATCATCATCATCATCATCATCATCTTCATCATCAACATCATCATCATCATCTTCGTCATCATCATCATCATCATCATCATCATCATCACCATATTCATCATCATCATCATCATCATCATCATCTTCATTATCATCATCATCATCGTCATAATCATCTTCATAATCATAATCATCATCATCACCCTCTTCCTAATCATCATCATCACCCTCATCTTCATCATCATCATAATCTTCATTATCATCATCATCACCATCTTCATCATCATCACCCCTCTTCCTCCTCCTCCTTCTCCTCCTCCTCCTCCTCCTCATCATCATCATCGTCATCGTCATCACCATATTTATCATCATCTTCTTCTTCATCATCATCATCATCATCATCGTCGCCATCACCATCTTCATCATCATCTTCTTCTTCATCATCATCATCATCATCATCATCGTCGTCATCACCATCTTCATCATCATCATCATCATTATCATTTTCGTCGTCATCACCATCTTCATAATCATTGTCATTTCCATCGTCATCACCACCATTATGATCATTTGCATCATCATCTTCATCATCATCATCAACAATATCATCATCATCATCATCATCGTTGTCATCATCATCATCATCATCATCATCATCATCATCGGCATCTTCATCATCAACATCAGCATCATCATCATCGTCATCATCATCATCATCTTCATCCTCTTGATCATCATAACGAGCTTCTCTAATTTTGGATATAAGGAGCTTCTCTAATTTTGTTGAATCATTATTGGTGTGAGATGATGATCATGATGAAGATATTGTTGTTGTTGATGATGATTATGATGATGATGATCATGACAGAGATGTTGATGATGATGATGATGATGGTGATGATGATGATGAAGATGACAATGATGACGATGATGAAGATGACAATGATGACGATGATGATGATGATGATGATGACGCTAATGATGATGATGACGATGATGATGATGATGATGATGGAGACGATGGAGATGATGGTGATGATGATGAAAATGATGATGCCGAAGATGATGAAAATGATGATGATGATGATGATGATGATGATGACAAGGAAGAGGGAGAGGGACATGACAATGATGATGATGATGAATAAGATGATGATGAAGATGATGATGAGGATGATGAAGATGAAGATGATTGTGATGAAGATGATGAAGATGATGATGGTGATGATGACGACGATGATGATGATGAATGATGATGATGATGATGAAGATGACAAAGATGATGATGATGATGATGATGATGATGATGAGGATGATGATGAGGATGATGATGACGATGATGATGATGATGATGACGATGATGATGGTGGTGGTGGTGATGACGATGACAACAATGATGATGATGATGATGAAGATGGTGATGGTGATGATGATGATGATGATGATGATGATGATGAAGATGGTGATGACGATGATGATGATGATGATGATGATGATGAGGAAGAGGTTGATAACGACGACGATGATGATGATGATGATGATGATGAAGATGATGATGATGATGATGATGATGATGAAGATGAGGACGATGATGAGGAGGAGGATGATGATGATGATGAATATGATGATGATGATCAAGATGATGATAATGATGAATATGATGGTGATGAGGACGGCAACAATGATGGTGAAGATGATGAAGATGATGAGAATGATAAGGGTTAGGGGTTAATTTTTATTTGACTAGACACTTTACATGTTAGAATTATGTGGTTAGGATTATAGGGGTTAAGGGATGTATATCATTATGTGTTAGTATTTAGGAGTCTTAGGGGCTCTACTAGTTTAGGTTTATAGTGGGCCAAGAGTTATGGTGGTTAGTTGTACTAGGGACTAGGGATTACAGTGGCTAGGGACTAATGGTCAAGGGCTTGGGGATTGAGATATAGGGCTCATGGATTTATGGTTACAAGGATGAATATTTATATGTACATGAGGATAATGCAAGTTAGTGACTTTTTGTAATAGTATACCTCCTAACCCTTGTGGTGAAGGAGAGAAGAGAGGGGTGAGGGAGGGAGGAGGGATTGGGTACAATGGAAGAGAGTGGGGGGGATTGGGTGGATTGGGTGGATAGGAAGAGAGGGGGGGGGGTCTGAATCCCAACCTTATAGGCAATCTCATCTTATTCAACAAAAATAGTGAACAAAAACAATTTGGAACTTTTATGTCTAGGAATGGAAATTATATTTTATAGAGATAGAATCAATGCGTGCACACATAGCAATGCGTGCACGCATCTGCATGTGCATGCATAACAATGCTTGCGCGCATAACAATGTGTGCACTCCTATGTGCGTGTGCGCATTTGCATGCACATGTGTCTGGATTCAAATTATTTTTGCCACCCTTGCATGTTTGATATTAGCTTCGTATTTCCAAACCTTGAGGCTCGATCTTATTTATGGAAGAACACATCAAATGTTGTAACTCTATGTTTTTCAAGCTTAGTTCTGCACATGCTCCACTAGTGCACTATTGATTAAATTGCACACACTTGTTGAGCTCTGTGTGCAGATTCTGACTATATTTTTTTGAAAAGATCTGTTGTTGTTTTCTATTTTTAATTCATTTTTAATTGTACTCATGTCAAATTTGTATAAAAATAGGTCATTTATTTTGCCTATAACTTTTTATTGGCTTATGTATTTTGAAATAAAAAATGAACCTGCACAAGAGGACAAGAATACCTACAAGCTAAGAAAAAGGTTGATTGATTATGTTCAGGACCATGATATAGTGTACCAACACTTGGCCATGTCATTTTAAGGCTTCACTGACTTTCATAATTTAAAAATAAAATATAAAATTAACTTTAAAATTTGGAAAAATAGCCCTGCACAAGGTGATCCATTTTTCTACATTTCATCTTTTTACACCTAATTCGAAAAAGTTTTGTAGGTACCTCTAATAATTCATTTTAATGGTAAATATTTTTTTTCCAGCATGCCATTGCAACTAACCCTGTTGTAATTGGGTATCATTACCTTGCACCATCCCAAGACCTAAACGAAGGGAAAAAATAAAATAAAAACTAAAATTTTATAAAAGAAGCTAATGTGTATGAATGGCACCACCATAAATATTCACTCAAAAGGCGTATTTAAGTAAACAACAAAGCACACTAATTCTAGAATAGTTTACCTAGAAAAATAAAATTAGCACCTTATTACCTTCAACGGCATAAATGTCCATTCAGACTTCCTAAAGATCTGAAAATTATTTGCACGGCTATGACACTACCTATATAAGATGCCTGGAATATTGGTATCTATATTCCATAAGGCTCCTTAGGGCAGTGAGAACTGGATTTGTTAGGTAAAAAATTGATTATGAAACATTGAACATGTCTCTGTTGTAATTGTGAAATTCTATGTCACATAAGATCTAAGAGCTTATGGATACCTCACAAAGAACGAATGAGTAGAAAATTAGAATAAGAGTGAAATCTGCAGTAAAATGGAGCAAAAGAATAATAATGTAGCATAACTCAGATAGGAGCAGAATAATATCACATGTTCCAATAATCAGTATAATAAACAATGATATTACAATGGAGAGAATTTGAATCATGTAGGATAATTTGAACCTCAGTTGGTCTAGCATAGGGATTATCACCACTAGAATACTCCGGAAGACTCAAAGTCAACTGAAGTGAACCTAAACTCAGTTAATTGAAGTCATAATTAGTTAACTAACTAAGGAGGGCACAATAGTGATTCTTTCATGCATGGTAGTAAAAAAAGGGTGCATGAGGCCATAATCAGTGGCATTGGGAGCTCTAACCCCCCACAAGAGTCAGGTAACGCAGGTGGACTGCACTAAAACACTCAGTGGGTTCCTATAAAATAGGGAACTAACTAAAGTGGTCCTAAAATGATTCATGTAGGGATCAGAAGGTGGTAGATGGATCCTAGATGACATCTGCACACCACTAGGGGGAAAATGACATCATCAACAACCAGGAAAAATAAATAATGCTAAGTAGGATAAGGATGGAGTATTGAAATATCTTAACAGTAATATGCATTTCTATGTTAAGATATAAAGTAAATCCAGTAGATAATCACTTAAACTCATGTTACCTGGTAATTCTCCTATATAACTGGCTACTTAGATTTATGTTGACGTTCATGATGAAGGTGGCATAAATGTTAAAGAAGGTCAAATTGTAAGTAAAGAGTGTCATATCTGAGTGGTTAACATCCCTACTAAACGGTGAGACACCTTCTTATCCCAAGGAATCCCAAGTCCCCTAGTAGTTCTATGTAATATAACCTAGACACAGTAACAACTTCCTATGGGGAACACAAGAAAGAGTTAAAACAAATAACATTATACATTGTGTCAAAATATTCCCCACCTCAATGTTGGAAAAGCATAGAGTGAAACTGGGAGGATACACATGCTTCTGCCATATCCAACTCAGATAGGTCACCTTCCACTCTCCAATCAAACTTGTGAAGCATCTGAGCCAATGCAAACTCAATCACCAGCATAGCGATGGCATCCCTTGAGCATCCTCTGCTTCTGGTGGAGAATGAAGCATCCTAAAGTCTATTTGGATTGTTAAATCTACACTATTATTCAGGTCCATAAATCTCTCAGGATTAAATTAGGAAGCATCTTCTCCCCACACATTGGGATCCCTTCCTATATTGGAGTTGACATAAATGATTTCACAATCTAAATACCAAAAAACAAAAATTTGTAGATGTAGCCTTTTATGTTCTTTCCTTTACTAAATTAAAATTTTGATAAATTTGCGTAGATCTTTAGCTTTATTACCATTATTCTGAACGAATATGATTTAGATAGATACATGCACGATCTTATGTAAGAAAAAGATAAAGCAAAATTTAAGGACAATGAATATGCAAGATTTCAAAGATTGTATAGATACTTACGATATGTTAAATGTGGAAGCCCACGTTTATCATATTTATCCATGGTTAAAACTCATAGAGTAGTAACTTCCTTGGTATTTTATCAACAAAAACCTAATACCTACTCACTAAACAATTGGCAATGCAACACAATCAATAAATTATTCGGAACCATGCCTTTAAGGTGGGGATTAGATTAGGGATGTTTTATATTGTTACTCTTTACGAAAATTACTTCATTTTGCAAAAGTTGTCGATCATTGCAGTCGATGTCATGCGTTCCATTCACCACAGTTTGAGAAATCCTCCCACTCAAAGGATGAGTCCCATGAAGCCTTGGACGTAATGGTTTTGGCACACTTTGTAGCAGGATCTTGATGGTTGAGGTGATTATGAGTACTGAAGCAATACCTTTGTGTTTCCTTGATTCCTTGCAGTAGAGCAAATTAATTCTTCAAAGTTGTTGCTATCTCTGCCTGTCATAACTATTTCATTAATCAATAATAGGTGAAATAAGTGTGCACGTTGGCCAATAATTACTAGTAATTCACTATAATACAATACTACCACAAGCATAATTAACAGAAATGTGTAATTATTACATACCCATAAGGAAAGCATTCAATGGAACTTCTACACTCTAGACTCATCCACAAATTGAATGTTAATACACAGATCTGAATCAAAACGCATGGTGGAATGGAGCGAAAACCCTCATTGAAAAGAAACATCGATTTTCACCCTATTTTTTATTCACAACTTGTATTAAACTGATCGTGTATAGATCTCAAAACTCACTTTTGAGGTCATTATTGAACTCACTCTTTATTATTAAATAATTGAAATCAAATGGTAATTGAACTCTCTTTATTATTAAATAATTGAAAAAACTGCACCTTTAACATTCAACTATTAAAACAAGAAGCCTCAAACTCTAAGTTTGTTAAACTCATTTTTTATTTTTTATTAAACAATTGAAATGAACTCAAGAACTCACCCTTGAGCTTGTCATTAATCTCTCTCTTTATTATTAAATAATTGAAGTAACCGACCCTTTTAACCTTCCACTATTAAAAAGGAACTAGTGAACTCTAAGTTCTTTAATGTTTTATTAAATAATTGAAATGAGCTCAGGAAATCCTCCTTGAGCTCATTGTTGAACTCATTCTTTATTATTAAATAACTGGAATAGCTTACCCTTTTAACCTTCAACTATTTAAAAAAACTAATCAACTCTATCTTTTTTAAATTCACTCTTTAATTTATTTTTATTTTGTAATTTTGTTTATTTTGAATTTTGAAAGACGCCCACAAAATCAATCTAGAGAGTACACTTGTCCCATCATTCTTCAATCTAGGAAAAATATACGATAATCTACCCAAAAATTGTAAGATATAAATCAACATAAATATACATAAATGTTTATTAAATAAACATCAACAATACAACAATATGTTTGGGCGCTACCCGCTGGCAGGAACCTCATGACAAGTGGAACGATTTCCAGGCGACGGATGGGAACTCTCACCACTCGCGACGTGGCTAATCCAAGTGTGATGGCTATTTCAAGCCGAGCCATCCCACCTCTCTCGCATCTGAACGTCCGCTCACCTCCCCTCAGTATGATGTCGTCCTCGTCCTTGCAGATGACGATTGGTACCATTCACAGTAAGTTAGTACTGGAGCAGTTACGCAGAAAGATCTCCCATGCTAAGGAAATCTCGCATCCTCCACCCGTCAGGCATGCGAAGTCAACTTCATATCAGCAAAGAGAATTAAGTGCCTTAACTTCCAAAGGCTTTGGGCTCATAGGGCCTGCGATCTGTGACATGGACATTCGGGGTATTGATTACCATGCGGCTCCCTCTCTCTGCAAGGAACGAAGGCATTTACGGAACTGTACGAGAACCATGAACAAGAGTATGAACATGTGGTTAAAAGGGCCACGTCTCATCTTGAAGTCTCTCCATCTGCATTATGGACAGAGAAATGAATCCAGCACTTCCCATAAAGCGCACCTCTGCCCACTCCTGAATTCGAGAGGCATTTCCAAGCTGAAGGTGGTAGACTTCGGTTGGCCACAAGCTATTGGGAGCTCCATGCTTCCTGCAATATGGTCCCTCAGAAAAGCGATTGGAGCGCGCTGGACAATATGGCTCACTCAGAGGACTCGGCTGCATCATCCCCAGACCCGCTCCTTGAACTGGAAGCAGACATTAGGACCCTTCGCCAGCGTGTACGAAGACAGGGGGAGTTCATGCGACAAATGGATGTGCAGGGAGGGCACCGGTTGGACAGAATGGAGGACGAAATTGGAAGTTCGAGAGCAGAGTTTGCAGAAGCTCTTGAAATGCTGGAGACGAGGGTAATCGCTGCCATTGAAAGCATGAATAAAAGGCTCGACAAGATGGAAGAAGTTCTAGTGAAGCTGCGAGAAGACGCAGGCAAGCCCTCAGACGAAGGCAACTGCTCCTCAAGGGATTAACAACGACACCACCAGTCTGTCTTCCAACTCTGCTATTTTTTGTTTGTCTATTCCTAGAAAGACCTGTTTTTGTTAATACACAGGCATATGCTTTCCTGAAAGTCCTGATTATGTAAAAACACAGGCATCTATTGGTTTAGAAAGATCCCATGATAGTTAGTTTACAGACTTTGAAGTTGTAATTTTGCTTGTGGCTCTGCCACCTTTTAATACAAAAACTAACCGTTTGTGTCAAAAAAAAACAATACAACAATATGTTTAAGACAAACAATTTTGTATATTAATTTTTTGTTTTGTGATCTATATCTCATCATTTAACCTATCTAGTTATCTTGTTTTATTATGAGTTAATATTAATAAAATAATTAAATTTAGAAGTTAAGTGAAAGAAAAGTAGGCTTCATATTGGAAGAAGGATATAAAATAATTTATATCTATTTTTTATTGTAATATTATAAATTTAACAATTCAGTTTAACTTATGGATAACGAGCACTTGACACAACTACATACATCATGCAGGAATATCTAGTAATTATGAATGGATAGTAGACAGTTGTGAAACTACAAGTAAAGAACAAATAACTTCTTCTTAACACTTAAATTGTGACCTGTTCACTAGTCACAAGTTAAGTGATTGTGCTAGTATAAATTCATTTAAACTTTTATTAAAATTTTTATAAATATTTAACCTTTTATTTAATTTGTTAGATGGTTTATAAAATTAAATTTATAATAGTATGTAATAATGGAGGAGAAGAAGAAGTAATGTTAAATATGTAAAAATTGAAACTAATTTATATTGATTTTATACATAATTTAATTCTTAATTCTTAAATTAAATTAAAAATTATTGTTTTTAATATATATATATATATATATATGAAGTTTTAAATAAACATTTAAAATGAATCTTTAATTAAAAAATACAAAATTATTTATTTATTTTAATTATTTATATATATAAATATAAATATGTATAGATATATGTTGTATCATTTAACCATATAAATAAGAATATATATATATATATATATATTAAATTTTTATAAATTAATATTAATATGATAAACTTAACTTTAAAATGATAAACTTAAATTTATAATTAACAAAAATATATATATAATATAATTTATATATATTTTTAATTACAATACTATAATATTAAAAAATAAACCTAATTCATTTCACCTAACTTGTTATAAGCATTTAGGTTTTTATTTAAATTGTTAGATGTTTTCTAGAACGTTAAAGAGTGCCATTATGTAACATATTTGCAATATCATGTTTAAGAGTGTTATTATATAATATATTCACTCATATTTTTGAGTGAAGTATTTAATTAATGAAAATAAAAATTTATTTATTTAAGAATAAAAAATAAATTTAAATTTATCAACATTTTTATTTAAATATTTAACTTTTATTTGTATACATATCTCTTATGCATTACTCATATTAAATAGATAAATGTTTATGTTTTATAAAATAAATAGACATATTAATTATTTTCTTTTTTTTAACAAAAACTAGAAGTGATACATATTAAACATGAAGATAAGTATAGATACAAAAATCACTTTGAAGAAGGGAAGTAGGAAAAAAGTTGATATACTGTTCTGAGAGAAGAAAAATTAACTTTTCAGTCCTAAGACTGATGCTCCCTATCTGCTCAGGAATACTATCATTCCTAAAATTATTATGGAGGAATTCCTTCATGGGTCTGGCAGTCTTTCTCGATAAGAGAGATTTCATCACGGTGGTTCCCAGTATTTTCCGATTCGTTGAATTTGCCAAAATATTCATTCATATCCATCATGGATCTTTCCAACTGAACCAATCGAGCTTCCACCCTGTCGATGCCATCCTACAGGGTATCAAGCAACTGACCCTTCAAAGAGAAGAGGAATTGTTTGAGTCCATCAAAATTAGCTTGCTGAGACTCTTTGATGCCCTTAATATCTTTCTTTATCTCTTCGAGCTCTCAAACCTGGACTTGAGCAATGGACTTGACATCCTCCATGCACATATCTAGCCTTATAGTATCTTGGCCTGAGCTTATTCTCGTCAAGAGTAGCCTTGGAGGCTTCAAACGCGTTGCAAATACATATAATAATTATAAATAAATAAATAAACATTTTTTTTAATGTAAAACCTTCCAAACAAGTATTTTTTACTCTTCACTATATATTAGTTGAGAGTGGATGTGCATTGGCTATAAATTATAAAAAGTGATTGTACACTCTCTGCAATAGCTCCCTTAGCATTTCACATGACCCTTAGCATTTCAGATGATGCATTGGACATACTAGCACACCCACTTAACTTGTGGCCAATGAATTAGTTGTTGTTTGCAAACTGCCCATTATTATGCATCAAATAAGAATTATCCATGCATCAACTACAAGTTATCTATGCATCAACAACCACTTATTTTTTATATTATTTTATATTTTATAATTATTTATTTCAAATTTGGAATAAATGCCATAAAATCAACATGCTTAATAATTTTTAATAAAATAAAATAATTTAATTATTTATAAAATAATAATATATTATAAAAACTATTATTTAATTATATTTTAGTAAATAAAATTAATATAATAATTACTTAATTAATTGTAATTCAATAATTAATTAAATATCCCCGGATGCAGGTGCCACCACGACAATTGGATGGCACATGTTGGAGGTTCCTCAACATGGGAGCACATGATGTGGCACCATGCATTACATGCATTAACCCACTTGGATGCCTTCCTTCTCGCATTGTTAATGGCACATTTAAGAAGCTTCATCTAGACATCCCCTCACCCACTGGTTGGATGCACTCACAATGCGACATAAACCTTGATGAACCTCAAATTTGACATTGTGAATGTGTCGCACCTAACCCTTGATGAATGCCACAATGCAATGTAACCATTGATAAACATCACAATGCGACATGAACCTTGATGAACATCAAATTTCACATTGTGAATATGTCGCATCTAACCCTTGATGAATGCCGCAATGCAACATAACCCTTGATAAACATCACAATGTGACATAAACCTTGATGAACATCAAATTTCACATCTTGGGCATTGTCGCAATGCGACATTACCCTTGATGAACGCCACAATGCAACATAAATATTGTTTAAACATCACAATGCGACACTAACCCTTGATAAATGCCACAATGCAACATAACCCTTGATAAACATCACAGTGCGACACAAATCTTAATGAACGTCAAAGTTCACATTATGAATATGTCACATCTTGGGTTATGTCAGCATATGTGTCACATATTAGGCATTCTCGCAATGCGACATAACCCTTGATGAATGCCACAATGCAACATAACCCTTGATAAACATCACAATGCGACATAAACCTTGATGAACATCAAATTTCACATTGTGAATATGTCGCATCTAGCCCTTGATGAATGCCACAATGCAACATAACCCTTGATAAACATCACAATGCGACATAAACCTTGATGAACGTCAAATTTCACATCATGGGCATTGTCGCAATGCGACATAACCCTTGATGAACGCCACAATGCAATGTAATTCTTGATAAACATCACAATGCGACATAAACCTTGATGAACGTCAAATTTCACATTGTGACTATGTCGCATCTAACCCTTGATGAATGCCACAATGCAACATAAGCCTTGATAAACATCACAATGTGACATAAACCTTGATGAACGTCAAATTTCACATCTTGGGCATTGTCATAGTGTGACATAACTCTTGATGAACGCCACAATGCAAACCTAATGAACATCAAATTTCACATTGTGAACATGTCTCATTTTGGGTTGTGTCATTATATGTGTCACATATTGGGCATTGTCGCAATGCGACATAACCTTTGATGAATGCCACAATGCAACATAACCCTTGATAAACACCACAATGCGACATAGACCTTGATGAACACCAAATTTCACATCTTGGGAATTGCCGCAATGCGACATAACCCTTGATGAATGCCACAATACAACATAAGCCTTGATAAGCATCACAACGCAACACAAACCTCAATGAACGTCGAATTTCAAATTGTGAATATGTCGCATCTTGGGTTGTGTCAACATATGTGTCACATATTGGGCATTGTCACAATGTGACATAACCCTTGATGAATGCCACAATGCAACATACCCCTTGATAAACACCACAATGCGACACAACCCTTAATGAACACCATAATGAAACATAATCCTTAATAAGCATCACAATGCGACACAAACCTTAATGAACGTCAAATTTCACATTGTGAATATCTTACATCTTGGGTTCTGTCGCCATATGTGTCAGATATTGAGCATTGTCGCAATGTGACATAACCCTTGATGAACGCCACAATGCAACATAACCCTTGATAAACGTGACATAAACCTTGATGAATGCCAATTTCACATCTTGGGCATTGTCGCAATGCGAGATAACCCTTGATGAACGCCACAATGCAACATAAGCATTGATAAGCATCACAATCAGACACAAACCTTAATGAACGTCAAATTTGACACTGTGAATATGTTGCATCTTGGGTTGTGTCGCCATATGTGTCACATATTGAGCATTGTCGCAATGCGACAAAACCCTTGATGAACGCCACAATGCAACGTAACCCTTGATAAACATCACAATGCGACATAAACCTTGATGAGCATCAAATTTCACATCTTTGGCATTATCACAATGCAACATAACCCTTAATGAATGCCACAATGCAACATAAGCCTTGATAGGCATCACAATGCGACACAAACCTTAATTAACACCAAATTTCACATTGTGAATATGACGCATCTTGGGTTGTGTCGCCATCTGTGTCACATATTGAGCATTGTCGCAATGCGACATAACCCTTGATAAACATTACAATACGACATAAACATTGATGAACGTCAAATTTCATATCTTGGGCATTGTCGCAATGCAACATAACCCTTGATGAATGCCACAATGCAATATAAGCCTTGATAAGCATCACAATGCGACACAAACCTTAATGAACGTCAAATTTCACATTGTGAATATGATGCATCTTGGGTTGTGTCGCCATATGTGTCACATATTGAGCATTGCCGCAATGCGACATAACCCTTGATGAATGCCACAATGCAATGTAACCCTTGATAAACACCACAATGCGACATAAGCCTTGATGAACGTCAAATTTCACATCTTGGGCATTGTCGCAATGCAACATAACCCTTGAGGAACGCCACAATGCAACATAAGCCTTGATAAGCATCACAATGCGACACAAACCTTAATGAACGTCAAATTTCACATTGTCACACTACTGAAAGAGAAGAGAAGAAGTGAAGAATCTTGCATTCTTCTAATGTTTCTTGTGATAATGTCTTTGTAAAAAATGCAATAGAGAAAGTAAAATATAAATGTTTATTTTAGCAAGCATAATATTTTTACAATGCTTAGATTTTACTAATTATAATTCACTACCAATGAAACTTCACCTTTTTAATAGTTCAACAATATTAGACCAATGAATAAATGCTTACATGGTATTTGTTAATATTCTTGTTTGAGAAACCATATAGTATTATATTTCTTGATATTTATTATAGAATATATATACTTTTCTTTATGGTATCTATAATGATATTTAAATTAATTATAAAATTTGATTTTTTTTATTATTAGTTTATATATTATTAACTAATCTTTAATTAATTTTTTATTGAATAAATATTTGATGAAATTTGTATTAAGTAATTATTTCAATCATAATATACTTTTATTTTATTTATTATAATATATATATACTTTTATTTTATTTATTATAAAATATATATACTTTTCTTTATTGTATTTATAATGACATTTAAATTAATTATAAATAATTAAACTTTTATTGCATAATTATTCCTTGTAATTTTTATTAAATAATTATTTCCATTATAATATATCTTTTATTTTATTTATTTATTGTGGTTTCTCATATATACTTTTTATTAATATATAATGTTTATAACTTTTTATTAAATAATTATTTCCATTATAATATATATTTTATTTTATTTATTATATTATTAACTATTTAAACTTTTATTGCATAATTATTTCATCATAATATATTTTTTATTTTACCTCGAATTCGGGTGACCATGTGCCCACCACCTCGACCCTTATGCACATGGATGAGAAGCCCACAGTACACACCTCACATGGTAAAATTTCCAGCATGCACGAACCAGGCCATGTGATGACGAATGCCATACACCTGTAAGCCCACTCTACTAGACAACATTCCTCCCTGGGTGATGGCGAGTATTTAAGGATGGAGGATGAGCCTGTGGATCCCAATCTCCTTCGTGCAAGTTCGAAATGACAATATCTCTCGGCCGATGTGATGAGCATTCAATTCTTCCACCCTTATCAAGGATGACAACCTACAACATTTATTACCTCCATGGGAGGGAATTGGCTTCGTTCCGCTCGTTAAAGCCATATGTCAGCATGTTTTCCAGTTCCACTGCTGCGTTCTGGTTATTCATAGTGTCTTCTTTTGCTGAGTTATGGATACTCCCTATGGTCTCCCCTACTTCTCTCACTGCCATTACGCCACGCAACAGAGGCATCTCTCGTCATGGCAGTGGAAGAACTAGCTCTGGTAGATGGTCTAGGGTGGCCATGGACTGAACTGTAATGGATGGATATGCTGAGCGCATGTCTGCATGGACCCGTAGTCTAATTGATGGGTGGGAAGCCTGTAGGGTGGTGGATTTTCTTGCCTCGGGCAGCAGCGGTGGTGCCATAAATCACTATTGGATATTAAAAAATATTATGAGCACCCTCGTTGAAGAAATGGAGGCGAGCTGGAAAGCTAGATCCAATATTGTGAGGAACATCAATTCCAGCCTAAAAGAGGTCTCAGACCACTCAAACACCTTGGACGCCAATATGACCTGGGATATCTTTTCCCTCGGTGGCAATTCTGACCAGGCAGTGCCAGAAAACAATGCAGACACTGCTGCTCCATATGCTCCAAAACCTAGGTCTGCAAAGAAAAAATCCATGGTTAGAAAAGATAAGGGTTTGGCTCCTACAACACTCGCAAACGACGTCACTCAGGAAGGTACGAGTGCTCCAAGTTCTCCTACTCCTACTCTCCCCCCTCCGGGGACCTTTGAAGACTTCTATGCTGCCTGTCCCATCCTTGAGGAGGAACCAGATGCGCCACCTGCAAATTATTAAATGGGTTACCATAGCTCTGGGTTATCTCTATGATTTTCATCTTTTTTGTTTCAATTTTCTGTACGGTTTATTTTACAATACTTCTAGACAACATGAAACACTCTTTTTGAAGCAAGTCCCAGTCTTTTTATGGGAAGACCTAACCCAGGGGGTCTATATTTTGTAATATGACAGTTATTTCAGTATTTTTGAGCGACTGGGATGGTGGCTTCATTATCTGAGGCCTCCCCAGTCTGCTACAAACGTTCTGGCTCTCTATGTATTTTTTGCCACCTTTTTCGGATTTGTTAGTTAAATTTATGTCTGCTACTTACAAATATATATATATATATATATATATATATATTATTTTATTTTATTTATTATATATATTTTTAATTGTTGAAATATATAATTGTTTATTAAATTATTATTTTCATCATAATATATCTTTTATTTAATGTATTATATATTTTTAATTGTTGAAATATACTTTTTCTTAATAAATAATTATTTTAATATTTTATTGAATAATTATTTCCATTATAATATATTTTTTAATTGTACTTTATTAAATATATTTTTTCATAATATATTTTTCATAATATATAATTTTTTATTAAATAATTGTTAATTTTAAAACTTTCACATTACAAATTTACTCTAATTGAAATATATTGTTGTGTTTTTAGTTATAGTTAAAATTATTATTGAATAATTGTCAATTTTAAGACTCTTACATTACAAATTTGTTCTAAATAAATATTAGAAATTAAATATATTATACATTTATAAAATATTAAAATCATTATTTTTATATCTTTATATATAGAATAATGATACATTTATATTTCTCTTTATTATATTATCCAAAAACTAACAAGTTGTATAACTAACGTAGAACTAACTTTTATTATTTATAAACAATTTATGTGAAATCAACATTTATTATTTAGAATCTTGTAACATAAAATAAATTTTTTAATATGCAATTCATGAAAACTTGGGCTGGTTGATTATCAAAATACCCATGTGTCATGTTAGGAGCCATCAAGGCTGAACGAAAACATATAAACTTGCTTTTAATTAGAACATTGTCTTAACCGAGTAGCATGGGCGAAGTACATACCTTAAATAACTATGCAAAAAAATCTCAAGTCTTTTTCAGTCAACTGTTTAAAGGATGACAGAACTCTAAAGTTGGGCTAGTTATCAAAACACCCGTATTCTACTCTTGCACAGAACTTGGACGAGGAAGAAGATAATAAGGAAACCAAACGGATGTTAATGCTTGTGTTGATGAGTTAAATACCATTGGCCATAAGCATGAAATTTCATGAATTTGCAGCGAAAGAAATATTGACATGATTTATGCTCCATAATGTTATATTTTGTTGATCATATTTATTTCATTATGGGTGGATATTTTAATTGTTTGACTCAAAACTTTTGAATGATGATAGAGCATGAAAGAGTGCCAAAGATATAGCAAGTTTATGCCATATACGATATATCAAATCGCCAGATCACTGAACGTGAACTGCAGTGCATTTCCTATAACAGCAGCCGATAATTCAAGATTCAATAACACAGGAAGTCTAGCATGATTGCGTCGCCAATTAAATGATTATCTTCATGAGGAACGGTTAGCCAGATATTCATTTTCTTACTGCTGTGAAGACACGGAAGGCCACATTCCACCGAACTCCTCCACGCCGGCGGCAACTCTTATGTAACCGTTCTCAACTCACTCTACCGGATGGCTTCCTGAAGACCGCCATTACATATCCTAGCAGTCCTGTTCCGACATGTGCGTTGGAAGAAACTCCGATTTATATTTACAATAAACGATGGCCAAGGCCGCCGATTTATAATTCACCTATAAACGCCGATCTCCTATCCTATAAACTCCGATCTCTTATAAACACCGATTCATATTTCAAATTCTCAGATCATTAGAATCCTATTTCGGATATCGTCTTCATCTGCACAGAAGCAATGGAGTATCGTACAGCTATAGCTATAATTCTGCCTCTGGCAACAGCCTTGCTGTTGCTGATTTTATTTTTGAAAAGGAAATGGAGTGATGACCAGTATCCACCTTTGGCTGCCACAATATTGGATCACATCTTCAATTTTAATCGCTTACATGACTTTCTTTATGATCGTCACAGACGCCTAAAAACATTCAGAATATTTTATCCTAACTTCAGCCTTGTTTGTACTGTTGATCCTGCAAATGTTGAGCACATCCTCAGATCTAATTTTGCGAACTACATCAAGGTCAGTGAATTCTCTTATTTTATGTTTACTTCTCCAATCACATCGTGTGCTCATACTTTGGATAGCATATTTTATTTTACTTGTTCGCTATGAAAAATAAATTGACAGGGAACGTCCATACATGAAGTTATGGAAGACCTTCTTGGGGATGGTATTTTCAATGTTGATGGACATCAGTGGCGACAACAGCGAAAATTGTCCAGTTTCGAATTCTCCGCCAAAAGGCTGAGGGACTTCAGCAGTGTTGTTTTCCGTGAGAATGTAATCAAAATTTCAGAGATTTTACTGAAAGCTTATCGAGAAAACCAGACAGCAGAGATGCAGGCATGGCATAGTTAATATAAGTTATTTCCATTTCTTGTTTTTGCATATAATTGTTTCGAGTTAGAATTTTATAATTGTTTTCTCTGTTAATCTCGCTTACTACTGAATATTACTGGGGAATTCTCTCTCTCTATCTCTAATTACAGGGTTTGTTTCTGAGATCAACCATGGATGCAATCTGCAAATTAGGGTTTGGAATAGAGGTGAACAGCTTATCAAATACCAACTCTGGACCAGAGGCTTCTTTTGCAAACGCTTTCGAAACTGTGAATACTATGCTTTTCGGGCGTCATTTTGACCCTGCTTGGAAGTTAAAACGATACTTCAATATAGGATCCGAGGTCACCATAAAAGAAAGCATAAAAATAGTGGATGCTTTTGTCTACGAAGTCATTCAGACCAGAAGACAGGAGATCTCTCTACAAGATAACGATGTAAGATAACCCACAATTAATTAAATGTTTGATTTGCTCTTTTCACATTTCTACGCTCTCTTCCAGTGCTGGTACTCATGTCCCTATTTCTCTTTCAAAAATATTTACAGGAAAAGCCAGATCTACTGTCTCGTTTTATGGCCGCAACTGAGAAAAATCCAGAGAATTACTCTGATAACTCTGACAAATATCTCCGAGATATGGTTATGAATTTTATGATAGCTGGGCGGGATACAAGTGCAATTACTCTTTCTTGGTTCTTTCATTTGCTTTGCCAAAATCCAGACGTTGAAGAAAGGCTTCTGCAAGAGATCCAGGATGTGGTCAAGGCCGAGGATAAATGTGTGTCCGTGGAAGACTCTATAAGTGCGTTCGTTGACAGCCTAACACGTACAATGCTTGATAAAATGCATTATCTTCATGCAGCTTTGACAGAAACTCTGCGCCTGTATCCTCCTATTCCTGTGGTAAGTCACAGCCCGTAATCTCAACTTTCTAATCTAGATTAGATGGTGCAAAACTCAACTTTTTTTTGCTGGTTTTTGTTGTCCTTCTTCCTTTTGTGATATTTTTTAACAATCAAAGAATAACAATTTGCAGGACGGAAAGTATGCGGTTTCTGATGATACCCTACCAGATGGATACAAAATCAAGAAAGGTGATATAGTAAGCTATGTGCCTTATTCTATGGGCAGAATGAAATACCTTTGGGGAACTGATGCCCACGATTTTAGGCCCGAGAGATGGCTTAATGATAGTGGAGTATTCCAGCCCGAGTCGCCATTCAAGTTCACTGCATTTCAAGTAAGTGACCTAAGTGTGGTACTGAATCTTTTGACCTGATAATTAGAAGTACTAATTTAAAATCGATTTCCTGCAATTGATAAGGTGTCATATATATATGGTTGGTTTGCAGGCTGGACCTCGCATATGTCTTGGCAAAGAGTTTGCATACATGCAAATGAAAACTGTTGTTGCCGTCCTCGTTCGCTTCTTCAAATTTGAGGCTGTGGAAGATGAACAAGTGAGATATCGTCCCGCTCTGACTCTCCTTATGAGTGGGGATGGGCTAAATCTTCGGATCAAGCCTAGACGCCAAGGCCGAGCAGGGTTTCAATTCGCTATAAGTAAAGAGCCGTAAGCCGTGAAGTAGACTATCTAACCTTATCCAAAAGGGCACTGAATCTGTCCGCCGCTTTAAACTGAGAGCAGGGCACTGAATCTGTCCGCCGATTTAAACTGAGAGCACAACGTGGTATTACGTTCACCAAATAATGCTATTTGTTGTACATAGTCAATGATTTTGGACTGATGATTGTGAATAATATGCACGTTAAAAATTCCAGGCTTGGTTTGAAGGTCTCGTTTACTAATTACTTAAACACGTATAATAAGGATAAATCCAACAATAAGAACACATGCATGCAAACAACGAACACATAAAATATGATGTTTTTTAGGGTTTTTTTATTAATGTAAAATACAATTATAGGGTATTAAGCTTCCAAGAAGAACACATGCATAATAAGAACACATGCATGCAAACAACAAGAACACATATATGCAAACAACAGGAAAAAAAAAATATGATGTTTTTAGGTGTTTTTATTAATGTAAAATACAAATATAGGGTATGGAGCTTTCCATAAGAACACGTGCATAATAAGAACACATGCATGAAAACAAAACAAAAAATAAAAATATGATTGTTTTGAGGTTTTTTATTAATTTAAAATATAAATATAAGGTATGAAGCTCCCAAGGGTTATTGTTGTTTTCTAATTAAAAAAACAAAAGCTAAGTTTTTTCTCACAAAATGTCCAAATGTTTACATGTCTTTGTTGAGAAATTACATTTACTACACTCTAAGATCATAGAAGTTTTTTCTTTTAAAATTATGGCATTATGGGTTAGTTTCAATTAGTTATAATTTGTCTTTTTTTCTAATATAGAAACTATGAGCTCCTTTCAAACAACTACGGTTCTTATTTTTAGACTCATAGTTATACACAAGGATATTGAAACTACACCCCTTCATTTACTATTACCGAGGTTAGAAGATCAACCCTTGTCTACCAACTTGCGAACTAGTTTACCCAACATATTTTTACAACCAATTTTATCCAAAGGGAATTGCAATCTTTTCCTAGAGGTTTTTTTTGCTTCTCCTATTCTTTCCCTATTCTCTTTTTAGGCTTTAGCTTCTTCCCAAATATTTGTTTTCACAAATGACAAATAGCCCTGAAATGAAGAATTGCTTTCTTCTCATTATCTTTATCACACAACCACTAACCTTTTCCCATTGTCAAGGCTATGGGCTACCTTGATTTCACCTTTGAATTTTTCCTCTAATGTTGACTAACATAATTATTAATAACTAACTAGAAATATTATTACTAGAAGAAAGCTACAACAGCCTTAATTGTTTATCTACAATACCAAATGTGCAATCATGCATACATCGATATATATGATAACTTAGTTCCATATACACACAATTGAGAAATCTAGAAAATAATCAAATGCATAATAGAATTATAAACATGAAATCCAAAGACACGTTCAAACATATATCTTTACGAAAATAATCCTCAACTAGATACAGATGAAGGGAATTCCTCCAAACCTTCAGAACTCTTTCACAAAAACTCTCTATGACAAAAGACACCCCCGAGTTAAGGTTTTCATGTAACAAGGGTGAAGATCATAGAGTTGTTTACTTTGCTCACTTTCCCCCACTTTTGAAATCGTAGTCCCCCATCTCTTTGTCATCCTTATTCAATTGTATCCATTAGGATTTTTATATTATTTGCTAATGTGCATCATTACAATATATTTGGTCTTCCTAGACCATATATGTACCGATTCTAGACACTTATCATTACATACACATAGAACTTGGGGAAAAAAATGGGGTATTATAATCCCTATTTTTTGGGTCATGAAATTTGACTTGTTTTTTTTAATTACCAACAAACCCTGTATTAAAACCTATTAAATATATTATTTTCCTATTATTATTTTATCCTTGGTTTTCACTAGCTCTTCCATGCATTGGGTTTTCATTTGATTATGGGCCCCTTTAATTCCACCTTGGCTCCTTTCCCCATGGTTAACATTTCCCATGTTCATTATCCCATGGAAATAGGACACTCATTACAAAGAATGGTCCCAAAAATCCACGAGATCTACCCTAGAATCCATATTTCAATATTATCTAACCCATGCGTTATCGATATCTTACAAATTTGACGGCGGGTGTACTGACCTTTTCCTCTGCCTTTCCTATTCAACCTTATACTTGTTCTTTCTCCATCTATTTCAAGTAGGATGCTACTACATTAGACTACCCATGTAAATAAAACCAAGATCTCCTACTAAATGCACATGTCATTGTCCAATATTTGTTGATTCTTCATTTATATTCACGACATCCCAACATGCAAAAAATGGTGATTTTTTTCCTCTTTTGTTTCTTCTTCTTGATCCAAATCTTGAACAAATCCTTGCTTTTCATTCTACTACTTTGAGCCTTGCTATATTGTCCCATAATGCCTTTTTTGGTTGCAACTTTTCTCATGGAGCGATGCAGATCCACAGTTAACTAGATATTGCTATAAAAAACCTCATGGATTAATAGAACACCACACACAATTGGACACACTCTCCTATTATTCTCTTATCCTTTGACATTGCACTCAACTATGCCTTGTCTAACTCTATTGTCACTTTTTCCAATAAAAAATCCAAATTTTAATGTTACAAGGGAATCATCATTGTTGGCCACTTCGTTTTTGAATACCTAGTCATGGAAGATAGATAGGTAGTCAAAATTGAAGGAATTGTGCAAAAGAACATGTCAAAAGGTAATATGCATATTAAATACGCCTAAGGAAAAGAATTTTAGTTGTAACAATTTTGATGCAGTCATAACTAACCGTAGTAATTTGTATAAAAGATCATGAAAAATAATGGAATTAGGTTAGGTAGTTAGAGAAAGAGAAGGTTAGCCATCGAGTGGGTGAATAGAAGAGAAAGGGGAGTCCTTTTTGTGAACTAATGTACTAGGTAATATCTAGGAGTTGGGATCCATGTTGTGAGATATTTATACTTGGATATTATAACTATAGAGGAATGCTTTGTTTTTCCATGAAATGAATAATAGAAATTGATAGTTGGTGGTGCCTCATAAAAATTTTGTTGTGTGTCTAATGAATTTGTAATGGATAAACTTATGTTTTGGGTTATATATGTTTATGCATGAATGATATATATGATATAACTTGGTATTTATTACTATAGTCTAGTAATACAAAAGGCTAAAATGAACTATATAATATAATCCCCCTCCATTCAATAGTATTTCTCTCATGAATATCACACTAGTCTTGGTTGCACTTTGGTAGAGATGCTTTTCTCTTCAGGGAAGAATGAAAATGCCAATGCATCCATACTATAATGGGCCTTTGTTAACTCCTATACAGAATCCTAATATTGAACTATGTGCCAACAAATGGTTTTGTTTTCGAGACCCGTTTTTGAGTAGGGAAGTGTTGGTTTAA
Organism: Larix kaempferi; assembly: GCA_027924585.1. Lineage (NCBI taxonomy): Eukaryota > Viridiplantae > Streptophyta > Pinopsida > Pinales > Pinaceae > Larix > Larix kaempferi. Next base: position 5,214,617 of record BSBM01000435.1, read on the forward strand.
TGGAAACAGGGATCTATATGTACCAAATCCAATATTGCTGAAAAAAATATGTTTGAATATTTTGTGTTACAAGAAGACCAATTGTGAAAATGGAATCCAGTAATGTGTAGGGAGTTTATATTGTATGATGTACCATTATTCGATTAGTATGAGGTTTTTTGGTGTGAGTTTCATGTAAGCCTATATAAGTGGATAAAAAGACTTATTGAAGCCCTAAAATTCTAGAATCAATGCAAGAATACTATTTGTCGACTCCTCAATACATGGTTGCATTACATAGATTACATCATTAGCTTACGCAAGCTATAGACTTTTGGTTGTAAAATAATATCAATGGATACCTAGTGGATTTTCTGGTGGAAAATGATCAGCCTTTTCAAGAAACAGAGCCTGGTTTCAAGAGAATCTATCATGGATTAATATTTGGTTGGTGGAATGAGGATTTATACCATTTAATCATACCCCAATGGAGGAGTATGAAATTGTTCCATGGGGAGTGGCATGGAATGATGTTTGTAATCCATGGAAGGTGATGTAATACACCGATTAAGGGGGGTATATTTGAGGACCAAGAAAGTGTTGATATAAAAACAAGAAGGTAAAGTATTAAAGAATACTTTTGGAAGAAACAAATGAGAATGGAAAGGAAGAACTGTGAGTAGTTGTGGAAGAAAATGTCTGATGTAGAAAGTTATGAGGAAAGGTTGAATTAGTTGTATAAAGTGACAATACATGGAGATATGACCCACTCCTAGTTGAAAGGGAGAGGTATAATAGTAGACAATATCTCAAATAGAGGAAACTAGGGAGAGGAAGTGTATGCATAGGTGGAAGATGGAGGCAATATATTCATTGTGAGAGATGTTTGGATGTAGACTAATGATGTTGATCTAGTCCAACTATAGTTTGTGGAATTATTAGAGCTACATGAGAATGAAGACAACCAAGACACTAAACCCCCCATTGTCAAAGAGGAAAAGCGAGAAATCCATGGGGATAGACTAGTTTCAACAACTACCATGGTGTTTATAAATCATATTGTAATCTCTTTTTGTATTTCAAATTTATACTTACCTTGGTACCATCATTAGCCTAGTAGTAGTAGTTAGTCTGTTGGTGTAGTAGTAGGTGAAAGTAGTAGTGGTTTTGATGCTAGTACAACATCAATATCTTAGAAAAATTAGTAGTAGTTCATACCCAAGTGTGGCTTCAAATGTAATTTCACACCTGTTCCTAAAGGATTCATTTTGGTAGGTTCTCGAGTGACCAAAATGGCCAAGATACCTGGAGGATATTCCATGTAGTGATACAAAAAATTTTAGGGTAAGGGAGATAAATAAGATGTGGAACAACACTAGCTCATGTGTGAGTCATGTCAGTCAAAGTAATTACCTTAATTCTTGTACATTAATTATCAACACAGGGATCATAATATTTACGAAGTGTCAACACTATATGGGAAAGGATAAGTCTTCAAATGATGTTCGATAGTAAATCCTAACAAGAATCACATAACTCAATTACTCAATGCAATCTTTTTGATCAAAATCACTAGTTATTTATGAATCCCTTTGGTGGGAACACGGATCATCTCATATTAATAACCTACTGACATATACTATGTTGAATTCATTCAAATGAAATATAAATAAGAAGTCAGAAATAAATGAACTGAAAACCTTAAAACATGAGAGAAATATGTCTTCAATTTTTCATAAGATCTTTTCCATGCATATGCATCAATGAGTTTCTAAGGTAAGGGTATAGGCCAACAACAATCTTTGGTGATCGTGAATACTCTATTTTCTGAATTCAATGAATAGCATGGGAATAATTGGTACTAAAAATAAATTCAATAAAAACTAACACTCAACACAGAGGAAATGTTAGGGTCTAATTTACAAAAGATAGTACTAATGAATATGAATATTTCATTGTTCATAGAATTTAGTGGTGTATATGTAAGTTAACATGAAATCTTATAGTTGAAAATACTCCCTTAAATATACAAAAATATCAAGCTCAGAGATGCATCCTTGGAATTGAAATATAATAAAATAGGAAAAAAAATCCATCAACTCAGACCATTCATCAATCATTCATAAAAAAGGATAACAAGCATACTGTAGAAATGCAACTGAAATGATACATATCATTCATAGGTTACTATGTTCTTGTATAAACTCCTAACTGATAAAGTTATGAGTCCTGATATGCAATAGTTATAGGAAATAAAATTCTTTCCATTTACCAAATAAAGAAACTAACATCTTAAGCATTTACAGATTCATTAATTCTCATCAACTAGAAGCTATAGGAAATAGAAACCCTACCAAATCACAATTGAAGTATTGCAATATAATCTGAGTAAATATAACACTCAAAATAATATGCAAATAATAAACCTAACCAAAGATTGTCCCTGAGGTGAAGGGGTTGTACCTCCTCTAAAAAGCAAGCCCCTAATTAATTTATAAACTCATCTCACCAACATATTAAAATGGAAACTAGTCTTATATTAAAATACGAATAGGTACAGAGTTCAAATCTACAAGTATATGCTCCTACGTTCCAACCTTCACTAACTAATCCCCACTATAATCTACACTATTATTTATAAGTGTTACATTGTAGAAACAAAATGATATAGGATCGCGATACAAATTTTTGATGCCATACCAACACGTACTTACAATAGGGGGAAAGTTGCATGTGATAACAATTAAACAAAAGTACTCAAGAAAAAAAAACCCATATTTGCCATGAGATTTCATGAACGAAGAATGAAATATCATCTCATATCTTCATGTTGCATGAACGGTTGAATGAGTCATGTATCCCAAGTTGGTATATTTTTTATGAATCTTGCACAGACCTGGACAATAGAAATACACATCTACACTATTCCACGCAAACCCTGTTGTTCGAGAAATCTACCCTATACCGAGGAGATGGACACTACCAATTTAAGGGGTGATAGGTAAATGCATTAATCATATTACATAGGATTCTACAAAAGGAAAGAGATCAAGATCATAGAGGGTGTACCTTGTTAACGATGTTAGATCCTAGCTTTCACTTGCTCCTTCAATCGATCCTCCGATTGATCTTCCGTTCGACGAACCTACAATACAAAGATACCTTCCTCAGCATATCTTGACTGATATAACAATGATGAAATTGAAATACAATTTAGACATCAAATACAATCAAGCATTTAATCCAAGCAAACATGCAATCGATTAGACATTTTATTGCGACGGGAAGGGCATTTCAACCTTTATTGTCAAAAGCAAATAATCAGTACAATGATACCTGATCATTCAGAGTGCTTGTGCAACCGGATCCTGGGCTCATGCTCTTCACACTACCTTTAGAATTCCTCCAGCATAATAACCCTTAATGCATAATTTCTAGGTCCCTCTCCCATGTATCTCCCTTGCATTTATAGGACAATGTAGGCAGTTCAAATTGAGAGGTAATTTGATTGGGAGGTTGGGAAGTTTCCAAACCAACTTCAACTAATCCCAATCCATAAAATTAATATATTTTTAATCACTTTTTGAGAAAAACATTTCTTTTATGAGGCAAAGTAGAGTTTTTCTGATGAAAAACGCCCCTTTTATGAAGCAAAGTAGATTTTTTCAAGGAAAAAAACTACTTTTATGAAGCAAAGTAGGGTTTTTGAAGGGAAAAACACTGCTATAGGCTTATAGACTAGCGTTTTTTGCTCAAAAAATGGGAGAAAGGTGAGTTTTATCAGCTGAATGAGGGTAAGTCTAGGCCTTTCATCATCTAGGATCAAAATGCTCTTCCATCCCTTTTGTCCTTTTGTGTGATCATCAGCTAAAGGAGATCACGGATGGAGAAGTACAGTTTTGACCTATAACAGATGCCCCCTAATGTGTGAGTTCAGAGGGAAGCGATGGCCGAAATACATTAGAAATTCCAAGTCAGTGGAGGAGCAAGAAACCATAGAACCAAGTCACATAAACACCTGCAACAAAGATCAAGGTTAGCAAGCAATTACAATCTTGACATCATATAGATGTGTAGTGTGATACAACATGATCTTTGATACATAGCTAGGAGATGTATATAAAGCATGGCCACTGAAATACAAGCGTGGATCCATGTTAGAATGAGAGATCATAGCCATAACAACAAACTAGATCTATGTCTCATGGAGAGACAAAATGAGTGAGGCTCAGTCTTGGGTAGCTTGGGTGATAACATAATGAGGTGATGCTATCAACAACCCAACGTCTTCATCCAAACAACCCAAGGTACAAACCCTAACCATGTGAATAAATGAGTTGAAATTCAAACATGGGGGTATCGTTTGATTACCGGTCATTGATGTATACTGTTAACAAATGAGAGGGATTCCACCGATAATGATAATGGGGCCCAGGGTACCTAGTACGAACCAAAAAGTGCGAATAAGTGGACTTGAAGTCGAACACTTGAGGAACCTGTCGAATAAGAGACATTGATGTATTCTCAGTATTCAACGACGAGGAAGATTGCCACTGGTGACTACAATCTCCAAGGTACTAACTGAAACTCTAAACTTCATTCCGAGAGAAAAATGAGTTGATGTCGATGGGAAGAATTCCATTGGAAGGGAGGCCTTAAGGCATCCTCCATCATCCAACATGAGGAACACTCAAATGGTATGAGATGATGCAGAGTAGAACATGTAACGAGACTGACACTAGGATGGCTGACACATGAGGTCAAGGTAAACTGTAGAATGGCCGACATAGGTTGTATCCTTGAACAGTGAGCACGACACGAAGTGACTGAGGTAGTTTTCAACATGATGGGGAAAATGATGTAAGCCTGTAATGTAGGAGACATTAACAAACCCTCCATATGGTTGGAAGAATAACCAACCGGGGGAGTAAACAACTCAGAGATCAAGTTCACCCTAAGGTAAAAAACTAAACCCAACTGACATGATAGACTCAAGTAGGTACTATGTTCAAGGACTTGACTGACTGAAACTGCCTTTGAAACGGTAAGATGTGATATACCGTTCTTATCCCTTATTCTTTTTAGATAAAAGAATACATTTCTTGTTGTTTTAATGAGTCCAAGAAAGAATGAAAACTCAATAGATCCAACCATGTAAATATTTTAAGGATCCCATGGGAGGAAGACTCAGTACCTTCTTCATTGTTTATCGAGTTCAAAGAAGAGATAGAGGAATACTCTATAATACTTGTCTCTGGATTTTAATATCGAGCCGAGATCTGTTCTTGCTCGCCGGTGTTTTCAATTTTAAGGAGTTTGAAAAATTTAAACAATAACTCCATTCACCTACTTGTGGATTTTAATATCGAACCCAAGTAGGTTAATGCTCGCCGGTGTTTTCCTATTTATAGAGTCTAAAAAACTTAAAAAATCCTCTATTTGCCCTCTCATGGATTTCACATCGAGTCCAAGTAGGTGAGTGCTCGCTTGGTGTTTTCATATTTAGAGAGCCTGAAAACCCTAAAGAATGGCTCCAAAAGGTTCTTTTTTGTAAAATTAGTCTCCTCCCCCGAAAAAGTATAAAACAATGAAAGAAGAACTCTTCTAGCGCATACAAGAGTATACCTAGAGTATACCTTTTCCGTAAGTTATCGACCAAGGCCCGGAAAAGGGGTAATTCTATACCTAAGTGGATGTGCCTTCAGTTCCTTTAACAAGCTTGAAGAGTACAAGTTTGCTCGATAATCTTGTTTAGGTTTAAATAGTCCAAACAAGGGCTTAAAATGACTTAAAAGACAGCTTCTAGAATCATGACTTATGACCTGCCAAGGACTAGGATCTCAACAAATAAGTTAGTATTAACAACAAAAGATTTTTAATGACATGAATTTCAACCATAAAGTATTTAATGAAGTCCGCCATTAAAGAAATTAAGTCATAATAAGTTGATGCTATGAACATTTAGTGAAAATTTGAGAAATATAGGTTAGATTCAATTCATCAACATTTAGGGGTATTAATGATTAAATAGAACCATTTTTGTAGAATTTGAAACTATAGACTTTTCAAAAAAGTGGGTAAAAATCAAATTCAAATTCATATATGTAATTTCATTTTGAAAACTCAAAATATCACATTTGGAGATTGAAGAGCAATTTTTGGAGCAAACCCTTGATTTTCATCTGTTCATAGCGATCGAATCGGGCCACCATTCAACCTCAAACCTCTTCCAGGTAAGTTCTTTTCATCCTACCTTGCCTTTTGATAGTTTATTTCTCAATTTTCATGCTCAAAATCACTTACCAAGCCATGCTCAACTCATTAAGTTTGAGAACGCTGCTGTCCAGTGTGTATAGTAGCGTTTTTTATGAAGTAGAATGCTGTTGTATGGTGATAGAGTAGTGTTTTTGCTTGAATATGGATAAAAATGCTCAAAAAACTGAAAATTGGCCCTTGTTTTGGCAGGATGTTACTCATTTGGAGGGAGAGAGAGCATGAAGAAATGGATAGGGTGGCAATACATGATCCTACCACTCTCCATGCACTTAGAAGATGTGGTTTGTTGGAATACTACCAAACCGTAAACATGAGGACACTCAACCATTTATTGCAAGAACTCATTCAGTTGTGGGATGCCGATGCAAATGTGTTTAGTATCTGAGGAGAGACCTTGGAAATCACAGTTGAGGACATATATTTCATCACAGGGCTCTCTAGGAGGGGAGATCCTGTAAACCTGAAAGGAAATTCATGAAATGTGAGTGCCACATCTGTACAAGATTATGTAGATGCTTATTGTGTGGAAGGTACTCAGAAATGTGGAAGTCAAATTCTCATTTCTACTCTTGCAAGCTTCCCTTTGAAGGTCATTATTAGTATGTTGAACCAAATGGGAGGGAGTGCCACACAACACTTAGCCTCAAAGCACTACATATACATTGGTGTTCAATGCTTGCAAGGTCATGTATATGATTGGTGCACAAGTCTCTTAGCAAACATGAAGCTTCAAATCTCGGGGTGTAAGACTGGGAGGATGAAGAACTTTGGTTATGGCAGCATCCTTTGTACCTTCTTTTCTGAGAGGGTACCTTCTCTTAGTTTGGGCATGCCTCTGCCCCGATTCAATCCTCGTGAGCCGAGATTGGGCCGTTGCGGTGACATTTTCCTCCACCAGGGTGGTGGTGAGAGACACTTTTGCTATCATACTGATGATTTATGGGGATGGTGGGAGAGACAGGTGCCGACATTCAAGCGGTTTCCGTACGCTGGTTTAGACTTCTGTCATGATCCAGATCTAGTACTTCCTCCATGTGGTGCCTGGGGAGATATAGGTATGTTTTTTGAAAATTTATTTCATTTTTTCAAAAAATTTCAAGTATATGATTTTGATGATGAGTTGGAAATGCTAAAAAGTGTCATATGCAGATGTTGGACCGATCCGTCCTGAGGGACATCCTACTATTTTCATAAGGCCAGCTGATGTGGGTGCAATAGATGCTATGCTAGGGGCCATAGAGAGGAAGATGAGTCGGTTGACTCATGATATTCCTCCATATCGTATTGAGTGGATGCCTCTTGCTATGCAAGAGGATGTAGTCAGTGTACCGTCAGCATGGATTAGGCTGTTAAGGAAAATAGCTAGGTTGGTCATATGTTACCGAGATGTAGTAGATGTCGATGAGGCCCCTCCTTCTCCATAGGAGAAGGATATTTTATGTATATTTTGAGGCCATCGAGCCCAGTTTTGTATCTTATGGCATGACTTATGATAGACTTATGATCCAAAACTAATATTATATTTTTTGATACAGTGTCGGATATATATATATAGTATCGGTTATTTACATGTGTGTGTGTTTAACTTTTATGTGTGAAATGCTATTTATGGAAATGTATGATACAAATGCCAATCTAAAACATAATTTGCAAATGAATCAGCTAATGCATTCAGATTTCTTGGAATGTGTTGATGTATGATGGAGTCAAACTCTCTTTCCAATAATCTAACTCGCAAGAACTGTCGTAACAAAATAGCATCTCTAATCTGATAAACACCCGTTAACTGAAATACCACTAGTTGCGAATCAAATCTTACCTCCAAATTTGAAATGCCTTGGACAAGAGCATCTCGAAGAAGTTCTATAACCGCACTATATTTAGCTACATTGTTCGTAGTGGGACCCAAACAACCCCCCCCCCGAAGAGAGCAGTTGGCCAGACAGTGAGTAAATGACCCAAGCTGTTGAGGCCAACTGTCAGGTGTGGCGACTGGCGCCATCAACAAATCCTAAGAAATGTTCAGTCGACATCCGAAACATGAAGTGAAGACACACATAAGGCCTACTAACAACCACAAGCAAAAATAGCACTACAAAATATACAGCTATGTTAAAAGAAAAAGCACAATTGCCTAAGCGTAGTACTTCTTCAGGTAGAGCCCATTTTTAGGCTCAGGTAGCTTATTACCTTCGTAATCTATTATCTCATAAGCACCTTTCTTCAATACCTTAGTAATTATATAAGGAGCGAGCCACATGGATTTAAACTTGCCAAGACCTAAAGGTTCCTTGTCCTGATCCCAAAGTAGAACAAAGTCTCCTTCAAGAAACACCCTAGGTCTGACAGACTTGTCATACTGTCCTTTGACTCATTTCTTATGAACTTCGTGTTGATGTATATGTAACTTCGAAATGTATTTCATCCATGTATTTCATTTATATATTATTGTACTCCTATAGAGATGTGTCATTCCTCTATACGGAAGTGTCATCATGTGTATTGACAAGTGTCGCAAGTATGGTAACTTGCCGATGGGTTATTAGACCACCATGTGTGGGGTCAGCCCTGATTTATATAATATATGGTTGATATACCTAGCTAGACAAGTCAGCCCCATAAGGTCACTGGGCAAACAGATCAAGTATAAATAGAGATTGAGAGATCTCTATTTGGATCACTCAGAAACTCATTCTTCCTTCACTTGGAAAGTGGCGCACATGTGAGGAGGAGGATCATATGCTACTAGGAGACTATCTTTGTGTATTTTGGTTGTACTTTGGTTGTACATTGGTTGAGCCATTGCTCTCTCTATCTCTGAGGAAGTTGTGGGGTTTTTCACCTTAGGGTTTTCCCCATGGAAACCCTGTGTCTCTTGTCTCTCATGCTTTTGCTTCTTGTGATGATTGACATGCTTGTTATGATTGATATGCATTGATATATTGTACATGTCAATCTCTCAGTAAAGATCCTAGAGTATTGTGAATTAATGCTGAAAATTTAACATGGTATCAGAGCTAACCTGAGAAGAAGACATTGTGCAGTGACAGAAACCAAGGGTTTCTTGTTTATTGGGTTTCTCTCCATAGATTTTGGAAAAGTAGTATAGTAGATTGACTCTACTCATCAAGGAGAATCTATCTGTCCAATCAGAATTCAATTCTGAGCATTTTTAGATTTGTCCCTAAAAATTAGGGTTTCCATAAAAATAGGAATTTTTGGAATCTGAAGACATAGCTAGAAGCTCCTTGCAACAATCAAAGTTTAGAGCTTTGGATCGAGATTTATGGCTGGGTAGATCTCTGGGAAACTCAAACACTAATTTAGGGTCCTCCTTAGTGAACTCGATAAGACAAAAAGGCATTTCTAAAGGGTGAAGCTTTGCAGATCTCAAATTCTGAATACACCAAGCTGATCTGCTCATCAAGGAGCATCTTTCTATCCTTTCAGAAAGTTGAAATTCACATTTTGAATTTTTAGGGTTTCTCTAACAAACCCTAATCCAGGACCAAATCCAGTTTTCAGCAAGTCAAGTGGTAAGACCTAAATATTTTCTATTTCCATTTGAAATACTCTTTAAGATGTCTAACCACACCAAGATTGAGGAAAAGCTTGAAGGGGATGATAACTTCCAAGCCTAGAAGTATAGGAATGGGTTAATCCTGGAAGAAAATGAGTTGGACTCATATGTAAAAGAAGACATCCCTATCCTAGAGGATGAAGAGGCTAAGATATTGCATAAGAAGAACTTGGTCAAGGAAAAGAGAATCATTACTGGTTCTATCAAGGACCATCTCATTCTCCATGTGTCATATCTTAAGACACCCAAAGGGATGTTTGATTCCCTATCCAAGCTATTTGAAGGGAAGAACATAAATCGAAAGATGACTCTGCGGAAGCAATTGAAAGGGGTAAAACTTTAGAATGGAGAATCCATTCAATCTTATTTTTCTAGGGTCTCTCAGATCAAGGAACAACTAGAGGCAGTGGATGAAATGGTGGAGAATGGTGAAGTTGTCACGACCACTCTGAATGGCCTACCCAGGTCATGGGACTCCTTTATCCAAGGAATCTGTGCAAGAAATACGTTGGTATCCTTCAGCAGACTACGGGAAGAATGTTCACAAGAAGAAGCAAGGCTTGTGGCATGAGAAGAAAAGATGGGGAATGAAGATCAAGCTCTCACAGCTCACACCAAGAAAGGGAAGTCCAAGAGAGAGCCATCTCACTTCAAGAAATCTTCACATCACCATAAAGAAAGGAGAATATGCTTCACTTGTAATGAAAAGGGACATTATGCCATAAATTGTCCCAAGAACAAGAAGGACAACAACAACTTCAACAAGAAGAAGAAGGGCAGCAAAAGAAGGTACCATGCTCATGCCGTCGAGGATGATTAACCTCCCAAGAAGAAGGCTAGAGCAGAAAGTGATGATAATGACTCATCAAGTGAAGAAGAGTATGTTCTAATCTATGCTCTCACAGGTACTATCTCTCATGGTTGTAATGATTGGCTTATTGACAATGGAGCTTCAAAACACATGACTGGGTTTAAAGAATCCTTTGCTAATCTATCTGAACATGAGTCACCCCACAAGGTGAAACTTGGGGATGACTACCAATACCCTATCAAAGGAAGTGGTGAGGCCTCCTACAATCTATACTTTGGGAAGTCTTTGAAGATGAAAGATGTTTTGTATGTACTCGATGTTAACACCCAAAAAGTGCTCACTAGCTCATTTCCTTATTCACATGACCCATTTATCCACTTTTTCACCATTTGAGCCTCTAAAGCCATCAAAAGGTCACCAAAAGACCTTAAAAAACCCCTTTTTCCACTCAAAATGAATATTTTTCCTCAAAAAGCATAAAAAACCCTCAAAAAGGGTCCAGAATTCCCAAAAATATTAAAAAGGAATAAAAATATTCAAAATATTCAAAAAAGGAAAAAGGAGGGAAAAGGTACCTAAACCATGTTGGTCAATACCATTGGTTTCCTCAAAACCATAATGGTATTCCCCACCACCAAAAATTATAAAAAGGTGGTAGGGGCTCCTCACTTTCCATCCATCCATCATCCTATCCTCATGCTGTCAAAATCTCTCATGAGATTTTGACCATTGTAGCTATCTTAGAGAAGGGACCTTTGGAGATTGGAGCTACTCACCTTGGAAGTTGCTCAACAATCTTCACCATTTGGAGGTATCACCATTGCAAGCACTTGCTTGCCCCTATTCTTAATACAAAATCATTTTTTTTACATATTGTTAATTGTTTTGCTTTCGATAATATTTCTATTGTTTGCTTATCTATTTCACATAGATCCATGATTAATATAGTTTAACGTAGTTTGTTATCTATTTCTATTGAAATTGCTATCAATTGTTGATAGGTGCCCATTGCACTAAGCTTGGTTGCAAAACCAAGCCAACTAAGCTTGTTAACACCCAAAAAGTGCTCACTAGCTCATTTCCTTATTCACATCCCATTTGTCCACTTTTTCACCATTTGAGCCTCTAAAGCCATCAAAAGGTCACCAAAAGACCTTAATACACTGCTTTTTCCACTCAAAATGAATATTTTTCCTCAAAAAGCATAAAAAACCCTCAAAAAGGGTCCAGAATTCCCAAAAATATTAAAAAGGTGTTGATGCCTCGGATATCGTAGCATCAATCAGAAAGGGATTCTCCCCGAGAGGTGGTCCCAATTAGACTATCTCCCGTTTGGTATAGGGAATCCGACCGGTTAGCGGTTCCGGCAACCGTGGATTTGGAGTTTAAATCTGATTCTATCGGTTATGGCCCGATCCACCTTTCTTTTCGGTTTTATGTGTTTTATATGAGATGCAAGTGCCTAGTCTATACTTAATCTGAATGCAATTAAAATAGGTCTAAGCCTAGAAACTGGAATAGATCTATCTATCCCTGTAGGGAACACGCTTAAGGGAGGAGCAATCAGCTGTAACAAATATCGTAAACAAAGAACAGATAGCTATTATTTCTCACAATCAAAGCTACAGCAAGATAAAGATCTTTAGAAGATAGCTTCTAATTCAACATAGAACGCATCTATTGCTCATAAACAGAAGAAAGCAAAATTATTTAATCTACGTAACAAGAATAAAGAAACAGATCTAGATGTAACAAAACTGGAATTAAACTTAAAGATCCCTGCAAGGAGCAATTTAAAGGTATGAACAATGAGCAACATGAGTTATCCTGAAGAAAGAACAGTTAGCCATTCGATCTAGACAAAGAAATCTACAGCAATGCATTTCATTGTTCACAAAATAGAGAAAACGCATGCGCAGGGAGGAGCAAAATCATTAATACAAAGAAATAATTCAGGTGATAAAAACGATCTCACATTATAGAACGGCAGCCATTAGAATAGTCCAACATACAGCCGCCTAACATCCCAGGCAAAACGTCCATCTCCCGTGGCTTCTATTAGAAAAATCAATTTTACAGACCCGATACAAGATAGCTCATATCGTTTGCCAAAATTTCATTCCCTGCCAAAAGTCCTTTCTAATCTTTCCTAGATGCTATTTATAGCTACAAATCTGCCCTTTGGGCTGACACCTAGCATTCTCCACCTGTCATTTATAGGAATTTCCACTATAATCGACCACCAAAAATGGCCACTTCCTTTACAAAAAATATTTTGACAAAAAATAGGGACAGCTGTCCCATGGCTTACGCCTTACATATTCAAAATATACATAACAGAAAATCGGCTAACATCAAAGCTTTCCCTGCTGGGCACGTGTTTGGCTGAAGAGAGTTGCTCACTGAATTCAGCCTCCTTTACTCCCGTGCGTGAGCCTCGGCTGGGGAAGGGTCGCCCAAGTCCATTGAGGTCGTTGATTGTGCCTGGGAAGGATGGATTGGTCTAGCTGGAGCTTCTGGAATGACTGTTGGGAAAGAGGGCCTCGAACCTACACCTGGAGTGGCTGCTGGGAGAGAGGATCCTGGGCCTGCTGATGTTCCTGCTGCTGCTGCAGTTTTCCTTTCCTCCTTTGTTATGTAGCTGTGCCATGCACCTGTGTCCCTTATGACTGTGTTTGCCGCAGTAGGGAACAAGATTTTCTGAGAAGTCACATTCTTCCCGAGCTCTGCTTTAATGTTTTGGACCTCTGCTACTGCAGCTTGATGTACTTCCTTCAGCAGCTGGTTGTGGAGTGATGATGAACCAATATAATGCTGGAGGTCATCAATGGCCAGGACATCAATCCTTTTCACATACTCCATTTGAATGCCTAGCTCTTCCTTTAGCTGAGACAACCGCTGCTCCTTTTCCGGAAAGTCCTCTAGGGTCTGAGGGAAACTCAATGTACATTTGGCATGTGCCTCTTGGAGCCTCTGGTAGAGACTGCTGATTTTATCTGTTGTTCTTTGCACACTGGCCATCAGCTTACTGGCGCAGTTTCTGCCGAACTCCAACAGTGCTATGTCCTCATTAAGACTGTCCACAGATTTAAATGGGAGATGTGCAGGAAAACCCCCTTTTCCTTCTCTCCATGCCATCTGGCTTATGATATTGGCCTTAACGCGGGTGTTCTTTGCTTTGAGCCTGTGGGCTTCCGCATTAATCTCTTTTAGCCTAACCACCATGGCCTTGAGTTTGCACACCTCATCAGTGATTAGCTCTTGGGAGCCATACACTTGCTGCAGGATATTGCATGATAGCTCGTGGAAGGGAGATAGGTCCATGGTTCTGCTCTCCGCTTGCTCTAAACGCTCAGCTAATGCTTGCTTGTCTGCTTCTAGCAGAGATTCCTTTTCTTCTGCACCATTCTTCTCTGCTTCCACAATCATCATTTGAAGTGTTAGCTGGTCTTTCTCCTCCTCCAGCTGGCTATACTTGTTTGATAGCTCCTTATGCTCAGCGTACAAGCAATTATACTTGTTTATTGCCAGATCTCTTTGGGCTTGCTCATTAGCCACATTTTGTTGCAGCGTGCGTCCTTTCTTCTTTGTCAATATATTTTCTTTAACTATAACGCCCACATTGGCAAATGATGCCTTTGCTGTCGCTATAACTGCGGACGCCATAGCAATGGGATCTTGATCCATGTTCTGCATGACGGTGACCTCCCGGTGAGTAACAATGTCTTCATGGAAGGGACTTTTAATCCTCTATTCTGATTGGAGGACCATTGCTTTTCTTTTCTTATCATATACAAACTCATTCCATTTGGACACCGTACGCTTTCCTGATGGAGTGTACGGGACAATTGGTCGGTTTATGATGTTTATGTCCTCTTCCATAGGTGGGGTCCGGACTTCCTGAGCAGGGTCTACTCCTTCCTTTTGGGTACCAGAGCCACCTACTTGAGAGGTGTCTATTTCCATGTCCTGCATACCGAATACACCTGCCTCGGCATCTTCCCTTGTCTTCAATTCTTCTTCCGCCTTCTTTTCTGCCTCAGCTTGCTCAGCCTCCGCTTCTTTCTGCTTTTGGGCTTCTTCAGCCTCTTTCCGCAGTCTTTCATTTTCAGCTTCTTGCTGCTTTCTTGCTTCCTCGGCTTCCCGCTGTAACCTCGCCTCTTCTCTTAATCTGAGCTCTTCCTGAGCTCGGGCATCCTCAGCTTCTTTCTCCTTTTGCTGGATGGTCTTCTGGGCCTTGGTTGAGCTAGAGCTTGCTCCGGCACCTTGGCGACAGATCCGTAGCTCAGTCATGTTGCTGATGCCTCTGAATGCTTCTTCCTCGGCATCAGGGTAGTGGGAGTACTCGAAGTGGGCATAGATATCCTTGCAATGCTCGACCACTTTACCCTTTCTGTCGTTCCTGTGGAAGATAACCTCACCGAAGTGGAAGGCCTTCAACTCTTGAACAAATTCGTTGGCAGAGGCAACCCCTGAAAACTTGTAAGCACCTATGCAGAAAGGTAGGGGGGGGAAGGAGGCCTTATGTTGCTTGTGGAGCGTTGCTCCAATCCCATCCAAGAAGAGTTGTCTTACTGCTTCTTTGAGCACCACATCGTCTGTGGCATACTACGGCAAGATGTATGGGGGCTTGGTCCCTCCAAACATTCTTAGGTAGGTACCTTGCTCCGAAAAGTAAAAGTCCCCATAATCCTCAAGGACTTCCAAAGCATTTTCTGACAGGCAGTTTGGTTCTTCCTTGAACATTTTCTCGTACAGGGGCATGATGAACCCCTCACAGATGAGTTTGTAGCTGGGCTTGTAGTTCTGAGCCCACAACATCTTGAATGCAATATAGACCGGGGCGGTAGCCCTATCCCATGTGCAGCCCAATTTGGGGAAGTCTATCTTGGCTAAGATACAATCTATCAGATATGAAGACATGAAGAATTCAGCCTTCTTCAAAGCTAGTCCTTCCCTTGCAGCTACTATCATTGAGGCCAGACTATCTGACAGGATAGTGGCCCAGTCAAATACAATTCCCTGAAATGCCACATAGTGAATGATAGGGACCCACTGAATCTTGTATACTGTGCCATCGGGCATGCCGAAGATTCTGCACAGCATCAGGGCAATCAATCTATAAGGAGCTCTTAGATTCTGTACATCATACTCATCATTTCCTTTCTTCCTCAAATGCTTCCCTGCCACCAGTAGCTTCTTGGCCATCTCGATGTTGTTCATCTGGCTTAACCATTCATCAGTCAGAGCTTGTTGGACACGGGGAAATCTGTAGGCCGCCGCAATATATGCGGGTTGAAACGAGGCAATAGCCACTTTCCCGCTATCATTTATCACTCTCCCTTCAGCATCTGCATGTTGGAGTATCCATCCGATCACTTCAGCACAGGGGAACAACTCAGGGCGGGTAGCGGCTCTAGTTATGCCTGAGGCTCTGATATTGAGATAGATTGGTGCTTCCTCTAGCAACATATCTGGGATTTCTTGGTCCCGGATCATTCTGTAGATGTCTCCCCATCTGATTTCTGGAGGGACACCAGTGGTGCACCTAGTGTCTTGGAGTGAAGTTTCAGTTTTAGGAGGGGCAGGTTTCTTTTCTACCATCTTCTCCTTCTTCTTACCGGTTTTCGGCATCTTGACTTATCCCTGATAACATCCATATACAAGCCACTTTGAGCAACATACTGTGAGGATTTAACAGGGAGCATCATTGTTTTAATATATTAATAAGATAAGTACAATGAAGCTGTATATTCAGGAAGCAAACACTATTTCAGTATGAAACATAGATTGATACATTTGGATCTCTTAAAAGGATGGGTTTGGAATGCTCCTTCGGGGATAGGCTATGTCGCGGACACATTTCATTCTCGGATCGATAGGCGAGTTGCGGAAGCAATGGGCTTTCGGGTCAGCCTTGGGGAAGACAGCGTCTCCTGTTATCACTGCGGCTGGAAAGGCTAATGGCGGGGGAAACTCGGGTTGGAAGGACTTTGTGACGACAAGGGAGCCCTTTTCGCACTTTTGACTCGGTGGGGGCTTCGAATGCTATTGTCACGCATGGCACCCGCCGAGGTGCTTTATGGGGAACTCTAGTCCGAGCGAGGGCGACGGCGCCGGAGACATATTGACGAGAAATGCAAGGGTGGCCACGGCTTCGAATTTCGGCTCGCGTGACTCGAACGGGGCAATGGCGCCGGAGACAAGGTTTTGCCCCGGGTAGAAGGCGTCGAGGGACTGAGGTTTTATGGAGAGGCCCGTAGTTTCACATCCTGAGTTCTTCGGCCGGGGATATGAAAAGCATAATGGGTTTCGACAGGTTCTCCCCACAACGAGGCACGCGGCCCGGGGATAAAAAATGGGACAGGTTTAACCGTATGAACCAACCGTTTTGACTCAAAAATGTTAATGCTTCATATGACGAGACGAGGAATCCCTTCAACTGCGTCTGACGGGCAAAACATAGCCCTTGACGGGTGTTTTGCCCGTCCAAATCCCACTAAAAACTCATTTTTTTCAAACAAAAGACAACCCAATCAAAGTTAAAATCCTACCTGGCACCGTTTGGCTGAGGTCGTTAACTGAGGTTGCCGCGAACGTGGCTGCGTAGGACGAGCTGGAACGATCACGTGTCATCCAATGGCTTTGCTTATAAAATGAAACGACAATGGGTTGGATCGTACCCCGTCGATTTATTTATATGAGCCAGGCACGTGTGGGGTGTTAATTCGGTTGGTGGGGTTTTAAAACGGTTGTAAATGCGTCGTACGCCGTCGATTATCGGGTCGTCTCGGTTTGTGTGCGACCGTCGTTTGCGGGACCTCCTTGCGAGTCACACCCGTCGTTGCGGAAGGATGGAGGGGAAGCTTCGCTATTTCGGGACGTGTTGCGGAAGGGAAACTCCAAGCCTTCCGCCGTTTCGGAAGCTATTTGCGAAGGGAAACTCGAAACCTTCCGCAAAAGAGACCCACGGTGCGGACGTATAACGCCGAGGCTTCCGATGTTTCGGGAACTATTTGCGAAGGTCTTGCTTCCATCCAAAAGTTTCTAAGTCTCACGGGGTTTCGAGACGATATGGCGAATACTCCCGGTTTTTTTTTCGGAAAGCTTTTGTGAATGGCTTCCGCCGTTTCGGGAGGAAAATCCGAAGACTTCCGCAGTTTTTTTGAAGTTTCCTAAGTCTCTTTTCGAAAGTTTATGTGAACGACTTCCGGCGCTTCGGGCCGCTTCGCTGAATGTTTCCGCCGTTTCGGAATGAAAACTCCAATCTCTCCGCGAACGGTCAAAAAATGTTCTAAGTCTTCTTTCGGGAGAGTAAGGCGAATGAGTCCCGCCATTTCGGGAGGAAAACCGGAACCTTTCCGCGGTTGCGGAAGGCTTGAGTGAAGGGCTCCGCCGTTTCGGGAGCAGAGTCGTTTCGGGAAGAGAACTTGAACTGTTCCGCAGAAACAAACGATCGAAAATTTTCCAAGTCTTTTTACTTCGGAAGGCTTAGACGGGCGGTTTGTGAGATTGGCCTCCGCCGTTTCGGGAGGGTAGCCCGAAATCTCCCGCGGCGTCGGGGACATAGGCTGAATGATTCCGCAGGTTTTCCCTGGGGCGTTCCGCAACCTTTTCAAAAAAGAATCTAAGTAACTTTCTCAGTTTCGGAAGAAGCTCATGAATTTCCCGTGGTATTTCGGAAAGCTTTTATGGATAGCTTCCGCCGTTTCGGAGAGAAAACCCGAAGGTTTCCGCAGGCTTTCAGAATTTTCTAAGTCTTTTCGGGAAGCTTTTGTGAATGGCTTCCGCCGTTTTGGGAGGCATTGCCTGAAGGTTTCCACAGATTTTCGACCAAAAAATCCAACTCCTTTTCGGTCGTCTAAGGCGAATGAGTCTCGCCATTTCGGGAGGCATTGCCCAAAGGCTTCCGCAGCTTCCGAAAAAATCTAAGTCTTTCGGGCGTCTTTCCCAAGTTCTCCCGCCGTTTCGGGAAGAAAAAACCAAAGGTTTTCGTACTCCTTTCTCACGATCTATGATTTTGACGAAGAAAAACTAAGTCCCTCTTCCGGAACGGTTGGACGTTTTGCTTCCGCAGTTTCGGGGAGATAGCCCGAATTATTCCAAAACGTTGGGAAAAAATCTAAGTTCTCTTTTGGCTCTTTGGGGAAAAAATGGAAGGATCGATGGCAAGATGTTCAAGTGGGAAACAGGATTTTATGTTGAAAACACAGCTGACGGCTAGGATGGCTCCTTAGGCAAACTTTCTACAAAAAAAGAAAGGAGGGGCCCCAATATGTACAAAATTTTGGGGAGGGGTGTTGCTGCAACAACAATGGCGAGTCGCTGGCGAACACAGATCTCTGAAAAATTCCTCTTCATGGTCCGAAACCTCATTAAAACATCCATCTCGGGTACACTACTCAGCTGAGCATTTTAGACTCATGCGGGGGGAAGGAGGCACTTTTCCTGCTAGCCATTGGGGAAAGGGGAGCTTTGACCGAGACATCTTCACCACTCTCAGAGGGCCAACATATGAGATTCATTTTAGGAGGGTCATCTCTCGAATGGCCACTACTGCCGGACTCCACGGGATTTGCAACACTTTCTCATGGACATTATTGCTCTTGTTCCTCATTCCCATGCTGCTGGCATCCTTTGGGATGCTTGTACTTTGGACAGCTTAGCTGTTTGAGCCTTCCAGGGATATTTTCTTTTGGACATGATCTTTGATTTAGGCTCCTCAATCCATAATGTCCTTTTGTGTGAGTTAGAAATTTTATTGATTCGATTTGATCAAACTTCACGGACGGAGAGGAGCCCATTTTGATCTGGGTCTTTTGGACAGCCTTCTAGATTTTACATGTCTTTTGCTTTTGTCTCAGCCATGCTTTAATTGAGGCGAGAATCCCTGGAAAACAGACTCTTGAGTGTAGGCCATTTTGGCTGTTAAATCTGCAGCATGGAGTCACTTCAATACCCTATGTCCTCGAGAGGTGCCACTTTCCATGGGTCCAACTTAGGTAACCTTCTTGAGATGCCTTTAAAGTGTGAGAGTGGGTGGAGCCCAACGATAGTAGTGACGATGGTCATAGGTCTCTGCTATTAAACAGGATTAGTGTGACTAGCAGGGTAGGCTTCCCCCTTCCGAACATTTCAGCGAGAGCACAACAGACCGGATTTACTGAGCAAAGTTCCAGACTCATGGATGACAAGTTTTCTTTGAGAGAGCTATCTCCAACGGGAAACTCAACCAAAAGGGCATTCAGAAAAAAAAAACTTGTCGTAAAAGTTCAAATAACAAAGAGAGAAACAACAAGGCCGAAAAATAAAACAGCTAAAAGCGAAAGCAAAAAGAAAACTTTATTTATGTATAGGAAGTCTCGAGGAGACTATGCAAAGTATTGTTTCAGAGCGAGGCCATTGAGAGGAAGGGCTACTTATTCTCCCTCGAGATTTGTCAATTTATAAGTGGATGGGCCTAATTTTGCAGAAATTTGGTACGGGCCTACCCATAGATGTTGAAATTTCGTATGCATTCCTTTGCCTCCATGATTATGGTCCCATTTCAGGACTAAATCCACGACTTCAAAGTCCCTCTTGCCAGATTTCCTCTTATCGAACCATCTCTTAACTATGTCCTGGTGTTGATGGAATCGATCTTTAGCTTTGTGTCGGGCTTCTTCCAGTTGAAGCAGGGTGTTGATCCTGGATTGTAAGGCTTGGCTACCAGAACCCCGAGAGGCTTGGGACAATTGTAAGGATGGCAGTAAGATGTTTGGGGGAAGTATGGCTTCCTTGCCATAGACAAGAGTGAAAGGGGAGACACCTAAAGCATTATTCGGGGTTACCCTATCTGCCCATAAGGCGTTTGGGAGAGCCACATGCCAACTTCTCTGGTTCTCTATCACAGTTTTCTTAAGGATTCGAATCAGATTCTTGTTTGAGGATTCAGCTAATCCGTTTCCCTGAGGGTAGTAATTGGCTGAATAATGCAACTTACTTCCCCATTCATAAACAAATTCATTTATCTTGCAAGATGAAAAATAAGTAGCATTATCAAAAACAAGGGAAATTGGAACCCCAAACCTGGTTATGATGTTTTCTTTCAAGAAGCCGATGACTGTGTCTTCATTGATCTTGCGCAATGGGGTGGCCTCCGTCCACCTAGTGAAGTAGTCGGTAGCCGTCAGGATGTATCGATGTTGCAATGAAGAATTTGGATTTATTTCTCCGATAACATCTATACCCCATTGCTCAAAAGGATCAGAGATGATGACCGGCTGCAATGGCTTGCTGCCTTAGGTAACTTCCCTGCACTTCTTTGACATACATCGCAATTCCGTGCGTATGTGTAGGCATCTCGAAACGAAGTGGGCCAGTAATACCCGGCTCTCAATATCTTGTGTGCTGTCGTCTCTCCTGAAAAATGACCACCCGCGGGGCCATCATGTAATTCTTTGACAACTTTGTTTGCATCTTCCTTTTCCAAACATCTAAGAAGGACTCCATCATAATTCTTTCTGAAAAGAATCCCATCAATGATTTGATAGGGTGCGGATTTCAAACGGAGTGCCCTTCTTTGTTTAGAGTTCCAGTGCTCGGGTAGATATCCCTGCTGTAAATAGTGCACCAGATCCCTATACCATGACTGGGGAGTTGTGAAGATATGACATACTTCCATCGAATTGAGCTCAACTTCATTCTTCCAATGTTACTCTTCATCAGTTGAGTTTCCATCCAGTAACTTGCACAGACCTTGTCCTTTGATGATTGTAGCCGGTTTAAATTCCAAATCATACTCCTGCAGAGCTGTGACCCAGTTCCCTCTCCTCTCTCCCAATTCCTTTTGAACGAAAAGGGATCTAACAGCTGGATGGGGAACTATGACTTTAGTTCGGTTCTTCAAAATGTAGGGCCTAAACTGCTTGACTGCTTTGAAGACTGCGTAGGCATGCTTGTCCACCACGGGATAGTTCATCTCAACCCCTTGTAGACCAGTGCTCATAAATGAAATCGGGTATTCATCCCCCAACTCCACCTTTTGCGTGAGTACGGCTGCGAGAGAGTCATCCGAGGCAAAGGTATACAAGATGAAATCCTTATCGAAATCTGGGCTTCTTAAGGAAGGAGCTTTAGCTACAGCTGCCTTGATATCTCTAAATGCGTCCTTCTCCAAATCTGTCCACTTGAATTGTATGCTTTGTTTAACCATCTGCTGTAATGGCTTAACAATTTGTGCAAAATCCGGAACAAATCTGTGGACAAAATTGATGGTGCCCATAAAAGACTACATAGATTTTTTGTTGTGAGGCATTGGAATCTTATTAATAGCTTGGACTCTTTCTTGGTCGATTGACACTCCCCCTTTGGAGATGATATGACCCAAGAGCTTACCTTCAGGCATAGCAAACACGCTCTTCCTGGGATTCAAGGAAATACCATACTTCCAACAACGATCAAAGATATGCCTCAAATGAACAACATGATATTCCCTCTTCTTCGAAAAGACTGTCACATCATCTAAGTAAACAACAACACATTGCCCACCCAATCCTCGGAAGGCAATATCCATCGCCCTTTGGAATGTAGCTCCTGCATTTATCAGACCAAATGGCATTCTTCTGTAGGCGAAAGTTCCCCACTTAGTCCTGAAGGTGGTCTTGAGACGATCTTCTTCGGCTACTAACACTTGATTATAGCCCGAGAAACCATCGAGGAGAGAAAACAATTCAGATCCCGACACCATTTGTAAGATTTGCTCCATTGAAGGTACGGGGTAGTTGTCTTTATCCGATGCTTTGTTTAAATTTCTGAAGTCTACACATAGCCTAATCTCTCCCGACTTCTTCCTTACGGGAACCAAGTTTGCAACCCATTCGGAATGCCGAACTTTGAAGATTATCTTAGCGTCCAGGAGCTTCTTTAATTCCTTTTGGATCAGCGGTTCAAGAGTGGGATGCATCCTTCTTAACTGCTGCTGAAATGGTTTGACACCCGCTTTCATTGGTATAACATGCTGAATGATGCGGACGTCATATGTTTTCAGATCTTCATAGGTCCATGCAAAAACATCCTTGTACTGTTTAAACAATTTAATGAACCTGTCCCTTTCTCCTGGTGAACAACATTTGCCCAGGTTGACAAATTTTGGTTCTGCCTCGGTACCCAAATTAACCAACTCATGTTGCATTGATGAGCTGTTAGTTTTGGTATTAGCTGGTCTTTTGAACTTATTTTGAAGATCGAAGAGCATTTCGAGGGACCTTACTCCCTTTGGCATGAAATTTCCTTTCTCCTCATCTTTCTTCATCAAGTCAGCATCGTGTTCTTCCTCATCTATTGCGGCTCCTTGAAAGCTATCTTCGTTTGTCAGGAAGCTGATAATTTGTTCATCATCATCGAAGACTCTGAAGTTCGTGATGTTATCGGGAATGGAAGGCCTGAAAATCAATTCAATCGAGCATTTATTATTTGACGGCACCAATCTAGAAGCAGACGTTGCTAATAAATCGGCAGCAGAATTTTGCGATCTAGGAATTGATTTTATATTGAAAGCGTCAAAATGCATGATTAAATCCCATACCTCAGCCTGATATCCTTTCAAGTGAGGTGAGAGACAATGAATGGTGTCCCTTACCTGTCTGACAACAATCTCGGAGTCACCAAAAACCTTCAGGTACTTAACATTTAAGCCAATGGCCTTCTTTAAACCATGTACCAAAGCTTCATATTCAGCGGTATTATTAGTACAATCGAATTCTAATCTACAAGACAAAAAATACTTGTTTCTTTTCGGATCCATTAGGACACAACCAGCTCCGGATCCTTCCAGAGTTTTAGAACCATCAAAGTATAATGTCCAAAAGGTATCTTTATATTCAGCTAAGTTAGTTTCTTTGTGGTCTATGTTAGCAACTAAATTGACTATGTTACAATCAACATCATCAGTCCGGGAGAAATGAAGGAGATCGGACTGTTTATCTGATTCATGGCTAATGGTTTCAGATTGATAATTACCCGGATCCATTTCCAAGAAATAATTCCCCAGAACTGAAGATGAGAAGGTTACGTTTTGTTTCATATGAGGTTCCCTAAGAACTTTAATCTGATTCTGTCTGTTCTGATAAGGCAGCCATAGATGAGACCAATCGGTAGCAAAGTAGCCACTCAGCTTGGTGGACCAATCCCTACTCAAAATCATCCCATAAGCTTCAAGAATATCGACCACCATTATGTCAATAAATTGACAGACTCTAGGATCCGCTGACCATCTAATTAGAACGTCTTTCATCTCCCCAATTACTTTAACAGCAGTCCTATCTAATTGGATAATTTGAGCTGGAGATGGCACGGGCTGCCCATTAATTTTCTTACAAATTGACAGTGGCATAACGTTTGAAGAAGCTCCAGAGTCTACCAAACAGTTATGAACATTGTGATTAAAAATTTCAAATGTCAACAAGAATGGCAATGTTTGGGATTTGGATTTCCCACCGATGCTAGCCTCGTTAATTTCAGGATTGTCTTGAGAATCTGTTAATGTAGTGCTCGGTTTTGGTTGTAAAACATGCAGCAGTTTGTCTCGTTGATGGGGCAAGCTACACATGTCAAATATTGATATGTTTGCTTTGACTTTCTTGATATCTTCGATAATATCATACCCTATGTCAGGCTCGTTCCCAATTCGAGTTGGCTGATCTGTTTTGTTCATGGTGACCTTAGGTTGGACTGTGTTGTCAGCGCTTGGCTGCTTGGCAGCTGTTTGGTTTACTTTGGGCTGAGGTGGGATGATCGGTATATGCCTCCTAGGCGGATCTTTCGAAATTTTAGGCTTATGGGGAATGGTGACTGGTATAGGATCCGCAATTGGGCCCTTGCTGCGAGTGGCAACATTTATGGTAGAGGGAGAGCCATCTATGTGATCTTCTTCTACTAATTCAGTCATAGGTACCCAATCCCACAACACCATAGTAGTGTCCGGGGTTGGTTCCTGTAACTCAGGGCTTGACTCTTCTGGAGGATCATCCTGATCTGGGATCTGAGAATCTAACATTTGGTTCATGACTAAGCTCATGGAATTGATCCATTGTGGGCAGCTCTTTTCCGAATGTGGTTCTTGGTGAAAAGTGCAGAAATTCTCCATCCCTATCTCATTCAAGTTTAAAACAGGGGCAATGTTTATTGGTGGATGAGTCTGTTCCCCGTCTTCCCTTCTTTTATAAAAAGGCTTGAAAGGATTCCTAGATGTGCTAGCAGCCTTGTCTTTCTCGAGGTCTACGATTTTGTTAGACAATTTCTGCATCATCTTTACCACATTTTCCATGTCCGTAGATGGCTCGTCTTTACTTCTAGTGAGCAGCAAAGGTTTTTTGCTAGCGGCTAGTTTTGGTTCCACATCTAAGGCATGTTTAGCAATGCTATCAGCCTCTTCTTCTACCTTTCTAGCTTCCTCAAAGTTCTCTATCAGGGTAGCTTTCTTGGACCTCTTTACGAACATTGCTATGGGTCCATCAAGAGCGGTTGTATAGTATTCAATTAGAGATTCCTCGGCTGGTTTATTAGCTTGACTGAAGTTATTCAACAGCGTAGTGAATCTTTGATTGAAATCTTGAACCTTTTCTTTCTTTTCCATCCTCATGGATAAGAGTTCTTTCATAAGTGTGGCCACAGTCTTTTGGTTTCCGTATTTCTTTAGAAAACATTCTTCGAATTCATCCCAGCTAGAGATTGAGCTGGGTTGTAGGCTAAAGTACCATGATGATACTTTTGGCTCGAATGTATATGGAAACAACCTGCAGACCACGTCTTCATGTTGTACGTTCAAAAGGTTCAGAGCTAAGTAAAAACTCTTGAGGTGATCTTCCGCCGAGATGGCCTTCCCTGGATCGTACTTAGGCAAGACCTTTTCTGGGTTTTTAGGCAGATTGTGGAATGGTCCAGCTAGGTTCAGTGCTCCCCTTGCTCTCCAAGCAGGTACAACCATGTTTGGGTTTGGATGTGGAGACCCCGGAGGAGAATTGTAGGGTGAAACCTGTGGAGTACTTTTGGGAGTGGTAATTTATTCAAGATTTTCTTGGTCTGTCTTGTTAAGAGTGTCGGAAATTTCTTCCAAAGTCAGATTTACCAGTTCTTCAAAACTCTGAATGAGAATTGAATCACGGGTATATTGTGGCTCCTTTCTAGGTGTAATTTTCTTAGGGAGGAAGTTGACAGCGATTAAACCACCTAGCTGTCTAACGTAGGATCTGGTGTGTCTTCTTAAATCCTCTATTTCTGTAAAAGGAACAGCGTACAAAGCTTCTTGAGGCTCAGGGTCAGAAATGAGGCATTCTTGGTCTGTTAATCCAAGATCTGGGCTGTTTGAAATGCTTTCTTGAAGCGGGTTTTCAGTGTTATCTATGACCACGGAAGATTTTCCTCTATCAGCCATGCACTTTCGGCCCTCCTTATAGCGCCAAAAACTGTTGATGCCTCGGATATCGTAGCATCAATCAGAAAGGGATTCTCCCCGAGAGGTGGTCCCAATTAGACTATCTCCCGTTTGGTATAGGGAATCCATCCGGTTAGCGGTTCCGGCAACCGTGGATTTGGAGTTTAAATCCGATTCTATCGGTTATGGCCCGATCCACCTTTCTTTTGGGTTTTATGTGTTTTATATGAGATGAAAGTGCCTAGTCTATACTTAATCTGAATGCAATTAAAACAGGTCTAAGCCTAGAAACTGGAATAGATCTATCTATCCCTGCAGGGAACACGCTTAAGGGAGGAGCAATCAGCTGTAACAAATATCATAAACAAAGAACAGATAGCTATTATTTCTCACAATCAAAGCTACAGCAAGATAAAGATCTTTAGAAGATAGCTTCTTGTTAAAATTCAAGATGCTAAGACAGAAAATAGCAGCATTACATTCCATTTCACAATAATAGCATATACAGGATCACTGAAGAAACAACAAGCACAGCATAAACACAAGAGACAGAGATTTATCCTGGGAAACCCTCATGGGGTAGAAAACCCAGCAAAGCTTCCTCAATATAGATGACCAGCAATATACAAAGATGAAACCCTGAGACATGATCTCCTCCTCCACAATAGCAGACCTCTCCTCCACAAGTGCGTTATCCTCAAGTGAGTGAATGTGTATAATGAGGAACACACCTCCTCTATTTATACACTACTCTGATATGTATTTTACACAAGTACATGTAGGCTCGTATTTAACCATTAGGTTAAATACCCCATTATAACTGACTGGGCCGACCCCTCTAGGGTGGTCTAATAACCCTTTGACCCACATAACACATACAGGGCCGACCCCCACTAGGGAAGTCTAATAACCCAAGTTACCACATTCCGACGGAGGAATAAACATCTCCGGATATACAATAAGATCTTCACGGAGGAATGAATCATCTCCGGAATAATAAAGTACAAATATAATATTCTTTGAAGTTACAATATCTCAACACTCCCCCTTAACGAGAAGGATATTATAACAACATCTGCACGAGCAAGGAGTCATCAACATCATACATGATACATCTATAAATCATTGGAAGCTTTCTCAACATCATCAGTAACTCAACCAGTTACTGGAATATCTTCAATACTGGAACATCAACATCTTCAGTACTGAGTCTTTATCTTCTGCAGCACTCAAACAGCTACAACAACATCAATATCCGAATCCTCACGATTGTCAGCATCGCCATCACACGATCATCAGCATCGTCATCACATGATCAACAGCATCGTCATCTCACGATCATCAGCATCGTCATCTCACGATCATCAGCATCGTCATCTCACGATCATCAGCATCGTCATATCATCTCGATCTATAGCATCTGGATCATCTCGATCTACAGCATCTGGATCATCACGATCTACAACATCTGGATCATCTTGATCTACAGCATCTGGATCATCTCGATCTATAACATCTGGATCATCTCGATCTACAGCATCTGGATCATCTCATCTACAGCATCTGGATCATCTCGATCTACAGCATCTGGATCATCTCGATCTACAGCATCTGGATCATCTCGATCTACACCATCTGGATCATCTCGATCTACAGCATCTGGATCATCACGATCTACAGCATCTGGATCATCTCGATCTACAACATCTGGATCATCTCGATCTACAGCATCTGGATCATCTCGATCTACAACATAAGTATCCTCAACCATACAAGTACATTAATCAATACATGTATCATCAAAAGTATGTATTCTCACCAATACATATATCATCAAAACATGTATTCTTACTAATACATATATCATCAAAAGCATGTATTCTCACTAATACATCTATCATCAAAAGCATGTATTCTCACTAATACATCTATCATCAAAAGCATGTATTCTCACTAATACATCTATCATCAAAAGCATGTATTCTCACTAATACATCTATCAATACAAGTATCCACACTGATACAAGTATACACAACAGCAGCATACCCTGCAACACACATGATCCAATTACGGGATGGTCAATCCCTCTCACTTTAGGACATAGGTCCAAGGATGATACAATCCTGATCCACTTATGGGATGATCAATCCCTCTCAATTTAAGACATCTCTCATGTCTATGGATGATGCAATCCAGATCAACTTACAGGATGATCAATCCTTATCCTTTTAAGACACCTCACCATGTCTAAGGATGATGCAATCCCGAATCAACTTACAGGATGATTAGTCCTTATCACTTTAAGACACCTTACCATGTCTAGGGACGATGCAATCCCAATCTACTTACAAGATGATTAGTCCTTATCACTTTAAGACACCTCACCATGTCTAGGGATGATGCAATCCCAATCTACTTACAGGATGATTAGTCCTTATCAGTTTAAGACACCTCACCATGTCTAGGGACGATGCAATCCCAATCTACTTACAGGATGATTAGTCCTTATCACTTTAAGACACCTCACCATGTCTAGGGATGATGCAATCCTGAATCAACTTACAGGATGATTAGTCCTTATCACTTTAAGACACCTTACCATGTCTAGGGACGATGCAATCCCAATCTACTTACAAGATGATTAGTCCTTATCACTTTAAGACACCTCACCATGTCTAGGGATGATGCAATCCCAATCTACTTACAGGATGATTAGTCCTTATCAGTTTAAGACACCTCACCATGTCTAGGGACGATGCAATCCCAATCTACTTACAGGATGATTAGTCCTTATCACTTTAAGACACCTCACCATGTCTAGGGATGATGCAATCCTAATCTACTTACAGGATGATTAGTCCTTATCACTTTAAGACACCTCACCATGTCTAGGGACGATGCAATCCCCATCTACTTACAGGATGATTAGTCCTTATCACTTTAAGACACCTCACCATGTCTAGGGACGATGCAATCCCAATCTACTTACAGGATGATTAGTCCTTATCACTTTAAGACACTTCACCATGTCTAGGGACGATGCAATCCCAATCTACTTACAGGAGGATTAGTCCTTATCACTTTAAGACACCTCACCATGTCTAGGGACGATGCAATCCCAATCTACTTACAGGATGATTAGTCCTTATCACTTTAAGACAAGTCTCATGTCTAGGGACGATGCAATCCCATCACGTACATTTTGAACCCAGTTCATGGACGATGCAGTCCTCACGTACATTTTGAACCCAGTTCATGGACGATGCAGTCCTCACGTACATTTTGAACCCAGTTCATGGACGATGCAGTCCTCACGTACATTTTGAACCCAGTTCATGGACGATGCAGTCCTCACGTACATTTTGAACCCAGTTCATGGACGATGCAGTCCTCACGTACATTTTGAACCCAGTTCATGGACGATGCAGTCCTCACGTACATTTTGAACCCAGTTCATGGACGATGCAGTCCTCACGTACATTTTGAACCCAGTTCATGGACGATGCAGTCCTCACATACATTTTGAACCCAGTTCATGGACGATGCAGTCCTCACGTACATTTTGAACCCAGTTCATGGACGATGCAGTCCTCACGTACATTTTGAACCCAGTTCATGGACGATGCAGTCCTCACGTACATTTTGAACTAGTGGTTCCGGGATGATGCAATCCCCATCACTTTATTCTCGAAGACCATACGTCTACGGATCAATTCAGGGACCAAGGTCCGGGGATGATACAATCCCCACTTCTCGGAGACCTTACGTCTACGGCTCTCTTTAGGACTGAAAGTCCAGGGATGATCCAATCCCCTCAACTGTCCACTAAGGACTTCATTCTCGGAGACCTCACGTCTACGGCTCTCTTTAGGACTGAAAGTCCAGGGATGATCCAATCCCTTCAACTGTCCACTAAGGACTTCATTCTCGGAGACCTCACGTCTACGGCTCTCTTTAGGACTGAAAGTCCAGGGATGATCCAATCCCCTTAACTGTCCACTAAGGACTTCATTCTCGGAGACCTTACGTCTACGGCTCTCTTTAGGACCGAAAGTCCAGGGATGATCCAATCCCCTTAACTGTCCACTAAGGACTTCATTCTCGGAGACCTTACGTCTACGGCTCTCTTTAGGACTGGTGTTCAAGGATGATACAATCCCCACATGTATTCTCATCAATATACTATCGATCCTGGGAACCCATACAGAACCTGATTCACACTTCTTCTTTAATTGCACCATTAAGAGAATGGTCTTATCTAGCCACTTGGAGCAAACATCTCATCATGATTCTCTTCCTCTTTCTAAGAGAATCTTCTAGCCACAAGCCTTCTATATTTTGTTTGATTTGTAAATCTTCTTGTTGAACATCCATCACTTGTTCGGTGTTCATTATTCTTCATGATCTTTCCTACAAAACAAAATTAAGTACATGATTAGTAATCCTTCATAATCATGAAATCATGATAACCTATTATGCATACAGATATCATTTATATAGTTATGCAACTATCTTGACCAATACTTTGGCACAACACTTTCCCATATCCTGTATGCATACAGTGGCTATCTAGATGCCTTCCATCTCTACCAGAACATACTATCGAGAGTGTGCACAGCTCTTAGCATGTCAGCAAAGAGGTTTCATTCTAGACAAGCAACAATGGAATGTTTGTCCAACTTACCAATCATATGCATATTAGTAGTATAATGTTCAATGCTCTATGAATGTTTGCACTCAGCATGATATGTTCTAGGAATACAAATATGCATACAAGAAATATCATTTACTATTTCAAATAACAACTCAAATACTTATCTTTTATGTTTGTGTGGTTGCCTCCCGCTTGATCTTCTATATGTCCTTTGAACTTCTATTCATTCTGTACCACTGTGCATGCTCAAGTGTGCACTAGTGTCATCCTCATGATCTCATACACAAACATTCATTCATTAGTATATTCTCAAAACATTCTAATTCTAAATAATCTTGAATATGTATAGTCATGATCATTAGTATTCAGGGTTTCAAGTAAGTCTTCTTTTACTCATGCATGTTCTTGTTTGATCATAGTACTCTTCTGGTTAATTAAATCATGCATAAACCCTTGATTACTAACTTTATGAATAAGCATAACCAATCATATCAAGTATACTTATATAAGGGATCCTAACACAAGGTAAGATTCATGGGAAACATACCTGGATTAGTATACCTACTTGGTTATGTACAACATACCTAAACAATCTCTTCAATGATTTAGAGATCCTGAGCTAGAACCTGCATGTCTCATAGGTTAAGCATAATATAACAAAGTCATACATACCTCGTAAGTAGAACAAAAATTATGGATGAGTCTTTGTCTTCATGTTTTCATGGTCATGGAACCTGATTTGTCTTTTGTGATGTACCTGTATCTTGTTAGCAGACAACATCAACCTCACACAACATCATAATGCATTAGTACAATCATAAGTGTCAACACCCTAACCAATGAATATCTTCTATCATGCATTCATAATTTTGTTAAGGTTATACGACAAATCTAAAATCAAAATTGTACTAACTGTAATAACCTGAAGACAAACATACCATAAACTTAATCATGGACAAATATCGAAACATACCTCAATGAGTCATACCTATCGAGATCGCTTGTATTCTTCTTATGTAAGCCCTCATCCTCATCTCCCTCTGAGACAGGAACTTCTTCACTTATGCAGGTGACCAATCCATCTTCTTCTAGGATTAACCCAATCCACTTGATTTGCAAGAACTGGACCTTGATGAGCTGATCAAACTGGTATATTCAGAATTTGAAAACTGCAAAGTTTTACTCCTTAATTTTGCCTTTGAAACTTTCGGATTCACTGGACGTGACCCTGAACTGGGGTTTGATGAAGCCCACTCTTTTGCCCCATCAAAAGGTTTGATCCAAATCTCTAAGCTTCTATTTTTCTGAGGAGCTTCCAGCCGTGGTCACAGATTTCAAAAATTCCCATTTTTACAGAAGCCCTAATTTTCCACTTTTCTGATCAAAGTCCCGAACTAGGGTCTAATCAAGCCCGGCCTTCTACCCAACCAAAAATTCTGATCTTGGTATCTAAATTTCTATTTTGATGAGTAGCATCCAGCCGTGGTCTCCAATTACAAAAATTCCAACTTTCTTCAAAGCCCTAAATTCCGGAAGCCATGAATGAAGGTACCAAAAAATAATTCTGTTTTGACAGAAATATGTACCTGATTGTTTCTGGTGTAAATCCGAAATTTTTGATCCACAGAGTCTGAAAAAGTTTTCTGAGATATCCTGACCTGTTAGCTTTCCATCCTGACAGGTCTGACCTCAATTGGATGTTCTGAGAGAGAGTTATGCCAAATGTCGCAACGTGACCTGTTTTGGGAAAATACAGGAGAGCAAATTTGTACGGCGTGCCACGTGTCACTGTTTGACCTTCGGCCTCTGAAAACGTTTTCTGAGATAGCTCGGCCTGTTATATTTCCATACTGACAGGTCTGACCTCAATTGGATTCTCTGAGAGAGAGTTATGCCAAGTGTCGCAACATGACCTGTTTATGGGATAATACAGGAGAGCGAACTTGTACGGCGTGCCACGTGTCACTGATTCAACTTCGGCACCTGAAAAAGTTTTCTGAGATAGTACAGTCTGTGTACTACCTGTCACTTTTCACGAAATTTCATTTGGAGCTTCCTAGCCCAAGTTATGACCTTTTTCCCAAGGTCACCTGATTTTGACTCAGATCTGGAAGAGGCAGAAACCCTATATTGTACAGATCATAAATCACAAAGTACAACGAATTAGAGGTTGTCCTTTGGCCACAAGGTACCTGGAGATTTTAGCTTCGTCCTGTAACAATTTCAGATCCGAAAACTTCGCCAAAACGGATTTATAGCGAAAGTGCTACGATGACTGGTTTTTGCTATGTAAAACCCTAACCTTCAAATTGTCGTAAGTAAAGCAAGTGTCTTTAGTGCCATACCTTGTCTTCCTTCAGGTTAGCTCTGATACCATGTTAAAATTCAAGATGCTAAGACAGAAAATAGCAGCATTACATTCCATTTCACAATAATAGCATATACAGGATCACTGAAGAAACAACAAGCACAGCATAAACACAAGAGACAGAGATTTATCCTGGGAAACCCTCATGGGGTAGAAAACCCAGCAAAGCTTCCTCAATATAGATGACCAGCAATATACAAAGATGAAACCCTGAGACATGATCTCCTCCTCCACAATAGCAGACCTCTCCTCCACAAGTGCGTTATCCTCAAGTGAGTGAATGTGTATAATGAGGAACACACCTCCTCTATTTATACACTACTCTGATATGTATTTTACACAAGTACATGTAGGCTCGTATTTAACCATTAGGTTAAATACCCCATTATAACTGACTGGGCCGACCCCTCTAGGGTGGTCTAATAACCCTTTGACCCACATAACACATACAGGGCCCACCCCCACTAGGGAAGTCTAATAACCCAAGTTACCACATTCCGACGGAGGAATAAACATCTCCGGATATACAATAAGATCTTCACGGAGGAATGAATCATCTCCGGAATAATAAAGTACAAATATAATATTCTTTGAAGTTACAATATCTCAACACTTCTAATTCAACATAGAACGCATCTATTGCTCATAAACAGAAGAAAGCAAAATTATTTAATCTACGTAACAAGAATAAAGAAACAGATCTAGATGTAACAAAACTGGAATTAAACTTAAAGATCCCTGCAAGGAGCAATTTAAAGGTATGAACAATGAGCAACATGAGTTATCCTGAAGAAAGAACAGTTAGCCATTCGATCTAGACAAAGAAATCTACAGCAATGCATTTCATTGTTCACAAAATAGAGAAAACGCATGCCCAGGGAGGAGCAAAATCATTAATACAAAGAAATAATTCAGGTGATAAAAACGATCTCACATTATAGAACGACAGCCATTAGAATAGTCCAACATACAGCCGCCTAACATCCCAGGCAAAACGTCCATCTCCCGTGGCTTCTATTAGAAAAATCAATTTTACAGACCCGATACAAGATAGCTCATATCGTTTGCCAAAATTTCATTCCCTGCCAAAAGTCCTTTCTAATCTTTCCTAGATGCTATTTATAGCTACAAATCTGCCCTTTGGGCTGACACCTAGCATTCTCCACCTGTCATTTACAGGAATTTCCACTATAATCGACCACCAAAAATGGCCGCTTCCTTTAAAAAAAATATTTTGACAAAAAATAGGGACAGCTGTCCCATGGCTTACGCCTTACATATTCAAAATATACATAACAGAAAATCAGCTAACATCAAATCTTTCCCTGCTGGGCACGTGTTTGGCTGAAGAGAGTTGCTCACTGAATTCAGCCTCCTTTACTCCCGTGCGTGAGCCTCGGCTGGGGAAGGGTCGCCCAAGTCCATTGAGGTCGTTGATTGTGCCTGGGAAGGATGGATTGGTCTAGCTGGAGCTTCTGGAATGACTGCTGCGAAAGAGGGCCTCGAACCTACAGCTGGAGTGGCTGCTGGGAGAGAGGATCCTGGGCCTGCTGATCTTCCTGCTGCTACTGCAGTTTTCCTTTCCTCCTCTGTTATGTAGCTGTGCCATGCACCTGTGTCCCTTATGACTGTGTTTGCCGCAGCAGGGAACAAGATTTTCTGAGAAGTCACATTCTTCCCGAGCTCTGCTTTAATGTTTTGGACCTCTGCTACTGCAGCTTGATGTACTTCCTTCAGCAGCTGGTTGTGGAGTGATGATGAACCAATATAATGCTGGAGGTGATCAATGGCCAGGACATCAATCCTTTTGACATACTCCATTTGAACGCCTAGCTCTTCCTTTAGCTGAGACAACCGCTGCTCCTTTTCCGGAAAGTCCTCTAGGGCCTGAGGGAAACTCAATGTACATTTGGCATGTGCCTCTTGGAGCCTCTGGTAGAGACTGCTGATTTTATCTGTTGTTCTTTGCACACTGGCCATCAGCTTACTGGCGCAGTTTCTGCCGAACTCCAACGGTGCTATGTCCTCATTAAGACTGTCCACAGATTTAAATGGGAGATGTGCAGGAAAACCCCCTTTTCCTTCTCTCCATGCCATCTGGCTTATGATATTGGCCTTAACGCGGGTGTTCTTTGCTTTGAGCCT
The DNA here is from genome assembly GCA_027924585.1 of Larix kaempferi. Classification (NCBI taxonomy): domain Eukaryota; kingdom Viridiplantae; phylum Streptophyta; class Pinopsida; order Pinales; family Pinaceae; genus Larix; species Larix kaempferi. Next base: position 5,249,843 of record BSBM01000435.1, read on the forward strand.
GTGGGCTTCCGCATTAATCTCTTTTAGCCTAACCACCATGGCCTTGAGTTTGCACACCTCATCAGTGATTAGCTCTTGGGAGCCATACACTTGCTGCAGGATATTGCATGACAGCTCGTGGAAAGGAGATAGGTCCATGGTTCTTCTCTCCGCTTGCTCTAAACGCTTAGCTAATGCTTGCTTGTCTGCTTCTAGCAGAGATGCCTTTTCTTCTGCACCATTCTTCTCTGCTTCCACAATCATCATTTGAAGTGTTAGCTGGTCTTTCTCCTCCTCCAGCTGGCTGTACTTGTTTGGCAGCTCCTTATGCTCAGCGTACAAGCAATTATACTTGTTTATTGCCAGATCTCTTTGGGCTTGCTCATTAGCCACATTTTGTTGCAGCGTGCGTGCTTTCTTCTTTGTCAATATATTTTCTTTAACTATAACGTCCACATTGGCAAATGATGCCTTTGCTGTCGCTATAACTGCGGACACCATAGCAATGGGATCTTGATCCGTGTTCTGCATGACGGTGACCTCCCGGTGAGTAACAATGTCTTCATGGAAGGGACTTTTAATCCTCTCTTCTGATTGGAGGACCATTGCTTTTCTTTTCTTATCATATACAAACTCATTCCATTTGGACACCGTATGCTTTCCTGATGGAGTGTACGGGACAATTGGTCGGTTTATGATGTCTATGTCCTCTTCCATAGGTGGGGTCCGGACTTCCTGAGCAGGGTCTACTCCTTCCTTTTGGGTACCAGAGCCACCTACTTGAGAGGTGTCTATTTCCATGTCCTGCATACCGGATCCACCCGCCTCGGCATCTTCCCTTGTCTTCAATTCTTCTTCCGCCTTCTTTTATGCCTCAGCTTGCTCAGCCTCCGCTTCTTTCTGCTTTTGGGCTTCTTCAGCCTCTTTCCGCAGTCTTTCATTTTCAGCTTCTTGCTGCTTTCTTGCTTCCTCGGCTTCCCGCTGTAACCTCGCCTCTTCTCTTAATCTGAGCTCTTCCTGAGCTCGGGCATCCTCAGCTTCTTTCTCCTTTTGCTGGATGGTCTTCTGGGCCTTGGTTGAGCTAGAGCTTGCTCCGGCACCTTGGCGACAGATCCGTAGCTCAGTCATGTTGCTGATGCCTCTGAATGCTTCTTCCTCGGCATCAGGGTAGTGGGAGTACTCGAAGTGGGCATAGATATCCTTGCAATGCTCGACCACTTTACCCTTTCTGTCGTTCCTGTGGAAGATAACCTCACCGAAGTGGAAGGCCTTCAACTCTTGAACAAATTCGTCGGCAGAGGCAACCCCTGAAAACTTGTAAGCACCTATGCAGAAAGGTAGGGGGGGAAAGGAGGCCTTATGTTGCTTGTGGAGCGTTGCTCCAATCCCATCCAAGAAGAGTTGTCTTACTGCTTCTTTGAGCACCACATAGTCTGTGGCATATTGCGGCAAGATGTATGGGGGCTTGGTCCCTCCAACCATTCTTAGGTAGGTACCTTGCTCCGAAAAGTAAAAGTCCCCATAATCCTCAAGGACTTCCAAAGCATTTTCTGACAGGCAGTTTGGTTCTTCCTTGAACATTTTCTTGTACAGGGGCATGATGAACCCCTCACAGATGAGTTTGTAGCTGGGCTTGTAGTTTTGAGCCCACAACATCTTGAATGCAATATAGACCGGGGCGGTAGCCCTATCCCGTGTGCAGCCCAATTTGGGGAAGTCTATCTTGGCTAAGATACAATCTATCAGATATGAAGACATGAAGAATTCAGCCTTCTTCAAAGCTAGTCCTTCCCTTGCAGCTACTATCATTGAGGCCAGACTATCTGATAGGATAGTGGCCCAGTCAAATACAGTTCCCTGAAATGCCACATAGTGAATGATAGGGACCCACTGAATCTTGTATACTGTGCCATCGGGCATGCCGAAGATTCTGCACAGCATCAGGGAAATCAATCTATAAGGAGCTCTTAGATTCTGTACGTCATACTCATCATTTCCTTTCTTCCTCAAATGCTTCCCTGCCACCAGTAGCTTCTTGGCCATCTCGATGTTGTTCATCTGGCTTAACCATTCATCAGTTAGAGCTTGTTGGACACGGGGAAATCTGTAGGCCGCCGCAATATATGCGGGTTGAAACGAGGCAATAGCCACTTTCCCGCTATCATTATCACTCTCCCTTCAGCATCTGCATGTTGGAGTATCCATCCGATCACTTCAGCACAGGGGAACAGCTCAGGGCGGGTAGCGGCTCTAGTTATGCCTGAGGCTCTGATATTGAGATAGATTGGTGCTTCCTCTAGCAACATATCTGGGATTTCTTGGTCCCGGATCATTCTGTAGATGTCTCCCCATCTGATTTCTGGAGGGACACCAGTGGTGCACCTAGTGTCTTGGAGTGAAGTTTCAGTTTTAGGAGGGGCATGTTTCTTTTCTGTCATCTTTGCCTTCTTCTTACCGGTTTTCGGCATCTTGACTTATCCCTGATAACATCCATATACAAGCCACTTTGAGCAACATACTGTGAGGATTTAACAGGGAGCATCATTGTTTTAATATATTAATAAGATAAGTACAATGAAGCTGTATATTCAGGAAGCAAACACTATTTCAGTATGAAACATAGATTGAAACATTTGGATCTCTTAAAAGGATGGGTTTGGAATGCTCCTTCGGGGATAGGCTATGTCGCGGACACATTTTGTTCTCGGATCGATAGGCGAGTTGCGGAAGCAATGGGCTTTCGGGTCAGCCTTGGGGAAGACGGCGTCTCCTGTTATCACTCCGGCTAGAAAGGCTAATGGCGGGGAAACTCGGGTTGGAAGGACTTTGTGACGACAAGGGAGCCGTTTTCGCACTTTTGACTCGGTGGGGGCTTCGAATGCTATTGTCACGCATGGCACCCGCCGAGGTGCTTTATGGGGAACTCTAGTCTGAGCGAGGGCGACGGCGCCGGAGACATATTGACGGGAAATGCAAGGGTGGCCACGGCTTTGAATTTCGGCTCGCGTGACTCGAACGGGGCAATGGCGACGAAGACAAGGTTTTGCCCCGGGTAGAAGGTGTCGAGGGACTGAGGTTTTATGGAGAGGCCCGGAGTTTCACATCCTGAGTTCTTCGGCCGGGGATATGAAAAGCATAAGGGGTTTCGACAGGTTCTCCCCACAACGAGGCACGCGGCCCGGGGATAAAAAATGAGACAGGTTTAACCGTCCGAACCAACCGTTTCGACTCAAAAATGTTAATGCTTCATATGACGAGACGAGGACTCCCTTCAACTGTGTCTGACGGGCAAAACATAGCCCTTGACGGGTGTTTTGCCCGTCCAAATCGCACTAAAAACTCATTTTTTTCAAACAAAAGACAACCCAATCAAAGTTAAAATCCTACCTGGCACCGTTTGGCTGAGGTCGTTAACTGAGGTGGCCGCGAACGTGGCTGCGTAGGACGAGCTGGAATGATCGCGCGGTGTCCAATGGCTTTGCTTTTAAAATGAAACGACAATGGGTTGGCTCGTACCCCGTCGATTTATTTATATGAGCCAGGCACGTGTGGGGTGTTAATTCGGTTGGTGGGATTTTAAAACGGTTGTAAATGCGTCGTACGCCGTCGATTATCGGGTCGTCTCGGTTTGCGTGCGACCGTCGTTTGCGGGACCGCCTTGCGAGTCACACCCGTCGTTGTGGAAGGATGGAGGGGAAGCTTCGTTATTTCGGGACGTGTTGCGGAAGGGAAACTCCAAGCCTTCTGCCGTTTCGGAAGCTATTTGCGAAGGGAAACTCGAAACCTTCCGCAAAAGAGACCCGCGGTGCGGACGTATAATGCCGAGGCTTCCGATGTTTCGGGAACTATTTGCAAAGGTCTTGCTTCCATCCAAAAGTTTCTAAGTCTCGCGGGGTTTCGGGACGATATGGCGAATACTCCCGGTTTTTTTTCGGAAATCTTTTGTGAATGGCTTCTGCCGTTTCGGGAGGAAAATCCGAAGACTTCCATATTTTTTTTGAAGTTTCCTAAGTCTCTTTTCAAAAGTTTATGTGAACGACTTCCGGCACTTCAGGCCGCTTCGCTGAATGTTTCCGCCGTTTCGGAATGAAAACTCCAATCTCTCCGCGAACGGTCAAAAAATGTTCTAAGTCTTCTTTCGGGAGAGTAAGGTGAATGAGTCCCGCCATTTCGGGAGGAAAACCGGAACCTTTCCGCGGTTGCGGAAGGCTTGAGTGAAGGGCTCCGCCATTTCGGGAGCAGAGTCGTTTCGGGAAGAGAACTTGAACTGTTCCGCAGAAACAAACGATCGAAAATTTTCCAAGTCTTTTTACTTCGAAAGGCTTAGACAGGCGGTTTGTGAGATTGGCCTCCGCCGTTTCGGGAGGGTAGCCCGAAAGCTCCCGCGGCGTCGAGGACATAGGCTGAATGATTCCGCAGGTTTTCCCTGGGGCGTTCCGCAACCTTTTCAAAAAAGAATCTAAGTAACTTTCTCAGTTTCGGAAGAAGCTCGTGAATTTCCCGTGGTATTTCGGAAAACTTTTATGGATAGCTTCCGCCGTTTCGGAGAGAAAACCCGAAGGTTTCCGCAGGCTTTCGGAATTTTCTAAGTCTTTTCGGGAAGCTTTTGTGAATGGCTTCCGCCGTTTCGGGAGGCATTGCTTGAAGGTTTCCGCAGATTTTCGACCAAAAAATCCAACTCCTTTTCGGGCGTCTAAGGCGAATGAGTCCCGCCATTTCGGGAGGCATTTCCCAAAGGCTTCGGCAGCTTCCGAAAAAATCTAAGTCTTTCGGGCGTCTTTCCCAAGTTCTCCCGCCGTTTCGGGAAGAAAAAACCAAAGGTTTCCGTACTCCTTTCTCACGATCTACGATTTTGACGAAGAAAAACTAAGTCCCTCTTCCGGAACGGTTGGACGTTTGGCTTCTGCAGTTTCGGGGAGATAGCCCGAATTATTCCAAAACGTTGGGAAAAAATCTAAGTTCTCTTTTGGCTCTTTGGGGAAAAAATGGAAGGATCGATGGCAAGATGTTCAAGTGGGAAACAGGATTTTATGTTGAAAACACAGCTGACGGCTGGGATGGCTCCTTAGGAAAACTTTCTAAAAAAAAAGAAAGGAGGGGCCCCAATATGTACAAAATTTTGGGGAGGGTTGTTGCTGCAACAACAAAAGGGAATAAAAATATTAAAAATATTCAAAAAAGGAAAAAGGAGGGAAAAGGTACCTAAACCATGTTGGTCTATACCATTGGTTTTCTCAAAACCATAATGGTATTCCCCACCACCAAAAACTATAAAAATGTGGTAGGGGCTCCTCACTTTCCATCCATCCATCATCCTATCCTCATGCTGTCAAAATCTCTCATGAGCTTTTGACCATTGTATCTATCTTGGAGAAGGGACCTTTGGAGATTGGAGCTACCCACCTTGGAATTTGCTCAACAATATTCACCATTTGGAGGTATCACCATTGCAAGCACTTGCTTGCCCCTATTCTTAATACAAAATTATTTTTTACATATTGTTAATTGTTTTGCTTTCGATAATATTTCCATTGTTTGCTTATCTATTTCACATAGATCCATGATTAATATAGTTTAAAAGTAGTTTGTTATTTATTTCTATTGAAACTACTGCTACTAGTTAGCAGGTGCCCATTGCGCTAAGCTTGGTTGCAAAACTAAGCCAACAGTTTTTGGCGACTCCGCTGGCTTCGAATTCTTAGATCTCAAGTTTTTGCTTTAGATCTTAGTTTTAGTCAGTTTAATTCATAGATCTGCCATCCTATATAGCAGATTCATTGCTGTTCTAGATCTTGGCCCATTCTATTGCCATTAACAGCCTGGAATTTCCATTTTCGGGTTCATTTTTCAGCATTCGTTTTCGGCTTTTGTCTTGCGATTTTTTGCCTGACAGTCGCACGGCTCATCGCAACTTTGCGGCTTTTTTCCGCGCGGCTCGCCCTGGCTTCGCAGCCAATTTACGTGCTGCACATCGCGGCTTCGCGGCCATTTTCTGCGTTGCACATCGCGACTGTGTGACGAAAACCCATGCTGCACATCGCAGCTTCGCGGCTTAAACCCATGCTTCCCATCGCGACTGTGTGACAGGAATCCATGCTGCACATCGCGGCTTTACGGACGAAACCTGCGCGGCCCATCGCGGTTGTTTTCCCGAAACCTGCGATGCAAGTTTTTTTAGTTCAAACAATTTTTTGAAAAATATTTTTTGCTGTATTTTCTGCCCATTTAGCATATTTTACAGTATTAAATTTCCTGCATTTTTACAGCCATAAGAAATCTTTTACTATTTAGAATGCTTCATTAAAAGTCTTTTTGCAAAATTTTCAGAAATTGAAAGCGAGATTTTTCTGCATTTTATCTAGATCAAGGTTTTACTGTTTATTTGCTCAAATACTTTGCCCAAGCAATTTTTAAGAGATCCATTTATTTCTTGAAGTATTTATGTTATTTGTTTCCCTTTAAATTATTTCAAAGATCCATTATTTTTGAATAACTTTTTCAAGCATTTACATTTCAAAAACGCCTTTATTTTTCGCAAAACTGGAAGCGTCTTTTCTTTCATTTGTAAAATCCCCCAAGCGAGGCAAATCAATTTCAGTTTAATACCACACTTGCATCCACTCTGCCACATAATTTAAACTGAGCCTTAAAATTTACCTTAAACTCAACCAACTTTTAACCCCACTTGGAGATCACTTAAAAGAATTTTGTATTTAGGTAGAGTTGAGGGGATAGGTGTTCCAATAACACCCCTCAGTTATTACATTTGGGACATAGCTGTTGTCCATTAGGGAACAAAAATCCCCCAGTATTTTTTGGTACGGTTACAACCAGCTTATCAGAGGGCCTCTCCCCTAGGAGGGTTGAAGTCGCGAGACTGGTTCCGAAGGCCTGAGTGGAATACCGCAATCCATTCAGTAACCGAAGGCTACCTTTCACAGTTCTCGGGGTATCCCTGTATGGGGGTACTGTGGTAAAAGGACCAAATGGCAGATTCACCTTTTCTGAAAGTGTCATGAACAGGGTATCCTAGTTGCCACTCTTTAGGATTGTCTACCCGATTTCCCTCCCGGTAGGGGGAGATCTAGTCGTTGATCCAACACTCTATATCGTCTGACTTGGATTTCATCACCTTGCAGAGGATATCGTTTGTTGACTCACAATACTTCTAGTTAGGTGTTTGCATGATACATTACCCACCTTTGGTCTAGTAGTACCTATTTCTTCTAGAAACTATTTGCTTGTTGGTATTCTAACCAATTTTGTTGCATCCCTCCACTTATTATAGCACAACTGCTATAATAAGTGTTTTTTGAGGTTGATTTTTGGCCTGAGAGCCTTTATTTTCACTCCCCTTTTCGCACTCATTGTTGCATTAGGGTTTTGAGTTTTTTACATCACCACCTTACACTAAAATGTTTTTAAACATATTTCTCACCATTGAGAATTTAAGATGATCTCGTCATCTTTGGGGTGAACCCCCTCAGTTCAGTCTACTTGGCTCTCCACATCACTGACATAGAGCCTTATCTCTTGACTTGACACGTCATCGGCCAAACATACAGTCATCCGATTCTGACACGCCTCACTTCAGATCTGATTCTGAGGCTAAATCCGAAAACCCTACTGAATTATTACCAACCAACCTCATGGCTGGAACACAATACGACCCACTTTTTACTAGTACTATTGGAGATACATCCATAAACCCTTCCACTACTGTACCATCCATGGTAACAACAACCCCTCTAGGCATGCTTAATGTGGGGGACACTCCACCTTTAGGAATGCCCAACACAGGAATACCTCCTATTATGGGTATGCCAAACATAGGAATCACACCACCTGCCATTACCACAACCCAGATCCCAGGAATTCCTGGCACTATTCCTAACCCCGGTGTAACCCATGTTGCACTTGGAAATGCTGGTCCATACCAAACCACAATAATTGGAGGACACATACCTTCAATACCTAGCATACCCTTAGGGGCTACTGGAGCACTACATAATGCCACCATGAATAGTTATGTCCCAGTCACTATGCCACACCCATCTACTAGTTTACCTTACATGGCTAGTCTGAACTTACCAGACTTAGCCAGGCTAACCAACGATCCTATCAGGCACAACCCTACATGGCCACCCATGCCTACAAAGCTCCCCTCGGACATACCCAAGTTTGAAGGAAAACCTCGGGAGGACCCTCAAAACCACATAATGTCTTTCCACCTATGGTGTTCATCTAACTCCATAGTGGATGACTCCATTCGTTTAAGACTATTGCAACAAATGTTCATTGGCTTTGTAGCCAAGTGGTACATCGAACAACCACATGGGACCAACCATAATTTTACATCTCTCACCTCCACTTTCCTTCAGTTTTTCAGCTACCTGTACGTTATGATGCAGGAGTTGAAATACTGTTGTCTTGTAGACAAAACACAGCTACCCACATCACGGACCACATCCATGAGTGGTGCAAGCGTCGTAGCCTCTGTAAGATTAAACTGGATGACCGTATATTTTTGGACTGGTTCCTTAAATCACTCCTACCCCTCATAGCAAAAGACGTCGCTTCCGAACGACCCCAATCAGAGGAAGAAGCTATCCTAAAAGCTCAATAATTCGACCTAATTTATGCCCAATCAGGCTATCTCTACACCATCATACCAAATGCCCCACGAGGCGATTCTTCATGCGGTGACGCGCCGGGGGCATCACATGCCGCTGATGGTATTATTGGCCAGGTCACACCGCACATTAAACCTTTTAGCATGGTGAGCACCATAAATGCCCCAGACCTCGCTAGGGCTACATCTAATTCTGGAGCAACAACTTCGTACGCTCCAATGAATTAGACTCATCACACTCATCGACCCTCTTGTCCACAACATTGCTATGGGAAAGTGCCATCAGCATATCTACCACCCACATACTATAACCAACAAGCTACCCAGAACCCAATTCAGTTCCCACCACAACCAATGTATTACCCACAGCAAGCTACAACAGCTAACCCAACACCTCCAATAGCTCAAGGTTACCAACAACCCCAACAGGTAACTGGACCACCTCTAGCCCCACTAGCTTATTATCCACCACAACCTTCTCCCGCACCTGCGGCAAACCAAAATCTTCCCACTGCTCAAGGGCAAGTGTACACACAACACAATCAGTCGCAACATCAAAACAACCAATGCAACCAGGGTGGACAACAAAACCGTGGAAGAGGACGTAACCGCGGCAACAACCAACAACATAATCAAGGTCCACCACCTCCCAATCCTCGAAATAACAATAATGCTGCTCCTCCCAACCAGAATCTGGATCGTCATCCCAAGCAACCCGAAAACAATAACCTAAGAACAAACCAACCTTGTTCTATATGCGGGGTCTATGGCCACTACACACATGCTTGCCCACATTTGGAGCGAGCTCGACAACTCTAGACTGATGATTCCCATCGCTAAGGGCACATGGCTCCTCAGGTGCGACCCAACCCCCCACCCCCTCAACAGCAACCTTTGGTGCTGCAAAACCCCCTACCAACCAAAGGCGTAGTGAACACTCAGTTGTTGGCTCCCCCTCAAGGCAACGCGCCCCCACAACAACAGATCACATATGCCACTCTTGATCAACCCATGTTTGACTCAGGTACCCACCACTTGTTAATGATGTCATCTGCTAATGTCAACATCCAAAATCGTCAGAACCAATATGGCTCCACCCCTGAAGCCCCTCCCTCCGACAAAAACACTAATTCTCATCCCACTGATCAGACATTATGTATACCCCTGGTTACACTCGATGGTGCCTCTAAAGCACCTCGCTTCCCACTTCGTCGCATCAACAATAACCCCAATGCTCGCGCTGCGTCGAATTACAGCATTGTAGATGACTTAGCCCAGTCTCCCGCAACCATGTCTGCTTTAGAAGTTTTAAAAAACTGTCCTTCAAAGCGCAAGACTTTGCACTCTGCAATTGGTGCTATTGACTCCAATGATTCACAACTGATGGCATTCGATTCGGACCAGTCTGAACCACGCCTGCCTTCCACTTTAGCATTCCAAGTTTTTGTTTCCATTCAGAATCTTGTCATCCATCAGTGCATTATCAATGAAGGTGCCTCTACATGCGTTATGTCAACATTCGTTTGGCAGAAGTTGTGATCCCCTACTCTCCAGCAGTCCACCACTGCGTTGCGAGCCTACGATGGCCGTTCGGCTCAACCCTAAGGTCTCTTAGCTAATGTCCCCATCCAGCTGGCTGGTAAAACCGTGCTCATTGATATAGAGGTCATCAATGCCCAACTAGATTATAACTTCTTACTTGGTCGCAGCTACATGTATGCCACGTGGGCGGTTGCCTCATCCGTTTTTCGTACCATGATGTTCCCCCATGACGGATGCATGGTTAAGGTCGACCAACTCACCTATTATGATCCCAAGGCCCCTGCTACACCAGAAAATGTTCTCCCCATGGTTGAACAACCTATTTGTGGTGCAACTACCTCGTTTGTATCCTCCGTGGGACCCGGACTTTACTCCGACACGCCAATGACTTCTACATTCCAATCCATTCCACCCCCGCCACCAGCGCCCAAAGTATCTAACCTATGTACCCTGTCCCACAATACACAAACACCCAACAATCAACCTCCCTTGTTACCTAAACCACCATTGGTCCCTAGTCACATTGGTGTTACACCCATCCACACAATCCCCTTTCTATTCCCTCCCTCGGGCGTAGTAAGCGCTCCGGTTATGGCTACCCTTAGTCTCCCCGGGTTAACCTTGGGATTACCCGTGTGGTATCTTTCGCCTCCCGTTCCTCCGCCGACACCAAATGTTGTTCTACAACCGGTAAAACCCATTGTCACTACTACTCAACCACCTCCCGGTGTCACTACCCCTTCATCTTCTACGAATCCCCCTCCTCTTATCAAGCCCACTGGGGGCAGAGGCCTACAACCATACACTGTGTTACCTCCTCCCAAAGAAGTTAAACCTCCCCCCGTGTTTCATGCTCCTCGTAAATGCTCGTTGTGTGATGAGTTAGGCCATCCAACTCATCAATGTCCACAATTACCCGCATTACAGGAACACATGCAAATGCTTGACGATGACCCCAACATCCCGGTTGTCAAACTCAACCCAAACCCCAAGCCTCATGATAAATCACTGCGTACCAACCACCCTTGTGCGATATGCGGTATTTACGGCCATTACTCACATCACTATCCTGATATCCCAGATTATAGAGTAGCTCTCTATGAGATGAATAATTTGGACCTTGAGACGGCACCCCCCACAATTGAGGATATCTACCCTCCCGTAGCATCCCCATCCGGAGAGATTAACACCATCTATATGATTTCGACAACATACAAACCAGAACCCATCAATTTATGGTCTGATTACTTCCATACTAATGAGCAAATTTTAGAGGCTCTTACTGCCCCTGACTACCCCTGGGAAGACATGCACCATCGTTCATACTTTGTCCCAGAAGAGTCCTCCTCCACCACAGCTACCCAGTTTGCAGTCGAGTCCAAAGATTTCCTCCCCACCAAAGTTGACTGGTTTAAGGATCCTATTCCTGCCCCTGATGCCTTTTAGGAATGGAACATGTCAAACATTTCTCCTATTATCCAAATCGACATTTCCACCACACCTAGAAAGCCTGAGCTCATCTCACTTGGTGCATCATGCACTCAAGCGGAAACTCAAGCATCTAAGAAACTCTTCCAAGAGTTTCGTGATGTCTTTGCCTGGTCTTACACCGAGATGCCTGGCCTCGATCCCAAAATTGTGGAACATCACATTGACACTTGGCCCAATGTGACTCCTGTCCGACAAAAACAACGGCCCATTCACCCGTCCAAGCTCCCAGCTGTTAAAGCTGAGATTGAAAAACTCCAAAAAGCAGGATTCATATATCCTATTGCCTACACCACCTGGGTTTCAAACCCAGTACTAGTAAACAAAAAAGTGGGCACTATACGCATTTGTACTAATTTTCGAGACCTCAATCTCACTTGTCCCAAAGACAACTTCCCCACACCCTTCTTTGACCAACTCATCGATGAATGTGTGGGACATGAGGTCCTTTCTTTTATGGACGGTTTCTCTAGATACAACCAAATAAAAATCTGTAAAGAAGATCAATATAAGACAGCTTTCACACCCCATGGGGCACCTTCACCTATCGCGTCATGCCTTTTGGCCTCAAGAATGCTGGAGCCACCTTCCAACGTGCCATGACTTATTGCTTCCACGATCTCCACAAGATCATAAAAGTTTACCTGGACGACCTCACAGCTCGATCCAAAAAGTGATCTGACCATTTAGACGACCTTCGACAAGTTTTCATGCATTGTCGGAAATACAACATCCGCTTGAACCCCCTCAAGTGTGTCTTTTGCGTTCCATCAGGTCACCTACTGGGGTTTGTTATCTCAGAAAAAGGCATCACTGTAGACCCCTTAAAAGTCCAAGCCATTCTAGAGTTACCGTCACCCTACACATTAAGACAACTGCAAAGCCTACAAGGGAGGTCCAACTTCCTCTGCCGCTTTGTCCCGGACTATGCCACAATAGTCCACGGTTTCCTACAACTACTACGTCTGCATACCCATTTCATATGGGACCAACAAGCAGAGACAACTTTCACCGATTTAAAGAAAGCATTCACAAATGCCCCGTTGATTTCTCCTCTAGATTTCACAAAAGATTTCACCCTCTATGTTTCAGCATCCGAACTTGCTGTATCTGGAGTCCTTGTACAAGAAGATACTGCTCGCCAAGAGCATGTCATCTACTATGTGAGCCAGACCTTGTCCGGCCCACCCCTCCGATACCCATATGAAGAAAAGATGGCCCTCGCCATCATTTTTTCAGTACAAAGGCTGCGACATTATATTCTTTTAAGCCACACCACAGTCATAGCTAATTCCAATCCTATGGTTTACCTCTTGACGCGTCGCCTTCTTTAAGGCCGCATAGCTAAATGGGTGATTATCCTGCAAGAGTACGACCTCACTTTCAAGACCCCAAAGAGCACCAAGGCCCTAGCACTAGCTCAACTCATCACAGATCTCCCATCTTCTTCGTCATCACCCGCTATCCAAATGAATCTCACTGACGACCACATTTTCATCATTTCGTCTGACGACCAATGGTACGGAGACATTTTAATCTACCTCCACACACAAAAATTTTGACCCCACATCGATCGTGATGGTCGCCGTAGTATACGACACCATGCCCCTCGATACCTCTTGTTAGGCGATGTACTTTACCGATGCGGCGTCGATACCATCTTACGACGCTTCCTATCTCATAGCGAGGCAGAACAAGTCCTTAATGATTGCCATAGCGATGCCTGCGGAGGCCACTTTTTTGGCATGGCTACCGCCCAAAAGATCATCCGCGCAGGTTACTTTTGGCCTTCATTATTTACTGATTGCATCACGACAGTCAAACATTGTCAAAACTGCCAACTTTTTGCACCAAAAGCAAGAACCCCACCCGCCCCCTTCATCCAGTCATCACTGCCAGACCATTCTGCAAATAAGCCATCGACTTCCTCGATTGCAATCCCACGTCAACCGGCGGTCACAAACACATTATTATGGCCGTAGATTATTTCACCAAGTGGGCGGAGGCCATGCCAACTTACAATTGCAAGGCCGACACTGCAGCACAGTTTTTTCTCAACCATGTTATCGCTCGTTTTGGAGTGCCAAAGCAACTTGTCTCAGACCACGGCTCTCACTTCGAAGACGCTATCTAGAGAGAACTATCAACCTTACTAAAATTCGAACACCATTTCTCCTCTGCTTAATACCCCCAAGGAAATGGCCAAGTCGAAGCGATCAACAAAATTTTGAAAACCATCCTCCAGCGCACTGTAGACAAACACAAGTCAAATTGGCACCACATGCTCTTCCCGACACTATGGGCATACCGCACGTGAACCAAAACTGCCACCGGTTTTACCCCTTTCCATTTAGTTCACGGTGTTGAATCTGTCCACCCCATTGAGTGCCAAATCCCAACCCTACAAAAAGTCGTTGAACTCCTACTGGACACTTCCCCAATCAAGCAATGCTTACTACTCCTCGAGCAGGCCGATGAAGATCGGCGGACAGCCCTTCAAACCATGGAAGCAGCAAAGAATCGATCCAAACTGAGTTATGATAAACATGTCCACCCAAGAACTTTTACTGAAGGGGACCTTGTCCTCGCCTATGATCAGGCTCACGACAAAACCGGGAAAGGAAAGTTTGTGTCCATGTGGCAAGGCCCATATATCGTACACACTTTCCTCAGACAAGGGGCATACATTCTGACCGATTCAGAGGGCAATCCCCTCCGCAACCCACGCAACGGGTTGTACCTCAAGTGATTTTACCCATAGTAAATCTGATGGACACCACCGTCCATTATTAAATAGTATTATTTTCTTTTTTCACAAAAAACGAAAAAAAAAAAAAAAAAAAAAAAAACCTAAATATTTGTTTTCTCGGCATGACCACAAATGGATCCTGTTCCACTCTGCTTACTTCGGGCATTTTTCCCATGCCCCCTTGTCACCTCAGTTTACGTGCTACATCGGCCATCGGCCATTTTTAACAAGTCTTATATCGCCAGATTCAGTTTTCCGCGCTGGTGATGATGCTTGAGAGCATTTCTCACTCTCACGCCCAGATTTTTTGGGCATTTTTCCCATGCCCCCTCGTCGCCTCGATTTGCATGCCACATCAACCATCGTCCATTTTTTACAAGTCTTATATCGCCGGATTCAGTTTTCTGCACTCGTGATGATGCTTGAGATCATTTCTCACTCTCACCCCATAATTTTCTGGGTATTGTTTTCAAAATGCCACCCATCACCTCGGTTTGCATGCCACATTGACCACTGCCCCTTTTTGACAATCTTTATGTCACCGTATTCAGTATTCCACACACATGATGATGCTTGAGACCTTTTCTCACTCTCATCAATCCCTTTTTTGTTCGGTATAATTTTAACCCTTTTTCGGGCCGAGCAATCCCTTTTACAAAAAAGTCACTTAGGGAGTTTCTGTTAAGCTCTTTTCTGACTCTTAAAACAATGAAGAGATCGCCGAGCAACCTTGCTTCCTTTCATGCTGGCTAAACGTATCTGAAAGGGCGTGTACCTGGTATAAGTTTACCCCTTTTCCGGACCTTGTAGACTAATTACGAAAAAGGAATACTCTAGTCACATCGACTAGAAGAGTTCTCTATTTGCATCATTTTATGCTTTTTCAGGCCTTGGAGACTAACTTACAAAAAAGAACACCAATGGAGTTCACTTACCGCTTTCAGACTCTCTAAACATGAAAGCGACCACGAGTAATCACCATCCTGGGCTCGTAAAACCCACAGGATGGTACTCACAACCACTGCAGAGTCTTCTTATCGTTTTCAGACTCCTTAAAAATGAAAGCACTCATGAGCACGAATAGTCCTGGGCTCACAAAATCCACATGACAGTAACATTTTCAGAGCACACTTTTATCCCTTCTTGGATCTCATTAAAAATACGAAGAAGGACCCAATGGCGCGTCTTGGCGGCACAACAGATCATGTACTCATATGGAAGCTTCCCCATTTTGGTCGCCTTTGTTCAGAGTACTCTGCGGTATGTCACCCTGAGAATCCCACAACAACACCCATCAGCTCGTCCCCTTAGTTAATACATACCCTTCAGTCCTTAAAAGCTATGATCCCCACACCTACAAATCAGTTCCCTATGCTGACAGGTCAACCATGTCATCATGCTCTGAACAAAGGAAGTTTGAGTCTACCCACTATATGACCCCAGTTACTTCCCATCCCCACAAGTATGTCAGTCCTACCATCAGTACTACCACACTTCAGTTCTACACCTCCCGCTCCTATCAAGGAAACATCTTTGCCTTGTTAGTTGCTGGTCTCCCTCTGTCGACGACAACCAAATTTATTCCAGAGGATAGACCTAGAGGTCCTTGTGTCTTGTACTCATCATCATTTACGATGAGTGCCTACGAATCATTTCGAGAGGAGTCCTCAGTGACTCTCCAAATTATTGTTTCTCACATGCTCGACTTCAACACCTTGATCGCATCGTTGAGACTCGCACAGGGTATTGGTCCATTCAGTTATTTGTTCAAGACCCCGGATACCACCTGACTCTTCCACATTTGAGAGTCTACTTATGGAAACAACCAGTTACATTTTTTCTATACATATCCGGGTTGCGCATGGCGACAATATTCAGATGTACCCTAGTTTTTATACTCCCTCGAGTATACAATTACAAGTACTTCCTAGGGATGACTCACAGTCATTGAGTCCTGATAGATGTTGGACACCTTCAGTTTCAGCAGTTCATCAACCCTTCTGAGACCTTACTCAGAACGATTGACGCTTTATTCTAGTGTATCAGTTATTGAGATCAGTCAGGTTATGATCATGAGTACATCCCAAAATGATGTCCCCTCTGGACCATTATGATGCACCAACAGATTTTTTATGTATTTTTTCAGGTTCCCCTTCTTGGGACTAATTGTTATGTAGATGTCTTGATACGAGCATGGGTATGCCCGCCTCGTCCATTATCAGAGATTATTCCTCATTCATATTGAGGCCATGTAATATTCTTTATTTTTGCAGCTTCCAATGGCCGTGGATCCAGTCTCAAATCGGTCTCTTCTCCTCCCCAAACCCCAGAAAAAAGACAAAAGAACTATGATGTCTATCGGCCATACGATGAGCTCCTGCCCTCACACATCAGGGGGCAATCTGTTAACACCCAAAAAGTGCTCACTAGCTCATTTCCTTATTCACATGACCCATCTGTCCACTTTTTCACCATTTGAGCCTCTAAAGCCATCAAAAGGTCACCAAAAGACCTTAATACACCCCTTTTTCCACTCAAAATGAATATTTTTCCTGCATCATGTATGAGCTCTCTATCCCATACTGGTTTCCTCTTGTGAGAGTTATCCTCACAGGGTGGATCTACAGGTTCTTGTGGATCTTCAAACTCACGAACAGTTTCTGGAACTGCTTCAGTCATGATAGTGTCCTGAAATCTTGTTTCCTTAGGTTCTTCATAAACTTCAGTAGGTGCCTTTCTTGATTTGATGAATGCTGAGTTTTCATCAAATGTTACATCCCTACTCACATCAATTTTCTTGAACCCTGGAAAGTATATTCTGTAAGCCTTCGAGCTTTCACTATAACCCACAAAGATGCCCTTCTTTCTTGAAGGATCTAGTTTAGTCCTCTTCTCTTTTGGGACATGAGTATATACTGGACAACCAAATATTCTGAGATGGCTGACTTCAGGTTTCTTACCAGAAAAGACCTCTTCTGGTGTCTTGTTGTCCAATATCTTGTGGGGTGTTTTGTTCTGCACATATACAGCTGTTCTAGCTGCTTCTGCCCATAGATGCATAGGAAGATCCTGGTCATGCAACATTGCTCTTGCTGCTTCCATGATAGTTCTGTTCTTCCTTTCTGCAACTCCATTCTGTTGAGGATTATAAGGAGCAGTCAACTCCCTCTTAATCCCTGAATCACTGCAAAGCTTCTTGAAGTCATTTGAGGTGAATTCTCCACCATTGTTTGATCTGAATGTCTTGATTTTCTTGTCAGTTTGATTCTCCATCAAGGTTTTGAATTCCTTGAATTTATCAAGCACCTCATCTTTTCCCTTCAAGAAGTATATCCAAGTCTTCCTGGAGAAGTCATCAATAAATGATACATAGTAAACATACCCACTCAGGGAACTGGATGACATAGGGCCACATACATCTGAGTGGATGATTTCCAGAATGTCTTTTGCCTTGCTTTCACTGCTTGGGAAAGCCTTCTTAATGTTCTTACCTTTTGCACATCCTTTGCAAACACCTTCATGTTTGGTCTTGATTTCAGGAAGACCCTCTACTGCCTTGCTTGCAATTGGAAGTGCCCTATAGTGCATATGAGCAAGTCTTCTATGCCAAAGTTCACTTGGCTCCATGGATTCATGCGTCATGGCATGTTCAGGTTGTCCCTTCAATTTATACAGTCCTCCCTCTTGCTCTCCAATCACTACTGCATCATCTATGGTCTTTCCCTTTGGCCACATTAGGACTTGGCCATCAACAAATGCAACCCTCATACCTTTTGCATCTAAAGCAGAGATGGAGAGTAAGTTCTTCTTGAGCCCAGGTACATAGAGGACTTCCTTCATCTTCAGAGATTTTCCAGAATCTAGGTTGTAGGAGGCTTCACCACTTCCTTTGATTGGGTATTGATAATCATCCCCAAGTTTCACCTTATGGGGTGATTCATGTTCAGAAAGGTTCACAAAAGATTCCTTGAACCCAGTCATGTGTTTGGAATCCCCACTATCAATCAACCAATCATTACAACCATGGGAGATGGTACCTGTGAGTGCAGAGATCAGAACATACTCTTCTTCACTTGATGAGTCATCATCACTACTACTTTCTGCCCTAGCCTTCTTCTTTGGAGGTTCATCATCTTCGGCAGCATGAGCATGATATCTTCTTTTGTTATTCTTTTTCTTTTTGTTGAAGTTGTTGTTGTTGTCTTTCTTCTTCTTGGGACAATCTGAAGCAAAGTGTCCCTTCTCATTGCAACTGAAGCATATGAGATCTTTCTTATCTTTATGATAATGGTGGTGAGAGGATCTTCTATTATGAGATGATTCCTTCTTGGATTTACCTCTTTTGGTGTGAGCTGCAAGAGCTTGATCTTCACCTCCCATCTTTTCTTCACGAGCTATAAGTCTAGCTTCTTCTTGAGAGCATTATTCCCGAAGTCTACTGAAGGAGGTCAACTTCTTTCTTGCACAAATTCCTTGAATAAAGGAATCCCATGACCTGGGTAGGCCATTCAGAGTGGTCATCACCACTTCACCATTCTCCACCTTTTCATCCACTGCTTCTAGTTGTTCCTTGATCTGGGAGACCCTTGAAAAATAAGATTGAATGGTTTCTCCATTCTGAAACTTTACTGCTTTCAATTGGTTCCGCAGGGTCATCTTCCGATTTATGTTCTTTCCTTCAAATAGGTTGGTCAAGGATTCAAACATCTCCTTGGGTGTCTTAAGAGAAGACACATGGGGTATGAGATGGTCTTTGATAGAATCAGCAATGATTCTCTTTGCCTTGACCAAGTTCTTCTTGTGCAATGCCTTGGCCTCTTCATCCTCTGGGATAGGGATGTCTTCTTTCACATATGAGTCCAACTCATTCTCTTCCAGGATTAGCCCAATCATATACTTCCAAGCTCGGAAGTTATCAGCCCCTTCAAGCTTATCCTCAATCTTGGTGTGGAGAGACATCTTTAAGAGTAATTCAAATGGAAATAGAAAAGATTTAGGACTTACCACTTGAAGTGCTGAAAACTGGATCTGGTCCCGGATTAGGGTTTGTCAGAGAAACCCTAAAAATTCAAAATGTGAATTTCAAAATTCTGAAAGGATAGAAAGATGCACCTTGGAGAGCTGATCAGCTTAGTACATTCAGAATTTGAGATCAGCAAAGTCTTGCCTTTCAAAATTGCCTTTTTGTCCTCCCGGGTTCATTAGGGAGAGCCCTGAATTAGGGTTTGAGTTTCTTGGAGATCTACCCAGCCAAAAATCTCGATCCAAAGCTCTAACCTTCGATTTTTGCAAGGAGCTTCCAGCTGTGCCTTTAGTTTCCAGAAATTCCTATTTTTGTGGAAACCCTAATTTTTAGGGCCAAATCTGAAAATGCTCGGAACTGAATTCTGATTGGACAGATAGATGCGCCTTGATGAGTAGATCCAATCTACTATACGGAATTTCAAAAATCTGTCGAGAGAAACCCAATAAACAAGGAATACAAGCTTCCGTCACTGCAAAATGTCTTCTTCTCAATTAAGCTCTGATACCATGTTAAATTTTTAGTATCAATTCACAATACTATAGGATCTTTGCTAAGAGAATAACATCTACAGTATATCAATGCATGACAATCATAATATGACAAGCATCACAAGAATCAAAAGCATAGAGATAAGAGACACAGAGTTTCCGTGGGGAAAACCCTAAGGAGAAAAACCCCACAACTTCCTCAGAGATAGAGAGAGCAATGGCTCAACCAAAATACAACCAAATAATACTGAGATGGTCTCCTAGCAGATGATCCTCCTCCTCCTCACTAGTGCGCCACTTTTCAGAGAGAGAGATAGTTACTTTTCCGAGTGAGTAAAATAGAGATCTCCTATCTCTATTTATACTCACCTTTTTGCCCAGTGACCTACTGGGGCCGACTTGTCTACTTAGATACATCCACATTATATTATATATAATTCTGGGCCGACTCCAAATGGTGGTCTAATAACCCATCGGCAAGTACACACACTTGTGACACTTGTCAATCCACATGACGACACTTCCTTATAGAGGAATAACACATCTCTTATAAGGGTACAATAAATATATATAAAATATACAAATGAAATACATTCCGAAGTTAGATATACATCAACAGCACGGGGGGTTGAGATACACTGGTCCTAGCGAAGGATGATCAAATGGCGGAGCGGTAGTAGCTAAGCAATTCTAAAAAAGCATTATCTACATCAGGTCCTATTCCACAACTCGGTGTCAGTACTAGGTCTTCGTCCCATTGCAGCCAGGTTCCGAGAGCAAAGGGCTTGGAAGGGATGGAGGAGGGATGTAGTAGTGGTCAACGAAGCATTGTTCATCAGTTGTATGGTCACAACCACATCCCTGTTAGGCCAAAAGTAGTCGGATAAGTGTGAAAGAAGTTCTTTGCAGTTCCGAAAGATTTACGTCGTGGTTATCCTATATATCAGGGTGGCACATTTTCTTTGTCCAGCCGGACGTACTATTTTTATTATCAAAATGGTCCCGGGTCATGGTCAGGCGGATGACCAAGTATTTACTCATTTCTATTATTTGTAACAAACTCTGTTAAGGAGTATAAACTATCTTTCTTTAATTTGTTGAGCTGAACAGATCGTAACAGATTCTGTTTTTAGAGTAGGAAGGCTATATATAGCCAAGTAGGCGATAGCCAAAAGCTCATCTCTCTGATGTAAGAAGTATTACTTCTATGTTTGATAGTTGATCAATATACAGGAACAGATTGTTACTCTATCTTGGAGCTAATGGATTCAATGTTTTGATGTGCTGAGTTAGTATCTACTTCTGTTTTCCATCTCTTCCATTTATGTATGATATGCAGAGCTTGTTTGGGTTTATATGAGTGCCTGTGCTTAAAAGTATTTCTTCTTTGGTAATTGGTAATTGAAGTGTTCAGGCTAATATACCTTTAACTGAAACCCTCATATTATGCAGTGATGTTTTTCTATTCATTTTGTTCAGACTATTGAATTCCTCCCTTAGGCTCAACACGTCCTTCTGCAAATGTAATATAAAGATTTACTTCCACAATACCTTTATATTGCACCATTCCATTTTTCATCTGCTACTAAAGTTTGATTCCTTTGCACATTGAAATACTGCCCATTAACATTTCAATATTAGAATTCTACATTGTTTCTTAGATTATTTTATGATTCAGTGAAGTTTTTCAGAAGTGATTATTGATGCCCAGGCACTGTTCTAAAAAACAGCTTTAGAACGTCTCTAGGACTAACATCTTTTTTGGCATCGTTGCCGGGGAATGCAGTGAAGAAGATAAATCTTCCCTGGGTATAACGACAGAATTATACACTCTCAGTTCTATTGTGGATAAAATTGAGGTGCATGTTGTAATCCACCTTGCGACTCCATAGTAGAAAACCTGGCATATGGACAAAGACACAGTCACTAGAACCCTAGCCACGAAGAATTTGTGGCCCTAGAAGATTCAGTTTCTTGGAGACATAGATGTGGTAGATTCCAGTCTACTTTGCCAAGCTACTAGCATAGATTCTCCTCCCCTTTGTTCGGCCCACAGTTTTCCCAGTGCAATTTTATTATCCGAACCCTTGATAATGACCCTTTTTGGCAAAATCTTGATTCTTCCTTTGATTTTTTGAGCTTCCGAAAGATCCCTGCTATAGACGAGGAACTTGCAGACCATATTAATCCACCCAGAAACCTCATTGCCGCACAGGCAGAAACATTGAATCCCAGTCAATCCATGTCAGGAGGAGGACGTAGAGGACCACCTCCACCAACCCCAAGATGGGTAGAAAGCCATCATGGACCTCTGTAATTGTCCACACCCTTGAATGACATGCATACTCATTATTTGAAGCTATTGCCGAAGTATGATGGTAGCAGAGAGACATTTGTCGGAGAACATGTGGACCGGTTTCAAGACTTCATAGACAATATCCCGATCGAGCAGGATGATGTATTCATGAGAATTTTTTCCCAGTCGCTAGAAGGTGAGGCCAGAAAGTGGTTCAGATCTTTAACTAATGCCTCTATTAGCACTATGGAAATCTTGGAATCCACATTTGTCAAGAAGTGGGGAGTTAAACGGGATAGTTTATATTATCTGACAGAGTTTTCTGCCTTGAAGAAAAGTGGCTCTGAAAATGTGGTCGATTTCACAGCAAGATTTAATAAGCAGTATTTCAGAATCCCTGAGGACATTCGTCCTACTGAAGCCATAGCTCGGGTCACTTATGCAGCTTCCTTCCCATTATATTTCTCCATAACGTTGAGAGAAAGAAGACCAGTCTCGCTCAACGACATGCAAGATGTTGCCATCGACGTCGAAGGAAATTTGAGAGTGGGAGGAAAGATTAAGATGACAAATGAGGTTGAACCCAGAGATAAAGGAAAGGCTAGGGAAGAAGGGGTATCTTTAGAAATCAGAGAATCTCAGGATGCTAAGATTGACGAGATGACTCGTATCATAAAAAACCTTTCAAACAAGGTCACTAGAATGGAGCTTGAAGGTAGCAGTCCCAATCGACAATCTCCTCCCCGTCCTCAAAATCACTTTAGAAGACCCTTCAATCCGCATATGGCTTATAGAGAGAAAATAAATGATGAACAGCCACTCAGATCTCCTATTCGTGAAAAAGAAAATAATCTGATTGGTGATGCTGCGGAGGAAGATTATGAATATTTTTAGCAACAACTAAATTGGGTGGAAGAAGATTCACACCTCATGCATCTCACTAGAGAAGACTATGAGAGTTCACAGTTATACGAATAAGATAGCTTGGATATTCTGTATACCCAAGAGAGTATTGATTTTCCTGAGGATCTTCTAGCTTCTTGTAGTACTCAACTTGAAAGAACACCAAAGAGGTATAATTTAAGACCAAGCTTAGAAGCTACGCCCAAGCAAAGTGGACCTATGATTAGAAAATCCCCATGGAAGCCAGACCAGATGAAGCCTCCTAAAGCAGCTCCTCTACCCAAAGTAAAAGTTCTCTCTAAAGATAAAGAAGTCAAAGTCCCGACCCTAGATGTTCCTAATTGTCCAAGCGTAAGCCCCCACAAGAGAATAGAAATAATCCCTATAGAAGGGCCTACCCCTTTCAGTCTGGAGCAAGAGATAAATAAAATAAAAATAACACTCCCTTTAACTGAGTTGATAAGAAATCCAATCTACCAGGGCCAGATAGACAGGATGCTGCACAGAGCCAAAGGCACAGACCAACAAGATGCGATAAGCCTTAATGATGAGGCTCCCTCTTTTCAGTGTGGCCCACATATTGATAATAAAGAATAACCCACTGCTCCGTTTTACGTCACTCTGAATGTGCATGATAAGCTTCTCCACAATTGCATGCTAGATTTGGGAGCATCCCACAATCTAATGCCCAAAGTTATCATGGAACAATTGGGGCTGGAAATCACCCGGCCATATCATGATATTTACAGTTTTGATTCTAGAAAGGTAAAATGCATAGGGATGATAAAAGATATGGTGGTTACTCTATCCCAGATACTAGCGAAGAGCATAATGATGGATGTGGTAGTAGCCGATGTCCCTGCTAAATATGGCATGCTACTATTGAGAAGTTGGGCTAAAAAACTGGGAGGAACTATGCAAATGGATATGAAATATGCTACGATACCTGTTTTTGCTGGGGAAACCAGGCAATTGTATAGAGAAGCCATGTTCTCATATGTCATAAGTGACCTAGATAGTCCTACAAATTATCCTATATATGCCATTGATGAATATATGGGCTGATACATATTATCAGTATATGGTTCAGCCGAAGGCGAGGTCACACAGATTCAGACAGCGGAACCAGCCGTTGAAAATAGTCGGAATCTAGTGTGGAGACTTTTCTTCAATGGAGCATCTTCCAAAAATGAATCTGGAGTAGGCACAATATTGACGTCACCATTGGGGGACCAAGTCAATCTGTCATACAAACTTGATTTTGACACCACTAACAATGTCGCGGAATATGAAGCACTCATCCTAGGCCTCCGAGGGGCAAGATACTTGAGAGTTACTAATCTGGCGTTGTTCGGAGACTTAGAGCTTGTGGTGAATCAGATAAAAAACATTGATCAGACTAAACATCCCAGACTCATAGCATATCGCCATCTGGTGTGGGATCTTATTGACAACTTTTTTTACTCCTTTAATATTACTTTTGTGCCCTGAGAAGAAAATCAGCAACCTGATGCTTTGGCCATGATGGAGAGCTCCTTCAATCCTCCCAAGAATACCAAGCTAAATTATGAAGTAGAAATGAGATACCGCCCCTCCATCCCTGACAACGTCAAAATTTGGCAAGTTCTTGAAGACAACGAACAGATCAAGTGCTCTTTGCAATTGGTCGAAGAATTTTCAGACATCGAGGTTGGCGATGACTCTGAAAAAGCTGAAGGAAGTAATGCACGGGTAACAAATCCTAGGAGATTTGAATTCATGCAACAAATCATAGGTCATAAAGTTCTTCAACTAAAAACCAATTTTATACCGAAAGGCCTCGTTCCTTTAGAGCAGTTATTCAACAAAGATGACGTCCCGGTCAAACCAGTAATACGTCCGACCACTGAGGTCGTGCATGAAGTAAATCCCGGCACTGAGGAAGACCCCAAGTTCATCAAGCTATCTGAATCCCTTACTAAGGACTAGAGGAAAATGTATGAAGAATTGTTTAAAGAGTATGCTGACGTTTTTGCCTAGAAATATGAAGACCTCAGGACATATGATACCTCTATAATTCATCGTAGGATCCCCTGAAAGCCTGATTCTAAACCAGTAAAAAAAAATTTGAGACATGTGAACCCTATTTTGTTACCATCCATTGAGAAATAGGTGAGGAAGATTCTATATGCAAAAATTATCATCCCTCTAAGGTATTTGGAATGGGTGGAAAATCTGGTACCGGTCAGAAAGAAGAACGGTGAAATCCGGTTATGCGTCGATTTCAGGAATCTGAATAAATGCTCGTTGAAGGACAATTACCCCTTACCCAAGGTGGATCACATCCTTCAAAGAGTGGTAGGCTCAACGCGAGTCTCTATGATGGATGGGTTCTCAGGCTACAATCAGGTAGCACATATTGATGATCGGGAAAAGACGGCTTTTACTACACCATGGGGAATGTTCATGTATGATAAAATGCCCTTTGGACTTATGAATGTCGAGGAAACATTTGAAAGGGCCATGGACATAGAATTTGTAGGAAAATGAGACAAATTCATTGTTATATACCTTGACGACATGACAGTTTTCTCTAAACCCGATCAGGATCATCTTCAGCACCTGAAATGAACTTTTGAGAAGTGCAGAAAATATGGTTTGACTCTTAACCCGCAGAAGTCCTTTTTTGCCATGACAGAAGGAAAGTTGCTCGGTCATATTGTTTCTAAAGATTGTGTGAGAATAGATCCAGAAAGAGTTGCTGCTATCAAACTGATCAATCTCCCACGAAACAAAAAAGAGGTACAATCTCTCATTGGTAAAATAAGTTTTTTACGGATTTTTATTCCTAACTTTGCTGAAACAATGAAAGAAATTACGGATATGCTAAGAAAGGATGCTGAGATAAAATGGACCACATCTGCTAGAAATTCTTTCAAACAGATAAAAGATTCGTTCGGAGAAGCGCCTGTTCTAACCAGCCCAGACTACACCAAGGATTTCCAAATCTTCTCTTTTGCCTCTCAAGTTACCATAGCAGCAGTCCTTCTGCAAAAAATTCAGGAAGGGCATGAACAACCCATTGCCTTCTTCAGTTGATCCTTGAGATATGCGGAGTTAAAATGTAGCACGATGGACATGTTGATGTATATGTAACTTCAGAATGTATTTCACCCATGTATTTCATATATGTATATTGTACTCCTATAGAGATGGTAGTATTCCTCTATACGAAAGTGTTTGTATTCCTATAAAGATGTTATTATTCCTCTATACGGAAGTGTCATCATTTATATTGTAAGTGTCATAACTTATACTTGATGGGTTATTAGACCACCTTGTTGGGGTCAGCCCTGTATAAGTCATGTGGGTCGAAGGGTTATTAGAACACCCTAGTGGGGATCGGCCATGTGGGTCAAAGGGTTATTAAACCACCCTATTTGGTGTCGGCCCAGTCAGCATTGTGTTATGTGGTTAAGTTGAGGCTGACCTAGTAAAGGTTATTAGGCAAGTCAAGTCAAGTATAAATAGAGTGCGGGAGGCACTCTATTTCATCATTCTATTCTCTCTCACACTCTCGGGAGAGTGGCACACTTGTGGAGGAGGAGAAGCTGCTGCTAGGAGATGTCTATCTCTTATGATTGGGTTGTATCATTGCTCTATATATCTCTAAGGAAGTTATTGGGGTTTTTCACCTTTATGGTTTTCCCCAAGTAAACTTGGTGTCTCTTGTGTGCTTGCATTATTGTGTCTATGATTGATATGCTGTAGATATGTTGTACATGTTGTTCTCTCAGTTAAGATCCTATATCAGATTGAAGTAAATTCTGAAAAATTAACATGGTATCAGAGCTAGCCTGAAAGAAGGCATGGTATGGCATGTATGACACTTGTTGCAATTGCAAAGCTAGGGCTTGATATAGAAAAAACTAGTCATTATAGAACTTTCGCTATAAACAAATTGGCGAGTTTTCAGGGTCTAAAAATTGTATAGAGCGAAGCTAAGATCCTCATGTACCTTTTGTTCAAAGGAAAACCTCTAATTCATTATAATTTGTGATTTATGATTTGTACAATATAGGGTTTCTGCCTCTTCCAGATCTCAGTCATAAATAGGTGACCTTGGAAAAAAGGTCATAACTTGAGCTAGAAAGATCCAAATGAAATTTCATAAAAAGTGACAGGTATTACATCGACTGTACTTTCTCAGGTAACTTTTTCAGAGGTGGAAACTGAACCAGTGTCATGGGTCACGCCGTACAAGTTCGGTCTCCTGTTTTATCCGATAAATAGGTCACGTTGCGACACTTGGCATAACTCTCTCTCAGAGAATCCATTTGAGGTCAGACCTATGGGGTTGGAAATATGACAGGGTGAGATATCACAAGAAAATTGTTCAGACCCTGTGGATCGAAAAGTTCGGAGTTACACTAGAAACAATCAGGTACATATTTCTGTCAAAACAGAATTATTTGTGAGCACCTTCATTCATGGCTTCCGGAATTTAGAGTTTTGGAGAAAGTTGGAATTTTTGTAATTGGAGACTACATCTGAATTCTACTCATCAAAATCAAAATTTAGAGACCAAGATCCGAATTTTTGGTTGGGCAGAAGGTCGGGCTAGATCAGACCCTAGTTTGGGACTTTGATCGGAAAAGTGAAAAATTAGGGCTTCTACAAAAATGGAAATTTTTGAAATCTGTGACCACGGCTAGAAGCTCCTCAGAAAAATAGAAGCTTAGAGATTTGGATCAAACCTTTTGATTGGGAAGAAGGGTGGGCTCTATCAAACCCTGGTTCGGGGTCATGTCTAGTGAATCCGAAAATTTCAAAGGAAAACTTGAGGGGTGAAACATTGCAGTTTTCAAATTATGAGTATACTAGCTTGATCAGCTCATCAAGCTTCAGATCCAATTCCTACAAATCAAGTGGATTGGGTTAATCCTAGAAGAGAATGGATTGGTCACCTGCATAAGTGAAGAAGTTCATGTTTCAGAGGGAGATGAGGCTAAGGCCTTACATAAGAAGATTACAAGCAATCTCGGCAGGTATGACTCATCCGGGTATGTTTCGAGATTTGTTCATGATTAAGTTTATGGTATGTTTGTCTTCATGTTATTATGGTTAGTACAATCTTGATTAAATGTAGACTTGTCGTATCACCTTAATAAAATTATGAATGCATGATAGAAGATATTCATTGATTAGGGCGTTGACACTTATGATTGTACTAATGCATTATGGTGTTGTATGAGGTTTATGTTGTCCACTAACATGAAAGGTTTATCAAGAAAGACAAATCATGTTCTAATTCAAGAACATATGACCATGGTGATATGAAGACAAAGATTCATCCATTGTCATGGATCACATAGAAGATCTACTTACGAGTTCAAGGACAGGTAATCCAGGAAGCAAAGATCAAGAGGGAGCACACTCCAGTTGTTCCTGCAAGGAAGCAAAGATCAAGAAGGAGCACACTTCAGTAGTTTCAACAAGGATGCAGATATTCATAGGGAGTTGACCACTTCTCACAATCCACATCAAAATGGAGTTGCAGAAAAGAAGCAAGGACTGAGAGGGAGTCAACCCAACAAACAAACAAAGATAAGTATTTGAATTATCATTCCTTGCATATTTTATTGTTTAAATAATACTGTTCAATAATGTATATACTCATGTTCCTAGAATTAGGTTGTGTATTATGCATATTAGAATAGTTGCATTGATGAACAGTATACTACTAATATACATGGGTAAGTGGCCTATGGTACTGTACAACATTCCATTGCTACTTATCTAGAATGAAACCTTTTTGCTGACATGTTGGGAGTTGTGCACAGTCTTAACAATGTTCTGGTAGAGATTGGAAGGCATCTAGAAAGTTACGGGATATGGATAAATGTTGTATTGAAGCATTGGCTAAGATAATTGCATGACTGTATGACATATTTCTTTATGTGTAAGAATTTGTTCTGAAAACTATGAGATGTTTTCTAATCATGCAATTTAACTTGTTGTGTAGGAAAGATCGTATACCATCACCTACAAAAGAAGGACTACAACATTTGTTCAGCAACAAAGTTATCTATTGAAAATATTGAAGATATTGAAGTTCCCAGGATCTGGGAAGAATGCCATGATCAAGGAGTACCAGTCGATTATGAAGATGTTTGGGATGCAGTCCCAAGACCTGAAGGGGAGTCTGTAGTGACTTCCAAGAGGATCTACAAAATCAAGCATGCTGCAAGTGGTAGCATAGAGACTTTTGCTCCTGTAGCCAGATACACTTCCATTAGATCCATACTTGCTCTGGATGTAGTGATGAAATGGAAGATACACCAGATGGATTTCAAGATAGCTTTTTTGAATGGTGTAGTTGAAAAAGAAGTGTATGTGGAGCAACCACTTGGTTCTGAGACACATGACAGGGAGTCATATATGTGCAGAACTTGGTATGGTAGGATAGACAGCTTTCTATCCAGTTTGGGATTTACCAAGAGTAAAGCGGATTCCAACCTTTACTACAAAGTTGAGGAAGGAAATCGAGTAATACTACTTTTTTATATGGATGACCTGTTTATTACAGGAGAAGATAGATTGATTGCTGACACGTAGCAAAAACTTGCTTCCAAGTTCAAGATAAAGGACTTGGGGATGATGCACTATTTTCTAGGTATGGAGGTGTGGTAGAGTGCAGATGGAATATTCCTTGGACAAGGGAAGTATGCAGTAGAGATCCTGAAGAGGTTCGGGATGATGGACTGCAAGGCCATGGCCACACCTATGGCATCGAACTTGAAGCTTCTGTGTGATGCTTCATCTGATCCAGTTGATGTCACTATGTATCGTCAAATGATTGGGTCCCTAATGTACCTGACGAACATGAGACCAGACATTTGCTTTGCAGTGAACACATTGAGCCAGTTCCTGACGGATCCTAGAGGTGTTCACCTGGTTGCTATAAAGCATATTCTGAGGTACCTGAAGGGTACAGTTGATTATGGGCTCAAGTATGATGTGAATCAAAAGTTTAATCTGCAGGCTTATATTGATTCAGATTGTGCAGGCAGTGCTGCAGATAGGAAGAGCACTTCTGGGTGCTGCTTCAATATGGGATCAGGTGTGATCTCTTGGTTTAGCAGGAAGAAGTCCTGTGTAGCACTGAGTATAGCTGAAGTAGAGTATGTTGCAACTTGTTCAGCTAATTGTGAGGCAGAATGGCTTAGGAAGCTACTATCTGAGTTATTTGATCTCTCACTGGAGGCTAATGGTATCTTTTGTGAAAACTAGAGTTGTGTGAAGATGTCTGAGAACCCGATGTTCCATGACAGGTCAAAACACATAGAGAATAGAGATCAAATATCACTATATTAGGGATATGGTGCAGAGAGGAGCAGTGAAGCTTTTCTATGTTGTGACAGATGAGCAGGTTGCAGATGTGCTAACGAAACCACTAGCCAGAGTGAAGTTGAGTACTTTAGAGAGAGGCTTGGTGTTCTTCAGATTGATGACATTTCGAGGAAGAAGTGATGGACACATTTGCAGGAGCCATTCCAAGCATGGTGAGAGGAGGATCCTTCCCATGGCTGTGGATGTAAGTGCTGGATAATGAGCATCAGGACGATGCTCCAGTTACTACTCTGTATATGCATCAGGTGGATGTTGGAGATGGTCAGTTGGATCATTTATATGTATATGTATGTACGCATCATGTTGAATGTTGGATATGATCAGTTGGATCATTTATATGTATTTGTATATGCATCATGCTGGATGCTTGGACCATGTATCTGTATATGTATCATGTGGATACTGTGTATGATCAGGTAGATAATGTATGTTGATATATATCAGGTGGATACATTGTGTGGATCATGTATCTATGTATGTATCAGGTGGATACATTGTATGATCAGGTGGATCATGTATG
Source organism: Larix kaempferi (assembly GCA_027924585.1). NCBI lineage: Eukaryota > Viridiplantae > Streptophyta > Pinopsida > Pinales > Pinaceae > Larix > Larix kaempferi. Next base: position 5,280,858 of record BSBM01000435.1, read on the forward strand.
ATGATATGTATCAAGTAGATACTTGGTATGCATCAGGTAGATGCATTGTATGATCAGGATGATCATGGTTGACGAGCTTTAGGATGTTGCTCCAGATGACATGCATCGGGACGATGCGGTGATGATGATCAGGATGATCATGTGTACATCACAATGATGTATGGTGAGTATCAGGATGATACTCTGTGGCCATGGAATAGGTTATGCAGATGAGCATGTCTGGGAGATCCTATAGGTCGGAGTTGTGTACCCGTAACATCCTGGGATGCTCTTTCGAGACATTGCTCTGGGAGGACATATAATAGCGCCCTGGGAGATCCTTCAGGTCAGAGTTGTGTATCCATAACATCCTGGGATGTTCTTTCGAGGTTTTGTCCTATGGCATATAATAGCGCCCTGGGAGATCCTTCAGGTCAGAGTTGTGTACCCGTAACATCCTAGGATGCTCTTTCGAGGTTTTGCCATGACCACATGTAATTTGTGCCCTGGGAGATCCTACAGGTTGGAGTTGTGTACTCGTAACATCCTGGGATGCTCTTGCGAGGTTTTGTGGTGGGTCACACGTAATAAGTCCTGGAGATCTGGACATGATGAAAAAGGCCTCAGATGCTCTTTAGGGTTCTTGCTAGTCAAGAGACTCTTTTAAGGTTTTGTGACAGTCACATGTAATTTGTTCCCTGGGAGATACGACAGGTCGGAGTTGTGTACCCGTAACATCCTGGGATGCTCTTTCGAGGTTTTGTGATGCATGTAGTAAGTCCTGAGGATTCCATAGTATGGCCAGTGATGATGAAGACATGCAGGTGGTGGGCCTACATCTAGTATAAAAAAGGACTGGCTCTGTAGAAATTCCTATGATGAGTAGATTCAGAGATTGATTGAGATAGCAGCAGCTGTGACGATGACAATGACTCGATGATGATTATCTAGTGATGATAATCCAGAGAAGAAGACTTGTGCTAGAAGACCTGTGTCGAGAAATACCTTCCTAGTTAAGAGGGAGTGTTGATGTATATGTAACTTCGGAATGTATTTCACCCATGTATTTCATATATGTATATTGTACTCCTATAGAGATGGTAGTATTCCTCTATACGGAAGTTTTTGTATTCCTATAGAGATGTTATTATTCCTCTATACGGAAGTGTCATCATTTATATTGTAAGTGTCATAACTTATACTTGATGGGTTATTAGACCACCTTGTTGGGGTCGGCCCTGTATAAGTCATGTTGGTCGAAGGGTTATTAGACCACCCTGGTGGGGGTCGGCCATGTGGGTCAGCATTGTGTTATGTGGTTAAGTTGAGGCTGACCTAGGAAAGGTTATTATGCAAGTCAATTAAAGTATAAATAGAGTGCGGGAGGCACTCTATTTCATCATTCTATTCTCTCTCACACTCTCGGGAGAGTGGCGCACTTGTGGAGGAGGAGAATATGTTGCTAGGAGATGTCTATCTCTTATGCTTGGGTTGTATCATTTCTCTATCTATCTCTGAGGAAGTTATTGGGGTTTTTCACCTTTATGGTTTTCCCCAAGTAAACTCTATGTCTCTTGTGTGCTTGCATTATTTTGTCCATGATTGATATGTTGTAGATATGATATACATGTTGTTCTCTCAGTTAAGATCCTAGATCAGATTGAAGTAAATTCTGGAAAATTAACAGGAGAAACAGGCATATGCACTTGTTAAGGCACTAAAATCTTTTAGGAGTTATGTTTTGCATTCCAAGATCATCGCTCATGTCCTAGGGAGCACCATTAAGGATATCTTGTGTCAGCCTGATAGCAAAGGAAGAAGGGGAAAATGGATTTCCAAGATCCAGGAATATGATATGGAGATCAAGCCCACTAAATTGGTAAAAGGACAGGGGTTACCTAAGCTGCTGGCGGAATCTAATCATCAAGCATTAGAGATTAATTTAATCGATCAATTCATTGATCAAGGAAATGAAGAAGGCCAACAGAACCTTCCTAACCAAGTGGCTGAAACGTTTATAAACTTCGAATGGTATAAAGATATAGTCTATTATATGGAGCATCTTGCTCACCCCCCATAAATGGAAAAATCTAAAATAAGGTCTCTTAAAATTAGGGCGGTTAAATAATGTATTTTGGATGGATACCTTTTCTGGAAAGATCCACTGGGCATCCTGCTTAATTGTATTGTAGAGGAAGAAACATAAGGCATAATTATTGAGTTCCATAAGGGTATGTGTGAAGGCCACCATGCATGGAGAGTGACTGTGCACAAAATTTTGAGGGTAGGTTATTTTTGGCCTACCCTATTTACCGACACCAGTAAGGTTGTCAGGTCATGAAAAGAGTGCCAGATGTTTGCCGTGAAGCTAAAACTACAGCCACTACCTCTAAAACCCATAAGGGTGGAAGCACCTTTCCAGTAGTGGGGTCTTGATTTTATCGGAGAGATAAACCCCCATTCTAGTGATCAGCATAGATGGAATCTTACAACTACTGACTACTTTACAAAGTGGTTGGAAGCTATTCCCACTAGGAATGCAAATGAATCAGTAATTATCAGCTTCTTGGAAGAAAATATTTTGGCTAGGTTTGGCTTCCCCACAAAAATACTTACGGACAATTCCCCATCTTTCAAATCATACAAGATGATGAACCTTTTCCAGAATTACAATATTGAGTTGATTCATTCAACTGCATATTACCCACAGGGAAATGGCTTGGCTGAATCTTCTAATAAAAGCTTCATAAATATTATTAAGAAGATGCTCAGTAAAAATAAAAAGGCCTAGGACTCCCAACTAAGGTTTGCACTGTGGGTCGATAGAATCAGTGTCAAAAGCACCATAGGCACATCACCGTTTCAGTTAGTTTATGGGAAGGAAGTTGTCCTCTTGATTCAACTTGGTCTCCCCGTAATGAAGCTGCTACAGTCTAAAAATGAAGAGCCGGATGATATGGAAAGAAGGATAAATCAGTTGATAGAGATCCAACAGGTTAGAGAGCAGTTGGATGACTCCACCAAAATCTATCAAGATAAAATGAAAGCAACATTTGACCATAGAGCTATCACTCGAGATTTTCAACATGGGGATCTTGTTCTAAAATGGGATGCTAGAAGAGAGCCAAGGTCTAAACATGAAAAATTTGACAACTTATGGCTTGGCCCATTTAAAGTCATCACAGTCCATGACAACAACACTTATGAGCTGGCTCAACTGGATGGTGAAATTTTTGGGAACCCTGTAAATGGGAGATTCCTGAAACATTTTTTCATTATTAATTTCTCATATCCTTCGTTTGGAAAGGTTCATTGTATCATATTGTGAAGCATTTTCTTTTGCTTTTATTTTTATCACAATCTGTTCTATTATCATCTTCAAAATATTCCTCTTAAAAGCCAGGTTGTCAGCAAGCAGACATGACTCCACAACCCAATGAGTTAAAAGGCACAAGTCTACTGTTCTAAACCTCTCCGCAAGGGAGGAGGTTGTCCCCGCTGAAGCCAATGTTAGTGATATTCGCTGTCAAAGAAAAGGCATCAGCTAAATCAGAAGCTATGTTTGAAAGATGATTGGAGGCATTGAAATTACACAAGTAGAGGTCACTGAAACAAGTTTTCTTGGTAAAAACGCAGTGAAGGCTCATTATATCAGCTCGCATAAGCCGGTGTTATAAGGACATTTTCAGGATCCATGAATGGCCTATGTTTTCCAAGGAATGAACTGTCCCTCACTACAAATCATCATTTAGACATGTCATCTTCTCAGCTATTCAGGATCGTCAAGATGGTTTTCCCAAACTGCTTTTCGAAGGCCCTGAAACCAGCCGGTAAAGCCACGCGAGTATTTTTGAAACACATATTATCCTACTGACGAGTAGGTATGGAGCAGGACCCATCCCCAAAGTTGCGTGTTTTTAGACGCTCATCTCGAGATAGCCTGGCAGGAGATCGACGGTTAAAAAAGCGTAAGGGGAAAAAAGATGCATGAAGTATATAGCAAGTAGCCCCTCCCTGAGGTAAAAACCATTGTTTCCATGTGGTGCCTCCAGAGTCATGCAGGGGTTCTAAAACAGGTTTCTAAGACCACTTTTTGAAGAGCCTGAATACCATAAGTGGTTTTATGTTTTTGTCTTTTTCACTCTTCACGCTGAAGTGGCCCTCTCCAATAATGATTAACGTCGTCGGCATCGTACTAATTTACAGCTCACTCTCTCCATGCAAAGATCGAAAGGTGTTAGGCAATGACTACAAATGGTACAGGCTCAATTACCAGGGAAGGCACAGGAAGCTCTATAAATACCCCACTGGACATTGCTGTTTTATTAGAGCTCCTTCACCTCATTTGTCCGTCATTGAAAGCTAGGTACTTTTTTTCCGATCCGAGCAAATTAGCTGAGTTTTTCCCCATGGTTCACTACATTTCGAGAGGTGCCTCTCTAGGAACACTGAGAGGCCAGACGACCAGCGTTCATGAGCAGCCTGCTGATTCACATCTGTGTGTCAATAGGCAAGATAAACCTGAGGTCTCATCTGAGATGCCTAAGGAGAATTCAACCTGTGTAGCAGCTAAAAAGAGGATTGGCCTCTTAGTTGTAGAAGCACGGGTGGTTGAGATATGCCGGTCCTAGCGAAGGATGATCAAATGCCGGAGCGGTAGTACCTGAGTGATTCTAACAAAGCATTATCTACATCAGGTCCTGTTCCACATCCCGACGTCAGTAGCAGGTGTTCGTCCCATTGCAGCCAGGTTCCGAGAGAAAAGGCCTTGGAAGGGATGAAGGAGGGAAGCAGCAGTGGTCTGTAAAGCATCGTTCATCAGTTGTATGGTCGCAGCCATGTCCCTGTTGGGCCAAAGGCATTCAAATAAGTGTGAGAGAAGTTCTTTGCAGTTCCGAAAGATTTACATCGTGGTTATCCTATATATCAGAGTGGCACATTTTCTTTGTCCAGCCGGACGTACTATTTTGATTATCAAAATGGTCCCGGGTTATGGTCAGGTGGATGACCAAGTATTTTACTCATTTCTGTTATTTGTAACAAACTCTGTTAAGGAGTATAAACTGTCTTTCTTTAAGCTCTTGAGCTGAATAGATCATAATAGATTCTGTTTTTAGAGTAGGAAGGCTATATATAGCCAAGTAGGCGACAGCCAAAAGGTCGGCTCTTTGATGTAAGAAGTATTACTTCTATGTTTGATAGTTGATCAATATACAGGAACAATTATTACTCTATCTTGGAGCTAATGGATTCAAATTTTTGATGTGCTGAGTTAGTATCTTCTTCTGTTTTCCATCTCTTCCATTTATGTATGATATGCAGAGCTTGTCTGGGTTTATATGAGTGCCTATGCTTAAAAGTATTTCTTCTTTAGTAATTGGCGATTGAAGTGTTCAGGCTAATATACCTTGAAGTGATACCCTCATATTATTCGGTGGTGTTTTTCTATTCATTTTGTTCAGACTGTTGAATTCCTCCCTTAGGCTCATCACGTCCTTCTACAAATGTAATATAAAGATTTACTTACACAGTACATTTATATTGGACCATTCCATTTTTCATATGCTACTAAAGTCTGATTCCTTTGCGCATTGAAATATTTCCCATTAACATTTCAATATCATAATTCTACATTGTTTCTGTCAGATTATTTTGTGATTCAGTAAATTTTGTCAGAAGTGATTATTGATGCCCAGGCACTGTTCTAAAAAACAACTTTAGAACGTCTCTGGGACTAACACATAGTAAACTACATGTGGACCCTAGATCATGGCACTCAAACAAATCCACTTTCACTACCCTTCCATCTGGCATTAGGATCCCATCTTGTGAAAGCATGTTTATTTGTTTCATTGAGTTCTCCTCATTTATCGGATTAGCAGCATGTGCTAAAACCTGTTTATATTCTTCCTTTCCATCCCATTTTCCAAGGCTTACATAAGATATCAAGGCACTTCCTCTTGTAACTCAAATAGTATCTCATATACCTGCCCACCTCGATCATAATGTATATGAGAATCAATACCAAGATTGAAAGAACTTCAATGACTCTACTTTCAGTCCTCCTTTCATATGAATCAACCATAAAGGAAGCATATGACTTGACTTTCTTCACTCTAGCTCCATATGTGAGACCATGAGTTCTCTCCCAACCCATATTAATATCCTTAACTTCTTTGCTCCACTATTTCATCTCCTTGGAAATTGAAGCTGGACTAACCCCCTGCAATACACCATGATGGTCAATCCGCTTCAGATATTGCAAAGCTTTATGGGTCATTCTTGATTCAATAAATACAAAATCCATATTCATAGGCATAAAATCATTATGTATCTCTTGCATAATAATTTATCGAATTTTATGAAGCACTCCATCTAGGTGATCACGAACATCCTCAATTTGAGAATTTTGACTATAGTTTTTTCTCATGTAGTACCCGACAATTCTAGAAATAATGTCACTTTCATCTACATCTTGAAGTGAATTACTGGGAAACCATCTACCAATTTCCTTAAAATCCCCCCCTTCTCATTTATTATACGATTAAACCTTCCAGACCACTTATTAAGACTCAATAAGGATGTACTTGAGTGGTTTCCTATTGACATTCTAATATCACATGTAATTTGATCCGTTGAACACCCTTCAGGCATTTCTACTGAAGCTTGTACATATACACAATTTTTATTTTCTGTAGGTGCATTTCTATCCATTTTCTCATGAAAGGTAGGTCTTTAAGTTGTTTCATGACTTCTAGTTGTATCCAAAAACTCATGGGATGCATGCTGAAATTGTTTTCTAGTAGGTAGGAGTACAATTTCATTCCCTTCAACTATAATTGGAGACAACGACAACCTAGGTTGTTGAGCAAAACAACCTTCTATACTTTTATCCAAATTATTTGTAATGGTAGCAGCATTAACAACTGATATTTGAGGGGCATTTGGGACCACATTATGTGAAACAGAGTTAATATTTTGGTAAAGAGCTCTATAATGCACATTACTATACCCCTCAACTATAACGAGAGAGAAAGGCTTCCTAGGTTGTTCAACAACAATGGTGTTTGTCACAACATCAACAAATCATATTTGACGGACGTTTGGGACCACATTATGTGAAACATAGTTAATATTCTTGTAAAGAGCTCTATGTTGTACATTACCATTCCCCTCAACTGTAATTGGAGACAAAGGATGTCTAGGTTGTTGAGCAACATTGTTGTTTGTCATGGATTCAACAACTAATATTTGAGGGAATTTTAGGACCACATTATGTGAAATAGCGTTAATATTCTAGTAAAGAGCTCTATATTGTGTACATTACCATTCCCCTCAACTGTAACTGAAAAGAAAGGTTGTCTGGGTTGTTGAGAAACATTATTGTTTGTTACAACATCAAAAGCTGATATTTGAGGGACATTTGGGACCACATTATGTGAAATAGCGCTAATATTCTGGTAAAGAGATCTATGTTGTACATTACCATTCCCCTCAGCTATAATTGGAGATGAATGACGACTGGGTTGTTGAGCAACATTGTTGTTTGTCACAACATAGACAATTGATATTTGAGTGACGTTTGGGACCACATTATGTGAAACAACGCTAATATTCTGGTAAAGAGTTCTATATTGTACATTACCTTTCCCCTCAACTATAACTAGAGAGAAAGGATACCTGGGTTGTTGAGAAACATTCGTGTTTGTTATCGCATCAACAACTGATATTCGAGAAACGTTTGGGACCACATTATGTGAAACATAGTTAATATTCTGGTAAAGAGCTATATCTTGTACATTACTATTCCCCTCAACTGTAATTGGAGACAAAGGCTTCCTGAGTTGTTGAGAAAGATTTCCATTTGTCACACATGCCTTACATAGAGCACATCCAATTTCAACAGTTGCTGCTTGATTTCCTATTGTTTGAGGAAAATTCATTATAATATTTTGTGGTATGGAGTTTTGATTTGAAAATGCTTAACATTGTTGACGGGAAACATGAATAACAACACTTTTACCCCCAATAGGAGTGAATTGAAGTACAATGTTATGTGCTAGAAAAAATGGAAGATTATGCAATTCTACTATCTTGAGTCGACCTCTTTTTCGAGGAATATTTTGTTTAGATGACTAGTTTGAATGATCCCTTGAAAGGTTGTTCTGAATAATCAACAAAATAGTCAACATTAATACCAAATATATTTTTTCTGAATAAAAAAAATACTTCTTAAGGGTCATAAATAAATTATGTACTTGTATAAGAACATGGAAGGAGGAAACATATAAATCAAGCACCATATACCCTCAGGATCCTACTAGAAGTTGTGTAGAAGCTCTAACAAGAATTCCATGATGACTGTTAAATGTGACCAAAGGAATATACACGATCAGGGCATTTCAATTTTGATGGAGACCATTTTTACAACACGTAGCATGACATTTTTGAAGACTAGTTGGTAGTGTTGTTGAAACGAGTTGTTTCACAACTTCCGGTAGCGCACTCCATACAGAAGAATGCAAAAGTGCTACATGATGTTCCAAGAACATAACTTTCACATTGTTTTACCAATTTTGAATTTAAAGTGCATCCAATAAGGAGATAACCTCTTCAAGCATATTCAGAAAGGATATAACCTCTTCAAGTAGTCTCAACCTCAACAACTTGCATTTTAGTGAACTAAGTGGGCATTTCACATTTAGAAGGTAGCCTTGTAGTGTTTTTGAACCTCAAACATTTTTTTTCCAAAAATTAAAGGCACAGGAAGGTGTCAAACAATAAAAAAAATATATTGAACCGATATCACTACAAAATACTAAATAAAAAGGGTTGGGCGTGCATTTTACTGAACTAGTCAATTGAAGTTCAAAACAAAAAAGTTACAATTTAAAAAAATTTACTATACACAAACTAGAGAAAATTTCAAAATTATGAAGGAGAATTTTTTCTATATTATATATGGTCCATGTATATGGGATTAGGTTTTAAAAATTACCTCTATAGACATTATATAGGGCATTTTTATGATCCCATTGTTATTGATTTACACTCTATTTTTACTAGACAAAATCATGATTTTAGTCATTTTTTTCAGTTTTGACCTTATTACTTATAAACTATGTAACATATTTGTAAATGATAAAAAAGGGTGTAGAATATATAAGGAAAAGGATAGTTGGTGTCTTTAAATAATACCAGTCTCACCAAGGAGAACCTCGTCAAGCAGCGTTGTAGTGCTTTTCAACCACATGCCTTTTTTTCTAAAATTGGAAATAGAAAGGTACACGAAGGTGTAAAAAAACAAAAAAAAACACTATAACTAACTGATATCACTCAAAAATACTAAACAATAAGTGTTGGGCATGCATTTTACTGAACTAGTCAAATAAAGTTAAAAACAAAAAAATTACAATTTTAAAAAATTTACTGTACACAATTTGGACAAAATTTCAAAATTATGAAAGAGGATTTTGTCCATAGTATATATATCTATAGATATATGAAATTAGGCTTACAAAATTAACTCTATATACATTATGGTGGGAATTTATCTAATCTCATTGTTACGGATTTACAGTCTGTTTTTATGAAACAAAATCAGGATTTTAGACATTCTTTTAAGTTATGACCATGTTACTTATAAACTATGTAACCTATTTGAAAATGATAAACAATGTGTAGAATATAGAAGCATCACCAAGGATATAGTGTTGTCAAGCATCCTTAACCTCAACAACTTTCATTTTAGTGAACTAAGTGGGCATTTCACATTTACAAGGAAACCTTGTAGTGTTTTTGCACCGCGGGCCTTTTTCCCCAAAATTTGAAAAAACAAAGGTAGAGGAAGGTGTCAAACAGTAAAAAAAATCTACCAACTGAGATCACTGAAAAATACTAAATGAAAAGGGTCAAGCATGCATTTTACTGAAAGATTCAAATAAAGCTCAAAAGAAAACAAAATTACAATCTTAAAAAATTTACTGTACACAAACAAAATTTCAAAATTTTGAAGGAGGTTTTTGTCTATATTATATATTGTTCTAGGCATATGAATTATGTTTTAAAAATTACCTCTGTATACATTATGGTAGGCATTTTTCTAATCCCGTCGTTACATATTTGCACTTTTTTTTACAAAACAAAATCATGATTTTAGACATTCTTTTCAGTTATGACCATGTTACTTATAAACTATGTAACATATTTGAAAATGATAAAAAAATGTGTGGAAAATATACTTTGAAAAGGATAGTTGGGGTCTTTAAATAATACCAGCCTCACCAAGGAGATAACCTCGTCAAGTAGTCTCAGCCTCACCAACTTGCATTTTTAGTGAACTAAGCGAGCATTTCACATTTAGAAGGAAACATTGTAGTGTTTTTGGACCACAGGATTTTTTTCCCGAAATTGGAAAAATAAATGTACAAGAAGGTGTAAAAAAATACAAAACACTATATCCAATTGAGATCACTCAAAAATACTACACAATAATGGTTGGAGATGCATTTTACTAAACTAGTCAACTAAAGTTCAAAACATAAAATTACAAGCTTACTAGCTTTATTCAAAGTTTGGAGAACAAGTTACATATTTTTCTCCTTGTTGAAAATAAAACTATGTTTAATACATAGTGATCATACATGTATAAGGCTAGGGTCCTATTTCACGTTGTAGGGCTAGGATATAATGAAGCCTTCAATGATGAAATGTTAAAATAAACCATTCATTTCATGTGAAAACATAGTAATACATCAAAATTTCATCATATATTAATAACAATGTAATCAAATTCCCCATCATAATGATAAAATTTGCATTGTTCCACTAAATGGTTTTTAATAAGCAATGCCTAACCCAAATAACCCAAGAACCCATATGGAGGAGATTTTAACAACTAGATGAAAGAAGCTACATGTAATGTGGCATTAACATTTAAACTTAATTTTAAATGTTTCAAATTTTCATCATGGCTTAAATGTTGATAAATAATTTTGATAGAATGTGTGGTAGACTCTCTTGGTCTTTTTCCTTTGTTGCACCCTAATCCTCCATCCTCAACCATCCAAAAATGTGATATGCAAAAATTCGACCATCCCTTCAATTGCAAAGTTGCAAAATAATGGTCGATTTCATTATTGATGGGCCCCATACAAAATTAATTTCTTTTTGCATGGGAACAATTGTTGTGCCCTTGAACCCTTATATGAAGAATAAAATAGGACATGAAGGGTATTGAAGGCTTCAAATTTGAATCCTCGGGTCAATCTCTCTCACACTTGAGGTACGCTTAATTGATATGTCGTTTAATTCTTTTAGTAGTAGTATGACACAAGTGGCACCATGGTGCATGTGCCCACCCACCTAACACACCAATGAGCACATGAGTGGTGGAAGATGTAGTTAAGAGCCATAGTACCAGCTCCCGTGGAATCTGGCTCCTCCAGCATACCTAAGGTGTAAGAGATCAATCACAAAGATCGAAATGATTGGGCATTGAATTCGAATTTGGTATGGTTCAAATCGACATTATGCAGTTTGACGGACATGATCTGAAAAGGCGAGATCACTTATTGTTACGAAAATGATAAAAGGTCAGGATTGGTTAATTAGAAATCATAATTATTTTCCCCATACCAACTCGTGAATACAATTGCATCCTAAGTTATTGCATTCACTGTCGTTCTCACTCTGCGTGGTCTTGCACTCAGGAAATGTCACAATTCAGGGAGAGAGGAAGGTCGCAGAGAGGGGAATTTCCTCATAATTTATGAGGTCAAAGGGTGTCTAAGGAGTCTAAGGACTCACGCGAAGTCGAGGAAGATTCCTCAAAGAAATTTCATGAGGCCTAGGTCAAAGGGTCCTCAGAGGGAGAAGCCCGGGAACTGATGAATTCCCTAGAGATGAATTCCATTGAGATGAATTCCGTGGAGATGAATTCCACTAAGATGAATTCCATTGAGATGAATTCCACTAAGATGAATTCCACTGAGGAAGCCTCATGGGAAGGCCATAAGAGAACTAAGAACAATCAAGAAAACCTACATACCATGTCAAGCAACCGTGGACACTCATTAGTAGAGTAGGGACTCAAAATCCCATGGGTTTGTATGATAAAATGGGACGAGAATGCTATGGCTAGACACTACTACCCTGAAAAATTAGTCTTATGCCCTTACTATCCTGAAGGTAAGTGGTCTAACTACAATCTTTGCATTGATTGTGTATAGCACCATCGACAAGATTAGCAACCTTAAAACAATGGGATTTGCAACAAATGTGAAGGTGCCAGTTGGAAAAAGTTGAAAGATGAGGATCTCTAGCTGATATTTAATCTTCGAAAGGAGGGGGCATATATGAATTTATGGATTGAGCACATGATGCATATGAAGTAGGCTCATATGGACATCCTAAAGAGCATACATGGCAAGAATTCACAGCCGGCCGGAGCACCTATCATCATCCTCCGACCGTTAGTGCAAGAAGCCTCCCCTTGCGAGGGGTCTGATGAAGACATGTCCTCCTTCAGGTAGAAGCATGCCATGCTAGTGGTCTTAGTATTGTGTCTCCTAGTGGTATCAGTTTTCATCCTCTAAGTTAATAGGAACATTAAGTTAATCTAGTTTCTTTGTTTTTATTAAATGTAATTGATCGGGAATGTAGTCATCAATGACAAACAATCTCTTCTCAGTCGTAGTACTTCTGCGTCTCATTTTTCATCAATGCAATTATGTAGGGCATGGTCGAACCCTGTTCTGTAACTGAAATTGTAACGTTTTGGCCAATTGTTTATAATACAATAGCTTAAAAACAAAATATCTATGTTGGGCATGGTCGAAGTCCCAGACTGTCTGTTCTGTAACTGAAAATGTACCTTTTACTCATTTTTTTGTTAATACAAGCGGCTTATTTAAAAAAAGAGTATATATGTTGTGCATTCCTGGATTATGTTCTGTAACTGTGAAATTGTACCTTTTTCTCCTATTTTTTTTAATACAAAAGCTTACCTAAAAGAGAATATCTATGTATATTAATGAATTGTGAAGATCTCAGAGGTCTATTTTTTGAACTCCCAAGCTTTTTTTCATGTTAAGACTCAATCACGTTGAACAAAATATTGCTCAGGGAATCAAGTCCGATTTCTAGAACATCAAATTCTAGGCCTAGCCACCTTTGGTTGCAGGCTACATATTTGGAACATGTACTGTATTATTATATTCTTATCTAAATTAAAAAAAATACATTATTATATGGCAAATTGGAAATGATGTATTACCAAAACAAAAATCAGATATAGAAAATTGGCAATGATGTAGTTCGGATTAAGTATAACCTACAATCATTGTTTTTGTCAGGGACATGGCCAATGTTTTTGAAGTACACTGCACAATTTATTGGAAATGTTTTGGAATATATATTGTAATGTATCGTATTATTATATTCTAATTTAAATTTTAAAAAAACATATTGATCTATTAATAAAACATCCAAATATGGAAATGATATTGATCGGATTAAGTGCGGTCTACACTGTTTAAGTGCGATATACACTATTTTTGGTAGGAAAATGATCTACACTGTTTAATGCGATCTACATTGTTTTTACTTCAAAAAAAATTCTATGTTGGGCATGGCCGAATACTATGTTGTGTAACTGTGAAATTGTACCTTTTTCTCATTTCTTTATACAAAATATTACTTAAAAAAAGAATATATATCTATGTATATTGACACACAGTGAAGATCTTAGAGGAGTCTCTTTTTTGAACTGCCAAGCTACTTTTCATGTTAAGGCTCAATCACAGTGATCAAAATCTTGCTCATGGAATCTAGTGCGATTTCTAGAACATCAAATTGCAGGCCTAGTATGAATCATTAAATTGGGAATGATGTTGTTCAGATTACGAAGTACAATCTAAAGTGTTTTTGTCAGGCACATGATCACATGATCAATGCTTTTGAAGTACATTCTACATCTAGAAATGTTATGGAATATGTATTGTACTCTAGTGTATTATTATTTTCTAATTTAAATTAAAAAAAAATATTGATCTTTCAAAAAAACATCAGATATGGAAATGGATGACAGATTAAGTGCGATCTACATTGTTTTTGGCACTAGGAAAATGATCAATGTTTTTCAAGTACATTGATTGCATATCGCATACCTTGAAATAGTTTGAAGAGAAAAAAAATTTGTATGGATAAGTTGTTGTGACACAACGCTATGAGTATGGTGGTTTTAGAAAATGAAACAAAGTAAGTAACATAACTTAGAAGAAGACATCCCCCTTCAAATTCATATATTGCATCTATGAAAAAATTCGAATTTACCCGCCATGCTAAATAGATATATTGCATCCATGAAAATTTTAAAATTTCAAGTTACCCACCATGTTATCAATATTTGGATTCCATGAAAAATGAATTCCTACACCATAACTACGCCACCCTAAAATTAATTGCAGGTGGTTTGGATTCCATGAAAAATGAATTCCTACACCATAACTGCCCCACCATCATATTAATTGAAAACGGTATGCATTGTATAGATATGTTATAAAAGAGACCCATAGAAATAAAAAAATTAGTTTAGTTGCAAGTTGTACATGTCAAAACATGGTTTATTTAATGTAGTCGATAATTTTCTAGATGCTTAAAACCTAAGTTAAACTCACTAGGAGTTAGAATTCTTTGTTGGGTAACTAGGATATCTTGAAAAAATCGGTTCGGTAATTCAAAATCTTGATCAGAAATTGTCTAGATTTATTTTTTTAGGTTAAAATATTTTCCATGAGTTGACTCAACTACCTTTCTAACAATACAAAAAATATTTTCAAAAGCATGTGTGCAATTCTAGTCAATTAAAGAAAGCTTATTTTGACAAAACAATGCATCTTTTGAGATTCCTTGATTAATATTTCTAGTGATTTAGGATACATGGTAGAAGTGGGTAAAATGTTATGAAGGGAGAGGTACAATAGTAGACGATAACTTAGATAGAGGAAACTAGGGAGAGGAAGTATATATATAGGTGGAATATGGAGGCAATATATTAATAATGAGGGCTAGTGCAAGGTAATGATCACCAATTATGACACGTTAGTTGCAATGACATTCTGGAAAAACAAAAAGATTATCATTAAAATGAATTATTAGGGGTACCTACAAATTTTTTTTGGATTAGGTGTAAAAAGATGAAAAGTAGAAAAACGGATGACCTTCCGGAATATATAACGTTTATTTATGGAAAAGTGGTATAACCACCCCAAAATGTCATTATTTGAAGATTGGTATGTTATTTTTTTTCTAAAACATAATGCACATGTTTTTGTTGGTCCACCTGTTTCCTATGTAAATTTTCAATTTACAAGAAAAAAAATATGTAGAGGCGTAGGAAACAGACAAATCTTGTGCGGGTCTATTTTTCCAAAATTTTAAAAGTTAATTTTATATATTTTTTAAATTACGGAAGTCAGTGAAGCCCTAAAACGACATGGTCTAGTGTTGAGCCACCATATCATGGTCTAAAAATAATCAAAATACTTTTCTTTTTTTTTGTAGGTATTTTTGTACTCTTGTGCGGGTTCTTTTCCGTTTTTGAGATAGGTAAGCCAATCAAAAGTTATAGGCCAAATAAACGACCTATTTTTTTTACAAATTTGACATGAGTGTAGTTAAAAATGAATTAAAAATAGAAAACAACAACAGATATATTCAAAAATTATATATTTGGAATCTGCACACAGAGCTTGACAAGTGTGCACAATTTCATTTGCAGTGCACTCGTGGAGCATAAGCGGAACTAGTTGTGAAAAACATGAAGTTACAGCATTTGTTGTGTTCTGCCATAAATCAAACCAAGCCTCAAGGTGCAATCCGAAGCTAATTCCAAGCCTACAAGGGCACCAAAAATAATTTGAATTCAGACACGCATGCGTGCACAGAAGCGCGCACGCGCTATAGCGAGCACGCGTTGTTGTTTACACCTTAATTTTTTATCTATCTCTCCCTATCCCCCCCCCCCCTCTCTATAACCCCACCCCTCTTCCCTTCCTATCCACCCAATCCCCCCCCTATTCCGCTCTACCCAATCCCTCCTCCCTCTCTCACCCCTCTCTTCTCTCCTTCACCACAAGGGTTAGGAGATATAAAACTCCTAAATACTAACACATAATGATATATATCCCTTAACCCCTATAACCCTAACCACATAATCCTAACATCCAAAGTGTCTAGTCAAATAAAAATTAACTCCTAACCCTTATAACCTCTAATTCTCATCAACCATAAACTCTATCATCAAACACCCAACCCTTAAAGCCTATAAACCATAGGTAGTTTAGAGAGATAGTCAGAGAGAGAGAGACCTGAACCTTGGGCCCTAAAAAAATATTCTATCCAGAAAGAGCTATGATGATTTCCTCCACTAACCACACATGACCACTTAATGGTATCATTGGCCTATGATTAAGGATGTCAATACCATGAAGTGGTTTTGAGGAATATGTATGCACCATGCCTAATCAAGGCTTTTGGAATGATGTTTTATGGAAGAATATCATGCTTTTGGCCATAAAGAAACCATTTAGGTGTCCAAGGCCATGAACAATGTCTAAAAGCACCAAACAAGACTTTAGAAGGGTATCCATTGTGCTAGATGTGTAACGCCCCATATTTTGACTAGGCTTGTTTACGAGTTTGACACCTTTCACTTTAAATTGCTTATTATATGTTGGACTCAGCTAGATAGCGTGAACTATATTTTCAGCATCATAGACATGATGATATGTTGCTACTGTGTTAATGATGTTACTATATTCATGCAGTTATTAAGTTATGATTATCATGAGATTCTTTTATTTCATAATGACAGTGTATGTTTGATAATCGTCCTGGAGGAAATGCGATATATATGATGTGGTCATTATGCTGTGATCGATTTGATGATTTTATGTGATGAAATAAATGATGTTGACAATATGGATCAGACAATGATAGAATGGGAAATATATGTTTTAGCGTTTTCATTGATGAAATGTGAAATATATGGTGTTGTACGTGGATGCCATCCTATGATGAAATTGATAGAACTATTATATTCCATGCATTCATGTGATGTGATAAAATTGTGATGTGAAATAAAATGATGTTGATGATATGGATCAATTGGTGATCGAATGGAAATGCTTGTTATAAAAGGTGTATCTTGCGGAATACTAACCTACAGGACACGAGGGCTATGGGAAAGCCGTGTTAAGTTTTAATATGCTAAGACAGAAAATAGCAGCATTACATTCCATTTCATAATAATAGCATATACAGGATCACTGAAGAAACAACAAGCATAGCATAAACACAAGAGATAGAGATTTATCCTGGGAAACCCTCATGGGGTAGAAAACCCAGCAAAGCTTCCTCAATATAGATGACCAGCAATATACAAAGATGAAACCCTGAGACATGATCTCCTCCTCCACAATAGCAGACCTCTCCTCCACAAGTGCGCTATCCTCAAGTGAGTGTGTGTATCAAATGAGGAACACACCTCCTCTATTTATACACTACACTGACATATCTTTTACACAAGTACACGTAGGCTCGTATTTAACCAATGGGTTAAATACCCCACTACAACTGACTGTGCCGACCCCTCTAGGGTGGTCTAATAACCCTTTGACCCACATAAAAAATACAGGGCCAACCCCCACTAGGGAAGTCTAATAACCCGAGTTACCACATTCCAACCGAGGAATAAACATCTCCGGATATACAATAAGATCTTTACGGAGGAATGAAACATCTCCGGAATAATAAAGTACAATTATAATATTCTTTGAAGTTACAATATCTCAACAAGCCGGGTACTTGATCTGATATACGGAGAAGAACCTATCCATGCAGTAAACCTTAGCAACCGAAATTGATGAAACGATGACATGGACCGATAATCTCGAGAGCAGCAGAGTATGATTTGATAAGGGCGTAGGCCCAATATGTTGAGAGGGATGGATGTGTTTCCCACCCTATGTTCCTACGATACCCGAGATAGTGGGAGGGCCGTGCTGAGACACGCTCCCCATGTATGTGTGATGACGATGGTCGAATGCCTACTAGGAGAGGATAGGTCCGTTGTTCAGCCGATGCTATCGCTCTCAAGTTCTATGTGGTCAGGTCGATGAGTCCGACATCCACTTTTGTACAAGCAGAGGAGGGATAGGGAGGATGTGGCAGTAGGTTAGGATGGGAGGATATGATAGTTAGTACTCTTGAGGGTTGGGTATTCCTTGACTGGAAGTTAGTGGTAGTAGGTAGCTCCCCTTGCACCTGAATAATTGATCAAATGTAATCATAAAAACAACGAAATGAAATCTTAAAGGTTAACTGATAAAATAACCGACGATGTTTTTGTAATATTATGATGAATGTATACTTGTTCAGTTTGCATAAAGTATTATTAGTATTAGTTAGCTGTTATGCATAGTAATTATGACATATGTTTATAGTACATGTCCGTCTTGTGCATACGCTGGCCACGCATGCACATTATGCACATGCGCAATAATATTGGTTAACAACATACTTATCAAGATGTAACAATGTTATAAGTTATCATAGATAACTCAAATGAGTATTCAGTGAATGACTTAATCAGTAAAAGATCATCAAGTTTTAATGTGTAAAATAAGTTAATTAGTCTTGTATGTAAACATAGTGATGAACAGTTAAAATAAGTGTCATTAATCGCAAGTATCCTCAAATGAATGTGACTTCAATATGAAGAATAACAGTTAAAGGTTAACACTAGAAGAGTGTGCTATATAATTGTTGATCATGATTAAATAAACTATTACGTATGTTTCATTAATTATACCTAGAGGTACTATGTTGACACTTATCCATTAAACAAATAAATATTTTAATTACTATTCACAGTTAAATTAATTACTATTATTATTAATTATTATTGTTATTATTATTACATTATTATTATTATTTAATTAATAATAATAATGATAATAATCCTCTCTATAGAGCATAGTGGAATGAATAAATTATTAAATAAATGATTCATTCTATTAATTAACGGATCCATTCCAAGTAAATAAAAGCGGGTTGATAAATAAATTATTTAACAACTCCACTACTCGAGAGAACTTGGGTGATTTAAAATATAATATATATTCCACCTTTTTACCCTAAAAAGGGGTTACATTAATGACTGTACTTCCAAAGACTAGGATAGCTAGGGTGGTGGAGTGATAAGGAAGTTTGACTTTATGGAGGAGGAGGATTCCTATAAAGGGGAGAATTAACAAAGTAGTAGGGGAGTTATTGTGGGAGAACTGTGAGGATTTTTGTGAAAAAGGAGGAATGCCGAGGAGGGGGTTAACTCGATGCCGACGAGGGGGTTAACTCGAAGCTTTGAGGAGGTGGGAAACTCAAAAGAAAAGACTGAGGAGGGGGTTAACTTAGCAAGTATTACCATTAAGCTATGGAAAGGTACTGAGGAAGGTTGTTGTCGGGATTATCGGTCTGTGGGCTCGGGGGCTAGGAAATCCGTTGATTTCCTAGGGTCAGCATGATAATAGCTGATCGGCAGGGTGGACACATCATTTTGGGTTGCTAAGGTAACCTACAGAACCCACTATAGGAATCTTCTTAACTTGCTGCAAATCTACGGATTCTAGGTATTTTACTGAACCAGCTTAAGTAACAGGTATTTTATTTTAATTCCAAATTACGTATGTTAAAAGAACAGGGTTGACATGAAAAGTCTTAAGCTTATGTTTATTTAATTTGCACAAACTTATGAACTTTTAGAACCCTGAAACATAGACGGTCGGTTCTTTTCATTAGAAAGCAATGGAGAAAAACTTTGTATTTACATGAAAAGAGAACGGAGACCCAGTGCCTAGTAAGGGCACTACATTTGGTATCAGAGCCTGGTTCGAACTCTCGAACCTAATGGCCTACCAGAAATGGAAACTAAGCCTCCCTAAGCAAAATACCTGTAAATCTAGGTAGAACTCCATGCAGAGACCCGAAATCAATGATCCTGATTTTCCACCAAAATCTTTGGCAAGACCCACCAGGTTTCACCGAGGTATTTTTACATTTCCATAGTAAACTCCTGTGTGAAAATCACAACGTTAGAATTTCTCTTAAAACGAAATCCAGATTTCATTTTGACAACACTAGGGCTCTGCCCAGAATCTTGACTTATAAACATTATCAAATTAGTTTAGTAAAACTCTAGCTGCTACCTACAGGATCACTGTCTTCTCGTTTAAAAATGCAGAGTCTACTTTTGTCCTTTTTACAGAACCCTCCTCTCCCGGCTAAAGGTGTTAAAACCCTCATCTCCCGGCTAAAGGTGTTACCGAGCTAGAAAATGCTTAAGAGACAAATTACTCCGACGTTCTCCTCCCAAGGTCAACCCATACGCGCTTTATAAAAAAAAGAATATGCTAGGGCTTTTAGGTGCCTGGAAATCCACAGGTTTAGTTTCATCGCTTGGTTTTCCTTCGACTCTTAAAGTTTGGAAAGGGTTCTTCCCATTGCTCACTCAGGCCTTCCCGGCCAGGGTTAGATTCAAGAGAAGGTTTTGCGCTTCACTGGCCGAGGCTAAACCCGCAGCTTCAACAATGGTGTCTGCATAGAAAAAAAGTAAATGGATGCCCTTTCGAGTGCTTTGAAGTGAAATTTTGTTCGGTATGTGTTGTCGTGGTAATGGAACCTGAAAGGAAAAAAAAAATCTGTAAAATACTAGCCAAAATTGGAACACAGAAAATAATAAATTCCACTATATTCAAAAGTTGCATTGAATAAAAATCTTTGTAAGTATTTATTTGTCCAACCAGGGAAAAATAGCCATTTCGAAAATAAATTACACTCTTAATGTGCTTAACGAAAGACTTTTTAATGTCTGCTTTCATCTGCCTCTACCAGAAATAGATATTCTATTTCTGCTACATTTACATGTAGCCTTTGGCCCAAAAACTTCTTAAGTCTTAAATATTGGTCCTGTAGACTTCAGACAAAAAGAAGTTATCCATATGAGCTATCCATATACATTTATAGAGGCATAAAAACGTAATTTTTTTCCTTTAACAGTCTAGGAAAAACCCCAGCAATCTCCTGATACTTTTGAGTCTGCTTCAGGAATAATTAGCTCCAGAGACTGAAATTATTCCTTCTCTATCTTCTTCATATATCACCTTTCCCTCAGCAACTGGTGACCTTCCTTTGAAAGCTGATTGGCTTCTACATTCTATTCTTTGAACGTGTGAAGGAGATTGACTCAAGGTTATTAAAGATTGTTCAGCCTTATCATATTGCAGCAAAATATTTAATTTCTTTAGCACTGAATTCGTTACTAAATTCATTATTGTCATGATCTGCTGTAAGAATTCATATCGTTTCTGGTATTCAAATTTTTTTTTAAGTTAGAGCTGCTCTAAAGAGAAAATCCTCTGAAGGCTTCTTGCTGGGCTTGATAATTTTAGAGAATGGAGTTAGACTTTACGATTCTTAGATCTGCTTTCCGTCAACTGATAAATGAAGTTGAATTAAGGAAAAACCACCAGATATGATTGCAGCTTTACCCTGTATCATGCTGAAGACTTCCGTTAAATGCCACTCCATGCAGGCTATTACGACAGGTTAATGAACAGGTCGCATAGACATGCATCTTGGAAAATAAATTAGCAGCTTTTGGAGCTCGACAGACTCTTGGATAGATCCAAAGGAGAAAAGAAAATAGAAGAGAAAAAGGCAAACAAAACCCCGACCAAAAAAAAAGAATATCAGTGAAATACTGCCAATATGCTCCAAATTTGAAAGTAAATAGATGTTCTCGGCTCAGATTTGCACTCAGAAGTGGAATACAGCGTCAAAAGGCAAAAATCACAGCAATTCCACCAATTCTAAAAGCTTGTTCACCTGTATGTGGGTCGCACACACCATTACACCCTAGCGCCGAGCTCCACAAGCGTGAACCGGCCTAGCCCTGCGCTCAACACAAAGACCTTGTCGAGTGACGGAAGGCCAAGCCCTATCGCTCGGCACCAAGAGCAACTCGCCTGGCCTGCTTCCAAGCTCATACAGGCCGACTTAGTTCACCTAATGCCAAATAAACCTCGTTTCTTCCTTAAATAGAGAATAGTTGACGCCACGTAAGGCGGTTTCCGCGTCGCCCATGAGTGATTTACAAAACCGTCTTTTCATATGTAGATGAGCAAGGGTTAGATGCGTGTAAGGGCGGTTTCCTTTCCGCAACCACTAACCCCCCGTATCGTCCGTGCAAGTTGCTGGCGTGGAATATAAGGGAGCCGTCGATCGTCTTGTATGGCTGTCGCAAAGCTCCAAAACAAACGGACTTTACCACGTCCGAATCACCTCCCTTCGCGTCAAATCTCTCACGTGACGAGAATTGGGCTTTGGCTCACGGTATTATTATTTTTATTATTTTTTTTATTATTGGCGTCAATCCCCCATGCGAAAGAGAAAAGGGTTTTGTATGTAATCCGTGTTTCAAAGTCAAACCATATCTAGTTTCGTCATTTTCGTGAAACCTCATTTGGGCAATGATCTCCAAGCCCATACCTCCAAATTCACAATAAATGCCAAGGAGATAGTCTAAGCCCATACCTCTTTTGTATTGTTTTAAAAAAAAAATTAATCAATTTAATTTAATGTCTTTTAATTAATTAATTTAATTTAATTCAATTAGTTTAATTTAATATCTTTTAATTAATTAATTTAATATAATTTAAATTTTTTATTTTATTTTTATTATTTTAATTTAATTTAATTTAATTGTTGTTAAGAATTAAAAGTTAATAAAAGAAAAAAAAAATTCAATTGGGATTAGCAATAGAATTAACAAAATCATTTGGGATCAGTGATAGATTTTAATTCTTTAACAATTTGGTTATAGTTATTGATTTCGACAAGAGCCATAGGTCTAAAATTTCAATCCTAGTGGGGAACAATGTTTGAACATAATTTCATAATATGCTTCTTCGTAACCATGTCACTAGAACATACATGTCAACCATTTATCTAAGGATATGTCATACTCTTTATCTCTTTATTAATAAGCTTGAATCGTAGAATAATCTCATGTAGCTAACAACTGTGGAATTGATTATTTCATTAAGAATCATTAACATCAAAAACATTGCAAATTTAGAGATTTTATCAACTAACCAGTGAGGCCTCCAATATAACCAAGCACCAATACCAATAGGGACCCACATGCACCATCCGAGCCTCAAGCTCGTGCAAGACAACTCCCTCCAATAAAAGCTAACCTTACCAGGTCTATCTAATAAATGTGAAATCGAAATATAGGATTGGATATATATATATATATATATTATCCAATGGATGTGGACATAAAAATATGGGTAAGTTAAAAAAAAAAGAAAAAAAAAAGGGATAGTTATATATTGTGAATTGATACACTTTTGAGATAAACGACATTAACGTTAAAAGTTATACATGTACGTGTAAATTGGTAATTCTTCATACGTAAATGTATAGAGTATCTTATAGATTTATAAAAATATCGTATTCTATTGTATTAAGGAAAATAGAGGGCATGAAATTGATGGATATGTTATAAGTGTTGGACATTCAACGAAATTTACAAAAAAAATCCCTAAATATAATACAAATCATAAATAGAAAGATTAATTTGTAAAGTTGGATGTATTGAGAGATAAGTCAAAATCTTAATGTTATAAAATAAAATATTAAAAAAAAACTTATCAACATTATGATATTTGTAAAAAAAAAATAAAAAAATTTGTCAAGACTCCAACGTATGGTCGAAGAGACGAAACAAACGCCTAATCTGAAAGCAAGGAACCGCTAAAATGAGCATGGCAAGCTGAATGCTATGACGCTAATTTCACTACATAACAAAATCATTAATGAAAACGACCATAGATTTCAACATGTTGACCCTAACAAAACTGATCCTTGCACATATGTATAAATATAGGCATTTTAAGGAGCACTGCATTAGGTTTTCCTCGTGATGTAAAATGACAAGGTAGAAACGAATTCCTTTATTTTCTTATATTTCTTCTCTAAAATTCAGTTCAAATTTGGTACGAGGATGGGGTACTTATGATGACAGTGGCTTCCATAATTTTATTAAATAAACTTAAAATTTAGTGTTTCCTATGCAAACCTTATTTAGTTTACCTTAAGCTAAGTTGACAGTATTATGATGAAAAGAAATACATGCTAAATGTCTAAGACATTCACTTACGTAGAAAGATCAACTTAAAATCTAACATCTACAACCATCTAGAATAATTCAAATGAGTATTGAAAGAGTGGAAATTTTTGTATCAATTAAGAAGGGAAAATTGGTGTTTTAACTCTAGTAATGAAATTCGTAGAATGCATTAGTTGCAATGCTAAGTAGCATCATTTAGTTTTATTGAATGGTTGTACAAGTTAAGTAATTGACATGCTTAGTGGTTATGTGAAGGTGTCATTTGTTAGGTCGACCACATCTCAAACTTTGCTTATGAGGAATAAGAGAATATGGTAAAATAAACATGGAGTGGTGTTTGAATTGTGGGTTCCTAGGTCCCCGCAACAAAGTACACAAACGTCAATGTGTGTGTGTGTATATAGATAACTTGGTACAAAGTACAAATTAAAGTGAAAACTCATGAACACCTCATAATTATGGTTACAAATAGAATTTTCACAAAAAAAATAAAAAAAAAATGTAATAATATACAGGTATTTCAGTTGGGAAAGGATAAGATATGAAATGTTATGAAGCTCAAAGACAGTGGGAGACTTGGAAAATACATTACATATTATTCATATAAGATAATGGATGGAAATAAATTTGTTGGATATAAGGATAGGTATCCTTTTGGAATCACATTATGGAAACACCATGCACGTAAACCAGGAGATTGCATATAAAGCTTATTAAAAGACTATTTTATTAAAGGGGAACATGGCTTAGACTAATTGAGTTAAATATTGGTGTAACAGTGCAACAGGGTTTTTAGAAAATTTTGGATTAATCCTACCTAATATAGTGATGATCTCGTGTAATAATAAGAGAGTCATAAGAATCTCAACACAGTCCTCAACTTAACTCAATTAACGCGGTTGTTATGAAGTTCTAGTATAATTGAACATATTAAGTAATGATGTATTCGTTCAACTTGTATGGTTAGACTAAGGTCTTTACAAAGTACATAAAGGTTGCTTGTGCGAGTAGGAAGAGTGGTGATGTACAAATACAATGGCTTACTAGGATAAATACTAGTAATTACCTTTACAATGGTAAGGGTGGGAACAAAACTAGCTACGAGATTCTTAAGGAATTGAACAAGTAATGGTTTCCCAACAAATGATATTGGTTTGAAAATGAGAATAATAAATAAACACGATAACAATTGTATTAGATAAGAAATAACTACGAAAACCTTTTAAACAATAATGGTCCTCCTAATTTAATGATGTTATGATACTTTTGTTATTGTTTATTACCGGTAAGTGAAATGGAAAGCTCGTATACCTTAAATATTGTAAGGAATGAAGAAGTGTTCTAGTACTATTAGTTAAATATAATAGTGGAGTCCACTTATGTTTAATAAT
Source organism: Larix kaempferi (assembly GCA_027924585.1). Classification (NCBI taxonomy): domain Eukaryota; kingdom Viridiplantae; phylum Streptophyta; class Pinopsida; order Pinales; family Pinaceae; genus Larix; species Larix kaempferi. The sequence goes on from BSBM01000435.1 coordinate 5,306,484, forward strand.
GCATTGAATTGTTGAAAAAAAATATACATTTGCGTTCAAATATTAAGGGATGATGGTTACCACTATCAGTGACTAGGATAATTATGTTGCTCCCATTATGTACAGGATCTACAGGTTATACATTTATTTATAAGGGGAGGATGACCGATAGAAACAAGAGATGTATTAACCAAATCTAATAAGGTAGTAAATGGAGTAAGGACATGGTAAGAAGCTAACAAAGGGGGAGATAATTGAAAGTCAATAACACTTGACCAATACTCCAACAACCGTTATAAATCAAGTACGTGGAATTGGTAATAAAACTATGTTTAGGGGAAATAGTGCATTTCCAATTTATGAGAAATGATGAAATTAATTATTGATGAGAATGGGCATCTTTACAAACTGTCAAGAAAGGGAGTAAGATTATATGAGTATCTCATGTCTCGTGATAATGTGTAGTTATCTAGGTATGTGTGAATGGATTCCCCTATTGGAAATATTTAATTAATATTAAGATATGGGAGATATCTATGTATTAAAATCAACACCGTAAATTTTCTATGTGTAAAGTGCGATTAATCATGTTTCAATATAGTAAGTGGAAAGAGGTTGAAGTAACTAGGTATGTGCGGGAAGGAGGTGAGGGTTATATGCCGCTAGAATTGCTTAGGTTAAATTGTCATGATGGGGGAATTATTATTGAGAAACAACTAGGATTTAATAATTACAAAATGAACGAGCAGTAAATTATAAAAGTAGGTGAATTATTGACGGACTAATGAAGCTACCATGAATGAATGTGCGCCGAACCCTCAACCAGGTTAAGTGAGATAGTAATACAAGTAAATGGGGTAATAATGGAGGCAAAATAGGAACCAATGTGCACATCCGTGAATAAAGTTATGTTGTTTAAACCCCTAACAGATACTATCAGTGAACTTAAGCATTTTGGTAAGACATAGTTACTAAGAACATTCTAATAAATGATATTTCCCCTAATTTAATATTTGATTACAATACTTATGGTTATCAAGCACGCAGAATGCTTATTAACACTAAGGTAACAATAATGTTCAACCTTAGGATGAAATAACAGGGACCTTCATCTCCTAAGAGAGGTATGCAAACCTTAAGGGTCCTTGGTAGTTGGATCAATATAAGCTTTTGTGATGAGTAAACCTCTCTGGATGTTATAACATTGAAGGATGTTGCTAAATAGTAAGAAGTAGGATACTGAGGCGGATAGCACTTGATTATAACCTTATGGATTCTAGAGATTCAATAGAAGGATTAATATAAATGTTTCTTAATTATTAGAATACGCATCAGTGGATAAAAGAAACAAAGCCATAGGATAATATCGACATATTCGGTCAAGTCAAAGCTAAGTAGGACAAGTATGGCCAACACCTGCTACTTTCAAGAATGAAGAGTTTATGTGTCAAGAATTTCCCTGTATTATTATGACCATAACTTCGGGACGAAGTTTCCTGAAGGGTGGGTGTATGTAACACCCCATATTTTGACTAGGCCTGTTTACAAGTTTGACACCTTTCACTTTAAATTGCTTATTATATGTTGGACTCAGCTAGACAGCGTGAACTATATTTTCGGCATGATAGACATGATGATATGTTGCTACTGTGTTAATGATGTTACTATATTCATGCAGTTATTAAGTTATGATTATCATGAGATTCTTTTATTTCATAATGACAGTGTATTTTTGATAATCATCCTGGAGGAAATGCGATATATATGATGTGGTCATTATGCTGTGATCGATTTGATGATTTTATGTGATGAAATAAATGATGTTGACAATATGGATCAGACAATGATAGAATGGGAAATATATGTTTTAGCGTTTTCATTGATGAAATGTGAAATATATGGTGTTGTACGTGGATGCCATCCTATGATGAAATTGATAGAACTATTATATTCCATGCATACATGTGATGTGATAAAATTGTGACGTGAAATAAAATGATGTTGATGATATGGATCAATTGGTGATCAAATGGAAATGCTTGTTATAAAAGGTGTATCTTGCGGAATACTAACCTACAGGACACGAGGGCTATGGAAAAGCCAGGTACTTGATCTGATATACAGAGAAGAACCTATCCATGTAGTAAACCTTAGCAACCGAAATTGATGAAACGATGACATGGACCGATAATCTCGAGAGCAGCAGAGTATGATTTGATAAGGGCGTAGGCCCAGTATGTTGAGAGGGATGGATGTGCTTCCCACCCTATGTTCCTATGATACCCGAGATCGTGGGAGGGTCGTGCTGAGACACGCTCCCCATGTATGTGTGATGACGATGGTCGAATGCCTGCTAGGAGAGGATAGGTCCACTGTTAAGTCGACGCTATCGCTATCAAGTTCTATGTGGTCAGGTCGATGAGTCCGACATCCACTTTTGTACTAGCAGAGGAGGGATAGGGAGGATGTGGCAGTAGGTTAGGATGGGAGGATATGATAGTTAGTACTCTTGAGGGTTGGGTATTCCTTGACCCGGAGTTAGTGGTAGTAGGTAGCTCCCCTTGCACCTGAATAATTGATCAAATGTAATCATAAAAACAACGAAATGAAATCTTAAAGGTTAACTGATAAAATAACCGACGATGTTTTAGTAATATTATGATAAATGTATACTTGTTCAGTTTGCATAAAGTATTATTAGTATTAGTTAGCTGTTATGCATAGGAATTATGACATATGTTTATAGTACATGTCCGTCTTGTGCATACGCTGGCCACGCATGCACATTATGCACATGCGCAATAATATTGGTTAACAACATACTTATCAAGATGTAACAATGTTATAAGTTATCATAGATAACTCAAATAAGTATTCAGTGAATGACTTAATCAGTAAAAGATCATCAAGTTTTAATGTGTAAAATAAGTTAATTAGTCTTGTATGTAAACATAGTGATGAACAGTTAAAATAAGTGTCATTAATCGCAAGTATCCTCAAATGAATGTGACTTCAATATGAAGAATAACAGTTAAACGTTAACACTAGAAGAGTGTGCTATATAATTGTTGATCATGATTAAATAAACTATTAAGTATGTTTCATTAATTATACCTAGAGGTACTATGTTGACACTTATCCATTAAACAAATAAATATTTTAATTACTATTCACATTTAAATTAATTACTATTATTATTAATTATTATTGTTATTATTATTATTATTTAATTAATAATAATAATGATAATAATCCTCTCTATAGAGCATAGTGGAATGAATAAATTATTAAATAAATGATTCATTCAATTAATTAACGGATCCATTCCAAGTAAATAAAAGGGGGTTGATAAATAAATTATTTAACAACTCCACTACTCGAGAGAACTTGGGTGATTTAAAATATAATATATATTCCACCTTTTTACCCTAAAAAGGGGTTACATTAATGACTGTACTTCCAAAGACAAGGATAGCTAGGGTGGTGGAGTGATAAGGAAGTTTGACTTTATGGAGGAGGAGGATTCCTATAAAGGGGAGAATTAACAAAGTAGTAGGGGGGTTATTGTGGGAGAACTGTGAGGATTTTTGTGAAAAAGGAGGAATGCCAAGGAGGAGGTTAACTCGATGCCGACGAGGGGGTTAACTCGAAGCTTTGAGGAGGTGGGAAACTCAAAAGAAAAGACTGAGGAGGGGGTTAACTCAGCAAGTATTACCATTGAGCTATGGAAAGGTACTGAGGAAGGTTGTTGTCGGGATTATCGGTCTATGGGCTTGGGGGCTAGGAAATCCGTTGATTTCCTAGGGTCGGCATGATAATAGCTGATCGGCAGGGTGGACACATCATTTTGGGTTGCTAAGGTAACCTACAAAACCCACTATAGGAATCTTCTTAACTTGCTGCAAATCTACGGATTCTAGGTATTTTACTGAACCAGCTTAAGTAACAGGTATTTTATTTTAATTCCAAATTACGTATGTTAAAAGAACAGGGTTGACATGAAAAGTCTTAAGCTTATGTTTATTTAATTTGCACAAACTTATGAACTTTTAGAACCCTGAAACATAGACGGTCGGTTCTTTTCATTAGAAAGCAATGGAGAAAAACTTTGTATTTACATGAAAAGAGAACGGAGACCCAGTGCCTAGTAAGGGCACTACATTTGGTATCAGAGCCTGGTTTGAACTCTCGAACCTAATGGCCTACCAGAAATGGAAACTAAGCCTCCCTAAGCAAAATACCTGTAAATCTAGGTAGAACTCCATGCAGAGACCCGAAATCAATGATCCTGATTTTCCACCAAAATCTTTGGCAAGACCCACCAGGTTTTACCGAGGTATTTTTACATTTCCATAGTAAACTCCTGTGTGAAAATCACAACGTTAGAATTTCTCTTAAAACGAAATCCAGATTTCATTTTGACAACACTAGGTCTCTGCCCAGAATCTTGACTTATAAACATTATCAAATTAGTTTAGTAAAACTCTAGCTGCTACCTACAGGATCACTGTCTTCTCGTTTAAAAATGCAGAGTCTACTTTTGTCCTTTTTACAGAACCCTCCTCTCCCGGCTAAAGGTGTTAAAACCCTCATCTCCCGGCTAAAGTTGTTACCGAGCTAGAAAATGCTTAAGAGACAAATTACTCCGACGTTCTCCTCCCAAGGTCAACCCATACGCGCTTTATAAAAAAAAGAATATGCTAGGGCTTTTAGGTGCCTGGAAATCCACAGGTTTAGTTTCATCGCTTGGTTTTCCTTCGACTCTTAAAGTTTGGAAAGGGTTCTTCCCATTGCTCACTCAGGCCTTCCCGGCCAGGGTTAGATTCAAGAGAAGGTTTTGCGCTTCACTGGCCGAGGCTAAACCCGCAGCTTCAACAATGGTGCCTGCATAGAAAAAAAGTAAATGGATGTCCTTTCGAGTGCTTTGAAGTGAAATTTTGTTCGGTATGTGTTGTCGTGGTAATGGAACCTGAAAGGAAAAAAAAAAATCTGTAAAATACTAGCCAAAATTGGAACACAGAAAATAATAAATTCCACTATATTCAAAAGTTGCATTGAATAAAAATCTTTGTAAGTATTTATTTGTCCATTCAGGGAAAAAGACCCATTTCGAAAATAAATTACACTCTTAATGTGCTTAACGAAAGACTTTTTAATGTCTGCTTTCATCTGCCTCTACCAGAAATAGATATTCTATTTCTGCTACATTTACATGTAGCCTTTGGCCCAAAAACTTCTTAAGTCTTAAATATTGGTCCTGTAGACTTCAGACAAAAAGCAGTTATCCATATGAGCTATCCATATACATTTATAGAGGCATAAAAACATAATTTTTTTCCTTTAACAGTCTAGGAAAAACCCCAGCAATCTCCTGATACTTTTGAGTCTGCTTCAGGAATAATTAGCTCCAGAGACTGAAATTATTCCTTCTCTATCTTCTTCATATATCACCTTTCCCTCAGCAACTGGTGACCTTCCTTTGAAAGCTGATTGGATTCTACATTCTGTTCTTTGAACGTGTGAAGGAGATTGACTCAAGGTTATTAAAGATTGTTCAGCCTTATCATATTGCAGCAAAATATTTAATTTCTTTAGCACTGAATTCGTTACTAAATTCATTATTGTCATGATCTGCTGTAAGAATTCATATCGTTTCTGGTATTCAAAATTTTTTTTAAGTTAGAGCTGCTCTAAAGAGAAAATCCTCTGAAGGCTTCTTGCTGGGCTTGATAATTTTGGAGAATGGAGTTAGACTTTACGATTCTTAGATCTGCTTTCCGTCAACTGATAAATGAAGTTGAATTAAGGAAAAACCACCAGATATGATTGCAGCTTTACCCTGTATCATGCTGAAGACTTCCGTTAAATGCCACTACATGCAGGCTATTACGACAGGTTAATGAACAGGTCGCATAGACATGCATCTTGGAAAATAAATTAGCAGCTTCTGGAGCTCGACAGACTCTTGGATAGATCCAAAGGCGAAAAGAAAATAGAAGAGCAAAAGGCAAACAAAACCCCGACCAAAAAAAAATAATAGAAGTGAAATACTGCCAATATGCTCCAAATTTGAAAGTAAATAGATGTTCTCGGCTCAGATTTGCACTCAGAAGCGGAATACAGCGTCAAAAGGCCAAAATCACAGCAATTCCACCAATTCTAAAAGCTTGTTCACCTGTATGTGGGTCGCACACACCATTACACCCTAGCGCCGAGCTCCACAAGCGTGAACCGGCCTAGCCCTGCGCTCAACACAAAGACCTTGTCGAGTGACGGAAGGCCAAGCCCTATCGCTCGGCACCAAGAGCAACTCGCCCGGCCTGCTGCCAAGCTCATACAGGCCGACTTAGTTCACCTAATGCCAAATAAACCTCGTTTCTTCCTTAAATAGAGAATAGTTGACGCCACGTAAGGCGGTTTCCGCGTCGCCCATGAGTGGTTTACAAAACCGTCTTTTCATATGCAGATGAGCAAGGGTTAGACGCGTGTAAGGGCGATTTCCTTTCCGCAACCACTAACCCCCCGTATCGTCCGTGCAAGTTGCTGGCGTGGAATATAAGGGAGCCGTCGATCGTCTTGTATGGCTGTCGCAAAGCTCCAAAACAAACGGACTTTACCACGTCCGAATCACCTCCCTCCGCGTCAAATCTCTCACGTGACGAGAATTGGGCTTTGGCTCACGGTATTATTATTTTTATTATTTTTTTTATTATTGGCGTCAATCCCCCATGCGAAAGAGAAAAGGGTTTTGTATGTAATCCGTGTTTCAAAGTCAAACCATATCTAGTTTCGTCATTTTCGTGAAACCTCATTTGGGCAATGATCTCCAAGCCCATACCTCCAAATTCACAATAAATGCCAAGGAGATAGTCTAAGCCCATACCTCTTTTGTATTGTTTTAAAAAAAAATTTAATCAATTTAATTTAATGTCTTTTAATTAATTAATTTAATTTAATTCAATTAGTTTAATTTAATATCTTTTAATTAATTAATTTAATATAATTTAAATTTTTATTTTATTTTTATTATTTTAATTTAATTTAATTTAATTGTTGTTAAGAATTAAAAGTTAATAAAAGAAAAAAAAAATTCAATTGGGATTAGCAATAGAATTAACAAAATCATTTGGGATCAGTGATAGATTTTAATTCTTTAACAATTTGGTTATAGCTATTGATTTCGACAAGAGCCATAGGTCTAAAATTTCAATCCTAGTGGGGAACAATGTTTGAACATAATTTCATAATATGCTTCTTCGTAACCATGTCACTAGAACATACATGTCAACCATTTATCTAAGGATATGTCATACTCTTTATCTCTTTATTAATAAGCTTGAATGGTAGAATAATCTCATGTAGCTAACAACTGTGGAATTGATTATTTCATTAAGAATCATTAACATCAAAAACATTGCAAATTTAGAGATTTTATCAACTAACCAGTGAGGCCTCCAATATAACCAAGCACCAATACCAATAGGGACCCACATGCACCATCCGAGCCTCAAGCTCGTGCAAGACAACTCCCTCCAATAAAAGCTAACCTTACCAGGTCTATCTAATAAATGTGAAATCGAAATATAGGATTGGATATATATATATATATATTTTATCCAATGGATGTGGACATAAAAATATGGGTAAGTTTAAAAAAAAAAAAGAAAAAAAAAAGGGATAGTTATATATTGTGAATTGATACACTTTTGAGATAAACGACATTAACGTTAAAAGTTATACATGTACGTGTAAATTGGTAATTCTTCATACGTAAATGTATAGAGTATCTTATATATTTATAAAAATATCGTATTCTATTGTATTAAGGAAAATAGAGGGCATGAAATTGATGGATATGTTATAAGTGTTGGACATTCAACGAAATTTACAAAAAAAATCCCTAAATATAATACAAATCATAAATAGAAAGATTAATTTGTAAAGTTGGATGTATTGAGAGATAAGTCAAAATATTAATGTTATAAAATAAAATATTAAAAAAAAACTTATCAACATTATGATATTTGTAAAAAAAAAATAAAAAAATTTGTCGAGACTCCAACGTATGGTCGAAGAGACAAAACAAACGCCTAATCTGAAAGCAAGGAACCGCTAAAATGAGCATGGCAAGCTGAATGTTATGACGCTAATTTCACTACATAACAAAATCATTAATGAAAACGACCATAGATTTCGACACGTTGACCCTAACAAAACTGATCCTTGCACATATGTATAAATATAGGCATTTTAAGGAGCACTTCATTAGGTTTTCCTCGTGATGTAAAATGACAAGGTAGAAACGAATTCCTTTATTTTCTTATATTTCTTCTCTAAAATTCAGTTCAAATTTGGTACGAGGATGGGGTACTTATGATGAAAGTGGCTTCCATAATTTTATTAAATAAACTTAAAATTTAGTGTTTCCTATGCAAACCTTATTTAGTTTACCTTAAGCTAAGTTGACAGTATTATGATGAAAAGAAATACATGCTAAATGTCTAAGACATTCACTTACGTAGAAAGATCAACTTAAAAGCTAACATCTACGACCATCTAGAATAATTCAAATGAGTATTGAAAGAGTGGAAATTTTTGTATCAATTAAGAAGGGAAAATTGGTGTTTTAACTCTAATAATGAAATTCGTAGAATGCATTAGTTGCAATGCTAAGTAGCATCATTTAGTTTTATTGAATGGTTGTACAAGTTAAGTAATTGACATGCTTAGTGGTTATGTGAAGGTGTCATTTGTTAGGTCGACCACATCTCAAACTTTGCTTATGAGGAATAAGAGAATATGGTAAAATAAACATGGAGTGGTGTTTGAATTGTGAGTTCCTAGGTCCCCGCAACAAAGTACACAAACGTCAATGTGTGTGTGTATATAGATAACTTGGTACAAAGTACAAATTAAAGTGAAAACTCATGAACACCTCATAATTATGGTTACAAATAGAATTTTCACAAAAAAAATAAAAAAAAATGTAATAATATACAGGTATTTCAGTTGGGAAAGGATAAGATATGAAATGTTATGAAGCTCAGAGACAGTGGGAGACTTGGAAAATACATTACATATTATTCATATAAGATAATGGATGGAAATAAATTTGTTGGATATAAGGATAGGTATCCTTTTGGAATCACATTATGGAAACACCACGCACGTAAACCAGGAGATTGCATATAAAGCTTATTAAAAGACTATTTTATTAAAGGGGAACATGGCTTAGATTAATTGAGTTAAATATTGGTGTAACAGTGCAACAGGGTTTTTAGAAAATTTTGGATTAATCCTACCTAATATAGTGATGATCTCGTGTAATAATAAGAGAGTCATAAGAATCTCAACACAGTCCTCAACTTAACTCAATTAACACGGTTGTTATGAAGTTCTAGTATGATTGAACATATTAAGTAATGATGTATTCGTTCAACTTGTATGGTTAGACTAAGGTCTTTACAAAGTACATAAAGGTTGCTTGTGCGAGTAGGAAGAGTGGTGATGTACAAATACAATGGCTTACTAGGATAAATACTAGTAATTACCTTTACAATGGTAAGGGTGGGAACAAAACTAGCTACGAGATTCTTAAGGAATTGAAGAAGTAATGGTTTCCCAACAAATGATATTGGTTTGAAAATGAGAATAATAAATAAACACGATAACAATTGTATTAGATAAGAAATAACTACGAAAACCTTTTAAACAATAATGGTCCTCCTAATTTAATGATGTTATGATACTTTTGTTATTGTTTATTACCGGTAAGTGAAATGGCAAGCTGGTATACCTTAAAGATTGTAAGGAATGAAGAAGTGTTCTAGTACTATTAGTTAAATATAATAGTGGAGTCCACTTATGTTTAATAATGCATTGAATTGTTGAAAAAAAATATACATTTGCGTTCAAATATTAAGGGATGATGGTTACCACTATCAGTGACTAGGATAATTATGTTGCTCCCATTATGTACAGGATCTACAGGTTATACATTTATTTATAAGGGGAGGATGGCCGATAGAAACAAGAGATGTATTGACCAAATCTAATAAGGTAGTAAATGGAGTAAGGACATGGTAAGAAGATAACAAAGGGGGAGATAATTGAAATTCAATAACACTTGACCAATACTCCAACAACCGTTATAAATCAAGTACGTGGAATTGGTAATAAAACTATGTTTAGGGGAAATAGTGCATTTCCAATTTATGAGAAATGATGAAATTAATTATTGATGAGAATGGGCATCTTTACAAACTGTCAAGAAAGGGAGTAAGATTATATGAGTATCTCATGTCTCGTGATAATGTGTAGTTATCTAGGTATGTGTGAATGGATTCCCCTATTGGAAATATTTAATTAATATTAAGATATGGGAGATATCTATGTATTAAAATCAACACCGTAAATTTTCTATGTGTAAAGTGCGATTAATCATGTTTCAATATAGTAAGTGGAAAGAGGTTGAAGTAACTAGGTATGTGCGGGAAGGAGGTGAGGGTTATATGCCGCTAGAATTGCTTAGGTTAAATTGTCATGATGGGGGAATTATTATTGAGAAACAACTAGGATTTAATAATTACAAAATGAACGAGCAGTAAATTATAAAAGTAGGTGAATTATTGACGGACTAATGAAGCTACCATGAATGAATGTGCGCCGAACCCTCAACCAGGTTAAGTGAGATAGTAATACAAGTAAATGGGGTAATAATGGAGGCAAAATAGGAACCAATGTGCACCTCCGTGAATAAAGTTATGTTGTTTAAACCCCTAACAGATACTATCAGTGAACTTAAGCATTTTTGTAAGACATAGTTACTAAGAACATTCTAATAAATGATATTTCCCCTAATTTAATATTTGATTACAATACTTATGGTTATCAAGCACGCAGAATGCTTATTAACACTAAGGTAACAATAATGTTCAACCTTAGGATGAAATAACAGGTACCTTCATCTCCTAAGAGAGGTATGCAAACCTTAAGGGTCCTTGGTAGTTGGATCAATATAAGCTTTTGTGATGAGTAAACCTCTCTGGATGTTATAACATTGAATGATGTTGCTAAATAGTAAGAAGTAGGATACTGAGGCGGATAGCACTTGATTATAACCTTATGGATTCTAGAGATTCAATAGAAGGATTAATCTAAATGTTTCTTAATTATTAGAATACGCATCAGTGGATAAAAGAAACAAAGCCATAGGATAATATCGACATATTCGGTCAAGTCAAAGCTAAGTAGGACAAGTATGGCCAACACCTGCTACTTTCAAGAACGAAGAGTTTATGTGTCAAGAATTTCCCTGCATTATTATGACCATAACTTCAGGACGAAGTTTCCTGAAGGGTGGGTGTATGTAACACCCCATATTTTGACTAGGCCTGTTTACAAGTTTGACACCTTTCACTTTAAATTGCTTATTATATGTTGGACTCAGCTAGACAGCGTGAACTATATTTTCGGCATCATAGACATGATCATATGTTGATACTGTGTTAATGATGTTACTATATTCATGCAGTTATTAAGTTATGATTATCATGAGATTCTTTTATTTCATAATGACAGTGTATGTTTGATAATCATCCTGGAGGAAATGTGATATATATGATGTGGTCATTATGCTGTGATCGATTTGATGATTTTATGTGATGAAATAAATGATGTTGACAATATGGATCAGACAATGATAGAATGGGAAATATATGTTTTAGCATTTTCATTGATGAAATGTGAAATATATGGTGTTGTACGTGGATGCCATCCTATGATGAAATTGATAGAACTATTATATTCCATGCATACATGTGATGTGATAAAATTGTGACGTGAAATAAAATGATGTTGATGATATGGATCAATTGGTGATCAAATGGAAATGCTTGTTATAAAAGGTGTATCTTGCGGAATACTAACCTACAGGACACGAGGGCTATGGAAAAGCCGGGTACTTGATCTGATATATAGAGAAGAACCTATCCATGTAGTAAACCTTAGCAACCGAAATTGATGAAACGATGACATGGACCGATAATCTCGAGAGCAGCAGAGTATGATTTGATAAGGGCGTAGGCCCAGTATGTTGAGAGGGATGGATGTGCTTCCCACCCTATGTTCCTATGATACCCGAGATCGTGGGAGGGTCATGCTGAGACATGCTCCCCATGTATGTGTGATGACGATGGTCGAATGCCTGCTAGGAGAGGATAGGTCCGCTGTTAAGCCGACGCTATCGCTCTCAAGTTCTATGTGGTCAGGTCGATGAGTCCGACATCCACTTTTGTACTAGCAGAGGAGGGATAGGGAGGATGTGGCAGTAGGTTAGGATGGGAGGATATGATAGTTAGTACTCTTGAGGGTTGGGTATTCCTTGACCCGGAGTTAGTGGTAGTAGGTAGCTCCCCTTGCATCTGAATAATTGATCAAATGTAATCATAAAAACTACGAAATGAAATCTTAAAGGTTAACTGATAAAATAACCAACGATGTTTTAGTAATATTATGATAAATGTATACTTGTTCAGTTTGCATAAAGTATTATTAGTATTAGTTAGCTGTTATGCATAGGAATTATGACGTATGTTTATAGTACATGTCCGTCTTGTGCATACGCTGGCCACGCATGCACATTATGCACATGCGCAATAATATTGGTTAACAACATACTTATCAAGATGTAGCAATGTTATAAGTTATCATAGATAACTCAAATAAGTATTCAGTGAATGACTTAATCAGTAAAAGATCATCAAGTTTTAATGTGTAAAATAAGTTAATTAGTCTTGTATGTAAACATAGTGATGAACAGTTTGTTGTTGCAGCAACACCCCCCCCAAACATTCTTATACATATTGGGGCCCCTCCTTTTATTTTTTAGAAAGGCTGCCTCAAGGGGCCATTCCCAGCTTTTATCTTTGCTTCCCAACGGAAAATTCTGGCCATAAACCTTTCAGATTTTCCTCCAAAGGACAGAAAAGGAACTTAGAAGATTTTCCCAAATTTTCAGAGCTTCTCAGACTATTCCCAGCAGTTGCGTTTTTATTTTGGGTCTTCACCCCGAAAGGCGGAAGCCTTTGTTTAAGCCTTCGAAGAAGAACGAAGAAACTGTTTAAAATTTGCAGAACGTAGGGAAGAGATTCCGTGGAAGTATTCAGCTTTGTGCTCCCGAAGCGTCGGGAACCATTCGCATAAGGATCCCAAACAACTTAGATTTTCCTTTTGAAAATTGCGGAAACTATTTGGGAAAGTCTCCCGGCATTTCAGAGTCTTTCGGGCTATCTTCCCGTAGTTACGGAAGGCAAACGTTTAAGCCTCTCAAAAATAACTTAGAAATTTTTTTTCGACCTTTTGCAGAGAGATTGGGGTTTTCTTTCCGAAACGGCAGGAACAATTTGTAAAATCCTTCCGAAACTTGGAAGAGAACTTAGAAGCTTTCATTGAAAATTTGCGGAAACCTTCACAAGAAGCTTTCCGAAATCCCGCGGAGGAATTCACGAAGTTCATCCGAAACTATCGAGATACTTAGAATATTTCCTTTTACGGAGCTGTTGGGATTTCCATCACGAACCTGCGGAGCCGTTCATTTTATCCTACCGAAACAGCGGAAACAACTCACCTAAGCTTACCGAAAAGAACTTAGAATTTTTTTAGAAAAACTGTGCGGAACGAGCCAAGGAAGCTCCACGGAAGCTTTCAGCCTTCTCTCCCGAAACCGCGGAAGCTCTCGGGATACCCTTCCGAAACGTCGGAAGCCAATCGCATAAACCACCCGAAACAAACTTTGCGGAACCTTCGAAACAGCGGAGGCTAAGGACAAAAGCCTTCCACACAAGCGTGGCCAATACTTAGGATTTTTCTCGAATCCGCGAGGAGCTTTTGCGGAAGCATTGGCGGAAGTCTTCTGAAACTGCGGAAGCCACTTACGAAAGCTTTCCGCAGTTTCGGGAGCCTTCACGTTTTCATCCCGAAGAGGCCACCAAAAGAAATTAATCACGTCGCGGAAGCTTCTTACGGAAGCAATTCAGCCTTCTCTCCCGAAACAGCGGAAGCTTCCGCGATATCCTCCCGAATGAGTTGAGCTTTGCGGAACGTTTTCTCTTCCGCGTCGCGGAGGCCTTTTGCGGGAGCCAGTCGCCTTCGCGCCCCGAAACGGCGAAAACTTTCCCTGTATTCTTCCGCAACGGCGGATGTCATTCGCAAGTTGGTCCCGCAAATGGCGGTCGCACGCGGATTGAAACTTTTGACGTGACCGCCGACGTACTGGTATTTAAACCGCGACTAATTGCGCCACCCACCAAACTAAATGTTCGCACATGCCTGTCCTATTTAAATAAGTGGTGGGGGGTACGAGCCAACGCATTGTTAATTTTCGATTGGCAAACGATGTGGAGCGCCGTGCAAATCGCTCCAGCTCATCTCGCTCATCCGCGTTCGCGGCCACCTCGTTCAGCGATCCTCACAGTGCCAGGTAGGATTTTAATCTTGAAAGTTGCCCCTTCTACACTTCCAATTGCTATTGGGTTGTCTTTTGTTTGAAAATGATGGGTTTTCGTGGGATTTTAACGGGCAAAACACCCGTCATGGGCTATTTTTGCCCGTCAAATGTAGTTTGAATTAAGTTCTCGTCATATAAAACAGACACAGGATAGAACATTTTTTTTTGGGTAGAGACAGTTAGTGCGGACGGTTAGACTTGTTCTATTTTCCTCCCCGGGGCGCGTGCCTCGTTATGTAAAAAACTGCCGAAGCCCCATGGACTTTTTATGTCCCCGACCGAAATCCTAAGACGTAAATCCCAGGGCCTTTTCGTGAAAACTTAGTTCCAACGTGACCTCTACCCAATTTAAATCTTACGACAGGCGCCATTGCCCATGTTCAAACCTCCCATAGGTACCTCAGCAAGTGCCGTAAATAACAATAGCGTTCGAAGCCCTCACCGGGTCGCAAATACGAAACGCCTCCTTTTTTTCGCCACAGAGTTTTTCCAACTCGAGCTTCCCCGTCATTAGCCTTTCAAACCGCAGCAATGACAAAAATTACCCTCTTCCCCAAAGCTAAACCAAAAGCAGGTTGCTTCCGCAACACGCTTATCCTCATAGGAGCATTCTGAACCCGCCCCTTGAAAGAATTAAGATGGCTAAAATTTATAATTATGTTCCTGATGAAACGAAGATCACCATTTCTCCTAGGGCCGAGACGAGAGCAAATCATTGCCGCGACATAACCTATCCTCTCAGGAGCATCTCAAAACTCATCCCTTCAAAAGATTCAAACGTTTCAATTTATGTTTCATATTGAAATAGTGTTTTTACTTCCTAAATATGCAGCTTCATTGTACTTATCTCCTTGACATATTAAAACAATGGTGCTCTCTGTTAAAACCTCACAGTATGTTGCTCAATATCATGATGACTTGTATATGGGTGTTATCAGGGATAAATCAAAATGCCGAAAGTTGGTAAGAAGAAGGATAAAATGTCAGAAAAGAAACCGGCACCACTTAAAACTGAAACTTCACTCCAGGATACTAGGTGCACCACCGGTGTCCCTCCTAAAATCAGATGGGGTGACATCTACAGAATGATCCGAGACCAAGAGATCCCAGATATGTTGCTAGAGGAAGGGCCGATTTATCTCAATATCAGAGCCTCAGGCATAACTAGAGCCGCTACCCGCCCTGAGCTGTTCCCCTGTGCTGAAGTGATCGGATGGATACTCCAACATGTCAATGCTGAAGGGAGAGTGATAAATGATAACGGGAAAGTGGTTATTGCCTCGTTTCAACCCGCGTAACTTGCGGCAGCCTACAAATTTCCTCGTGTCCAACAAGCTCTGACTGATGAATGGTTGAGCCATATGAACAACGTCGAGATGGCCAAGAAGCTGCTAATGGCAGGCAAACATTTGAGAAAGAAAGGAAGTGATGAATATGACATACAGAATCTGAGAGCTCCTTTCAGATTGATCGCTTTAATGCTGTGCAGAATCTTCGGCATGCCCGATGGCACAGTGTATAAGATTCAGTGGATCCCTATCATCCACTACGTGGAATTCAAGGGAACTGTGTTTGACTGGGCCACTATCCTGTCAGATAGTCTGGCCTCGATGATAGTAGCTTCTAAAGAAGGACTAGCCTTGAAGAAGGATGAATTTTTCATGTCTTCATATCTGATTGATTGTATTTTGGCCAAGATAAACTTCCCCAAATTGGGCTGCACATGGGATAAGGCCACCGCCCCGGTCTATATCACATTCAAGAGTGTGTGGGCTCAGAATTACAAGCCCAGCTACAAATTCATCTGTGAGGGGTTCATCATGCCCCTGTATGAGAAGATGTTCAAGGAAGAACCAAACTGCCTGTCAGAGAATGCTTTGGAAGTCCTTGAGGATTATGGGGATTTTTACTTTTCAGAGCAAGGCACCTACCTAAGAATGTTTGGAGGGACTAAGCCCGCATACATCTTGCCACAGTATCCCACAGACTATGTGGTTCTCAAAGAAGCAGTAAGACAACTCTTCCTGGATGGGATTGGAGCAATGCTCCACAAACAGCATAAAGCTTCCTTTCCCCCTCTACCTTTCTGCATAGGTGCTTGCAAGTTCTCGGGGGTTGCCTCGGCCGACGAATTTGTTCAAGAGCTGAAAGCCTTCCACTTCGGTGAGGTAATCTTCCACAGGAATGACAGAAAGGGAAGAGTTGTTGAGCACTGTAAGGAGATTTATGCTCACTTCGAGTATTCTCACTATCCTGATGCCAAGGAAGAGGCATTCAGAGGCATCAGCAACATGGCTGAGCTACGGGTCTATCACCAAAGCACTGGAGCAAGCTCTAGCTCAACCAAGGCCCAGAAGACCAGCCAGCAGAAGGAGAAAGAAGCTGAGGATGCCCGAGCTCAGGAAGAGCTCAGATTAAGAGAAGAAGCAAGGTTACAGCGGGAAGCTAAGGAAGCAAGAAAGCAGCAGGAAGCTGAAGTGGCGAGAATGCAGCAAGAAGCTAAAAATGAAAGCCTGTGGAAAGAGGCTGAGGAAGCCCAAAAGCAGAAAGAGGCTGAAGTTGAGCAAGCTGAGGCAGAGAGGAAGGCGGAAGAAGAATTGAAAGCAAGGGAAGATGCTCAAGCCAATGGGTCCGGTGTCCAAGACATGGATATAGACACATCTCAAGCAGGTGGCTCTGGTACCCAAAATAAGGGTGTGGACCCAGCTCAGGAAGTCCGGACCCCACCTGAAGAAGACATAGACATCATAAACCGACCAATTGTCCCGTACACGCCATCGGGAAAGCGTACAGTGTCCAAGTGGAATGAGTTTGTCTACGACAAGAAAAGGAAAGCTATGGTCCTCAAATCAGAAGAGAGGATAAAAAGTCCCTTCCATGAAGACATCGTTACCCACCGAGAGGTCACTGTAATGAAAAACACAGATCAAGATCCCTTTGCTATGGCATCCACAGCTGTAGCAACAGCAAAGGCATCATTTGCCAATGTAGGGGTTATAGTTAAAGAAAATATATTGACAAAGAAGAAAGCTCGTACGCTACAACAGACTGTGGCTAATGAGCAAGCCCAAAGAGATCTGGTAGTGAACAAGTATAATTGCTTGTACGCTGAGCATAAGGAGCTATCAAACAAGTATAGCCAGCTGGAGGAGGAAAAAGACCAGCTAACACTCCAAATAATGATTGTGGAAGCGGAGAAGAATGGAGCAGAAGAAAAGGCATCTCAGCTAGAAGCAGACAAGCAGGCATTAGCTGAGCGGTTAGAGCAAGCAGAGAGCAGAACAATGGACATATCTCCCTTCCATGAGTTGTCATGCAACATTCTGAAGCAAGTGTATGACGCTCAGGAGCTAATCACTGATGAGGTTTGCAAGCTCAAGGCCATGGTGGTCAGGTTAAAAGAGATTAATAAAGAGGCCCATAGGCTCAAAGCAAAGAACACCCACGTCAAGGAAAATATCATTAGTCAAATGGGGTTGAGAGAAGGAAAAGGGGGTTTCCCCACACACCTCCCATTTAAATCTGTGGACGATTTTAATGAGGACGTAGCACTGTTGGAGTTTGGCAGGAACTGCGCCAGTAAGCTGATAGCCAGTGTGCAAAGAACAACAGATAAAATCAGCAGTCTCTACCAAAGGCTCCACGAGGCACATGACAAATGCAAATTAAGCTTCCCTCAGACCCTGGAGGACTTTCCAGAAAAGGAGCAACGTTTGTCCCAACTAAAGGAAGAATTGGGCGTTCAAACGGAGTATGTGAAGAGGATTGATGTCCTGGCTATTGATGACCTCCAACATTATATTGGATCGTCATCACTCCACAACCATCTGCTGAAGGAAGTGCATCAAGCTGTAGTAGCAGAAGTTCAAAGCATTAAAGCAGAGCTCGGGAAGAATGTGACTTCTCAGAAAATCTTGTTCCCTGCTGCAGCAAACATAGTCATAAGGGACACAGGTGTGTGGTACAGCTACATATCATAGGAGGAAAGGAAAGCTACAGCAGCAGCAGGAGCATCAGCAGATCCAGGATCTTCTCTCCCAGTAGCCATTCCAGCTACAGCAGTGGGCTCAATTCCCTCTTCCCCGGCAGTGGCAGAAAGTCTGGCCAGCTCAATCCCTTCTTCCCAAGTAGAAGCAGCATCAGCAATAGGCTCGAGTGTCTCTTCCCAGGCAGCATCAGCAGCAATTAACTTGGGCGCTCCTCTGCCAGCAGAAGCTCACTCACAGGATTGAAATCGCTGATTTCAAAGCATTTATTTTGTATTTGACTCTCATATGTGTAAAGCGGGTAAACTGTGGGAGAGCTATCCCTATTTTCTTTTAAATAATTTCTGTAAATGAGAGGGAATCTCATTTTTGTCTATTTTAGGAGAGAGTTTTCTGTAGATGACAAGTGGAAGGTGCTAGGTGGCAGCCCAAAGGGCAGATTTGTAATTATAAATAGAAGCTAGGAAGAATAGAACAGGACTTTTGGCAGGGAAGGAAATTTTGGAAACCTTTACGAGCTATCTTATATCGTTTCTGTAAAATTGAATTTTCTAATAGAAGCCACGGGAGATGGACGTTTTGCATGGGATGTTGGACAGATGTATGTTGGACTATTCTAATTACTATTATTCTGTAATGTGAGATCATTCTTACCATCTGAACTATTTCTTTGTATCAATGATTTTGCTCTTTCCTGTGCATACGATTTTCTCTGTGTTGTGAACAATGAAGGCGTTTCATATTAAATCGGGAGCTACCTGCTGATAAATTTACCATTGCTGTAGAATTCTCTTTTAGACTAAACGGCTAACTGTTCTTTCTTCAAGATAATTCGTATGGCTCATTGTTCATACCTTTAATTTGCTCCTTGCAGGGATCTTAAAATTTAATTTCGGTTTGTTTACATTTAGATCTGCTTCTGCGTTCTTGCTATTTTAGATTAGATATTTTTGCTTCTTTCCCTGTTTCATGAGCAATAGATGCGTTTTACATTAAAACTAGAAGCTATCTTCTAAGATCCTTTTATCTGGTTGTAGCTTTACCTGTAAGAATTGAAAGCTACCTGTTCTTTCTTTATGTTATCTATTACAGACCATTGCTCATCCTTTAAACGTGCTCCCTGCAAGGATAGGTAGATTTATTTCACTTTCTAGACTTAGATCTATTTTAGTTTCATCTAGATCAAATATTACTAGGCATTTGCATCTCATTTAAAGACATAAAATCCAAAAAGAAAGGTGGATCGGGCCATAACCGATAGAATCGGATTTAAACTCCAAACCCACGGTTGCCGGAACCGCTAACCGGACGGATTCCCTACACCAAACGGGAGATAGTCTAATTGGGACCATCTCTCGGGGAGGATCCCTTTCTGATTGATGCCACGATATCCGAGGCATCAACACAGTTAAAATAAGTGTCATTAATCGCAAGTATCCTCAAATGAATGTGACTTCAATATGAAGAATAACAGTTAAACGTTAACACTAGAAGAGTGTGCTATATAATTGTTGATCATGATTAAATAAACTATTAAGTATGTTTCATTAATTATACCTAGAGGTACTATGTTGACACTTATCCATTAAACAAATAAATATTTTAATTACTATTCACAGTTAAATTAATTACTATTATTATTAATTATTATTGTTATTATTATTACATTATTATTATTATTTAATTAATAATAATAATGATAATAATCCTCTCTATAGAGCATAGTGGAATGAATAAATTATTAAATAAATGATTCATTCAATTAATTAAAGGATCCATTCCAAGTAAATAAAAGGGGGTTGATAAATAAATTATTTAACAACTCCACTACTCGAGAGAACTTGGGTGATTTAAAATATAATATATATTCCACCTTTTTACCCTAAAAAGGGGTTGCATTAATGACTGTACTTCCAAAGACTAGGACAGCTAGGGCGGTGGAGTGATAAGGAAGTTTGACTTTATGGAGGAGGAGGATTCCTATAAAGGGGAGAATTAACAAAGTAGTAGGGGGGTTATTGTGGGAGAACTGTGAGGATTTTTGTGACAAAGGAGGAATGCCGAGGAGGGGGTTAACTCGATGCCGACGAGGGGGTTAACTCGAAGCTTTGAGGAGGTGGGAAACTCAAAAGAAAAGACTAAGGAGGGGGTTAACTCAGCAAGTATTACCATTGAGCTATGGAAAGGTACTGAGGAAGGTTGCTGTCGGGATTATCGATATGTGGGCTCGGGGGCTAGGAAATCCGTTGATTTCCTAGGGTCAACACGATAATAGTTGATCGGCATGGTGGACACATCATTTTGGGTTGCTAAGGTAACCTACAGAACCCACTACAGGAATCTTCCTAACTTGCTGCAAATCTACGGATTCCAAGTATTTTACTGAACCAGCTTAAGTAACAGGTATTTTCTTTTAATTCCAAATTACGTATGTTAAAAGAACAGGGTTAACATGAAAAGTCTTAAGCTTATGTTTATTTAATTTGCATAGACTTATGAACTTTTAGAACCCTGAAACATAGACGGTCGGTTCTTTTCATTAGAAA